>OZ024671.1:786836-1397080 GCA_964016965.1 Diacarnus erythraeanus | reverse complement strand
GCTGCATCTAGCTTCTTCAACACCTCTTCCAAGTTCCTGAGGTGCTCGGCTTCAGATTTTCCTGTGACCAAGATATCGTCTAAATAGACACAGACTCCAGGGAGTCCCTGTAAGAGATTGTCCATGGCTCGTTGAAAAATAGATGGTGCAGCTGACACTCCAAATGGTAACCTGTGGTAACGATATAGACCTTTGGGAGTGTTCACAGTGAGCAACTGCTTTGATTCCTCCTCCAGTTCGATCTGTTGGTAGGCATGAGCCAAGTCTAACTTTGAAAAGGTTTGGCCACCAGCTAATGATGCAAATAAGTCTTCTATTCTTGGGAGTGGATATGTGTCAGGTTTGGCAGCTTTGTTTACAGTGAGTTTGTAGTCTCCGCAAATTCTCACACTTCCATCCTTCTTTAAGACTGGAACTATTGGGGCTGCCCAGTCTGAGAACTGCACTGGTTCAATGATGCCCTCTTGTTCTAGGCGGTCCAAATCTGCCTCTACCTTCTCCCGTATAGCATATGGTACCGTTCTGGCTCGGTAAAACTGTGGCTCTGCCTGCTCCTTCACATGGATCTTTGCCTTCATTCCCTGTACTGTTCCAAGTCCATCTCGAAACACACTTCCATACTTGTTTAGGAGAACCTGCAGTGAAAAAGAATCATTGTTATTATTGGCTTGGGTAAAATACAGTTCATTCCAATCCAACTGTATCTTCCTCAACCAGTCCCGACCCATAAGACTTGGGCCCTCTCCTGCTACGATCACAAGTCTCAAGTTCTGCAACTGTTCTTTGAATGTCACGTCTACATTGATAGTTCCCAGTACCTCCAGCTCTTCTCCAGTGTAGGTTCGGAGTTTTATTTGGGTAGATTCCATCTGGGGTGCCTTATCCTTTGGCCACAATTTCCTGTATGTTGTCTCACTGATTAGAGAGAGAGATGCTCCTGTATCCACCTCCATCCTCAATTCTGCCCCTTCGACTGTCAGACTAGCCACCAGAGGTTTGACTCAGTTGCCTGATAAGTTAAACATTAAGTGAGTGGTATCTTCTACAGTATCCTCTTGAGTCAGCTGATGCATGCTTTGAGATGAGTTCGGTCTTAGATGCTGTGGTGTTGGTTTTCTTGCCTTGAATGTGCTCCTGCAAGCACGAGCTAAATGTCCTTTTTTCTTGCATTTGTAGCATTCAACATCCTTGTAGTTACATGTAGGAGCAGCATGCTTGCCACCACACCGATAACATTGGGTGTATTGACTGTTTGTTGTTGTTGGGCTCTTCCTCCTGGTGCTTCCTACGTGGTTCACCAATGATCCTTGATTCTGTGTTCCCTGTAGATCTTCAATATCCTTCTCAGCAGTTTCCATTGTCTGTGCCAGATCGATAGCTTTGTCCAGTGTCAGATTTTGTTCTGATAACAGCCTACGCTGTATTCGTTTGTCTTGAATGCCACACACTAGTCTATCTCGCAACATGTCATTCAGTGTTGTTCCGAATTCACAATATTGAGTTAACTGCCTTAATTCTGCAACATAGACTGCAACCGTCTCCCCTTGTTTTCGTACACGGGAGTTGAAATGATATCTTTGAACAATGACAGATGGCTTGGGTTCATGGTGATCCTTGACAAGCTGCACAAGCTCTTGGAATGACGTATCTGTCGGCTTTGCTGGTGCTAACAGGCTTTTTATCAGTTGGTAGGTATCTGGTCCGCAACAAGTGAGTAATATTGCCCGTTGTTTGTCTGCTGATACTACTTCATTTGCTGCAAAATACTGTTCAAGCCGCTCTGTGTAGGAAACCCAGCCTTCTTTGCTGCTGTTAAACTCTCCTAGAGATCCATGAGTAGCCATAACTTTAATCCTCGTCGCCAGTGTAATAAATAGCATTTCTTGGAACTGAGACATAAATCATTAAATCAACACACTTATATACTACACACATGGTTCTAGAATATTCTATACAGTTGTAGAATCTATCAGCACATACAACAAAGATTTGATACATTAACACTTAAGACACAAATTCCACACATAATCAATAAACAGGATCAAAGGTTACTACAGCAAGTCATTCTTGAGCTGGTGTTTCTTATTTCTCACAACAGACATCTTTGCAGACAAGGATGGCTTATTTGGATGCCATAAATCTCTAGCCCCTTGCATCAATACTGCAATTACTGAAGTATCTATAGGAGTGACATATATTTAGTGGCTGGGAGGGGGGGGGGGGAAGAGTCTAGCAGCATAGCTACATTATATTTGAAATAGCTAGCTAACTATAACTATTATTATATTAAATGGCCTACCAGTAGTTAGAGATACTCGATCATCCCTTTCTCTTAGCACAAACTTTGTATAGGGTCCAAACATAGGGGCTACATCGGCTATTACTAAGCCTGAGTCTACCAGATCTAGCCTATCCTTGGCTTTCCCAACACAAGTTTGGTTCAGCCTCGGTTGATCTGTGCCACTAAGCTCAACACTCTCAAAAACTGACTATACGTAGAGTTTGGAGGGTTTTAAACTTTGATAGTCCAAGGCACGACTGTCTTGCAGCTAAATAGTGAAGGGACACAAACAGTGAAGTTCAATAAAAGAGCCATGTTGTGATAGCACGCGCTAATTAGCGACGGTGTGCAATAATTGAAATAATAACAACATTTTTGATTTACAGAAAACAGATGCGGGCGGTTGATGAGAAACTAATAATCAACGAATAAGAGCCTTATGTCCATATGTTTAGTTATGCAGAGGAGTAGGAATGAAAAAATATTGGGGGGGGGCCAGACTGGCGTACTCACACCTAGTATAAAGCTAAGCAAGTAGGTCATAAACAATTGATGATGCTAACTAAAAATAAAACTTTCTTCTGTCATTAATGAATTCTTTAGCTATTGCTTCTAAATTATGTTGGTCATTTTTTTTCTCTGTGAACATGAAGAATCATGCAGTTTTTAAGGCGCTCTTCTGTCATTAAATTGCAAAGGTAAGTCTTTATCCTCTTGAAAGCAGAAAAGCATCTTTCAGCAGTAGTTATAGGAATAGTTAGGTAGATTTTCAGTACCTTGTGCACTTCAGATAACAGCATTTTCAAAGTTGAAGTTTCATTAAACACATCACAAATAGTAGAAATCAGAGTTACCTGCCGTTTAGGAATGCCATTCAACGGAGTAGATTTAGAAGCATTTGCAAATCTATTTTTGGAAATTGATATCTTTGCTATAATATAATAATAATTTCTGAATCATCAGCACTCTTCCATTAGCACTTTCTATAAGCATTTTTCAATCTTTTGAGCAATAAGAATTTTTTGGGGGATAAATCACTTTTCCAGAGCAGCTTTCACCAAATCAATTGCCTGAAAATATTCTTTACAATAAAAACACTCAATAGAAGTAAAGGTATACTGGGCTACTTTGAGTTTCTGATTCATTATCATCTGCAGTACTACTGGTTGCTTAGTGGCAACTTCAGTACTCAAGTCTAAGCCTGATAAATCATGACTATAGTAAACAATTCTGCTTTAATCAAGCTATAAACTGAGCATGCAAGACTTGCCCTGCCCAGTGTACAGCTGAGCACTGGTATATATAGCTAGTCAAAATGGTATCTAAGAACAGGGGTGTAGACAATAGGGGGGCTTGGGGGGCTTAAGCCTCCCCAGATTTTTCAGAAGATGAGATTAACTAGATAATATCAGGCTCTGGCTTAATTATTATTATTATTATTATTATTATTATTATTGTTATTATTATTATTATTATTATTATTATTATTATTTTTTTTTTGTAAACTGCATATGATGTGCATTGTAGTGGTTTGGTAAACAATATTCAACCATGACAGTAGTGGTTAACAGGTAAGCATGGCAACATTGTGCTTAGAGAACTTGCTTGACTATTAGCTTAATTGCTAGTAGCTAGTAGTAAGTACCATGTCTGTCAATTTCTAAGATAGTGGCTTAGCACTCCTTTAAAGCCAGGTGAATCATCCAATGCCAGCTATCATTCTGATTTAGCCAGTAGTCAGCCTGAACTGAGCTAATAATATTTAGGTTTTTTGATCAGTGTATTATCTTAAAGTGATGTTGAAGATGTTTCAGTGCAGAATCCACTATGAAATAGAGCCTAGCCTATACTTGTGTACATATTTTGAATATTACTCTAATTTGCTCTCTTACACCTCTTGGATTTTGAAGAAAATTTTTTGCCTCTGCACTTTGTGCAGGAATCCCCCTCTCACACCCTCCCCCTTGAGCCGAATTGCAGCTCTTTTGTCTTTACCTTATTAGCCCCCCCAGTCCTAAAAAGTTGTCTACACCCCTGAAGAAAAAGCAATCTTCTCTCACTACCCTCCTGTGCCTACCTCTAAGGGTGATTCTGAACAATCACCAAGTTAGTACCAGTATGAAGTTATCAATTTGTTGCTGCTAATTAAAGCAATTGGCTTTATGCAGCACTGCATTAAACTACTTAGTCAGCCAAGTTGGGGGGGCCAGGCCCCTCTGTCAGAAAAGTTGGGGGGGGGCCATGGCCCCCCTGGCCCCCCCCATTCCTACTCCACTGTTATGTATATCTAGAGCTAGCTATCTATGTTTATTAATAATTTTATGATTATTGTTTAATAATAATATGGTGGAATGCTGGATTAATTTGATGGCTTTTGCCTTGTGCTATTTTACTCCCTACCTGCATAGCTTAAGCTGTTAATTCCAAATACCACAGCCAACCATCCTATTACATTGCATATAGAATAATAATTTTCTCAAGTCTGCATTGAAGGAATTCTACTATAATATAAAATTGAAGAATTTTAGTAGACATTTGGCTAAATATTAGGCTTTTCAAGGAATTAGAAAATGGGAATTTGGAAAATTCCTGTCACGCAGAACTCCAAGTTAGTAGCTACAGGGTAAAATCTACACTGTAGCTAGCTACACAGTTACATTTTCATTTCTAATCAAGTACATTCTCTATAACAGTATGCATGCTATGCGTCATTGTACAGTGAATACATAGTTATCATGTATTAATAATAATTGTTATTACAGAAACACTCTATTCTATATAATATTATAACAGCAATAGCTATCGTCATAAGACTAAAAATTTCATAGCTAATCTTCATCAGTTAGCTTACAGTTGGGTTGTACCTTAGCATCATATCTAACACTAATATTCTTTGATCTCTTCTTTTTCTTCTTTTTAGCAATGATCCAATACAAAACAGCTACCACTATCATAGCTATTAGTACTAAGAGGACTATCACTAAAATTATAATCCATGGTGGTGGTAGTGGAGGAGGTGGAGGAGGTGTAGCCTCTGCTCGTGACATAGCTACATGACATAATTATTATCAAAATAATGATTCAGGGACTTACTCGGTGTTGTATTGAAACTGGTCAAGTTACATGTGATTTGATGGTTGTATTTTCTGACTATATCATATACCCTTCCAGAAACGAGATCACTTATAGTTGTACTTATATTGCATGTAATACCAACGTCTTGTATGTCAGTTCCTTCCTGTAGGAGCGTGATCTCTTGGACGTGGTTACTCTTTGAACCACAAGTCAATGTAATAATAGCTGTTGTGTCAGATACATCAGAAACTGTAACATTGACTATTTGATCTGTCAAAAATAATGTTGGAGTAAGATATAGCCAAACATTGCTACATGTATCTATATAGTAGCTATGTCATGATAAACTAACAGTTTTCTTCCTAGGAACATCTGAAAGTATTTTAGAGTGGTGAAATGAATTTTTAGACAAAAAAGCAAAGCAAAGCAAAGCAAAAAGCTCTTACAAATTACTATACATTTAAAGTGGCCCAAATTATAGGGTAATTTTCATAGGACACAATATTTGCGGCTTGCAATGCCGTAGCTAACCTCTGAAAATCATATTATAATATATAACGTGTAGTGTTTATGTATGAAGTTGTAAGTCAGTGAATAACTAGATGCTAATTACGTACGTATATAGTAAATTTGAATCTTTTAATGAAACTAAGAACACAAACAATGCAGGCCCAGAGGAAGTACTCATGTTTGGCTAGATTAACTTGAATTATATACAAGTTACCAGTGGAACCTGTAAATCAGCAATTAAGTAGCTAGTGCTCAAATCTTGATGCTGCTGCTGCTCTCTCTATTAGTCAAACTCGGTGCAGTTAGTCATTAAAAGTGGGTGTGATCAGTAAAATGGATATGGTAAACATTTTTGCCACACAGATAATAGCCTCACCCATCTTAATTACTTCCAGGCCTGTTATGGTTAGCCAAAAGGGACAGAACAAAATACGTACTACCCGCTGAATAAACAATTAGGAAGTGAAATATCATCTACATACCTCTTTTTTGATAGCAGTCACAACCAGTTGGAAGTTCTATAGAGTATAATAATATATTATTCTGATAAGGCTAGTGATAATGTTCACAAGGTTAGCTCTATTTATCAATCACTAGCAAATACCCACCACACAGTGGCACTTGTGGGGAGTTTGTGTAAATTATTATTAATTTTTTTCACCACATAGTATCATACTTTAAGTTCACAAGGTTAGCTTATCATCCTGTACCTTCTGGTCTATTGCTTGTGGTTGAATTATAAGTGGTCACGTTTGATGTCCCATATGCATTAGTTGCTGTTATCATCACTTGGAATGGTCTGCACACATTTGGATGTGATTCAGAAATGATGGGAAGGCACTGAGAGCTGTTGTATGTTCCAGTTAGACTAGTCTGTAGTCCAGTGACATCAGTTACATTGACATCATAATCCACAGGATATTGGAAGGTGGAATAAGGAAAGAAGCATATGGAATTGCCGATGTAGGAGATTCTTGGTGCACATGGAACTCCTAAGAATAGTATATTAGGAGGAGGGGGTGGAGAGTGAGGTTAATATTATCATCACTCTAGTTTCTATACTCTACTGTTGTTGTTGTTTTCTATACAATGAACATAACAGTTACCTCCACTCTGAAATGTGATGTTAGATGTTCCGATGGCATTACTTGATGTTGCAGAAACTGTAAATGACTCACAACTGTCAGACAAGTCACCAGGTAAGGAGATACAGTGATGTGAACTATTTAGTGTCCTCATAATGGTGTCAGATTGGGTGGTTATGTTAACACTATAGGACAGCACCGGATAGCGAGGGTCTGAATATGCACTGAAACAGAGACTATTGTTAGACTTCAGGTAAGAAATAGTTGTTGGTTCAGGATAACCTGTGAAAAGAATATTCAGAGAGTAGTTATGTAGTTAGTGTTATAGCACTATCTTTACCAATGATGATGATTCGGTAAGATGCCACTGTAGTGCGAATGAAGCAGTCTGGAAAATCACATTGATCTGTCAGAGTGACAAAGTACATCTGTGTGTTGTTCATTGAGAAAGTAAAGTTTGAGAAGCATATTGATTCATTGACACTCTCAATGGAGTAAGTTGTGTTACATGTGACTACACAGTCTGAGAATCTTGTCAGTTCCACATTCTCATATGGTGGACAGTAGCAGTCTTTAGGAAGGCCGGGATTAGCAGGCCAGACAAAGACTGGAGTAGCCATTTCGCCATCTGTGAAGTTATCTGGTATAGGAAAACACACAGTTTCACCTGGTCTTCTATACACTACCTCATGTGTCCCTGCAATGAATGGATGTAAGCTGATATAGATCACTATAGCTAGCTCTACTGTGGGTAAATCTTTGTTAGCTGATGTACCTGTTGTGGTGTGCAAGTTGTAGAATATTTGCTGTGATTTGGTGTCTTGTCCACAGAGTTCTCCATTCTCACCAAATGCAGACAATCTAAAGTACAATTCACTATTATTGAGAACATTTCTCAATGGAATAGTAACTATGTTTGTGGTAGAGTTGTGGACTAATGCTGGTTCCTGCAGATTATTATTGCGTATATCATCCAGTTCAAATCCTTCCAGTGTGAAATGACTGAGTTCACAGTCAGAGATGCTGTAAATCCATCCTATTGTTATGTTGTCTGAATAAACTTGTAACTGCTGGTAGTCCAACTCCAACAATTCTCTAGGAACTAATGTTGGTACTCTCTCTGTATAATTATTATAATAATTATTATTATAGCTAATCTCTATACTGATAGACATAGTAAATAGTTAACAACAAAAAATTGTTACTATTATTAGTATAATACTAGTAATCCTAAATCAATAATAGGTCAGTAATATCACATTTAGTCATTATAGTGGAGTTATTACCATTAATATTATTTTCATTAACGGTTAGTTCAGTTAGAATTCCATGGATCTCACTTATCGGGTCAGTCGTGTGATCAATGAGAATGCACCGAAAGGTGTAGTCATTGAAAGAATGACTAACTTCAGGAATAGTTAGTGCTGTGTAACTCTCTACTCTGAAGTAAGGTGGAATGTGGAAAATATCGTACACACGATCATTGATCCTCCAGAATGGAGCAGCCATTTGTCTATCAAGGTCACACTGGATAGCAATATTTGTACTTACACCTTCAACTGCAGTTTGAGTCACACAGCTACCTCTCTTCCCTATAGAGTATAGATATTTAGCTCTATAACTAACACTATCAAGTAGTTTGGTCTTACATAATGCTGTGAATAACAGAATGAAGACTGCTAGTTGAGCTCTCCTCTTCATGACCTTTGTTTGATATAATGCCTAGTCAGTGATGATTATCATTGCCAGTAACCACTACATATGATATCTTCCCAGTATTCATTCAATCTTGGATTTACTTCCTGTCACCACTGTTTCCCCTGGTGGGAAATATTGTGTAAACTTTGGTTCTGTGGATTCTTGAAAACTCCCCACTGTTCTATATTTTATTTACTAGTCCACTATTCTCAGGAAGTAGTGTTATAGCTACATAGAAATCATCATCATTTGCCTCAAAATACATAGCTAATGATTTTAGCTTGTTCCAATTATATGCACTAATGTTGGTGTGAGGTGTTGCTTTGATGTAAGTGTGAAAGATGAAGTCCACTTGATATGGTGTTCTCCCTATAGAATTATGGCATCCCATGCCTTTAGATTGGTTTGTACCACCACTTCCTAAGATAGAACCATCATACACCTCTATTTAGAACCAAATGAGGGGGTATAGCAAATGCAAACTGCCACCTACTCCTCAGACAGTCACCCTGTTGCTAGTGTTCTATCAGACTGTCACCTTGCTCTCTTAGATAACATTTCCCAGATACTCATCATGTTCTCATTGTGTCATTAGTACATCCACTGGTCCCTGAACAATTCTTTCTATAATTACACAATGTAGCATTTTTTGTTCCAAATTAACCCTGAGGCTATCTTACTATAATAATTTGATGTGATTTTGGTGATGTAGTGTTCATTTTTTACCTATACAGTTATAGCTAGCTAGCTACTCATCAAGAAAAATAATGTGAGGCCATATCTTAATGTAACAGCTAGTATCATTTTCCATGTGGAATGGTGATTATAAGCTGCTTTCTTTCTCCCTAGTCATAATTAATTTTTTTTATGATACAGTGAAATAGTATATAACCAACAACCATTATTGACAGCCATTACTGTATATAGCTATAACTATAGTCATTACTATACATGACCAATTACTTGTGTATGATTATCAGTATAATCCATCACCTAGTATATGTGCAATACAAATGGTCCATAGATGCTTGTATTTATTATAACTTAGTACTAGTAGCTAGCAAGCACTGACCAATGAAAATTCTATATCAAATTTACCTTGAGGTCACCTATAATAATAATCTTATTGGTCAATCAATCAGATTAGTCAATCAATACCATGTAGCTCTAGTGTAACTACACAGTAGTACAACAGTAACAGGAGTGGCTCTGTCAGGATTATTAAGCCCTACTCTAGCAGAAGTTATACTCAGAGTAAAAAGCCCTACTCTAGCAGACTCAGAGTGAAGAGAAACAAAGCGCTATAAACTTTGAGGAACTTTTATGTCCATATGTTTAGTTATGTATATCTATAGCTACCTATGTTTATTAGGCCAACTCAGGTTTCTCAAGTAGCCCCTCGTAAAAATCTGTGGACAAAGTCTTTGCTGGACAAATAGGCCATTCCAGAGGCCACCTAATGACAGTAGCTAAGGAGGGTGTGGTCATCCACATTATTGTTTAAAAATAATTATGGCTGGATAAATATGTAATAGTGCTGTTTTACTCCCTTCCTACCTGCATAGCTTGAGCTATTAATTCCAAATACCACAGCCAGCCACCCATCCTATTATATTTCATATAGAATAATAATTTTTTCAAGTCTGCATTCTACTATAGCTAATATCATAAAAATTGAAGAATCCTAGTGGACATTCAGCCAGCTTTTCAAGGAATTTGGAAAATTTCTGTCACGGATAACTCCAAGTTGGTAGCTACATATAATCTACACTGTAGCTAGCTACACAGTTACATTTTCATTTCTAATCAAGTACATTCTCTATAACAGTATGCATACTATGCATGATTGTGTAGTGAATACATAGCTATCATGTATTAATAATAATTATGTTAGCTAGTTGAAAATAATTACAGAAACACTCTTCTCTTTAACAACAATACAGTCATAAGACTAAAAATTTCACAGCTAATCTTCATCAGTTAACTTACAGTCAGGTTCCACCTTAGCATCATATCTAACACTAATATTCTTTGATCTCTTCTTTTTCTTCTTTTTAGCAATGATCCAATACAAAACAGCTACCACTATTATAGCTATTAGTACTAAGAGGACTATCACTAAAATTATAATCCATGTTGGTGGTAGTGGAGGAGGTGGAGGAGGTGTAGCCTCTGCTCGTGACATAGCTACATGACATAATTATTATCAAAATAATGATTCAGGGACTTACTCGGTGTTGTATTGAAACTGGTCAAGTTACATGTGATTTGATGGTTGTATTTTCTGACTATATCATATACTCTTCCAGAAACAAGACCACTTATAGTTGTACTTATATTGCATGTAATACCAACGTCTCGTATGTCAGTTCCTTCCTGTAGGAGCATGATCTCTTGGACGTGGTTTCTGTTTGAACCACAAGTCAATGTGATAATAGCTGTTGTGTCAGATACCTCAGAAACTGTAACATTGACTATCTGATCTGTCAAAAATATTGTTAGAGTAAGATATAGCCAAACATTGCTACATGTACCTATAATAGCTATGTCATGATTGATAATAATAAGAACATTATACAGAGTCAGCATCAAAAAATATGATTTTCAGAGTTGCAAGCTACAAATACATACTGTGTCCCACTTTATATTGGTAAGAGTTTGTTGCTTTGCTTTGTTTTTGGGTCTGAAAATCCACTTAACCACTAAAATATCCTTTGTGTTTATGTAGTTGTGAGTCAGTAAAATAACTGGATGCTAATGTATAGTTTTAATGAGACTCAGAACACAAACAATGCAGGCCCAGAGGAAGCATTCATGTTGGACTAGATCAACTTGGACAGCTGAATTACATACAAGTTATCTATGGAACCTAACCATACAGGCCTGGAGGTAGTTAGGCTATTTTCTGTGTGACAAAAATGTTTATCATATCCATTTTACTGATTACACCCACTTTTAATGACTAACTGCACTGAGTTTGACTAATAGAGAGAGCAGCAGCAGCATTAAGATTTGGGCACTAGCTACTTGATTTACAGCCAAAGGTGATAGAATACCCACTGATTAAATAATTTTTAAAAAGGAAGTGATATATCACCTCTTATTTGATAGCAGTCACAACCAGTTGGAAGTTCTATATCAGATCTATTGCTTGTGGTTGAATTATAAGTGGTCATGTTTGATGTCCCATATGCATTAGTTGCTGTTATCATCACTTGGAATGGTCTGCACACATTTGGGTGTGATTCAGAGATAATGGGAAGGCACTGAGAGCTGTTGTATGTTCCAGTTAGACTGGTCTGTAGTCCAGTGACATCAGTGACATTGACATCATAGTAATCCATAGAATATTGGAATGTAGAGTGAGGAAAGAAGCATATGGAATTGTTGATGTAGGAGATTCTTGGTACACATGGAACTCCTAAGAATAGTATATTAGGAGGAGGGGGTGGGGAGTGAGGTTGAAATTATCACTCTTAGTTTCTATACTCTACTGTTGTTGTGGACATCTAATAACATAGCCATTAGTAACAGTGACATAGAAGAGCCATATGAAATCAGTAACTTGCTATTCAATTCTGGGACCTCATTAGAGAAACTTCCACTGCTATAGTACAATAATTACATGTTCTCTGTTAGCCAGGTTGCTAATGAACAACCTCATTAAAGGATTTCCTCCAGAAATAGTTATTAAGCACATTAATTATACTATTATCAGTATGTATTGCTGTTGTTGTTGTTGTTGTTTTTCCTATTCCACATACATAGCTAACAACATTTACCTCCACTCTGAAACGTGATCTTAGATGTTCCGATGGCATTACTTGATGTTGCAGAAACTGTAAATGACTCACAACTGTCAGACAAGTCACCAGGTAAGGAGATACAGTGATGTGAACTATTTAGTGTCCTCATAATGGTGTCAGATCGGGTGGTTATGTTAACACTATAGGACAGCACTGGATAGCGAGGGTCTGAATATGCACTGAAACAGAGACTATTGTTAGACTTCAGGTAAGAAATAGTTGGTGATTCAGGATAACCTGTGAAAAGAATATTCAGAGAGTAGTTATGCAGTTAGTGTTATAGCACTATCTTTACCAATAATGATGATTCGGTAAGATGCCACTGTAGTGCGAATGAAGCAGTCTGGAAAATCACATTGATCTGTCAAAGTGACAAAGTACACCTGTGTGTTGTTCATTGGTGAAATAATGTTTGAGAAGCATATTGATTCATTGATACTCTCAATGGAGTAAGTTGTGTTACATGTGACTACACAGTCTGAGAACCTAGTCAGTTCCACATTCTCATATGGTGGACAGTAGCAGTCTCCAGGAATGCCAGGATTAGCAGGCCAGACAAAGACTGGAGTAGCCATTTCACTATCTGTGAAGTTATCTGGTATGGAAACACACACAGTTTCATTTGGTCCTCTATACACTACCTCACGTGTCCCTGCAATGTATGGATGGAAGCTAATATACATTGCTATAGCTGGGTATTGTCTCTGTTAGCTACCTGTTATGGAATGCAAGTTGTAAAATATTTGCTGTGATTTGGTGTCTTGTCCACAGAGTTCCCCATTCTTACCAAATGAAGACAGTCTAAAGTACAATCCACCATGGTTAAGAGCATTTCTCAATTGTATATTAACAATGTTTGTGGTGGAGTTGTGGACTAATGTTGGTTCCTGCAGATTATTAGTGAGTACATCATCCAGTTCAAATCCTTCCAGTGTGAAATGACTGATGTCACAGTCAGAGATGTTGTAAATCCATCCTATTGTTATGTTGTTTGAATCAACACGTAACTGCTGATAGTCCAACTCCAACAAATCTCTAGGAACTAATGTTGGCACTTTATCTAGATTATACATTATACATAGTTAATAACTGGTTGTTATTAAGAACTGTTACTTTAGTCATGCTAAATCAACAATAGTAGTTAATGGACTAGCTATTAGCTACGTAAAGTTATATTCAATTTTACATCATCATCTCTGTAAACAGTAAGTGGAGCCCCTCTATTCTAACCCCCTGAAATAAGGATATTTGTCCCAAGATGTCTGTAATGGAGAGATTCTACAGTACTAGCTATCTATATAATAATTACCATTGAAAGTGTTTTCATTGACAGTCAGTTCAGTTTTAATTCCTTGGATCTCTCTTATTTGGTTAGTCATATGATCAATGAGGACACACTGAAAGGTATAGTCATCGAAAGCTTGACTAACTTCAGGAATAGTTAGTGCTGTATAACTCTCTACTCTAAAGTAAGCTGGAGCATGGAAGATATCGTACACATGATCATTGATCCTCCAGAATGGAGCAGCCATTTGTCTGTCAAGGCCACACTGGATAGCAATATTTGTACTTATACCTTCAACTGCATTTTGATTCACACAGCTACCTCTCTTCCCTATAAAAATTACGTAGTTCTATAACTAACACTATCAAGTAGTTTGGTCTTACATGATACTGTGAGTAGCAGAATGAAGACTGCTAGTTGAACTCTCATCTTCATGACTTTTATTATGCTTAGTGTGATAATCTTGAAACAGTTATCTATATTATACATATACTGCACGCTCTTAAGTTTTAAAGTCAACACATCAATGAACTGAACGGACTGACATACGTATGACAAAGCACAGCATGTTATAAAAGCCAGAATGATTAGCTATACGTAACTAATAGCTAATATTCATAAGTTACAACATCTGACCAATAAGTTGCACTCAAAGTGTATTTAAGTCACTGAGGACGCAGTAATTGTGGATTAAAATGATTGTGGATATATTTTAACCCAATGCTACACAATGAAAAAAACTATTCTGAAAATGGTATAAGACCAATTAATGCAGAGCTTTAAATCAATGGTGAACAGTTATGGTTACATAACTGTTGTTATAACTACTGTACAGTAGCAATTCTATTAATAATTATTATGGATTTACATTGTCTACTATTTTGTAACTATTATAAGAGATCTATGAACCTACATAGTGGTGGAATTATGGGGGCAGTGAGGGCACTTGCCCCCATTCTAAATTCAATGGCATAGCAAACAATTTTACACAACATTGCCAAACAATAGGCAGTGGGCTGGACCCACTCTTGTAGTTAAATAACAAGCCAGCTGGACATTCTTATTATCTATTCATGCTTGCAACACTAAATTAGTGCTGCTCCATTTTGATCATCACTGCCACCAGTGAACACCTGTTTTCAGTTTTATGACAATTCAAGATATATCCCTGTTCCACTATGTCCTAAACCATGTTACTACATACACAAGTTAAAAATAAACTCCCATATATCATCAAACTCTCATTATATTTTGCCATCATTGAAACATGATGGTAGGAGTGTAATTACCAGAGAGTGTGACACTTTTGACCACATAGTTGACCTGCCCCCATACTCAAAATCATCTTTCTCTGCCTATGACCTAGACACCTGTTCAATTATTCTGCCTTCATGCTCAATTTTTGGATCTACAGATAAAATGAATTCTAATAACAGCTATGCAGGAGAGGGGAGCATCACTTCTCTATGAACTCAAAAAGAGCCAGCATGACTTTACATGAGAGCAGTAATGTCATTTTGATAATTGTTTGTCATTATACTAGTTTTGCGTCTCTTAAAAACAATAATAGCTATAACCAATTACTGTTGTGAGTCTACATGATTATATCAACCTTTTCAACATTATGACTTAGAGTAAGCATAATAAAATTGTTTAATACAACTCAACTCACAACTCACAAAAATGCACAATGAACAATGTTATTTAAAAAGTAATATGACAGGTTATATAAAACCACAGATCTATTATACCAGTTATAGCTATTAATGTTATGCAGTCTACCACAACATTCACATTGACATGCTGCCTGCCCTGAGCTAAGAGCAATAGCTGAAACTCCTGAAATTATTATGCTTCAATTATGCCCCATTTAAGATTATGCCCAAATGGAGACAAAAGAATAAAAATATGCTGCTTATTGTACTCAGGCCTAAAGCGCGTGCTAATTAATTTTACGCATTCCTCAAATTTTTCACTCGCTCTCTGCAATCATAATGCATAATGGCAGGTGGTGTTGGAGCTTCCCGCAGTTTCTGCATGCATTTCCTACACAGTACATAATCAAAATTCATCAGATATTAATTGGAACTGAACGAAGTATGAATTTTAAGTTGTATGAAGGATCCTGCTTCACTCCAAAAATTGAGCATCATCCATAACTTACTATCAGAGTACAGCATCAAAAATAATATCAAGCTCTTGATTTCTTTCATACTCCATGTCTTTTCTCTTATGGAAACAGCTTCCTTCTTTGCATCACAGTGTCAGACCTAGAGTGTGATGATTTTATTAGAGGTATAGTCCTACTACACTAATCTACATTCTACTTCATTCTATATCAACTTTAAAGACCATCCACATTTGGGAGTTTTAGATAAATCACCCATATCCATTTGAGTTACTGTCCCTTCCACCAAGATTAGATGAGGTTCGATGAGGTTCAATATTTCTCACCATACTGAATAGCCTTTCAGGGTCTGCATTGGAATTAGGAAGTATCAATAGCCTTTTAACAAGCTGTGAAAGCACACTGAACATGAGGATTTCATGATCAGTAACACTTTTTACTTTAACCAAAAGTAATCTTCTTTAGGGACATACTTGGGAAGTTGGCTATCAGAGCAAGCTCTATATACACCATACTTATGTAAGCATGCTAGTTTTAGATCATCTTGTTGCATAATCTGCATTTTTTATACGACATATAACGGCATGAGTGATAAGTATTATTATGTCCTTATATTTTATATATAAGATTCCTATCATAATAAGTTAACTGAAAGGAGTAAACACATGTCTATAGCATTCTTCTGCTGCTAGAATAAAGAAATTCTAAATCTCTGACCATCTCTTATTGATCATGGCTCCACCTACTTCATAGAATATAATGACAGAAAACATCTCTGCTGCTAATCTGAAATATCTCAAAGGGTGTATTTTATACTTCACCTGTCAATATGAAGTTCTATCTCCTAATTATTATTAATAATATTCTTGCTAATAGTGCATGTTTCTTGCTATTACATAACTATATTATAATTTTTTAAATGTTCAACTCTGCCTGCTAATTTATAGAGTTATTCCAATTGTAAGGTAGGCAAATATCCACTCTCACATCTTCAGATGGGTAATAAGACAGTTCAATTCATCCAACATTCACTAGGTCATGAATGTCATGAATGTAATGATATTTTATCTCAATGTGCTTAGTTTTCCTATGCACTTACAGATCACGAAAAATATTTATGCTCATGATCTAAATCTGATACTATTTTACTCATGATCCTAAAAAGAGGATGCTTGATTAAAGAATGAGCAATAAACACTCATAAAAGACATGGAACAAACATAAGAACAACAATTAACAATCTATTGTATCTACACTTACTATAGTAATAATATAGCTAAAAAATTTGTGATCTTAAGAATTTTTTCTGTCTTGTTTTTCTTACTGAAACAAGGTTGTGTATAATAGCTAATTGTTAATATTTAGAAAGAGGACAATGTCCAGTAGCTGTAAATTGTATTTATAACATGCCATCACTTCTCTAATAGATATTTTCCAACTGGAATGGACTAGAGGAATTAATGAATGCTCCATATTAATAGCTATCAGATAATTAAGTGGTAAGCCAAACATCACCATTGTTATACTGTGGTTGAGCTGAGAAATACTTAAAAGTGGCCACAGTATTATTATAAATGTGCCTGTATAATAATTATAGCTTATAGGAGTTTGTACAGCTGCCAGTTCTTAAGGTTTAGGATTATCATTATAGAGTTAATTTATAGCCACAGATAATGTCTGTGATTTCTTTCTGGAGAATAGAGGTCAATGAACATGCTATTATATGTACTATAATAGTCAGTTTATTTTACTAATATTTGTCTCCTTCAACTACTGGTGCCACCATCACAGTAGTCTGTAGCAATAATGTAAGGTCATGTATTGAGTAAAAAACTTCAGAGCTCTTGTTACTTCAAGTTTCACTGTTTAAAATACGCTCAGAAGCTGTAAACATTAAATCCTCTACCATAAACTGCAACAGAAGTTAAAATTTCAATTCTCTTCAATTACACAGAGATTACGTTAACATTAACAATAATATTTTAATGACCTTCAATGTATCAACACTACCTTTGAAACTATAATTATACTTCCTCTCATTGCAGGTGTAATGTCACCTTCTCTTCCACTCCTGACCATTGGTTTAAGTATACTGATATTAACAATGTTAACAGTCACGAACAGAAGCTGATGACAACATCAGACAGAATGTAGCATATCTGGCAACACAAACTGAAAACACCATGCCTGATATCAGTGACTCTAATTATGTATGATGATATTATAGCAGGAGAACATACTTACATAAACACTTCTACAATTCCATTGGAGAGCACCTATACAAATATATCTCAGCCTCCACCTCCACCTGTACAGACTTCCTCAGAAAAACCTACAAATATCAGAACACAATCACTTAACAAAACATGGTGAATGTTTTGCAAACCCAGTTTGAACACAATTCAAACTTGGAATGAGTCATAATTAATGACACCTCCATGCCTGGGTAATATGAACAGAGACAAGCTGTAACCAACATAAATCATAAGCCAACCTAGCTAATATAGCTAGCTAATTAGCTAGCTAAAATACTAAATTTGATCTTAAGGATTATGATTATTATATAGAATGAGGACAATGTCTATTATAGCTGTAAGTTATATTAAATGGCATGCCTTTAGATATCTCCCACTGGAGGAAATAATGAATGCTCCATACCTACATATTAAGCCCATAGCTATCTAGCTATCTACATATGTGTGGTATGATAATGTCCTACTGCTGATGACTTGGGAATTTTATGAAGCCTAATACACACATCAGTGATTGATTCCTAATATATACATAACTTTGAAACAGCTGTAGTGAGTAGGATGAGAAAATCACTATTATTAATTTAGAGAATGCTATACTAACATAAGTAACAATACTTATAGCTGATGATGGTAGTGGCATGTTTCAGGAAATAGTGCTGTTGATTAGTTTCTATTGCAAGAGAAAAGTTGTATGAGCAGAACCTGATGACTAGCTATATTATTTTAATTATCACTCAATACACAGTTCGTTATAGTATACTAAACTGATTTGGAGACAACATAACATACAGAATGAGTTATATAGCTATACACAAATCAGACTTCATATCAGGTCAGGTGATGAGTAGACAGACATGTTGTGACATTTGTCTACAGAACAAGCCACTTTAGCTAGCAAATAATTGCCTCTTGGGAAATGTTTGACAATTTTATCCCACAACTTGTTTTTATAACTTTTAAGCTGTTGAATTGATCTATTAATACTTCATATAAATAGGGCAAGAGTGTTTCACTTGTGTAAGAAATACACTAACAGATAGCTCTAGAGTAGAAAAGTCAAATTAGCTAACAAGAAAAGTGGCCAAGTGAAATGTTATAATACAATAGCTAAATAGCTATCTACAAAGTAATTTTATCTGCTGCCTCAATAAGGTAAGCTAATCTATAAAGTCACATTAACTCTATATACTCTTCACTAACCTTGTTACTGATTGGGAAATTTGTCTCTCAACACTGACACCTCTCACATTAGGTAAGTTACTGTTAATTATTATTATTGTGTGGTCAATTCTTCTTCCTATCATAATAAGTGTGTGTTAATGATCTACACCATCAGATCCAAAAATGAGAATTATTTGCAGTTTTATACTACTCACAATTTCATGTAAGACAGAACTAGATAGTTCTATGTCTGTATTATATAATATTTTAGTGTATAGAGGAAGTTGTATAGTGCGAAATATAGTTGAAGGTGTAGATACAAATGTTGTGATCCCGTGTGATCTCAACAGTCAAATGGATGCTCCATTCTGGAGGATCAATAATCGTGTGTACAACTTCTTCCACGTTCCAGATTACTTCAGAGTAGAGAGTTATATAACACTAACTATACCTGAAGTTAGTCTTTCACTAAATAACTACATCTTTCAGTGTGTCCTCATTGATCACACAACTGACCCAATAAGAGAGATCCATGGAATTCAAACCAAACTGATTGTCAATGAAAATAATTTTAATGGTATGTACATAATTAGAAGATAGGCACTAGTAATGTTATTATTGAATACATGATGAGGTTCAATTCACTCAAAAAAAAGCTAAGATTTTTTTTTAAAGTTTAGAGAACACCATAGAACTGTTGTTGTCATTCAAACTATACAGATAGAGTAGGGACATTAGTTCCTAGAGATTTGTTGGAGTTGGACTATCAGCAGTTAAGAGTTGATTCAGACTACATAACAATAGGATGGATTTACAGCTTCTCTGACTGTGACATCAGTCATTTCACACTGGAAGGATTTGAACTGGATGATGTACTAACTAATAGTCTGCAGGAACCAACATTAGTCCACAACTCCACCACAAACATAGTTACTATACCATCGAACAATGTTCTCAATAATGGTGGATTGTACTTTAGATTGTCTTCATTTGATGAGAATGGAGAACTCTGTGGACAAGACACCAACTCACAGCAAATATTCTACAATTTGCACACCACAACAGGTACATAAGCTAACAAAGACAATACCCACAGTAGAGCTATAGTGATGTATATCAGCTTCCATCCATTCATTACAGGGAGTGAATAGTGTATGGAGGACCAGGTGTAGGTAGTGTATGGAGGACCAGGTGAAACTGTATGTGTTCCAATACCAGATAACTTCACAGATGGTGAAATGGCTACTCCAGTCTTTGTCTGGCCTGCTAATCCTGGCCTTCCAGGAGACTGCTACTGTCCACCATATGAGAATGTGGAACTGACTAGATTCTCAGACTGTGTAGTCACATGTAACACAACTTACTCCATTGAGAGTGTCAATAAATTAATATGCTTCTCAAACTTTACTTTCTCAATGAACAACACACAGGTGTACTTTGTCACTCTTACAGACCAATGCGATTTTCCAGACTGCTTCATTCGAAAAATAGTAGCTACTTATAAAATCACTTTAGGTAAGTGTCCATCAGCTAATTGGTCACTTTTTTATTACACTTTGATTGAGTCGTGAACAAAAGGAGAAGAGTTGCAATTGTTCAGCCAATAGATATTACTACAACTACCATTTATGAAGGTTAAGTAATATTATAATTTTGCTGTATGTTATATTATAGCCATAAATAAGGTCTGTGATGTTCCTCTCGAGAATAAAAGTTAGTGAACATGCTATATATTTATATGTACTAAACTATGTATCACCTTATTTCAGTTCTTTTTAGTGAGTTGTCTCCTTCAACTACTGGTGTCACCTTCACAGTAGTCTGCAGTGAAATTGTAATGTCATGTATTGGGCAAGTTTCACTGTTTAAAATAAGCTCAAGAGCTGTAAACATTACATCCTCTACTATAAACTGCAACAGAAGTTCAAATTTCAATTTTCTTCAGCCACAAACAGATTATATGATATTAATATGCTTTAGTGACCTTCAATGCATCAACACTACCTTTGTAACAGGATATAGTAAGAGAACTAATTTATACATACTTATAACTTGTGATAATTATACTTCCTCTCATTACAGGTGTAATGTTATTTTCTCTTCCTCTCCTTGCCATTGGTTTATGTGTACTGATATTAACAATGTTAATAGTCATCCTATTATTCACAATAATACTATATCATAGTTTCTATTACAAAAGAAAGGCTGAACAGAAGCTGAATGACAACATCACACAGAATGTCGCATATCTGGCAGTTCATCAACTAACAACAACACATGAAGAAGACTACAGTACCATACCAGATATAGACTTCACTATCAACAATGACTCTAATTATGAGGATATCATAACAGGAGAACATACTTACATAAACACTTCTACAATTCCATTGGAGAGCACCTATGAAAATATATCTGAACCTCCACCTCCACCTGTACAGACTTCATCACAAGAACCTTTAAATATGAAAACACCATCACTTATCAGAACATGGTGAGGATAATGAATTCTCCACAAACCCAATTTGATCACAATTCAGTTATACATGAAACTAGGTCATAACTGACACCTCTATGACAAGTAATAGGAACAGAGACAAGCTGTGACACACATAATTTGAGTGTAGTATCTATAATATATAAATTATTATGCAGAATTGATATAATTATGGTGTGTTTTAATACTGACAGTTAATAATAATAATTTTTGGGTAAATCTAGATCTTATACCAAAATTTGTTTTGTCATTGTGTTTACTCCATGTCTGGTTGGTACCATCCACATGATGTTGAAAAGGAGATGTTTATAAAAATGTGGACTCACAATTTGTCATAATAATAATATATACAAGTGACATGGAACTTATTATACAAGAACAATCAACAATATTTACTTTCATGTACATACGTACACTACACACTTCCTAAAAAGAATGTTTTCTGTTTGGTGTTATTCATGGAAACAGACTGTGTATAATCAAGAAAGAGTGCAATGCCTAATAGCTATATTCAAAATTATGTCTGATTATAGTGTGTTATACTGATAGCTAAATCAAGTATTTTTTTATCATAAAGAACTCTAAGTCTGGTAACTACCTATGTACCATACTCATGATGTTGAAAAGGGGGTGATTTGGGGATCTACAGTAAAATGTCATAGTTACCTTACAAGAGACTTAAATAACATAAGAACAATGTTTTTCGTAATAGTAAAATTCACAGAGGTTCTCCATTGTCACTAGATAATGGAGGTTTTACTGTACTATCATCATATACACACACCCTAAAATGAGTTTTGAGCCAGGTGAGGTCACAGCTCATTATTAACAAAAAGTAAATTGAAGAACACGATATAATTATACAAAACAGATTTGGAGACAATGCAACACTTAGAATGAGTTATACACCAGGGGCTGATCCAACAGAAGTTCAAATTTCAATTCTCTTCAGCCACACACAGATTATATGTTAATAATATGTTTTAGTGACCTTCAATGCATCAACACTACCTTTGTAACAGGAAATAGTAAGAGAACTGATGTATAGCTACTTACAACACAATAATTTCACTTCTTCTCATTGCAGGTGTAACGTCTGATACATCTTCTTTTCCACTCCTGGTCATTGGTTTATTGATATTACTAATTTTAATATGCATTCTATTAGCTACAATATGCTATTTATTATACACAAGTATAGCTGAACAAAAGGCAGAGGATGTCACACAGAATCCTGTTGAAAGGACAGTACTTGATCAACAGAGTACTCCAGATGAAACTGAAGGAGATTATAGCACCACACCAACTCTTATAAACATGCCTACTATTTATGACTATGACCTTGAAGATGATGATGACATTGAAACAAGAAATCGTATCCCTAGATCAGCTTATACAAGCATTTCTAATATACCATTGGAGATCCTCTATGCAAGTATGCCTGAACAACCTCAAACACTTGATGTGCCACAACTGAAGACTGCCTCAGAGGAACCTCTAAACTTAAATCTGCCTGGTTGGGGAGAGAGTGAGAATACCACCACTTATCAAAATGTAGCAGTGATAATGGAAGACATGAATGCTTCACAAGCCCTGCCCAACTGGTTTGAAGACATACACAACATAACAGTCTCCATGCACAATGAAAATGAGATGGAGGAGTTGAGGTCAGACTTGTTGTAACCTCTTCCCAGGACATTAATAGCAGCATGAAAGTGTATACAGATAATGTTATCCTTGTGGGAAATGTATATTTACAAAAACATGTAGGTAACTCACTACTTGTTATTGGTAATAGCTGAGTTTTGCTTTCTTGTTGCATATTTACTGCAGTTGTTATTTATAATAATCTATTTCAGGCTGAGTTATCAGATATTCTAGTAGTATAATACGTACATCCATAAATTCCTGCCATATTAGTTAGCTGAAAGGAGTAAACGCATGTCTATAGTATTCTGCTGCTGCTAGAATAACCAAAAGCTTCAATCCTTGACTATTTCTTATTATAAGCATTGATCATATGGCTCCACTTACATACATACTTCATATACTATGATGGATAGTTTATTTTATTTTATATATCTGAAGCAACTCGAAGGGTGGAATAAATACTTCACCTTCTAGTTCTCCTAATCTAATAAAGCATATCAGAGTTAAGTAGTAATAGTAAGGTGCGTAGTAAGGGGTCTCTATAATAATTTATATAATTTATATCAACAAACCTATACTGTTTATTTCAACACCTCTTGGGTACCTCTTAGCATAAAAAGTTTAACAAATTACACCCTTACAGTATGAATGAGCTTATATATACATGAAAATTATAGACATGAATACCTTTCAATAAGAATTTATGACTAGCTATTGGATAGATTGCATGCTGATGCATTATTGAGTAGACTGGAATATAGTACTGGAATGGTTGAATGGAGTTGTACCTGTGTAACAAGAGAGAGTACACGCATGTTGTATATATGGGTACCATGGGAAGACAGAATGACTGAAGCTTCCATGGATACTTATTTCTCATCTATGATATCAACCTAGTTAACGAAGTCCAAGGATTGGGTCAATATGTCAATATCTAACTGTATCAGCTAGCTATAAATTACCCACCCATCTCTCTAAGAGGGACTAGTAAAGGGTGAGTATAATGCTACCATCATAGAAACCACCACTGATTTATGCCTCTGTATTAATTAGTCTTATAGCTACAGGATAGAGGTTCTATTCTGCCATTGTGCAGCAATGGGTTAAAAAATGTGTTCACAATAATAATAATTATATTATCATAATTATGCTAATCCACAATTTACTGTGCCCTCAAGTGAAATAAAGTACACTGTTTGCTGCACCTTACTTGTCAGATGTCATGTGACCAGCTCTAAATTGTCTATAGATACGTGTGACAAATGGCATTATCATTACAGCTGTAGTCTTCTCCTTTTTCTCTCTCTTATTCAGTTAATGGAGTAGTTTGCTATTGAATATTTTAAACAAGTTTTGTATAATACAGACTCAGGCCACTCAGCTTTTTTACTACACTCTTCATTATTATACTGCATCAATGATATTCCCACTTATACGTAGTAGTGGTTCGGACACCATATAATTAGCTAGTACTAATTCAATGTTGGCCAAAATTCGAGCCACACATCAATGTCTGCAATTATTATTAACTGTTACTTACCACACACCAAACATTATTTCTTTCTTGTCAGCTTTATTACTAGTCCTGTATTTTATTAACCAGTAAATAGATTTTTATGCTGATGGTGAGAGTAAATCCTAAGTCACTATGTAGATACATAACTGACTAGCTAACTGCTACTACAGGTAGCTACGTATATGAAAGAATATCATCCCAAAGTCACTATGTAGATACAGGCTAGGGTAAGGGCTAGGGCTAGGGCTAGGGTTAGATACAGTACAATAACAATTGACAATGAAATCTCTACTGAGAAGAGCCCTCATTTATGCACTTGGCACATGATGAATGTAAACTTAAAAGGCAATAGTCTACTCTATTGTAACATCCAAAAAGTACCAAAGACTTTGTCAAAGAGCTTACATTTCAAGAAGCCAATTTTTTTAACTTCTTTTTAATTAAATCCACACTCTTGGAATGAAAGTGTTAGATGGTGTTGCATGTGGTAATTTTCCACTCATAAACTTGGCTAACAACATGTTTTTGTGTTTTTGTAAATATACATTTCCCAAGGATGCTATTATCAATCTGTATACACTTTCATGTTGCTATCAATGTCCTGGACAGATGTCACAACATGTCTGACCTCAACTCCTCCACCAGACCTTCTTCTTGCCCAACTGACATTACATGTAATGTCAGTTGGGCAAGACATTCCATTATCACTGCTATGTTTCTATAAGTGGTAGTATTCTCACTCTCTCCCAACCAGGTAGATTTCCTCTAAGGCAGTCTTGAGTTATGGTGTTTGAGGTTGTTCAATCATACTTAGCTACATAGTGGATTTCCAATGGTATATTAGAAGTGCTTGTATAACAGATCTAGGGATAAGGATTCGATGTTGTTGTTATCAAAGTCATAGTAATCCCTCTACTATTAATTCTGGCTTAATTATGAATAGAATATGTAGCTAATTAGCAATAACAAAATCTTAACATAATGGTAAACATTTCCCAAGAAGTGGCCATTAGCTGGTTCTTTCTCCATGTAACAGTAGAGATTACATCATTCAGTTTACATCATTGTCAATTGTTATCTAATCATAGCCCTACCCCTAGCCCTACCCCTAGCCCTACCCCTAGCCATACCAATAGCTTATAACAATAGTACAATTGACAATGATGTAATCTAAATAATCTGTTACATGGAGAAGGAGCCCATTAGCTAGCTACATATCTCACAACTTACCTGTCCTGACTTAATATGAATTCTTCGTAATGAACAAGATTAGCATTATATAACCCTTTACCAACATTATGTTACAATAGTATAATAGGAAGAATCTGTTGTAGTGTAAATGTGGTGTATGGTAACATTTTTTACAGGAAGAGATTTTCCAGCTAATGAAGGTCAAAAATGCTCTTATCTATGAATCTTCACCTGGAGTTCTGACCAAAGATACAACAACTACAAATTCCTGTATTTTCCCTGCTTTCTATATTGTAATGATGAATATAGATATACGTAGTGTAAATCTGTTGAATCAAATCAGTAGACCTCAATTCACCTCAAAACAATTGTCAGCCATTCACTTATATTTATTTTTTTGCTGTGAGGGGGTACAATATATGGGGGTGGAGATGGGATATACAATAAAAGAAAGTTTCAAGTTAAGGGCATTGATTCCGGTGTTATGGGGTTGGGAGTATATACAACGGTGTCAAAACAGCTCACCACAGGGAGAAAAGAGGATTTTAACTCTAAGAGAGGAGGCATAACTGTAGGTTCTAAGATCATACAAATCTCTATAGAGGACTCAGGTTCTGACTCTGACTAAACCACAACCCTCCTTTTTTCTGTCTTCTCTCTCCCCGTGTGGTTGTATTTCTGCCAATTCGAACATTTACATAGCTAACAACTTTATTGACTAGTAATAAATAAGTGAACCAAATAATGAACTGACACAACTAATTATATAGTACTTGTTAATGATCCATAAATAAATAAAACCACAAATATAACTGCCTCCCGAGAGCCAAGGGTAGGGTTGTCAACTGAACGGCAGCTTACTAGCTGTCCTGCACGCTAACTTTTATAGAACTTTATGGAAAATCTTTTACTACACACACAATGATATTCTGATACACTGCACTCTGGCTGAACATAAAACTGGCCAACTATTAAAGTGCACAAACTAATGACATAACTAATAATAATTATTCTAGTTAGTGAGTGAGCATGCTCAGTTGTCTCAGTATACCACAATAACCACTAAATAGTATAATTATATAACAATTATGCATGCATGCTTGTTAGCTATGTGTAAATAGTATAGTTAATTACCCACATGTTTTTGGATATTGTACATGTACTATACTCATAAATTCATCAATACAACTCTCTTGAGACATTGTGTTGTGGTGTTAGATTTCTTAAATGTGAATTCAAGTGTCAGTGGTCTTATGTAGTACGTATGTTTAGCCAGAGAAACTATAGAGCCAGAAAGAATTTATATATAGACTTCTCAAGCTTCAACTCAATTGGAGTGATTCTCACTGTTTCACTCTTTGTTATTATTACACTAAATACAGAGTCTCACTACAAACAATAAGTACATATTATTAAATTTATAGAAAATTGGCTAAAATCTCTATGTCAAACCTTTGTAGCTCTGAATGTAGCTATGAGCAATGTAGGATTTATTTCTGTGATGCAAATGTTTGCACAATTATCATAGCTAATTCTAGACTCCTAGTCAGCTAAGTCATATTATTATAATTATAATGTTTAACTCGTTCCTTATCAAATAAATAATTATAGAAAATAAGGGTCAGAACAACCCCCATGCCATGAATTGCTAATGACATTTTCTTAAGCACATTATTTATATCATCTGAAAGGTCATTATCTGATCTACATACTGCTTGTATAATTGTTGCCATAGCAACAATCATATTTCGCATACTTTTAATCACAAACTTGATTATCATAAAAATTTAGACAGTGTATGGTATCTTTCAAAACATTTCCCATGACATACGTAAGTGGACATTACATTTGGACAATAAGTTTTGGTCTTAGATCCTTTCTTTTGTTGGTAGATTTATTTTTTTGTATCCACAAACTTGGCATCGCTTCCTTTTCTCATGTACATATATATAGCTAAGCTATAGCTTCTTCAGCAGTAAAATGATTGCTAGCCATTTTTCTCAAAAGCTTCCATATGTACTACTCAAATTTGAACTCAAAGTTTTCTCTAGAGCATGTTCTATCTACTGCAGAAGTTGTTTACTTTTGTTAATATTTTGCACAAATTCAAGTGAAGATTATTGGCATGCTATAATGATATAGGCATTCCTAATGATTACATACTGATACTGATGTAATAATTATAGCTACTACATAGCAAGTACCTGCCACACAGTGGCACTTGGTGTATATTAATCCCATGATGTACATACATTTAAATGAAGAAAAGGAGAGGGCACTGTTGAACTGCCTGATGTCGTCCTGGAAGTTTCTAAATTCTGCAGTATTTCTGCCAGCGAAAGGTCCTTCAATGGTGAAGGGTAGTCAACAAGTAGTGGCAAGCTGACCTTCTCATTGTGACAGCAGTTGAAGGGTTCACTGGGGAATCTCAATGCCTGGCAATGCTGACAAACCCTTGTCATAGGCCCCAGGTAGACTCTTCCACTTGTAGTAGCTGCTCTCTCTCTTAATTTTTTCTCTTTCCCTGTCCCTCTCTTCTTCTCCCATTTGTTCTCTACTCTCCTCCTTCTTTGTGGATTGCCTTTCCCTTTCTCTTTCTCTCTCTGTCTGCCTCTGTTCCTCAGAGAGAGAAGCTCTTCTATTTCTCTGTTGCAAAGCTATTCTTTTCTAAAACTATCACAGTAGACAACTGAAGAATCAGTCAAAGTCTTGGTCTAAGCTTCAGGAATGTAGTTTACCAGTTTAGAAACACAAAACATAGTTCCAGAACCTTGTATAAGAGTTAGGTGGCATTTGCTCATTAGCTCACTCCTCCCTCCCACTCCACCCCCACCTATAAGATGTGAGCTTCTTAATTCCAGAAGCTTTTATAGCCTCCTTGAAGATCTGAGCTGAATTAGAGTTACTTTCTCACCTTTCAAAGGTGAATGAAGTTTCATATTAGGCTTTGGATGAGCTCTAGTGAGCCTTAGGGGTGTGAAACACAAAACATAGCTCCCATAAGCTTCCTCCACAGTCTCACATGGTTAGGTGTAAAAAAAGTGCATTCATACATGTGGGTCGTTGTAGTTGGTCAAGCGGTATTATTAGCTATATAGATGTATCTATTCTAATTTGGCAATCAAATTATTATCAGTTTTAGCAATTTCACAACAATTCATATTAGCTTAAATAGCAACACTAAACAAAACTAGAAAAACAGAATAACATTCTAGAACACTACGTAGTGATGTATAATAGTGCACAGCTACATATAAAAGTTCTAGAATATTCAGTCAACACATGACATAGTAACTAAGAAATTGCTATTTATAAAATTTAATAATAATATTAATACATCTACCATCAAATAATTGTATCTATTATAGCTATTAATCACTATAATAAAAATTAATGATGTTCTTATCTCCAGAAGTAACTATTGTTATAGCTATGACATATCCACTCAAATGGAAATAGAATTGAACAAACCAAACTTTAGAACAAATGAAGCTAAATTTTACACAATAATTTTTCTTTTGTGCCAAAAAAACATTCGGTGGTGCTTGAGCAATTTACCATTTTCATACTAGATCCTAGTTCCAGAACGCTCTTCATTAGCATACGTACTTGTCTTTAGGAAGGAACCATGTACTAACATTCCAGAATCTAAAGTTAACCAAAATTACATAGGCATGCCATTGTTGATTTTAGACAGATCAATATTTCTGGTCAATGTCCTCATCTGTTCTAGGCATATCTGCTCAAAAAAAGTTTCAATTCAGGATTACTAAAGACAATAGGGCCACTTGCAACAAACTGCATATGTCCTATGGTAAATGTTAGCTTATTGTCACATACCTTACAGAATCAAGTTTTGTTTTTTTCATAATAAATGTTGTTAAAATTACTGCACACATTATGACAAACAGGATACAGGAGATACTGGAGATGACACCAACAGTAGGGTCTAGCAATACATTATTATGATTTATAATATTATTATGTATCTTACTACTTACTCTTTGTGCCATGAAGAATAGTTGCTGAAGAAGTATTGGTGTCATTTACAAACATTTGTATAGCAGACATATTTAATAGCTACATTATTATCAAACATTACTACTTTTGTAATAATAATAATATTGTTATACCGAATTATCTGTTATTGATGTGAAGTTACTGGTAGTTGGTGCAGCTCCTATTAGCTACATTAACTGCTTCTTTGGTACCAGTAACTTATAGCTCCTCATAGCAGTTTACTTCATGTACAACCTCTTCTTAGCTTTATATAGCTAGCTAAGCCATTGTAAAGTGGCTCTTTGGCAGTTCATGTAGGGATTTGTTTGCTGTAAGAAAATGTTTTGTACTGGCAACCTTACATACCCATTTTTATTTAGGGTAAATTTTTTTCTTATTACTTGTATATATAGCAATAAGCTCATTCATACTAGTATGCAAAGGTGTGATCTATGTATTATATTATTGTCCTATTAACTAGCTAGTTGTTTATGCTAATATACCAAGAGGTAAGCACTAAAATGAACAGTATAGGTTTGTTGCTATAAATATTATAGAGATCCCTACTATTACTACTTAATTCTGATATGCTTTATTGAAATCAAATAGCAAGATTAGGAGAGCTAGAAGGTGAAGTATCATTCCACTCTTTGAGTTGCTTCAGATTGGCAGCAGAAACGCATGTCAATAAACTAAACTATCCATCAGTACATAAAGTAAGTGGAGCCATGATCAATGCACTTATAATAAGAAATAGTAGGACTGTTTAAGCTTTTGGTTATTCTAGCAGCAGAAGAATGCTATAGACATGTGTTTACTCTTTTCAGCTAACTAATATGGCAGGAATTTATGGACATATTATACTAGGCATATATACCAGATCACTCATGCCATGTGGCCTGAAATAGATTATTATTAATAACAACTATGCAGCAAGATGATAAAATTCTAAAACCATACTCAGCTATTACCGATAACAAGTAGTGAGTTAACTATGTTTTTGTAAATGTACATTTCCCAAGGATAACATTATCTGTATACACTTTCATGTTGCTATCAATGTCCAGTGAAGAGGTTACAACATGTCTGATCTCAACTCCTCCATCTCATCTTCATCTTGCATGGAGACTGTTATGTTATGTATGTCTTCAAACCAGTTGGGCAGGGCTTGCGAAGCATTCATGTCTTCCATTATCACTGCTACATTTTGATAGGTGGTGGTATTCTCACTCTCTCCCCAACCAGGTAGATTTAAGTTTAGAGGTTCCTCTGAGGCAGTCTTCAGTTGTGGCACATCAAGTGTTTGAGGTTGTTCAGGCATACTTGCATAGAGGACCTCCAATGGTATATTAGAAGTGCTTGTATAAGCAGATCTAGGGATATTATGATTTCTTGTTTCAATGTCATCATCATCAAAGTCATAGTCATAAATAGTAGGTATGTTTAGAGCTGGCATGGTGTTGTAATCTCCTTCAGTTTCATCTGGAGTATTCTGTTGATCAAGTACTGTCCTTTCAACAGGATTCTGTGCTGCCTTCTGCTCAGCTATACTTGTGTATAATAAATAGCATATTGTAGCTAATAGAATGCATATTAAAATTAGTAATATCAGTAAACTCAATAAACCAATGACCAGGAGTGGAAAAGAAGATGTATCAGACATTACACCTGCAATGAGAGTAAGTGAAGTGTAATTATCATGTTGTATGTATTCACCAGTTCTCTTACTATTTCCTGTTGTAAAGGTAGTGTTGACACATTGAAGGTCATTAAAACATATTATTAACATATAATCTGTGTGTGGTCGAAGAGAATTGAAATTTGAACTTCTGTTGCAGTTTATAGTAGAGGATGTAATATTTATAGCTTCTGAGCTTATTTTAAACAGTGAAACTTGAATCAATGAGAACTCTGAAGTTTCTTCCTTAATACATGACATTACATTATTGCTGCAGAATACTGTGAAGGTGACACCAGTAGTTGAAGGAGACAACTCACTAAAGTGAACTGAAATAAGGTGTTAATGGCGACTAGTGTATATAAATGGCATGTTCACTAACCTTTATTCTCCAGAGAGAAATCACAGACACTATCTGTGACTATAATTATAACATACTATAAATAATAATTCTAATTATAATAATATTCCCTGTTAGCTATAATAATTATTATTACCTTAAAATCTGGTATTTATACTAATTTTTATTGCTAAACAAATACTTAATTTTATTATTACAACTCTTCTCTCCTTTTGTTCATAGCTCAACCTCAGTATAATAAAAAAAGTGATTATTTGGTTTACCAATAGCTAATAGACACTTACTTAAAGTGATTGTATAGGAAGCTACTATTTTTCGAATGAAGCAATCTGGAAAATCGCATTGATCTGTAAGAGTGACAAAGTACACCTGTGCCTTGTTCATTGGTGAAGTAAAGTTTGAGAAGCATATTAATTCATTGACACTCTCAATGGAGTAAGTTGTGTTACATGTGACTACACAGGAAGAGAATCTAGTCAGTTCCACATTCTCATATGGTGGACAGTAGCAGTCTCCAGGAAGGCCAGGATTAGCAGGCCAGACAAAGACTGGAGTAGCCATTTCACCTTCTGTGAAGTTATCTGGTATGGAAACACACACAGTTTCACCTGGTCTTCCATACACGACCTCATGTGTCCCTGCAATGAATGGATGGAAGCTAGCTCCTTATTATCTTTGTTAGCTGATGTACCTGTTATGGTGTGCAAGTTGTAGAATACTTGCTGTGATTTGGTACCTGACCCACACAGTTCTTCATTCTCACCAAATGCGGACAGTCTGAAGTACAATCCACTATTATTGAGCGCATTTACTGGAATAGCAACTGTATTTGTGGTGGAGTTGTGGACTAATGTTGGTTCCTGCAGACTATTAGTGAGTACATCATCCAGTTCAAATCCTTCCAGTGTGAAACGACTGAGTTCACAGTCAGAGATGTTGTAAATCCATCCTATTGTTATGTAGTCTGAATCAACACGTAACTGCTGGTAGTCCAACTCCAACAAATCTCTCAGAACTAATGTTGGTGTTGTACCTGTGTATATAATCAGAATAGTCTATGATTTCCAAGCTACCTATTCTGTTACTTTATTGCCTAAAGATAAAGTAGTAGCTACTTGCACAGTACATAATTATGTGATACTGCAAGTGTGAATAATTAAACTGCTATAGAATCAACATGTCATAACCTATGCATGTTTTGCAGATTAGGATTAGCATTACAGTAGTAGATTTCCTTCCTCTGGAAATTTATAATTCCTAGTTCACTGAAAATTTGCCTAACACTGTTGCTTCACTACTCTTCAAATCTTGTACATATAAACTGAATCTGCCTACTGTTCTAGGAACACTAACTATTTAAAGTTAGTAAAACTACCTTCTACAACAGTCAATTCAGTTAAAGTTCCATGGATCTCTCTTATTGGGTCAGTCATGTGATCAATGAGTACACACTGAAAGGTGTAGTTATTGAAGGAATGACTAACTTCAGGAATAGTTAGTGCTGTATAACTCTCTACTCTGAAGTAAGCTGGAACATGGAAGAGATCGTACACATGATCATTGATCCTCCAGAATGGAGCAGCCATTTGTCTGTCAAGGTGACACGGGATCATAACATTTTCTTCTATACCTTCAACTGCAGTAGTTTGCATCCTACAACTTCCTCTATACACTAAAAGTGTATAATACAGTTCATTCTAATCATCTAGTTCTGTCTTACATGATATCGTAAGTAGTATAAGACTGCTAATAATTCTCATCTTTTGATCTGATTGTGTGGCTTGTTAGCACACACTTTGCTATGATAGAAAGAAGCACAGACTTGACCACACAGTATAATAAGTGACTTACTTGATGTGACAGGTGTCAGTGTTGAGAGACGAATTTCTCAATCAGTAGTAATGCTAACTATAGTGTAGAGTATTATTAATATGACATTGTACTCAGATTAGCTTACCTATATAGCTAGTTATTATTGATGTATGTATGTAGGTAATTGATTTGTAGCTAATACAACATTACACTTGGCAGCTTCTTGTTAGCTAAGACTTCTCTTTTAATGCACACTTTAGAGTTATCTGTTAGTGTATTTCTTGAAAGATAGGTACACTGTTATTATAAACTCTTGCTCTAGTTATATAGAGTATGAATAGATCAATTCAACAACTTAAAAGTTATGAAAACAGAAAAAATCCTAGTTTTGGGGTAAAAATTTCAAGAGCCAGCAATTAGCTAGGTATACATATAGCTAGCTATAGTGGCTTCTTCTATAGACAATAATTTATGTCTGTCTATATACTTTTCACCTGACCTTTCTGATTCTGTCACTTTTTTATGGACCTTGAGAGCAGTAATGCCATTTTGATAATTAATATTGTTGATTGTTGTATGTTATATAGTTCCATGTCTCTTGAAAATAACGACAATGACTAATTAGTGTTGTGGGTCTACATGATTGTAACATCCCCAAATCACCCCCTTTTCAACATTATGAGGATAACATGAGTAAGCGTTATATCTTCATGATAACATCATTCCAAAAATTAATTAGCTAGCTAGCTATCAGTAACTATTAACATTATGATGGTCACTGCTTGTCTCTTTCATATTACCTGGCATAGAGCTGTCATTAGCTAGTTATGACTCAGCACTCATTATCCTCAAATGTTTTGATAAGTGACGGTGTTTTATATTTAGTGAGGAAGTCTGCATGAGTAGATGAAGGTGTGTCCTACTGCTAATGGTTATTGCAGATCTTGATTACACAGAAATCTGGTACCAAACACTAACAATAAATCCTGATGGTTTCTTTCTCATGTATTATCTGGTTCTGTAATCCCCAAGTCATCAGTAGCTATTAAGATATTTTGTACTATGCTATGGGCTGATTACACCAAAGACACTGAATTAAACATGGTGTTGGTGCGCTAAACATAGCCTCAAAAATCCTTATTAAAAACAGGAAGTCTGTAACTCAGTTACTATTTGTACTACTATACTGAGATCACATTACAATGGGAGAATACGTAGCTATCAGAGAAGTGCTGGCATAAAAATAATAATTATAATTATATAGCCATTAAGTATTTTCCTCTTTCTTAGCTTTGCTTCAGTGAATAAAACTAAACAGAAAGCATCCTCTGAGATAATGCAGTTACATCACTCCCATAATTTATAGGCTCAAACTTTACAAACTTTCCCATTTTTAGGGTGTGTGTGGTGTACATGAAATTATTATTTGTACCATGTCAATTATACAATAATATATTTATTATGATAAACTGTTGTGGGTCCACATTATTCCCTTTTCAACATCACATTGATGGCACAGAGTAAACATTATCTTCACAATAACACAATATTTCCAAAAATTAATTTGCTATAACTATAACAATCACACAATTTATAATAATTATACCAACTCTGCATAATAGCTACTACACTATTGTACAAATTATATGATGGTCACAGCTTGTTTCTGTTTATATTATCCAAGCATGGAGGTGTTAATGATCATTCAAAGTTTCATGTGTGACTGAATTGTGTTCAAGCTGAGTTTGTGGAGCACTCATTATCCTCACCATGTTCTGATAAGTGATGGTGTTCTCACTGTCACTCATATTTAAAGGTTCTTCAGAATAAGTCTGTACAGGTTGAGGTGGAGGTTGAGATATATTTTCATAGGTGCTCTCCAATGGAATTGTAGAAGTGTTTATGTAAGTATGTTCTCCTGCTATAATATCCTCATAATTAGAGTCATTGTTGATAGTGAAGTCTATATCTGGTATGGTGCTGTAGTATTCTTCAGTTTGTGTTGTTGTTTGTTGATGAACTGCCAGATATGCTACATTCTGTGTGATGTTGTCATTCAGCTTCTGTTTAGCCTTTCCTTTACTATAATAATATAGTATTATTGTAAATAATAGGATGACTATTAACAATGTTAATAATAATATCAGTACACTCAATAAACCAATGACCAGGAGTTGAAGAGAAGGTGTGTCTGAAATTATGCCTGCAATGAGAGAAAGTATAATTACCATAGTGTATATTTATGTTCTCTTACTATTTCCTGTTGTAAAGGTAGTGTTGACACATTGAAGGTCATTAAAACATATCATTAACATATAATCTGTGTGTGGTTGAAGAGAATTGAAGTTTGAACTTCTGTTACAGTTTATAGTAGAGGATGTAATATTTACAGCTTCTGAGCTTATTTTAAACAGTGAAACTTGAATCAATGAGAACTCTGAAGTTTCTTCCTCAATACATGACATTACATTATTGTTGCAGACTACTGTGAAGGTGACACCAGTAGTTGAAGGAGACAACTCACAAAAATGAACTGAATATAAGGTGTTGATGACTAGTGCATATAATAGCATGTTCACTAACCTTCATTTTCCAGAAAGAAATCACAGACACTATCTGTGGCTATAATATACAATAATAACATACTAAAAACATATAATTTTTCTTAAACGTCAAAGGTGGTAGCTGTACTAACTCGTATAGGCTATAAAATATACAATTACTATGGACACTTTTAAATACATCTACTATACAACATAATAATAGGTTTATATACCAATTAGCTGATAGACACTTACTTAAAGTGATTGTATAGGAAGCTACTATTTTTCGAATGAAGCAGTCTGGAAAATCGCATTGATCTGTAAGAGTGACAAAGTACACCTGTGCCTTGTTCATTGGTGAAGTAAAGTTTGAGAAGCATATTAATTCATTGACACTCTCAATGGAGTAAGTTGTGTTACATGTGACTACACAGGAAGAGAATCTAGTCAGTTCCACATTCTCATATGGTGGACAGTAGCAGTCTCCAGGAAGGCCAGGATTAGCAGGCCAGACAAAGACTGGAGTAGCCATTTCACCTTCTGTGAAGTTATCTGGTATGGGAACACACACAGTTTCACCTGGTCTTCCATGCACAACCTCATGTGTCCCTGCAATGAATGGATGGAAGCTAGCTCCTTATTGTCTTTGTTAGCTGATGTACCTGTTATGGTGTGCAAGTTGTAGAATACTTGCTGTGATTTGGTACCTGACCCACACAGTTCTCCATTCTCACCAAATGCGGACAGTCTGAAGTAAAATCCACTATTATTGAGCACATATTTTACTGGAATAGCAATTGTATTTGTAGTGGAATTGTGGACTAATGTTGGTTCCTGCAGACTATTAGTGAGTACATCATCCAGTTCAAATCCTTCCAGTGTGAAACGACTGAGTTCACAGTCAGAGATGTTGTAAATCCATCCTATTGTTATGTAGTCTGAATCAACACGTAACTGCTGGTAGTCCAACTCCAACAAATCTCTCAGAACTAATGTTGGCGTTGTACCTGTGTATATAATCAGAATAGTCTATGATTTCCAAGCTACCTATTCTGTTACTTTATTGCCTAAAGATAAAGTAGTAGCTACTTGCACAGTACATAATTATGTGATACTGCAAGTGTGAATAATTAAACTGCTATAGAATCAACATGTCATAACCTATGCATGTTTTGCAGATTAGGATTAGCATTACAGTAGTAGATTTCCTTCCTCTGGAAATTTATAATTCCTAGTTCACTGAAAATTTGCCTAACACTGTTGCTTCACTACTCTTCAAATCTTGTACATATAAACTGAATCTGCCTACTGTTCTAGGAACACTAACTATTTAAAGTTAGTAAAACTACCTTCTACAACAGTCAATTCAGTTAAAGTTCCATGGATCTCTCTTATTGGGTCAGTCATGTGATCAATGAGTACACACTGAAAGGTGTAGTTATTGAAGGAATGACTAACTTCAGGAATAGTTAGTGCTGTATAACTCTCTACTCTGAAGTAAGCTGGAACATGGAAGAGATCGTACACATGATCATTGATCCTCCAGAATGGAGCAGCCATTTGTCTGTCAAGGTGACACGGAATCATAATATTTTCTTCTATACCTTCAACTGCAGTAGTTTGCATCCTACAACTTCCTCTATACACTAAAAGTGTATAATACAGTTCATTCTAATCATCTAGTTCTGTCTTACATGATATTGTGAATAGTATAAGACTGCTAATAATTCTCATCTTTTGATCTGATTGTGTGGCTTGTTAGCACACACTTTGCTATGATAGAAAGAAGCACAGACTTGACCACACAGTATAATAAGTGACTTACTTGATGTGACAGGTGTCAGTGTTGAGAGATGAATTTCTCAATCAGTAGTAATACTAACTAGCTATAATAGTGTAGAGTGTAGGGTTAATATTTATTCTATAGATTAGCTTACATTGAGATAGCAGATAAAACTTATTTGCACGTAGCTAGCTTAGCTATTGTATATAAAATTTCACTTAGCAGTTTCTTGTTATCACTGTATTCTTTAGAGCTAGCTATCTATTAGTGTTTTTCTTACACAAGTGAAAGATAGGTACACTGTTATTATAAACTCTTGCTCTAGTTATATGGAGTATGAATAGATCAATCAAACAGCTTAAAAGAAATCCTAGCTTTGGGGTAAAAATTGTCAAGCATTTCCCAAGAGCCAGCAATTAGCTAGATATAGTGGCTGGTTCTATAGACAAATGGCACAACATGTCTGTCTACTCTTCACCTGACATGATAATATGAAGTCTGATTTGTGTATAACTCATTCTCTAAGTGTTACATTGGGAACATCACTTCCCTATGGACTCAAAAGAACTAGCATGACTTACTTTTCTCTGTTAATTTTGTGTCTCTTTTACAATGCCTAATTACTTTTGTGGGTGTACACGATTATAATATCCCCAAATCAACCCCTTTCCAACATTATGACATAGAGTAAACATAATCTTCATTTTTGGTAAGATTTGACCAAAATTTAATTAGCTATAATTTATACAACTACGTATTATAATAATACAAACTCTGCATAGCTACTACACTATTGTACAAAAATTATGATGGTCGAAGCTTGTCTCTGTTCATGATGCTTGGTATGGAGGTGTGTGACTCATTCAAAGTTTCATGCATGCCCGAATTGTGTTGCTTGTGAATAACTCATTATCCTCACATGTTTGATAGCTATGTGACTGCATTCTCACTCTCACTCATATTTAATGTGTACAGGTGAAGGTGTGTCCTATTCCTAATGGCAAGTAATCTTGATTGAACAGAAATCTGGTAATATCTTAATAAATCCTGATGGTGTCTCTCTCATATGTATTGTTTGGTTTCTGCATTTCCCCTACTGTTACTTAAATTGCACATCATTGAGCTAAATACAATTTTTTTAAGTCATCAGTATTAAGGTATTTTATAGCTATGGGCTGATTATGGGGCACTCATTGATCATTAATTAATTTGGTATACTCAGCTAGCTGACCACTGAAGATACACGGTCTTTGTGTGTTAACCATGACCTAGATAGTCATTATTTAAGCAGAGAACCATACGTATTTACTATTTGTAATATTCAGTACACTAGAAATCACTCCTAGTTCATTTCAGTGGGAGAATGAAAAGTGCTGGCATATTGCCTATACATAGCCTTGTTACCCACATAAACCATCCTTTAAGATCACACAAAGTGCCCCATTCAACTCCTTTTCATTTTATTTAACATTTTTGTGTAGCTATACTTAGAAGTAATAAATACTATTGACTGTTGTTCCTGTGTCTCAAATTAGTGTTGGGGATCTACAATAATATTATTTCCCTTTTAAACATGGGGATGATACCTACCAGATATAAACTTTGGTATAAAAATAATTAGTCATCAGTATTAGGTATAATTGTACAAATTTAGCTACTTCACAAATTACAATGGTCACATTTTGTCACTGTTCATATTACTTGGCATGGAAGTGTTAAGTTTCATGTGTGACCTCAAATTCATTATCTTCACCATGTTTTGATAGCTAAATGATGGTATTTTCACTACTCTTATTTGTGATGAAGTCTGTACAGGTAGAGATGGAGATTTAGATATATTTTCATAGGTGTTCTCCAATGGAATTGTAGAAGTGTTTATGTAAGTATGTTATCCTGCTATAATATCTTCATAATTAGAGTTATTGTTGATAGGGAAGTCTATAGCTGGTATGGTGCTGTAGTCTTCTTCAGTTTGTGTTGTTGAACTGACAGATATGCTACATTCTGTGTGATGTTGTCATTCAGTTTCGGTTCAGCCTTTCTATTGTAATAGAAACTATAATATAGTATTACTGTAAGTAATAGGATGACTATTAACATTGTAAATATCAGTACATTTAAACCAATGACCAGGAGAGGAAGAGAAGGTGACATTGAAATTATCCTGTTGTACGTAAGTATAATAGTTTAAGTTACAATGTTCTCTTGCTATTTCCCATTACAAGGGCAGTGCTGAAGCATTGAAGGCTAAAGCATTAACATACAATAGTCTGTGTGTGATTGACACAGAAAGCAATCTTTAAGTTCTTAAATAGTATAATATTATAATTATTATTAATAAGCTCAAAATTTATAGCTTTCCATATTTTAGGAAGTGTAGATATGACAGTTTGATTGCTCTTCTTATGTCTTTTGCACAATATTATAAGCCATGGGTCTTCATTGCAATCCTCTTTTTAATAAACTGTCAGTAGGAGGAGCCATGATCAATGTTTATAATAAGAAATGGTTAAAGATTTACAATCCTTAAAGCTTTTCTTTATTCTAGTAGCAGAAGAAGAGTGCTAGAGACTTGTGTTTAGTCCTTTCAGCTAACTTTATTTGTATACACTTTCATTTTGCTATCAATGTCCTGGACAGATGTCACAACATATCTGACTTCATCTCATTTTCATCTTGCATGGATACTGGTACATCATGTATGTCTTCATACCAGTTAGGCAAGGCTTTCAAGGCATTCATGTCTTCCATTGTCACTGCTACATTTTGATAAGTAGTGGTATTCTCACTCTCTCCCCAACCTGACTTTAGAGGTTCCTCTGAGGCAGTCTTAAGTTGTGGCACATCAAGTGTTGTTCAAGCATACTTGCATAGAGGACCTCCAATGGTATATTAGAAGTGCTTGTATAAGCAGATCTAGGGATATGATTTCTTGTTTCAATGTCATCATCATCAAAGTCATAGTCATAGATAGTTGTTTAGAGCTGGTTTATATGGTGCTATAATCTCCTTCAGTTTCATTAGGAGGACTCTGTTGATCAAGAACTGTGTGACATCCTTTGCCTTAGATACATAGCATAACAGAAGACATTAAATAGTAAAATCAGTATACTCAATAGACCAATGACCAGAGAAGATATTACACCTGCAATGTGTAATTATCATGTTGTAAGTATGTATTCTTACTATTTCCTGTTGCAAAGGTAGTGTTGACACATTGAAGGTCACTAAAGCTTATTAACATAATAGTAATCTGTGTGTGGTTGAAGGGAATTGAAGTTTAAACTTATGTTGCAGTTTATAGCAGAGGATGCAATGTTTATAGACTTTGAGCTTATAACTATAGGAGTGAAGAACTACAGTTTATGTATAATTGATGGTATTGGCATATACAATGAATATAGTGTTATATCAACATCAAGAACAGGAACATCATTGGTACATACTGTGGTGTTCCGAGATTGCACGCAGTTAGTTTTAGAAAAGTATTATTAGAATCAACTGACAATAAGGCATGAAGGTGTTATTAATAATAATATGGTTTCATGTGTCACAGAATTGTGTTCAAATTGGGATTGTGAAGCACTCATTATTATCACCATGTTCTGATAAGTGATGGCGTTCTCATTATTATGTAAAGGTTCTTGTGATGCAGTCTGTACAGGTGGAGGTTGAAGTTCAGATATATTTTCATAGGTGCTCTCCAATGGAATTGTAGAAGTGTTTATGTAAGTATGTTCTCCTGCTATAATATCTTCATAATTAGAGTCATTGTTGATAGTGAAGTCTATATCTGGTATGGTGCTGTAGTCCTCTTCAGTTTGTGTTGTTGTTTGTTGATGAACTGCTAGATACAGTGGAGTAGGAAGATGAAATTTATTGGGGGGGGGGGGGGGGGGGGGGCAAAACACTAGACACTGGACGTGTGGGCCTGGTCGTGTCACATGCATATATATATGCACACATGATGCTATGCAAGTGTATATGTGATATGTAGGCATTAATTTTGTATGAAGTCAAAGATATAAATATCAATGGTTTTTACCACAGAACAATCCCAGGTGAATGTGTTAGATGTCTAGCTAAACCAATTAATTATTGGATCTTGTAGCAGTCTAAAGGAAATCAAGGTTTGACCAATTCATTCAGTGCTTTCCAATTTCCAAGGTATTGGGCCTGCAACCATAGTAGTTTATGCAAATTGACCAAGTGTGTGGGTGGAAAACTAGAATATACTAGGCAAAGTTAAGTGACACTTTGATTCAGCTATACTACTGTACAGAAGCAAAATATTGGGGGGGGGGGCAACCCCTTTAGAAATATTGGGGGGTTGACTGCCCCCTCTGCCCCCCCCCCCCCGTTCCTAATCCCAGATATGCTACATTCTGTGTGATGTCATTCAGCTTCTGTTCAGTATTTCTTTTGTAATAATAATAGGATGACTATTAACACTGATAATATCAATACACTCAATAAACCTGTGTCAAGGAGAGGAAGAGAAGGTGACATTACACCTACAATAAAAGCATTGAGTTAGTTCATTTATTAAGCAGCTATATGTAATTATCTTACTATTTCCTGTTATAAAGGTAGTGTTGATGCATTGAAGGTCACTAAAGCATATTATTAACACATAATCTGTGTGTGGATGAAGAGAATTAAAATTTGAACTTCTGTTGCAGTTTATAGCAAAAGATGTAATGTTTGTAGCTTCTGAGCTTATTTTAAACAGTGAAACTTGAAGTAATGAGAGCTCTAAAGTTTCTTCCTCAATACATGACATTACATTATTGCTACAGACTACTGTGAAGGTGACACCAGTAGTTGAAGGAGACAACTCACCAAAATAAACTGAAATGAGGTGATAATGGTGACTGGTGCATATAATAGCATGTTCACTAACCCTTATTGTGCAGAGAGAAATCACAGACATTATCTGTGACTATAATAATATACTTTTATAACATAATGCAATAGTAGCTATTTGCATTGTACTAACTCTTATAGACTATAGAAGCAAGCACATTTATAAGTATATATTATAATTATTAATATGGCCACTTTTAAACAACCCTCCTATTGCTCACAGCTCAATCACACTATAATAATAGTGATATTTGGTTTACTAATAATTAGCTGATAGACACTTACTTAAAGTGATTTTATAGTAAGCTATTTTTTGAGAAAATCGAATTGATCTGTCAGAGTGACAAAGTACACCTGTGTGTTGTTCATTGAGAAAGTAAAGTTTGAGAAACATTGATTCATTGATATTCTCAATGGATTAAGTTGTGTTACATGTGACTACACAGTCTGAGAACCTTGCACAGCATGTTTGTGCTACTGTAAGTGTGAATAATTGAACTGGAATGTATAGAGTTAACATTAAAACAAAGAATCTAAAATAACAAGAATTGCCTAAGACATGTTATAACCTATACATGTTTTGCAGATTAGCATTACAGAGGTAGATTTCCTTCCTCCTGAAATTAAATTAATTGAATAATAATCTAACACTGTCATTTCACTCATAACTTTCCTCTTACATGTTTTTTTTTTTTTCAAATTTGATACATATTCCTACTGATCTGGGCACACTAACCATTCAATTACCATATTCTACAACAGTCAATTCAGTTAGAGTTCCATGAATCTCTCCTATTAGGTCAGTCGTGTGATCAAGGAGTACACACTGAAAGGTGTAGTTATTGAAGGAACGACTAACTTCAGGAATAGTTAGTGCTGTGTAACTCTCTACTCTGAAGTAAGCTGGAACATGAAAGATATCATACACACGATCATTGATCCTCCAGGAATGGAGCAGCCATTTGTAAGTGAAGGTCGCACAGGATCATGACGTTAACATTTACACCTTCATCTACAGTAGTTTGCACTATACAACTTCCTCTATAAACTAAAATTAATTAATTCTAGACATAGAATTATCTAGTTCTGTCTTACATGATATTGTGAGTAGTATAAGACTACTAAAAATTCTCATCTTTGGATCTGATGGTGTGACACACTTTGCTACCTGTTATGATAGGAAGAAGCACAGAATTCACCACACAGTTAATAACTTTGATGTGACAGGTGTTAGACAAATTTCTCAACCAGTAGTAATGTTAACTATACAGAGTAGAGTATAAAGTTAATATGACATTGTACTCATTCTATATAGATTATAGATTAACTTACTTATAGTTATTATATTAAGGCTGTGTATTGCAATGAGTATATATATACACAAGTGACAGACTAGTACAAACTCTATTACAAACTCTAGCTCAATTTATGAATAAGAACTAGCTGTCATTATAACCATGCTATACGTAGCTAGTCACGTTTATTATTATTGATACAATATCAAGTTTAACAATTTCACCTTATAAATATTACCTCGTCTCAATTGTCTTAGGACTGGTTCTTGTAGCAATACAGTGCAAAACAGGATAGAAGAACTGGTAGCAAATTTCTGCAGGAACCCTACCAGGTATAAGGTTAATAGTGAGTGTGGCAGTTCACTTGAAAATGTGTAAGAATAAAGAAGAGTGGCAGTATAAAGATGATAGTTGAACTACTAACAGTTATAACTGACTTTTCAGGTGTTTCTCATCAGTTCTTCTTGACACAACATACAGAAGGGCTAATAGTTTACCAGTAACTCTAAATTTGAAAGCAAAAAAAGGGTACCATGTATTGTTTTATTCACACATTCTTTGATTTATGCAAGTCAAACATTTGTCATTGACACATTACATTTATCCAGGGGGTAGGAATGTGGTTTGAGGTAGGGGTGCTGCAATTTACAGTTGGGATGGTTTGGGGGTAGGGGGGACAATTCTAATGTAGTATGTCATTGGCATAGCCACAAAAACTAGGGGTACTGCAGCACTCTTTGAACCCCCCTCTTTTATCAGCATATTTGCCACATCATTAGGCCTTTGATTCCTAATAGTTAGTCATTTTCTGAGTTATAATTGCTTTTATGACTTGCCTCATGCAAAGCACTAGGAAAAGAACTGTAATTGAATGTCTTGCTGACATGATGCTCATCATCAGCATAGAGAAATAAAATCATGTAAAACTAATTGTGAGGAGAATTATTATACACTCTAGATTTTTTTCTGGTTACTAAAATACACTAAAATACCTTATAGTGGAAAATTTTCGAGAGGTAATATCTTGGTGGTTTTAGTGGTTAGAATAAAACTGTTTTACCACGAACTTTTAATTTTATGGTTTAATTATTGAGACAGCACCGAGCTGTTGTAAACCAATGAATTTTTTTCACGAATAAATTTGATTATTGAAAACCATGAAGATAATTATTACCCCTTGAAAATTTCCCACTATAATATGGTAACTATATACCTAGCTAATGCTTAGTGTGTGGTATAATTAGTGAGTAACAGTTAATGATAATAGCTAGTTGCAAACATTGATGTATAGCATGAATTTTGACCTGCACCATAGTATCATGTATCATCTCTAATTGTGCAATGATGATGTCATAAAAATATACTCAAAAGTGGCTGAGCTATTAGCTAACAGTATACTAATTAATTTGTGTCTGAACAACTATAGTCACTGTAGGTGAGAACATCACAAATTGAGTTGCCTATGCCCGAACTTGCTTAAAATATTCAATGGCAAACTACTCCAGTAGCTGATAAAGAGCTCCTTCTCCATGTAACATAATATTACATCATTTAGATTACATCATCAATTGTACTATTGCTATGGGCTAGGGGTAGGGCTATAGAGGGTTAGAGACAGTACAATAACAATAGTATGCAATTGACAATGATGTAATCTGAATGATGTAATCTCAACTATTACATGGAGAAAGAGCGAGAAAAAAGAAGACAACAACTGTAATGATGACACCACCAAATTAGAGCTGGTCACATGACATGACTAATAAGGGACACCAAAAGTGTACTGTAAGTCACTGAGGGCACAATAAACTGTGGATAAACATAGTTATTAACCCAATGCTACGCAATGAAAGAATAGAATCTCTATCTATAAAATCGGTTAATTCAGAGCCATAAATCAATGATGGATAGTTATGGTTACACAACATTGTTATAACTAATTAATTATTGTCTACTACTTATTATAGCTGTATGTGTAAGAGATGTATAGGTCTAAATAACTGAGATCCTATATAAGAACCTACTATACTACAGACACTTGCTCAATTATTCTGCCTCCATGTTCAATCTATAATTTTTAATAGCTAGCTATGTAGGAGAGGGGAACATCACTTCAAAAGAACTAGCAAGACTAACTTTATCATTCTTATGGACCTTGTACATGAAAGCAGTAATGTTATTTTGATAAATATTGTTGACTGTTGTCATTATGTTAGTTCTGTATCTCTTATTTAATGAATTACTGTTGTGGGTCTACATGATTATAATATCCCCAAATCACTAACATCATGAGGATGACAGGGTAAACATAATCTTCATCATTGTGATTTACCCAAAAATTAATAATTACATAGCTATATATCGGTATAATATATGTAGCTAATTATACAGACTCTGCACATAGCTATTGTACAATGGTCACAGCATGTCTCTTTTCATATTCATGGAGGTGTTATAATATGAGTTTCATGTATGACTGAATTGTGAGTTTGTGGAGCACTCATTATTCACACCATGTTATAAGTGATGATGTTATAATAATTAGTCCTATAGCTAGTGTGTACAGGTGAAGGTGTGTCCGATTGCAACAGCTGAACCACAGTGGGGCAAGTAGAAATTACAGATCTCAATCAATTGCTCAGAACTCTTGTACAAAACACTAACTCGTGTCTATCTCATATATATTATCTGGTTCTCGTGTCTATCTCATATATATTATCTGGTTCTGTAGTCCCCCCACTGTTGTTTGAATTACATCATCAAAGTTTCCTATACACTAGGAGAACACTACACTACTTTATTACACTAGGAGAATAGGCTGAATAGCTATTGGAGAAAGGCTGACGTAATTTTTATGGTCCTCTTTCTTAATAATTATACACAGCATTGTTACCCACAGAAAACATCCTTTAAGATCACATAGAGTGCTCCAAATTTTAATTTTATTGTGTACACTAAAAAAAGAATTCTTATGTTCTGTGTCTCATGAAAATTTAATATATTATGTTGATTGTCTAAATCATCCCCTTTTAAATTATTAGACATTTTCCTCTTTCTTATACACAACCTTGTTTAAGTAAGAAAGACCAGATAGAAAAAATTCTTAAAATCATATTTTTAGCTCAAAATTTAGCCTTTCCATTATTATTATAGTAAGTGTAGATACAACAGATAAATAATTGTTAATTGTACGTTGTTCTTATGTTTGTTCCATGTCTTTTATATTATTATGGGTCTTCATTGCTCATTCCTTAACAAAACATCCTCTTTTTAGCATCATGAGTAAAATAGTATCTAGATCATAACATAATTATTTTCCTGGTCAATATAATTGTATAGAAAAACTAAGCACCTTGAGATATAAATTAACATCATTATATTCACAACCTTCATGACCTAGTGAAAGTTGGACAAAATTGAACTGTCTTATCACACATCTGAAGATATGAGAGCAGATATTTGCCTATCTTACAATCTATAAATTAGCAGGCAGAGAAGAACATCTTAAAGATTGTTGATGAATAGCTATATACATAATAGCAAGAAACATGCACTACTAGCTAGCAAGAATAGTTATAATACTATTAGGAGATATGTAGAACTTCATATTGACAGGTGAAGTATAAAATACACCCTTTGAGATGTTTCAGATTAGCTAGCAGCAGAGATGTTTTCTATCCATTATAGTATATGAAGTAGGTGGAGCCATGATCAATTGCTTATAATAAGAGATGGTCAAAGATTTACAATCCTTTAAGCTTCTCTTTATTCCTTTATTCTATATAGCAGCGCTATAGTCATGTGCTTACACCTTTCAGTTAACTTATATGATAGGAATATATATAATAATATAATATTATATGGACATAATAATAATATACTTATAGACATCATACCAGATCACTCATGCCACTAGGTCTCTAGTAATAGCTAAAAAATTATGCAACAAGATGATAAAAATCTAAAGCAAAACTTGGCTACTACCAATAACATGTTTTTGTAAATATACATTTCCCAAGGATGACATATTATCTGTATACACTTTCATGTTGCTATCAATGTCCTGGACAGATGTCACAATTATTATGTCTGACCTCAACTCCTCCACCACTTCTTCTTGCATGGAGACATGTAGTTCATGTCTTGCCATTATCACTGCTACAATTTGATAAGTTCCTCTGAGGCAGTCTTGAGTTTCGGCACATAAAGTGTTTGAGGTTGTTCAGGTATAATTTCATAGAGGACCTCCAATGGTATATTAGAAGTGCTTGTATAAACAGATCTAGTGATACGGTTTCTTGTTTCAATGTTGTTGTCATCAAAATCATAGTCATCCATCTGCTATTAATTCTTACTTGTTTTTTATACAGTATGAATAGCCATGAATAGAATAGCATGTAATTATAATCCTTTTTTGGGGTAAAAATATAATAGCTATTATGGTAAACATTTCTCAAGAAGTGGCCATTAGCTGGCTCTTCCTCCATGTGTAACAGTAGAGATTACATCATTCGGATTACATCATTGTCAATTGTGTACGTACTATTGTGTATCTAACCCTAGCCCTACCCCTAGCCTTACCCCTAACCCTACCCCTAGCTATAGCAATAGTACAATTAACAGTGATGTAATCTGAATAATTCTGTTACATGGAGAAGGAGCCCATTAGCTAGCTACATGATTAAGGTCACAACTTACCTGTCCTGACTTGATATGAATTCATTTCACATTGTATAATGAACAAGACTAGCTAATTATAATATTATATGATGACCCTTTACCAACATTATGTTTTTGTCCTTTAGACAATAGTCAGAAAAATCTGTTCCCCATAATAGTATAGGAGGGATTAAGATCAATTCCTGCAGTAATACAATGCAAAAGAAGATAAACAACTTGTGTAGCAAACCTCTCTGTAAGGACAGTTAGTAACCAGTAGGGGTGTGACAGTGGGCAAGGCAGTTCACTTCATAAGCATACCAATCAAGATAATTGATATGCTTTACATATACTGTAGACTGCCAGCTCTGTACTTTGATAAAGCTATAGTATAAACTGGTGCTACTTTGACCTTTCCAAGGATGGAGTTACAGTTTCCCCCTTTTACTTCTATATCATCCCCCTCCCTTTTATCTAATGCTCATCACTTTTGCTTTGCAATTGGTGTTAAATTTTTTAGGTGAATTCAAGTGCCAGTAGTTTTATGTTTAGCCAGAGAAACTATAGAGCCAGACAGAATAATATATAGATGTCTCAAATTTCACTCATTGGCACTCATTTTGATTCAGTTTCACTCTTAAAATTTGCTACTAAAGTACAGAGTCTCACTCCAAACTAATACACATTTTATATTTATGAATAATTATAGAAAATTGCCTATCCAAAATCTCAAACCTTTGCAGCTCTGAAATAGCTATGAGCAATAGAGGATTTATTTGTGTTGCAAATCACAAAGCTATACTCCTTATCATTGAAGTTAACTGAGTCATTATAAAATTATACTGTTAATTAAGTTAATAACATGCTGTGTACTTGTTTATTAGACATTTGCCTATGAATAAAATTAAAAGAACTGTATTTATGGGACTGTAGAAGTTGTTTACTAGTCAATAATATTTTACCAAGGTTTAAGAAGATTTATGATTGTTAAATCCTACTCTAGAAGACTCAGAGTGAAGGGAAACAAAGCGCTGTAAAATTTGAGGAACTTTTATGTCCATATGTTTAGTTATGTATATCTAGAGCTAGCTATCTACGTTTATTAATAATTTTATGATTATTGTTTAATAATAATATGGTGGAATGCTGGATTAATATGTAATAGGATGGCTTTTGCCTTATATTGCATATAGAATAATAATTTTCTCAAGTCTGCATTGAAGGAATTCTACTATAATATCATATTGAAGAATTTTAGTAGACATTTGGCTAAATATTAGGCTTTTCAAGGAATTAGAAAATGGGAATTTGGAAAATACCTGTCACGCAGAACTCCAAGTTAGTAGCTACAGGGTATAATCTAAACTGTAGCTAGCTACACAGTTACATTTTCATTTCAACAATACTAATCAAGTACGTATACTCCCTATAACAGTAGCTATCCACGATGTGCATGAAGTACATAGTTATCATGTATTAATAATAATTGTTATTACAGAAACACTCTTTTCTAGCTATATAATATTATAACAGCAATGGCTATCGTCATAAGACTAAAAATTTCATAGCTAATCTTCATCAGTTAACATACAGTTGGGTTGTATCTTAGCATCATATCTAATACTAGTATTCTTTGATCCCTTCTTTTTCTTCTTTTTAACAATGATCCAATACAAAACAGCTACCACTATCATAGCTATTAGTACTAAGAGGACTATCACTAAAATTATAATCCATGTTGGTGGTAGTAGTGGAGGAGGCGTAGGAGGTGTAGGCTCTGCAAGTGACATACATGACGATAATTATTATCAAAATAATGATTAAGGGACTTACTCGGTGTTGTATTGAAACTGGTCAAGTTACATGTGATTTGATGCTTGTATTTTCTGACTATATCATATACTCTTCCAGAAACAAGACCACTTATAGTTGTACTTATATTGCATGTAATACCAACGTTTCGTATGTCAGTTCCTTCCTGTAGGAGTGTGATCTCTTGGACGTGGTTTCTGTTTGGACCACAAGTCAATGTGATAATAGCTGTTGTGTCAGATACCTCAGAAACTGTAACATTGACTATTTGATCTGTCAAAAATAATGTTAGAGTAAGATATAGCCAAACATTGCTACATGTATCTATATAGTAGCTATGTCATGATAAACTAACAGTCTTCTTCCTAGGAACATCTGAAAGTATTTTAGAGTGGTGAAGTGAATTTTTAAACAAAAAAGCAAAACAAAGCAAAACAAAAAGCTCTTACAAATTACTATACATTTAAAGTGGCCCAAATTATAGGGTAATTTTCATAGGACACAATATTTGTGGCTTGCAATGCCGTAGCTAACCTCTGAAAATCATATTTTTATATAAAATATATAATGTGTAGTGTTTATGTATGAAGTTGTAAGTCAGTGAATAACTAGATGCTAATTACGTACGTATTATAGTAAACTTGAATCTTTTAATGAAACTAAGAACACAAACAATGCAGGCCCAGAGGAAGCACTCATGTTTGGCTAGATTAACTTGGACAGCTGAATTATATACAAGTTACCAGTGGAACCTGTAAATCAGCAATTAAGTAGCTAGTGCCCAAATCTTGATGCTGCTGCTGCTCTCTCTATTAGTCAAACTCAGTGCAGTTAGTTATTAAAAGTGGGTGTGATCAGTAAAATGGATATGGTAAACATTTTTGCCACACAGATAATAGCCTCACCCATCTTAATTACCTCCAGGCCTGTTATGGTTAGCCAAAGGGGACAGAACAAAATACTACCCACTGAATAAATAATTAGGAAGTGAAATATCATCTACATACCTCTTTTTTGATAGCAGTCACAACCAGTTGGAAGTTCTATAGAGTATAATAATATATTATTCTGATAAGGCTAGTAATAATGTTCACAAGGTTAGCTCTATTTATCAATCACTAGCAAATACCCACCACACAGTGGCACTTGTGGGGAGTTTGTGTAAATTATTATTAATTTTTTCCACCACATAGTATCATACTTTAAGTCCACAAGGTTAGCTTTATTTATCAATCATCCTGTACCTTCTGGTCTATTGCTTGTGGTTGAATTATAAGTGGTCACGTTTGATGTCCCATATGCATTAGTTGCTGTTATCATCACGTGGAATGGTCTGCACACATTTGGATGTCATTCAGAAATGATGGGAAGGCACAGAGAGCTGTTGTATGTTCCAGTTAGACTAGTCTGTAGTCCAGTGACATCAGTTACATTGACATCATAATCCACAGGATATTGGAAGGTGGAGTAAGGAAAGAAGCATATGGAATTGTTGATGTAGGAGATTCTTGGTGCACATGGAACACCTAAGAATAGTATATTAGGAGGAGGGGGTGGAGAGTGAGGTTAATATTATCATCACTCTAGTTTCTATACTCTACTGTTGTTGTTGTTTTCTATATATACAATGAACATAACATTTACCTCCACTCTGAAATGTGATGTTAGATGTTCCAATGGCATTACTTGATGTTGCAGAAACTGTAAATGACTCACAACTGTCAAACAAGATACAGTGATGGGAACTATTTAGTGTCCTCATAATGGTGTCAGATTGGGTGGTTATGTTAACACTATAGGACAGCACTGGATAGCGAGGGTCTGAATATGCACTGAAACAGAGACTATTGTTAGACTTCAAGTAAGAAATAGTTGGTGGTTCAGGATAACCTGTGAAAAGAATATTCAGTATGTAGCTGTGTAACTAGTAATGTAGCACATCTTTACCAATAATGATGATTCGGTAAGATGCCACTATGGTGCGAATGAAGCAATCTGGAAAATCACATTGATCTGTCAGAGTGACAAAGTACACCTGTGTGTTGTTCATTGAGAAAGTAAAGTTTGAGAAGCATATTGATTTATTGACACTCTCAATGGAGTAAGTTGTGTTACATGTGACTACACAGTCTGAGAATCTTGTCAGTTCCACATTCTCATATGGTGGACAGTAGCAGTCTTTAGGAAGGCCGGGATTAGCAGGCCAGACAAAGACTGGAGTAGCCATTTCGCCATCTGTGAAGTTATCTTGTATAGGAAAACACACAGTTTCACCTGGTCTTCTATACACTTCCTCATGTGTCCCTGCAATGAATGGATGTAAGCTGATATAGATCACTATAGCTAGCTCTACTGTGGGTAAATCATTATTGTCTTTGTTAGCTGATGTACCTGTTGTGGTGTGCAAGTTGTAGAATATTTGCTGTGATTTGGTGTCTTGTCCACAGAGTTCTCCATTCTCACCAAATGCAGACAATCTAAAGTACAATTCACTATTATTGAGAACATTTCTCAATGGAATAGTAACTATGTTTGTGGTGGAGTTGTGGACTAATGCTGGTTCCTGCAGATTATTATTGCGTATATCATCCAGTTCAAATCCTTCCAGTGTGAAATGACTGAGTTCACAGTCAGAGATGTTATAATTCCATCCTATTGTTATGTTGTCTGAATCAACTTGTAACTGCTGGTAGTCCAACTCCAACAATTCTCTAGGAACTAATGTTGGTACTCTCTCTGTATAATTATAATGATCTCTATACTGCTAGACATAGCAAATAGTTAACAACAATAATAATTAGTTAGTAATGCTAAAATAATAGGTCAGTAATATCACATTTAGTCATTATAGTGGAGTTATTACCATTAATATTATTTTCATTAATCAGTTAGAATTCCATGGATCTCACTTATCGGGTCAGTCGTGTGATCAATGAGAATGCACCGAAAGGTGTAGTCATTGAAAGAATGACTAACTTCAGGAATAGTTAGTGCTGTGTAACTCTCTACTCTGAAGTAAGGTGGAATGTGGAAATATCGTACACATGATCATTGATCCTCCAAAATGGAGCAGCCATTTGTCTATCAAGGTCACACTGGATAGCAATATTTGTACTTACACCTTCAACTGCAGTTTGAGTCACACAGCTACCTCTCTTCCCTATAGAGTATAGATATTTAGCTCTATAACTAACACTATCAAGTAGTTTGGTCTTACATGATATTGTGAATAGCAGAATGAAGATTGCTAGTTGAGCTCTCACCTTCATGACCTTTGTTTGATATAATGCCTAGTCAGTGATGATTATCATTGCCAGTAACCACTACATATGATATCTTCCCAGCATTCATTCAATCTTGGATTTACTTCCTGTCACCACTGTTTCCCCTGGTGGGAAATATTGTGTGAACTTTGGTTCTGTGGATTCTTGAAAACTTCCCACTGTTCTATATTTTATTTACTAGTCCACTATTCTTAGGAAGTAGTGTTATAGCTACATAGAAATCATCATCATTTGCCTCAAAATAAATAGCTAATGATTTTAGCTTGTTCCAATTATATGTACTAATGTTGGTGTGAGGTGTTGCTTTGATGTAAGTGTGAAAGATGAAGTTCATTTGATATAGTGTTCTCTCTATAGAATTATGGCATCCCATGCCTTTAGATTTCGTTTAAATTGTTTGTACCACCACTTCTTGAGATAGAACCATCATACACTTCTATTTGAATATTATAGAACCAAATGAGGGGGTATAGCAAAGGCAAACTTCCACCAACTCCTTCAGACAGTCACCCTGTTCCTAGTGTTCTATCAGACTGCCACCTACTCCCTCAGACAGTCACCCCGTTCCTAGTGGTCTATCAAACTGCCACCTACTCCCTCAGACAGTCACCCCATTCCTAGTGGTCTATCAAACTGCCACTACTCCCTCAGACAGTCACCCTGTTCCTAGTGGTCTATCAAACTGCCACTACTCCCTCAGACAGTCACCCCATTCCTAGTGGTCTATCAGACTGCCACCTACTCCCTCAGACAGTCACCCTGTTGCTAGTGTTCTATCAGACTGTCACTTTGCTCTCTTAGATAACATTTCCCAGATACTCATCATGTTCTCATTGTGTCATTAGTACATCCACTGGTCCCTGAACAATGCTTTCTATAATTACACATTTTTTAGCCTTGAGTGTATTTGATGTGATTTTGTTGATGTAATGTTCATTTTTACCTATACAGTTATAGCTAGCTACTCATCAAGAAAATGTGAGGCCATATCTAAATGTAACAGCTAGTATGATTTTCCATGCGGAATGGTGATTTTAAGCTGCTTTCTTTCTCCCTAGTCATATGTTGGTGATACAGTATAACCAACAACCATTATTGACAGCCATTACTGTAGTCATGACCATACATGACCAACAGCCATTAATTACTTATGAATGATTATTAATATTGCTCTACACAGTATTATGTTTTCAGTAGTGAAGACAATGGCAAGAGTGGCTCTGTTAGGATTATTAAGCCCTACTCTAGCAGAATTTATACTCAGAGTGAAAGCCCTACTCTAGCAACTCAGGAGTGAAAAGAAACAAATCGCTGTAAACTTTGAGGAACTTTTATGTTCATATATTTAGTTATGTATATCTAGAGCTACCTATGTTTATTAAACTTATGATTAGCTTTGTTTAAAAATATGGCTGGATAAATATCTATTATACTCCCTTCCTACCTGCATAGCTTGAGCTATTAATTCCAAATACCACAGCCAGCCATCCTATTACATTTTCATATAGAATAATAATTTTCTCAAGTCTGCATTGAGGGAATTCTACTATAATATCATAAAATTGAAGAATCCTGGTGGACATTCGGCTAGCTTTTCAAGGAATTAGAAAATTGTAATTTGGAAAATTTCTGTCACGCAGAACTCCAAGTTGGTAGCTCTAGTGTATAATCTAAACTGTAGCTAGCTACACAGTTACATTTTCGTTCCAACAAAACTAATCAAGTACACTCCCTATAACAGTATGCACGATATGCATGATTGTCATAGTTATCATGTATTATGTTAGCTAGTAGAAAATAGAGAAACACTCTTCTCTATAACAGCAATAAAGTCGTAAGACTAAAAATTTCATAGCTAATCTTCATCAGTTAGCTTACAGTTGGGTTCCACCTCAGCATCATATCTAATACTAGTATTCTTTGATCTCTTCTTTTTCTTCTTTTTAGCAATGATCCAATATAAAACAGCTACCACTATCATAGCTATTAGTACTAAGAGGACTATCACTAAAATTATAATCCATGTTGGTGGTGGTAGTGGAGGAGGTGGAGGAGGTGTAGGCTCTGCACGTGACATAGCTACATGACATAATTATTATCAAAATAATGATTAAGGGACTTACTCGGTGTTGTATTGAAACTGGTCAAGTTACATGTGATTTGATGGTTGTATTTTCTGACTATCATATACTCTTCCAGAAACAAGACCACTTATAGTTGTACTTATAATATTGCATGTAATACCAACGTCTTGTATGTCAGTTCCTTCCTGTAGGAGTGTGATCTCTTGGACGTGGTTTCTGTTTGGACCACAAGTCAATGTAATAATAGCTGTTGTGTCAGATACCTCAGAAACTGTAACATCGACTATCTGATCTGTCAAAAATATTGTTAGAGTAAGATATAGCCAAACTTTGCTACATGTACCTATAATAGCTATGTCATGATTAATCAGGGAGTGCAGTAGCACTCCCTATGTAGGGTTGACAGGACAAAAGTCATAGAATAGTACAAAATAAAACTTTCAATAACTCTGTAATATCTGGCTAAAATCTTCTAAAATCCCTCTCCAGGACAGAAAGCCTTACCAGTAGGTAGTATACCAAAGCACAGCTCTTAACTCCCTGCAGAAGCCTAGAAAATGGAGAAACTAAAAACCGACTTTTGTTCTGGTTGTTCATCTATAATAATAATAATAATAATAGCTAATCATAAGATAAGCGTACTGAAGAACTGGCTATAGTAGGCTCAACAAGTTTGGTACCAATAGATAGAGCGGGGCCTCTAGGCTGATCTTTTGCTGTTTGTTTTCTGTTTAACTGTATCTAGAGTTGGTTTAGAATTCACTGCTACTTAATGGGTGGTTGCCATTGTTGTTGGTAAAGGGTCGTGTGAACATGCTCCGTAAGGGCTCCTTGTCTAATGTTGAAGTTGACTGTTCTGCTTCTACTTTTTTGGACAGCTCTATAGTGTTCATATCACACCTACAGTCAGTGTTGTGTTTTACTCTAGCTAGCTATAGTTATAACTGTTGTGTATCACTGTTGCAGCCTGGAAAGGGACTCTCCTCTTCTTTACTTCCAGCGAGCTAGATGCTGCATTGGTGGTTCAGCCATTGATGCTGTACTAGTGGTTCAGCCTGGCTTCTCCACAGCAACCTAGATGTGCTGTACTGGTGGTTCAGCCATTGATGCTGCACTGGTGGTTATGGCTAATATTGAGTGCACTGTGTACAGCACAACAAAGACTTAAGCCACTAGTAGTAACTGAGTGCTTCCCTGTTGCATGGTGGAGCCTGATGACTGAAGGGGAAATTGTTCACTATTCTCAAGGGTTAGGCTACCTTGCATTCTTTGGTCCCGTCTCATAGCCTGGGGTCGGTGCCTGGGGTCAAAGCGTATTCTGATGCTAACAGGAATGCATTATATTAAAGGACTCATCTAGCTATATAATGTAACTACACAAACACCTGTGTGGGGGTACTTAGTAACTTAAAACTTAAAACTATCCATACTTTTACATAATAAAACATTGAAAACTTGAATGTTAATGGCAAGGTGTATCTAAAGAGGCTGTGGTGGAGATTTTGTGTCTGTGATACTGTAGTCGCATTGTTGCTTGAGTAATATGAGCTAGCTACCTGCTCTAATAAAAAAAGTAATGCAAACAAGTAATAGAAAAAATTAAATAAAAATGGGTATGTAGGGTTGCCAGTAAGCATTTTCTTGCAACCAACAAATCCCTAAATTAACTGCCAAAGAGCCCCTGTACAATGGCTTAGCTATAATCATAAAGCTAAGAAGAGGTTGTACATAAAGTAAGCTGCTGCTATGAGGAGCTATAAGTTACTGGTACCAAAGAAGCAGTTAATGTAGGGATTTGTTGGCTGCAAGAAAATACTTACCGGCAATCCTACGTACATACCCATTTTTATTTAGGATAAATTTTTTTTTCTATTACTTTAATAATAGGAACATTATGCATAGTCAGGATCAAAAATATGATTTTCAGAGTTACAAGCTACAAATACATATTGTGTCCTGTGACTATAAGTTGGGCCACTAGCTATATATTGGTAAGAGCTTGTTGCTTTGCTTTGTTTTTGGGTCTGAAAATCCACTTAACCACTATAATAATATCCTAGTGTTTATGTAGTTGTGAGTCAGTAAAATAACTGGATGCTAATATATAGGATCTTTTAATGAGACTCAGAACACAAACAATGCAGGCCCAGAGGAAGCATTCATGTTTGGCTAGATCAACTTGGACAGCTGAATTACATACAAGTTATCTATGGAATCTAACCATAACAGGCCTTGAGGTATTTAGGCTATTTTCTGTGTGACAAAAATGTTTATCATATCCATTTTACCGATTACACCCACTTTTAATGACTAACTGCACTGAGTTTGACTAATAGAGAGAGCAGCAGCAGCATCATGATTTGGGCACTAGCTACTTGATATGCTGATTTACAGCCAAAGGTGACGGAATAAGATACCAACTGATTAAATAATTTATAAAAAGGAAGTGAAATATCACCTACATACCTACCTCTTATTTGATAGCAGTCACAACCAATTGGAAGTTCTATAGAGTATAATAATAATTCCTGATAAGGTATTATTTATGTTCACAAGGTTAGCTCTAGTTATTAGTTATCATCCTGTACCTTCTGGTCTATTGTTTGTGGTTGAATTATAAGTGGTCACGTTTGATGTCCCATATGTATTAGTTGCTGTTATCATCACTTGGAATGGTCTGCACACATTTGGGTACGATTCAGAGATGATGGGAAGGCACCGAGAGCTGTTGTATGTTCCAGTTAGACTAGTCTATAGTCCAGTTACATCAGTGACATTGACATCATAGTAATCCATAGAATATTGAGTGAGGAAAGAAGCATATGGAATTGTTGATGTAGGAGATTCTTGGTGCACATGGAACTCCTAAGAATGTGGGGAGTGAGGTCAATCAATACCTTGGGAAATTATCACTCTAGTTTCTATACTCTACTGTTGTTGTTATTGTTGTTGTTGTTTTCTATAAAAAGAACATAACATTTACCTCCACTCTGAAATGTGATGTTAGATGTTCCGATGGCATTACTTGATGTTGCAGAAACTGTAAATGACTCACAACTGTCAAACAAGTCACCAGTTAAGGAGATACAGTGATGGGAACTATTTAGTGTCCTCATAATGGTGTCAGATTGGGTGGTTATGTTAACACTATAGGACAGCACTGGATAGCGAGGGTCTGAATATGCACTGAAACAGAGACTATTGTTAGACTTCAGGTAAGAAATAGTTGTTGGTTCAGGATAACCTATGAAAATAGTATTCAGAGAGTAGTTATGTAGTTAGTGTTATAGCACTATCTTTACCAATGATGATGATTCGGTAAGATGCCACTGTAGTGCGAATGAAGCAGTCTGGAAAATCACATTGATCTGTCAGAGTGACAAAGTACACCTGTGTGTTGTTCATTGGTGAGTTAATGCTTGAGAAGCATATTGATTCATTGATACTCTCAATGGAGTAAGTTGTGTTACATGTGACTACACAATCTGAGAACCTAGTCAGTTCCACATTCTCATATGGTGGACAGTAGCAGTCTCCAGGAAGGCCAGGATTAGCAGGCCAGACAAAGGCTGGAGTAGCCATTTCACCATCTGTGAAGTTATCTGGTATGGGAACACACACAGTTTCATTTGGTCCTCCATACAATACCTCACGTGTCCCTGCGATGTACGATGTACGTATGGATGGAAGCTAATATACATCGCTATAGCTGGGTATTGTCTCTGTTAGCTAATGTAGCTACTTGTTATGGAATGCAAGTTGTAAAATATTTGCTGTGATTTGGTGTCTTGTCCACAGAGTTCCCCATTCTTACCAAATGAAGACAGTCTAAAGTACAATTCACCATGGTTAAGAGCATTTCTCAATTGTATATTAACAATGTTTGTGGTGGAGTTGTGGACTAATGTTGGTTCCTGTAGACTATTAGTGAGTACATCATCCAGTTCAAATCCTTCCAATGTGAAATGACTGATGTCACAGTCAGAGATGTTGTAAATCCATCCTATTGTTATGTTGTCTGAATCAACTCTTAACTGCTGATAGTCCAACTCCAACAAATCTCTAGGAACTAATGTTGGCACTCTATCTAGATTATACATTATACGTAGTTAATAACTGGTTGTTATAATTAGTTGAGAACTGTTACTTTAGTCATGCTAAATCAACAATAGTAGTTAATGGGCAAGCTATTAGCTACGTAAAGTTATATTCAATTTTACATCATCATCTCTGTAAACAGTAAGTGGAGCCCCTCTATTCTAACCTGCTGAAATAAGGATATTTGTCCCAAGATGTCTGGAATAGAGAGATTCTACAGTACTAGCTATTACCATTGAAAGTGTTTTCATTGACAGTCAGTTCAGTTGTAATTCCTTGGATCTCTCTTATTTGGTTAGTCATATGATCAATGCAGGAGATGGGGAGCATTACTTCTCTGTGATCTCAAAAAGAGCCAGTATGACTTACTTATTATGGACCTTGTACATGAGAGCAGTAATGTCATTTTTTGATGTTATTATGTTAGTTCTGTGTCTCTTAAAAGTAATAATAGCTATAACCAATTACTGTTGTGAGTCTACATGATTATAATATCACCAAATCACAACTTTTCAACATTATGACTTAGAGTAAGCATAATAAAATAATTTAAAGGAAAGTACTCACTCAACTTGTGAAGAAAGTTTGATACTTGTAATACAAGGAAGAGAATCACACACACACACACACACACGCACGCACGCACACATGCACATGCACACACACACACACACACACACACACACACACACACACACACACACACACACACACACACCTTGAACTTTGACTTTGAACCTTGAAGCCAGCCATCCACAGCAAAAAGTGCAATGTTAGTGGTGTCCTAGAGTAAAAACTGGACAAATGACTAAGAGTTCTAGCCATTATCCCTTTTACAGAATCTCTTGTGCCTGGTCAGGTCTCCTTGCCTTCAGAAGCTCCGTCTGCATGGGCATGTAAACATCTTCTCTTGAGACACCACAACATTGGCAGAGCAGGTAGCTATACTTCTGCATGTTGCTATATGTGTGATTCTATCCTGATACATAGCATACCACTCATCTCTATCCTGACACTTTTGGTACCAACAATGCTCCACACCAACTGCCTGTAGATCTGACATGACCACATGCCTCCACCTCTTCTTGGGCCCACAGAAGGGTCTTTCTTTGTCAGCTCTCTAAACAACATCACCTTTGGCAGCCTCACCTCCTTCATACGTCCTACATGCCTCAACCATCTCAATCGCCTCTCCAGAATATGGTCAGGGATCGACCACTGCATGCCAAAAGCCACTGAGGATGCCTTTGATCACAGACGCTCTTCTCACTGCTGATACCTTGACACACCCAAGATGGACCTGATGTAACAATAATATGTGAAAAGAGCTCAAATGCCTTACCTGCTCAGCCTTCAGGGCCTATAGGTCTCAGCACCATACAGTAAGACTGACAAAACCACTGCCTGGTATACTGCTTTCTTTGTGGTAACCGAAAAGACACCATTCTGAAAAAATGGGCCCTCTCAGACATCTAAAGACTCTACATGCCATAGCAATCCTGCAGGCCACTTCATCTTTATCACTCGAAATGTTAGCAACAAGATAGAAAGCTATCTACCATCTCCAGAAATCTACTCTCCGCCTCACTGGCAGCTTATCACTGTCTTGTAACTCCTCACCAACCACCATCCCTTTGGTCTTTGAGATACTGACTTGCAATTCCCACTTCCCTGCTTTTTTCACAAAGCTCCTCTCCACAGACTCAAAACTAGCTGCATACAAGGCTATATATATCATCAGCAAACTGCAATTCCGTCACTCTTGCCACACTTAACCTGGACTTAGCAGTTCGGTCCCCAACCAATTTCCTCCCATGTTTGTATAGCACACTCACTCCAGCTTCCCTGCAACCATAATGCCAGTTGGCAACCATATTGCACTGAAGTAGATGTTAAAAGTAGTTGCCAGGGTGCATACCTGCCTGAGGCCATTCTTAACTTCAAAACTCTCTGTTGAACTGTCACTCACTCTGATTTTAGCACACATCCCATCATAATCTAATCACCTTCAACATCAGTGGAGAAACACCACACTTCACCAGTATGGCTTCCCTGGGTACAGAGTCTTATGCCTTCCTTAGGTTTAGAAACAGCACAAACAGTGACTCATTGTGTTTTCTAGTCTTTTCCACTAACTGTCAGGCAGCAAAAATCATATCAATACATCCACATGCTTTCTGAAACCACTCTGAGATCCTGGCAAGATTTGCTCCGAAATCTGCTGCCGCCTCTCCCACACAATTCTAGCTAGATTCTTCCCAACCACATCCAAGAGACTGATCCCCCTCCAATTATCACAAATCTTCAAGTCACTCTTCTTGGAGATGGGGAGCATCACAACATTCTTCCAGTCCTCTACTAACTTGCCTTCCTCCCACATGTCCTGCATCAACTCCAGCAATGTATCCCACAACAGAGCTCCACCATACAAGACCAGCTCAGGAAGTATGCTAGACATTCCACTAGCCTTCCTCCTATTCATCTTGAACAGAGCACACTCCAGCTTCTCTTCAGTTAGAGGGGCATCAAGGTCAAGACTTGACGGCAGCTCTAGCCTATCTTCAATCACCTCATCTCTATACACACTGGGTTCATTCAAAATCTTTCTAAAGTGCTGGTGCCACCTTATCATCACTTCCTCTGAGTCCTGAGTCATCACACCATCCTCCTTCAACACTGCTGATGACCGCAAAGGTCTACGCCCAGCATGAACATGCTGCAGCTTCATTAGTCCTACCATCCTTGACAGCAGCTTCTCCTCCATCGCAATTCTGCATACCCACTCCTCTCTAGCTCTGTCAACAGCTTTCTTCACTACCCTCTGACTTCTCCTGAACTCCAGTTGATGCACTCTGAACCCTGACTGCACTATTCTAGTATGGGCAGCATTCTTAGCCTCAATCAGGAGCACTAATTCCTCTTTGCTCTCCTCAAACCACTCAGACTTCTTCATCCTTCCCCTACCAACAGCCTCTCAAGCTCCTCCCTATTCTTCTCCTTAAATGACAAGTCATGCACAGCAGCTCCTCTTTTCATCACCTACTCTATGGGGCAACTTCACCCAGAGTTTGGCCCTCCCCAGATTGTGATCTGTCCAGCAACTAGCTTCCCGCATCACCTCAACATCCCTACAACAGGCCCTCTGCCCAGACCTCATCACCACAAAGTCAATCATAAGAGACCTCTTTTTTGCTAAATACATCCATGTGCCCAACTTCACCTCCCTCTTCTAGAAGCACGTGTTCATCACTGTGAGCTGGCTGCTAGTACAGAACTCCAGAAACTCCTCTCCAGCCAAGTTACGCTCACTCAAGCCATGTTTCCCAATTATTCCCTGCCACAGGTCATCACTACCTTCAAGCCTTCTAACCCTAACTTGAAATCTCCCAAGAGCACAAAAACATTACCCCTGGGAATCTTACTGACTGCATCTAGCAAATCTAAGAAGAACCTGGCCTCGTCCTTGGAGGAGCCTTTGCAGGGGGAGCATAAGCACACACGTATCACGAAGATGAAGATGTCACAAGTCTCTCTGGAGCCACCACGCTTCCTCTGCCTTGCATAGACCCACTTTAGCCTTGTTACCACCAGCCTAGAGCTAACTGCCTCCCATATCTCACCAGCATTCTTCCATGCTCCAGTAGCCTTGCCATTTAGAGCTATACCAACACCTTCATTCCTATAGGCCCTGGCACCATCACTTGGAAGAGATCTTCCAGAGCACAAAAAAGTACGTATACTCATCTCCTGCTGGCCACACATCTGACACAAACCATTTGGTCTCCTGTGATTCCAGCCACAGACACCTTGTCCACTACCCCAGGATCCTAATTGACAGTAACTACGGCCACTGGCCCCTTCCTATAAATGCGCTCATCACCAGAACTTTCAGTCAAAGTACAGACATTCCATATACCTATGACCAAACTTCTTTTGGTTTTCTTACATTTAATTCCAACCTTCCTTGTCCCTGCCTGGTCATTGCTCTCAGCCATTCTCTTGTGCAATTAGACTTACTTTAGCTTGCAAGACTAGACAACTATCACAATCTGGTCTACATTACACGATTTCTGACAGCAGCTGTCAAGTTTGGCTACAAGATGAGTTACTGGACTCACCACGTGGAGGTATTTGACAATGAGCCCTTTTGACTGATTTTATTGAGGTTGTTGTTATTAATTTTTTTTATTAATAATAATTATTATCACATAATAATAAGCACTCTTATATAATAATAGCTACTTATATATAGTACAAATCATGATGGTCACAACTTGTCTCTGTTCATATTACCTGGCATGGAGGTGTTATTAATTGTTATCAAATTGGGTTTGTGGAGCATGTTCTGATACATAAGTGATGGCGTTCTAACTCTCACTCATAATGGTTCTTGTGAGGAATTCTGTACTGGTGGAAGTGGAGGTTGATATACGTAGATGTTCATGGAATTGTAGAAGAGTTTATGTAAGTATGTTCTCCTGCTATAATATCTTCATAATTAGAGTCATTGTTGATAGTGAAGTCTATATCTGGTATGGTGCTGTAGTCTTCTTACGTTTGTGTTGTTTGTTGTTGAACTACTGGCATTCTGTGTAATGTCTGTGGCCAGGAGAGGAAGAGAAGGTGACAGACACTACACCTAGCTACAATGAAGGAAAGTGTAAGTTGTAAGTACACATACATCAGTTTTAAAGGTAGTGTTGATGCATTGAAGGTCACTAAAGTATTATTGTCAACATTATTATATAGCTATATGTGTGTGGTTGAATGAAATTTGAACTACTGTTACAGTTTACAGTAGAGGGTGTAATGTTGTAATATTTATAGTTTCTGAACTTATTTTAAAACAGTGAAACTTGAAGTAATGAGAGCTCTGAAGTTTCTTCCTCAATACATGACATTACATTATTGCTACAGACTACTGTGAAGGTGACACAAGTAGTTGAAAGAGACAACTCACTAAAGTGAACTGAAATAAGGTACTATATTATTATAATGCATATGATAACATGGAAATTACAGACACTATCTGTGACTTAGTGCACAAATTATTATAACATACTGCAAAATATTATATTCTTTGTTAGCTATAATAATGCTCATAAAAATTAACTGGTAGCTAAAGCTATAGCTACTATTATGTAATATGCAAGCTTTAGTAATAATTATTATCTATAATAATACGCATGGCCAACAATGAACGAGATGCACTTACCATTCTTCATAAGCTAATGAATGCACCAGTGCACACCTAACTGTTTCTGGTGGCTGTTTTGTGTTTCACACCCCAAGTAACTTGACACCTAATTAACCCTTAAGGCTCACTAGAGCTATAGCTAAAGCCTATTTTAAAAAATAAGAAACTTTGAAAAGTGAGAAAGTAGCTAATTCTAATTCAACTTAGCTCAAAGTGGCTATAAAAGCTTCTGGAATTTAAGAAGCTTAATTGAGGGGGTGGGGTGGGGGTGGGAGTGAGCTAATGAGCAAATGCCACCTAACTCTTATACAAGGGCAGAGAACCTGTTTTGTGTTTCTAAACTGGTAAACTGCATTCCTGAAGTAGACATGATTTTACTGATCCTTCAGTTGTCTATATAAAGAAGAGCTTTGCAACAGAGAAATAGAAGAGCTTGATGAACAGAGGCAGACAGAGAGAGAAAGAGAAAGGGAAGTAGGAGAGTAGAGATGTCTGCTGTAAAGGGGAGAGAGGAACAGGGAAAGAGGAGGGAAAATGTGAGAAGAGGAGAGGGACAGAGAAAGAGAAAGGGTTGAGAAGAGGAGAGAACAAAATTATGGAAAAAGAAGAGAGGGACAAGGAAAGAGAAAGGGTGAGGAGGAGAGAACAAATAGGAGAAGAAGAGAGGGACAGGGGGAAAGATAAAGGGTGAGGAGGAGAAGAGAAAGAGGGAGCTACTACAAGTGGCAGAGTCTACTTGAGGCCTATGACAAAGGTTTGTCAGTATTGCCAGGAATTGAGATTTCCCAGTAAACCCCTCAATTGCTGTCACAATGGGAAGGTCAGCCTGCCACCACTGGTGACTACCCTTCACCACTGAAGGACCTTTTCACTGGCAGCAATACTGCAGAGTCTAGCAACTTCCAGGACAACATCAGGCAGTACAACAGTGCTTGCTTCATTTAAATTATTGATTTGTCCTTTGAGATTATTAGCTACATTATACACCAAGTGTTACTGTGTGGCAAGTACTTGCTATTTCTATGGCCACTTTTAAAAAATCACTTCTGTTGCTCACAGCTCAATCGTAGTATAATAATAGTGATATTTGTTTATGATTTAGCCTTTAGACACTTACAGCACCGATCCATAAGGTGATGATGCAATAAGAAATAGGATTTAGGACTGTTTAAGCTTATGGATATTCTAGCAGTAGAAGAATGCTATAGACATGTGTTTACTTCTTTCAGCTAACTAATAATTGGTAGAAAATTATGGACATAGCTAATATTCATGCCACGTGGCCTGAAATAGATTATTACTAATTTTATATAATTAATGCAGAAAATGTGCAACAAGATGATAAAATAAATTTGACTATTATTAGCTATCAATAACAAGCAGTGAGTTATCTACATTATAAACATTTCCCAAGGATAACATTATCTGTGTACACTTTCATCTTGCTATCAATATCCTGGGCAGATGTTACAACACGTCTGACCTCAACTCCTCCATCTCATTTTCATCTTGCATGGAGACTGTTATGTCGTGTATGTCTTCAAACCAGTTGGGCAGGGCTTGTGAAGCATTCATGTCTTCCATTATCACTGCTACATTTTGATAAGTGGTGGTATTCTCACTCTCTCCCCAACCAGGTAGATTTAAGTTTAGACATTCCTCTGAGGCAGTCTTGAGTTGTGGCACATCAAGTGTTTGAGGTTGTTCAGGCATACTTGCATAGAGGACCTCCAATGGTATATTAGAAGTGCTTGTGTAAGCAGATCTAGGGATACGACTTCTTGTTTCAATGTCGTCTTCATCAAAGTCATAGTCATAGATAGTAGGTATGTTTAGAACTGGTATGGTGCTGTAATCTCCTTCAGTTTCATTTAGAGTACTCTGTTGATCAAGAACTGTCCTTTCCACAGGATTTTGTGTGACATCCTCTGCCTTCTGCTCAGCTTTACTTGTGTATGATAAATAGCAGATTGCAATTAACAATAGAACACATATTAAAAATAGTAATATCAGTACACTCAATAAACCAATGACCAGAAGTGGAAGAGAAGGTGACACTACACCTACAATGAGAGGAAGTGTAATTATCATGTTGTAAGCATTTATTTATGTTCTCTTACTATTTCCTGTTGTAAAGGTAGTGTTGATGCATTGAAGGTCATTAAAACATATTATTAACATATAATCTGTGTGTGGCTGAAGAGAATTGAAATTTGAACTTCTGTTGCAGTTTATAGTAGAGGATGTAATATTTATAGCTTCTGAGCTTATTTTAAACAGTGAAACTTGAAGTAATGAGAGCTCTGAAGTTTCTTCCTCAATACATGACATAGCATTATTGCTACAGACTACTGTGAAGGTGACACCAGTAGTTGAAGAAGACAACTCACTAAAACGAACTGAAATAAGGTGATAATGGTGACTAAAGTCTATTCGCTTTCAGCTTTCACCTGAGACCGCCAATTGCACGGAAGCTAGTTTACGCAAGAGCCTGTCACTAAATCAATTAGCAAAAATATTTGTGGCCAGAGGTATGCACGGTGTGGCTGACTAGTTATTTTACCTTGTCTTTTTTTTTTTTTTTTTTTTACTTGTTGTGACTTCTAAATAATGTGCACCTGCACACTCAGCGGATTCCTTGTGGTTTTTGGCATGTCAATACTTTGCTTATGTGACATACAGCTATCTTTGGACTGGTAAAGTGTAGTACTTCATAAAAATATCATAAGAATCCTTGGATAATTAGCTATACACTGCTGTTTGAAATTTTAAAATTGGTCAAGAATTGAAGAAGTTACTGCAGATATTCGAGGTCTTAGGTGAATGCAAATAGACTTTAGTGTATATAAATAGCATGTTCACTAACCTTTACTCTCCAGAGAGAAATCACAGACACTATCTGTGTCTATAATACGCAATATTATAACATACTAGCTGCAAACATTATAAACATTATAATTATTTTCTTAAACCTTCAAAGCTGGTAGCTGTACTAACTCCTATAGGCTATATAATTATAGCTACAATCACATAGTATGGTCACCTCTCCTATTGTGCACAACCATAATAATAGGTTTACCAATTAGCTGATAGACACTTACTTAAAGTGATTATATAGGAAGCTACTGTTTTTCGAATGAAGCAATCTGGATTATCACATTGGTCTGTCAAAGTGACAAAGTACACCTGTGTGTTGTTCATTGGTGAAGTAAAGTTTGTGAAGCATATTGATTCATCGACACTCTCAATGGAGTAAGTTGTGTTACATGTGACTACACAGGCAGAGAATCTAGTCAGTTCCACATTCTCATATGGTGGACAGTAGCAGTCTCCAGGAAGGCCTGGATTAGCAGGCCAGACAAGGACTGGAGTAGCCATTTCACCCTCTGTGAAGTTATCTGGTATGGAAACACACACAGTTTCATTTGGTCCTCCATACACTACCTCATGTGTCCCTACAAGCAATAAATGGAAGCTGATACACATCACTATAGCTGAGTATTGTCTCTGTTAGCTGATGTACCTGTTATGGTATGCAAGTTGTAAAATATTTGCTGTGATTTGGTGTCTGGTCCACAGAGTTCCCCATTCTTACCAAATGAAGACAGTCTAAAGTACAATCCACCATGGTTAAGAGCATTTCTCAATGGTATATTAACAATGTTTGTGGTGGAGTTGTAGACTAATGTTGGTTCCTGTAGACTATTAGTGAGTACATCATCCAGTTCAAATCCTTCCAATGTGAAATGACTGATGTCACAGTCAGAGATGTTGTAAATCCATCCTATTGTTATGTTGTCTGAATCAACTCTTAATTGCTGATAGTCCAACTCCAACAAATCTCTAGGAACTAATGTTGGCACTCTATCTAGATTATACATTATAGTTAATAACTGGTTGTTATAATCAGGGAGTGCGGTAGCACTCCCTATGTAGGTTGAGAGGACAAAGGTCATAGAATAGTACAAACTAAAACTTTCAATAACTCTGCAAAATCTGGCTAGAATCTTCTAAAATCCCTCCCCAGAACAGAAAGCCTTACCAGTAGGTAGTATACCAAAGCACAGCTCTTAGCTAACTCCCTACAGAAGCCTAGAAAACGGAGAAACTAAAAACTGACTTTTGTTCTGGTTGTTCATCTAATAATAATAATCATAAGATAAGGTACTGAAGAACTGGCTATAGTAGGCTCAACAAGTTTGGTACCAATAGATAGAGCGGGGCCTCTAGGCTGATCTTTTGCTGTTTGTTTTCTGTTTAGTAGTACCTAGAGTTTGTTCAGAAATTCACTGCTACTTAATGGGCCCCCCCCCCCCCCCATTGTTGTTGGTAAAGGGTCGTGTGAACATAAGGTTCCGCAGTTTATCTTTAAGGGCTCCTATCTAATGTTGGAGGCGTCTGAAGTTGACTGTTCTGCTTCTACTTCTTTGGGCAGCTCTATAGTGTTCATATCACACCTACAGTCAGTGTCGTGTTTTACTCTAGCTAGCTATAGCTATAACTGTTGTGTTGCACTGTTGTAGCCTGAAGGGACTCTCCTCTTCTTTTCTTCCATCAAGCTAGATGCTGCACTGGTAGTTATGGCTAATATTGAGTGCACTGTGTACAGCACAACAAAGACCAGTAGTAACTGAGTGTTTCCCACCATTGGCACCAAGTACATGCTGCATGGTGTAGCCATATAACTGAAGGTGAAATTGTTCACTATTCTCAAGGGTTAGGCTACCATGCATTTTCTTTGGTCCCCGTCTCATAGCCTGGGGTCAGAGTGAGTGTACTCTGATGCTAATGGGAATGCAACTTATAATTAAAGGAAGTATCTAGCAATATACATGTTGGCAAAAATAATGTAACTACACAAACACCTGTGTGGGGGTACTATTCATACTTTTACATACAAAACATTGAATGTTAATAACTAATGGTCAAGGTGTAGCTAAAGAGGCTGTGGTGGAGATTTTGTGTTTGTGATATTGCAGTTGAATTGTTGCTCTAGAGTTATACCAGCTAGCTAGCTGCTCTAATAAAAAAGGAATACAATAGAAAAAAAATTTATCCTAAATAAAAATGGGTATGTAGGTTGCCAGTAAACATTTTCTTACAGCCAACAAATCCCTACATTAACTGCCAAAGAGCTCTTGCACAATGGTTTAGCTAAGAAGAGGTTGTACGTTGTTATGAGTTCAGCTAAGGGGCTATACATTTCTCTTGCCACAAAAGCAGTAAATAGGAAAAAAATTTTAAAATATGTATGTACAGAGTTTCCAGTAAGCATTTTCTTGCAGCCAACAAACTCACACATTAACTGCCTACTTTATGTACAACCTCTTCTTAGCTTTATATAGCTAAACCATTGTGCAAGAGCTCTTTGGCAGTTAATGTAGGGATTTGTTGGCTGTAAGAAAATGTTTACTGGCAACCCTACATACCCATTTTTATTTAGGATAAATTTTTTTTCTATTACTTGTTAGTTAAGAACTGTTACTTAAATTAGTCATGCTAAATCATTAATGGGCTAGCTATTAGCTACATAAAATTTTACATCTTCATCTCTGTAAACAGTAAGTGGAGCCCCTCTATTCTAACCCCCTGAAATAAGGATATTTGTCCCAAGATGTCTGTAATGGAGAGATTCTACAGTACTAGCTATCTATATAATAATTACCATTGAAAGTGTTTTCATTGACAGTCAGTTCAGTTGTAATTCCTTGGATCTCTCTTATTTGGTTAGTCATATGATCAATGAGGACACACTGAAAGGTATAGTTATCGAAAGCTTGACTAACTTCAGGAATAGTTAGTGCTGTATAACTCTCTACTCTGAAGTAAGCTGGAACATGGAAGATATCGTACACATGATCATTGATCCTCCAGAATGGAGCAGCCATTTGTCTGTCAAGGTCACACTGGATAGCAATATTTGTACTTACACCTTCAACTGCATTTTGCATCACACAGCTACCTCTCTTCCCTATAGAGTATAGATATTTAGCTCTATAGCTAACACTATGGTCTTACATGATACTGTGAATAACAGCAGAATGAAGACTGCTAGTTGAGCTCTCATCTTTGATATAATATGTAATTATGCTTAGTGTGATAACCTTGAAACTAACTGCACGTTCTTAAGTTTAATTTGAACACAACAATGAAGTGGACTGACACAATGACAAAGCTCAGCGTGTTATAAAAGCTAGCTAAGTAAATGATTATGTAACTAATAGCTAAGTTTATAATAATATTCATGAGTTATATAGCATACCACAACATCTGACCAATAATTTGCACTCAAAGTGTACTTACGTAAGTCACTGAGGACACAGTAATTGTGGATTAAAATGATTGTGGATATATTTTAACCCAATGCTACACACAAAAAAAGAAAAGAATCTCTATTCTGAAAATGGTATAAGACCAATTAATGAAGAGCCTAAAATCAATGTGGACAGTTATGGTTATATATAACTGCACAGCACTACAATAGTCAGTTAGCAAACTTTTTTATACATACGTAATAATTATTTGATTTGTATTCTCTAATGAAATTGTAGAAGTGTTTATGTGAATATGTTCTCCTGCTTCATAATTAGAGTCATTGTTGATAGTGAAGTCTATATCTGGTATGGTGCTGTTCTGTAGTCTTCTTCATTGTTAGTTGATGAACAGTCAGATAGGCTACATTCTATGAGATGTTGTCATTTAGCTTCTGTTCAGTCTTTCTTTTGTAAAAATAACTTATTGTAAACAATTGAGCACATGTTAAGGGCAGTGTTGACACATTGAAGGTCAATATTAGTTTGTGTGTTGGTTGAAGGAAGTCATCTGAAGATAGCTATTATTATGTCACACATAGCTATGTGCTGGATATGGAGCATTTTCCATTCCAGTGAGAGAATATCTATTCAAAGAAGTGATGGCATGTCATTATTGCAATTTAAAGCTAGTCCTCTTTCTAAAAATAATAGAATTGCCTTTAAAAGTCACACAGAAAGCTATCCTTGAGATCACACATAGCATAGTAGTGGAGCTATTATGCTTATAATAAGAAATAGTCAAGGATTTAGGACTATTTAAGCTTATGGATATTCTAGCAGTAGAAGAATGCTATAGACATGTGTTTACTTCTTTCAGCTAAATAATAATTGGTAGAAATTTTATGGACATAATATTATAATACTACTGGACATGATTACACACACTATGTGACCTGAAATAGATTAATAACAAATTAATGCAGAAAATATGAAACAAGATGATATAAAATTCTAAGCAAAAGTTGGCTATTATCAATAACAAGCAGTGAGTTATCTACATTATTTTTGTAAATAAACATTTCCCAAGGATAACATTATCTGTGTACACTTTCATCTTGCTATCAATTCCCTGAGCAGATGTCACAATATGTCTGACCTCAACTCCTCCATCTCATTTTCATCTTGCATGGAGACTGTTATGTCGTGTATGTCTTCAAACCAGTTGGGCAAGGCTTGTGAAGCATTCATGTCTTCCATTATCACTGCTACATTTTGATAAGTGGTGGTATTCTCACTCTCTCCCCAACCAGGTAGATTTAAGTTTAGACATTCCTCTGAGGCAGTCTTGAGTTGTGGCACATCAAGTGTTTGAGGTTGTTCAGGCATACTTGCATAGAGGACCTCCAATGGTATATTAGAAGTGCTTGTGTAAGCAGATCTAGGGATACGACTTCTTGTTTCAATGTCGTCTTCATCAAAGTCATAGTCATAGATAGTAGGTATGTTTAGAACTGGTATGGTGCTGTAATCTCCTTCAGTTTCATTTAGAGTACTCTGTTGATCAAGAACTGTCCTTTCCACAGGATTTTGTGTGACATCCTCTGCCTTCTGCTCAGCTTTACTTGTGTATGATAAATAGCAGATTGCAATTAACAATAGAACACATATTAAAAATAGTAATATCAGTACACTCAATAAACCAATGACCAGAAGTGGAAGAGAAGGTGACACTACACCTACAATGAGAGGAAGTGTAATTATCATGTTGTAAGCATTTATTTATGTTCTCTTACTATTTCCTGTTGTAAAGGTAGTGTTGATGCATTGAAGGTCATTAAAACATATTATTAACATATAATCTGTGTGTGGCTGAAGAGAATTGAAATTTGAACTTCTGTTGCAGTTTATAGTAGAGGATGTAATATTTATAGCTTCTGAGCTTATTTTAAACAGTGAAACTTGAAGTAATGAGAGCTCTGAAGTTTCTTCCTCAATACATGACATAGCATTATTGCTACAGACTACTGTGAAGGTGACACCAGTAGTTGAAGGAGACAACTCACTAAAGTGATATCTTATGATCACTCTTTTGCATACTTTAGCTGACAACCAAAGATACTGATGATGTTGGTGTGTTGAATAACACCACACAGAAAATGTCCTCTAAGATAGCACAGTGACTCCATTCCCATAATTTTATTATAGGATCAAACTCATTTTTCATTTTTTGGGAGTTGTGGACTGTTGGTGTAGCTAGATGAAAGCAAAATTTGTTGACTGTTATTCTTGCATTAGTTTCATGTCACTTGTACAATATAATTTTTATTATGACAAATTAATTACTATTGCGAGTCCACATTTTTATAAATCATCTCTTTTTCAACATCAGGTGGATGGCACCAACCAGTCATGGAGTAAACATTATCTTCACAATAACACAACTAAAATTAATATGTTTTGGTATAAGATTTACAAAACACACCATAATTATATAAACTCTGCATATATGGCTACTGGACTATACAAAATTAATGATGGTCACAGCTTGTCTCTGTTGGCATGGAGGTGTTATTTTCATGTGTGACTGAATTGTGGGTTTGATCACAATTCCAGCATTACTCTGAATGTCTACATACACCTATAATGCTCAAAATATGATAATGGCAAACCTTACCAACCAGGTATATTACAACTGGGTAATGAATGATCTTACATCAATGGTCAGTGCATCACGAGACTATTATTGTATCACGAGACCTTTACCTGTATCTTAAGACCCTTTACCTAATACTGTACTGTATTGCAAGAACAAATGAATGTGACTGTCAACACAGGACTGCAAGTTTCTAATGTAGTAGATAAATTAGCTAGTTGCATTAAAAATAAACAACTATTATAGTCACAAGACTCAATGTTCAACAGTTAACTTCAATATGCAGTTAGGTTCCACCTTACTGTCACATCTAACACTAGTGCTTTGATCTTTTCTTCTTTTTCTTCTTTGTAACAATGATGCCATGCACCATAGCAACCACTATTATAATAACTATTGCCATCACAAGTACTGAGAGGACTATCACTAAAATCAGGACATGCAGTGGCAATGGTGGACTTGTTGGCTTGCACATAATACTAACATTCAGTTACCTCTTGTTGGAGTGTAAAATCTTCAGCATGGCTTGTGTCCAGACCACAAGTCAATAATAGATGTTGAGTCAGATACTTCTAAAACAACAACATTGACTATTTGATCTGCCAAATTAGAGAAGGTTAAGCTATAGCTAAACATCACTACATGTACTTATAGTATGTCATAATTATAATATTCTTCTTTCTAGGGATATCTGATACTTATGCAGTGGAATTTCAGACCAAATATTTTTTTAAGCTTTACTGAATGTATCTCTTAAAGGCATAGAGACCCACCTTGTAATGGGTAACCTTTCACATTTTTGTAGTCTGTACATAGAGCTATAACCTAATTAGCTCTGTAGTGTATTTGTGAGTCATTCACTCCCTCATAATAGCTAGCTACATATATTTTATAATCACTGCAGCTGTTCTAACAAGGTAGCTAACCATTGTCTGTTTTGAATCTTACTATAGTTCACACTGTACTAGCTTTACAACCACTAGCTACACAGTAGTAGCTATAGCTATTTCACCATTTAACATACCTCTTTTATGATAGCAGTCACAATCTATTGTAGCTAAGTTCTATATAAAAATAATAATGTCATGATAAGAATTATGTTCACAAGGTTAGCTCTAGTTACCAGTTATCATCCTGTACCCTCTGGTCTATTGTTTATGGTTGAATTATAAGTGGTCATGTTTGATGTCCCATATGCATTAGTTGTTGCCATCACTTGGAATGGTCTGCACGAATTTGGGTATGGTTCAAAGAAGATGGAGAACTGCTGGTTAGACTAGTCTATAGTCCAGTGACATCAGTGACATTGACATCATAATAATCCACATGATATATATCGGAAGGTGGAGTGAAGAAAGAAGCATATGGAATTGTTGACGTAGGAGATTCTTGGTGCACATGGAACTCCTAAGAATAGTATATTAGGAGGAGGGGGTGAGGAGTGAGGTTAATACCTTAGGAAATTATCCCTCTAGTTTCTATACACTACTGTTGTTGTCATTGTTGTTGTTTTTCATACAATGAACATAACATTTACCTCCACTCTGAAATGTGATGTTAGATGTTCCAATGGCATTACTTGATGTTGCAGAAACTGTAAAATGACTCACAACTGTCAAACAAGTCACCAAGTAAAGAGATACAGGTGATGCAAACTATTTAGTGTCCTCATAATGGTGTTATATGACAGCACTGGATAGCGAGGGTCTGAATATGCACTGAAACAGAGACTATTGTTAGACTTGAAGTAAGAAATAGTTGGTGGTTCAGTAATCTGGAAAATCACATTGCTCTGTCAAAGTGACAAAGTACACCTACGTACCTTTATATCATCAAACTCTCATAGACAAAATTATATTTTGCCATCATCGAAACATGATGGTAGGAGTGATGAGAGTATGACACTCTTGACCACAGATCTATAAAGTTGACCAGCCCCCATACTCAAAATCATCTTTCTCTGCCTATGACCTAGACACCTGTTTGATTATTCTGCCTTCATGCTCAATTTTTAAATCTACAGATAAAATGAATTCTAATAACAGCTATGCAGGAGAGGGGAGCATCACTTCTCTATGAACTCAAAAAGAGCCAGCATGACTGAGCAGTAATGTCATTTTGATAATTTTTGTCATTATACTAGTTCTGTGTCTCTTAAAAATGATAATAGCTATAACCAAATGCAATTACTGTTGTGAGTCTACATGATTATATCACCAAATCACAACTTTTCAACATTATGACTTAGAGTAAGCATAATAAAATTGTTTAATACAACTCAACTCACAACAACTCACAACAACTCACAACAACGCACAATGAACAATGTTGTAAAATGACAGGATATTAAATAACCACAGATCTACTATTATACCGGTTATAGCTATTAATGTTATGCAGTCTACTACAACATTCACATTGACATGCTGCCTGCCCTGAGCTAAGAGCAATAGCTGAAACTCCTGAAATTATTATGCTTCAATTATGCTCCATTTAAGATTATGCAGAGCCAAAAGAATACAGGGGCTGATCCAGGGGGGTGAATAGGGTGACATATCAACTTCCCCCTCCTCTTAATTTCATAATTTTCATATGGGGTAGAAAACCATTAGACATTGGTATCAGCAACAAGAAAACTACTATTAGTCATTTTTCTAAGGTGAAGTTGTTTAAGTTTGTCACAAACTTCTTGAATATCTATTGAATAGAGGTTATTCAGTTTGGGCGGGGTCAGAGGCTAATTCATAGCAACCGTTGCCACGTGGCCATATTGAGTGGCAAAAAGCACGGGTGGCATGTATTTATTTCATAACACTTTCTAAGGAGACTAAGTACCAAGAGAAGTTGAAACTAATGGAAGGAATAGGAGACTCATACTTTCTCTGGGAATCATCAAGCCCCCAGTAAGCTACAGAAGTCATCATGCTCAGCTGTTGACTGGCAGAAGTGGCCAGAAGTTATTAATCAAGACTCCTAGCTCAAGCCTGAAAGCCTTTAAAGGCCTTGATGACTACAGACTCCATTCTGATGGATGGATAACTTGTGCTAGTGTATATGCCACTATTGGTGGTAATCCCAGCATCTCACAGTACTCCTCTTAGACCATGGGTTGGAATAAAGAAAGACAGGTGCATCATCGTGGCACATTGTACACGTCATATGAACCAATTGCTAATCTTATCCAATGAACACTGTTAGCCAACTGTAATGAAACCATCCAATTCAGACAAAAATACTAAATTCAATCTTAATTTCATCAATGTCATAAGTAATTATTATTGATCAAATAATGGTAGTGTTAGCTGACTGATTCCTGAAATGGCCAGTTTAAAAACAGCAGGTGAAGGTAATCCCATGTAATATAATTGAACCATAGATTTTGGTACAACTTGTCTAGGAGGTGATCTCTGCTGCTTCCCAGTCTATTTCATTTTCATGTCTTCTGATTAGTCAAATCAATGTTTACATGGCACACCTGATCTAGGTTCATATAGGGAACCATTATCAAAATCAGCTAGTTCTAAAGACAATAAGCAGTTGTAAACCTCGACTCGTTCTCTAATCTCTCTCAAATCTCGCAGCACTACTATAGCTGCCAACTGTCCCGGAGTCCCGGAAAGCTATCGTTATGTCCCGGAAGCCAGACAGCCAGCTCGCAGATAGTTTACACTACACCTCTTAATGATATAATTTAATTTTTTATAAGCTAGACAGCCCCAGCTGCCCACCTAGTTTATACAACACCTCTAAGTCACTTTGTTGTTACACAAGTGACAAAATTTTAGTGTAAGAGTTAAATGTACATAATACACATTGTTTTATACAATAATATGTAGTGTATAAAATAATGTATAATAATAATACAGTGTTACTTTTTGGGCACAACATCACTAAAATTACATCATTTGGGGCGTAGTTGGATGGGGTGTGGTCTTTGTCCCTGAAATAGATTTTGAAAAGTTGGCAGCTATGCACTACTTTTAGCTGGACTAGTTGTGTGAATGAATAGAGGTGGATGTATAGTTTGGAGACAGAGGATTGTTGCTCTTCTCTCCTGAGCACTGCATATTCAAGAGGATTCTCCAGGTTGTGGGTTAGTAGGTAGCTGCGCACCATTGTCTTTTGCCACTCAAAATAGAGCCCGCACGTAACTCCGCCTAATTACCACGCCTTCTGAATAACCTTCTATACTGGAAATAAGTGGGCATGGCAACCACAAATTCATGCATTTTCACCCATAAAAATTAAAAGTCAGAATTTTCTGGATCAGCCACTGGAATATGCTGCTTATTGTACTCAGGCCTAAATCGCGTGCTAATTTACTCATTCCTCAAATTTTTCACTCGCTCTCTGCAATCATAATGGCAGGTAGTGTTAGAGCTTCCCGCAGTTTCTGCATGCATTTCCTACACAGTACATAATCAAAATTCATCAGATATTAATTGGAACTGAACGAAGTATGAATTTTAAGATAAGTGACACTGTGATGCGAAGAAGGAAGCTGTTTCCAAAAGAGAAAAGACATGGAGTATTGAGAGCTTGATATTATTTTTGATGCTGTACTCTGATGGTAAGTCAATTTTAGAGTGAAGCAGGATCCTTCATACAACTTCAATACATTCAAATCTAGCTATATTAAATTTAATACAGTACCTGAAATTGAGAGATGAATTTTGATTATGTACTATGTAGAAAATGCATGCAGAACCTGCAAGAAGCAGGTGGAGCAGCTCTAACACTAGCTAGTGCACCTGCCATTATGATTGCAGAGAAAAATGAGCGAGTAAGAAATTTGAGGAATGTGTAAATTAGCACGAGCTCGTTCGTAGGCTTGTCCACCCCGCCCCGTCCCCGCCCCCTTGGTAGGGGGGTACATTACAGGCTGCCGACCCCCTCCCCCCCAAATTATAATAATCAATAATTATTACGGCGCACGCGCATACATGAGTAGGCTTTTCCCTTCTGTATAAAAGCTGTAGCTTGCTAGCTGGCTCAAAAAAAAATTAAAAATAACAACAATCAACTTTGTTTATTTTCACCGCTGTATATGCAATGCTGCAGGCTGGAACTGGAAGGAAATGTTCTGATCCTAGAGGTATATTATAATTATTATAATAATAATAGCCGTGCATGCATCTATAATTTTATACTATGGCTAGTTGTTGCGTGCCCTAACAATGGTATTGTAATAAGTGGTCAAGATTATAATTACTATTCCAGGTCTTGAGCATTCTTCTCTCAGCCCTAATCTGACAGTTGCTGAAAATCAGGACAGCTTTAAAGTTACATGCATGCACATTCAACTGGCGAATAGGAGCTCACCCAATCTTTTTATGCATTAACCAGAGACGGGAGACAATCAATGAATCTACTATGTGTGATTTTTCTTCTAATTCTTGCATCAAGACAGTAGAGGGGACCTCACCCTTTAATGTATCATGCTGTGGATATGATGGAGAAAATGATGTGTTGCTATATTATAGTAACATTATAAAACAAGAACAACAAGAACAGTCCCTTCCTATATCTGAATTTATAAGTAGCACCACTTAACCACAAACCACAACCACAGGAGATCCACCTAAAGATGACATTACTGTTTTGGATTTCTAAAGGTTAGTGAACATGCTAGTATAGGCACTAGTCACTGTTTGGACTATTTAATATTAATCTATTTACTCGAACTATTATAACATTATTATTCTAATTATTATAATGAGAAATTTTCTGGTGATTGTGAGTTGTCAGTGGGGAGGGCGAAGTAGCTTGCCACCAACGAGAGCTCCAGTCTAGATACATTACATGGTCCTTCGAGCCGGATTCTGGCTATCCTTTCGTTGAGTTCTGGCTGGAGCAATTTGAAGTGATCAACCGTTCGAGAATAAGCAGCCAGGCTGCAAAGGAGTGTCACGTGAGACAAGACTTCAGAATCTCTCTCTCTCTAGCTAGCTCTATTAGCTATATGACTCTCTCCTGTCTAGCTAGCTAGCTAGCTACATCTATCTACGTGTCATTACATTCCCCATGACCGAAGAAGAGCGTTTTCGAATGGAAGGGTTCGAGAGAAAGAAGAGGGTGAGAGCCGCTCACTGTGGCTCGGTGACTAGGATTATCAGTCAGCTCAAGGATGCTCTAAATTCTGCAGACGCCAGCAAGCTCAAACAGCTCAAGCAGTCATTGATAAACAAGTCTAATAATGTATTGGGTAGGCTTGATGATGAGCTGATTGAGGGGGTGGATGAAGAGCAGTTGGAGACTGAAGTTGAGCAGGCAGACCTGATCACTGAAAAGATTAATCTTGCTATTATCAGCATTGAGGAAGCCCTGGAAGGTCTTGTGATACAGGGAACTAGGCGTAGTACTCGTCGACATAGGGCGGAGGCCAGTCCTTCAACCTCGGCAGAATCAAGTGGAGAGGATGAAGGACGATCATTTCTGTCACACCACTCATCAAGCGCCTTGGATGACCACACAGCCCCAATGGATACCCGTCAAACTTCAGACTCACACACAGTGTCATCCGCATTTGATATGTCTCCACTCTCCGATACGGCACCCATAACCACTACCTCACCCTTACCACCCTTTTCCCATTCATCATCTCTTCTAGGAACACTGCCCAGCCCTAGTATGCCGCCTTGACTACTGTCTCAAGCCTGCCTTGTGTAGTTTCCACATCACTCAGTGGGTCATCTCTGATTTGCACCTCCTCTTGGTCTGGCCCACCTCTGTCATCTGATTTACCACCCCTCGCAGTCAGTGCATCACCTGATGCCCTGCCTCACTCATCTGGTGCACCATCCCTCTCATCTGGTGTCCTGCTTTCCTCTCCAGGTGCACCATCTCTATCTCACACCCCATTGGTCCACCCAATCATACCTCAGGTGAAACTGTCCATCAAGAGATATAATGGTGACTTGACAAAATGGGTGACCTTTTGGGATTCATTCAACTCTTCAATTCATGCTAACCCTATCTTATCGAGCGTGGACAAGTTTAACTACTTAGTCTCACTTGTGGAGTCCTCTGCAGCAGAGGCAATTGCCGGTCTCAGTATCACTGCTGCGAACTACGATGAAGCGATTGCCACACTGAAGAAGAGGTTTGGCAACCCTCAACTGATAGTGAATCGACACATGGAGGCACTGTTAGGTGTCAGTGCTATAGCTTCACACCATGATACCAATGGCCTACGAAGGCTGGTTGACACAGTAGAAGCCCACATACGAGGACTCCGAGCTCTTGGAGTACCCCATGAGACATATGGGGGCCTGTTAACTTCAGTCATCGTGAGTAAGCTACCACCTGAGATCAAGCTTATCGTCAGCTGAGATATGACGGGAGAGAAGTGGGATCTGGATCAAGTGATAAGAATCTTTGAGCGGGAGGTCAACGCCCGGGAACGTGCCTTGGTTCTGACTACTCCCTATGTTTCACGAAAACCACAATCCCAGCTTCCCACAGCAGCCGCATTAGTTGCCAGCAATTCTGGGATGCCTAATGCCAGTGTTAACTGTGTGTACTGTGGCCAAGATCACCAATCTACGTTCTGTACCACCGTTACTGATGCCAATGCTAGGAAGGAAGTACTACGCAAGACGGGCAGATACTATATCTGTCTTAGAAAGAACCATCTCAGTAGAAACTGCCGATCAAAGTTTAGCTGCAGGAAGTGTCGGGGAAGGCATCATGTCTCTATCTGTCCTCGCCACGGAACTGAGCCAGACACCAACATCCCTTCTCTACAAGGAACAGCTCATAGATCTTTCAGTGAGACATCCCTAGGCCATGGTGATGCACAGAGGACCACCAGTATCTTGTGTGCAGGTGTGCAAACTCCAGTACTACTTCAAACAGCACAGATTAGATTCTGTAACCTGAATTTGGGAATACCTATTATTATAGCTCGAGCCATCATGGACAGTGGCAGCCAGCGGACCTACATTACCTGCCGTCTCTGGGATAAACTCAAACTGCCTACCATGGGAACGGAATCCTTACAGATTAAGACATTTGGATCTTTAGAGAGCCATTATGCCTCATATGATGTTGTTCAGCTTGGCCTCGTCACTAAAGGCAATGAAACCCTAAAGATGACAGCACTCGTGGTTCCATTCATTTGTAATTCACTAACTTCACAACCCATCTGCTACTCCAAGGAATTCTATGATCATTTATTGGGCCTGGAATTAGCAGACTCTGCCAGTGTGTCCGATACACTAGAGATTGATTTGCTGATTGGGTTAGACCTGTACTGGGACTTGGTGACTGGGAGGGTCATTCGAGGAAGAAGTGGACCCACAGCCATTCACACCAAGGTTGGATGGGTCCTCTCAGGGCCAACTGAACAGCAGGAAGTTGCAGTTAACCTCACCTTCACCTCAACCCATGCCCTGAAAGTTGATGCCTATCCAATTGAACCCACTCTGGATGACAACTTGAAGCAGTTCTGGGAGCTTGAGTCACTTGGCATCATGAGGGATGCATAGGCGGATCCAGGGGGGGGGGGCTAGGGGGGGCTATTGCCCCCCCTCTCCTTTTAGTGACACACCTCTAGCTTGAATTAAATAAAGTCTATAGTTTGCGTGGTAACTTCAAGCTTTGTCAGATGGTGGAGCCACCGAAAAAGAAGCTGAAAGGAAGCTCTACAATCTTAGACTTTTTCCCAAGAAAGTCTGCAGCTGACAATGTATTACCGCTTACCACCTACCATGACATGGATGTTTCACTGGGTGTAAATACTTCTGAGCTGACTGATGATGATTATGTGCGAGTCTTCAATAGATGATCAGCCAGATCCTGGATCTATAAGTGGTGAGTCAAGTCTATTGTTACCTATAGTTGGGCCCTATGACCTTGGAACCAGCCTTCTGAAGGGCAGGTTCTCAGATGATGACAAATACAAGGTTCTTAAACACCTAGACCAACCACAACAATGTTATGAATTCCCAGCAGTAAAGGAGGGAAAACAATTGCGAAGATTTCAGAGCTCTTGGTTTTCCAGTATCCTTGGTTGGCATACAGTAAATCTGAAAATGGTGGATACTGTGCATATTGTTTGATATTTTCTTCATCAGTAAAAAAGGGTGGAAATTTGGGTGCTCTGGTACCATTGGTTAAATTCAAGAAAGCCCTGGAAACCCTAGCATCCCATGAAAAAACAGAGTATCATAAAGATGCCTATACTCGAGTGGTATCTTTTTTAGAATACATGTCTGGTAGACGTGAAAGTATTGTAGCACAACTTAATACTTCACATGCAGCACAAATACAAAGGAACAGGGAAGTACTGAAGTCAATCATAGCAACGATGGAAATTTGTGGTCGCCAAGGAATTGCTTTGAGAGGTCATAGGGATGATGCAAGGCACCTTGATGATCCAGATAGTAATCCTGGAAACTTTCAAGCTCTCCTTAAATTTCGATGTGATGCTGGTGACATTGTTTTAGCTGAACACTTCAGCAAATGTGCCAGAAATGCTACATATCGTTCCAAGACCACATTATTGAAGTACTTGGTGGTATGATCACTGAAGCAATAATAGCTGAAGTAAATGAAGCCAAATTCTTTGCTGTCATTTCTGATGAAGTTCAAGATTCTGCTTCAATAGAACAAATTAGTTTAGTGCTAAGATACGTTCATAAGGATGAGGATTTGTACATGGTGAAAGAAAGTTTCATTGGCTTTAAGGAGCAACATCGTGAAATGACTGGACAGGCTATAGCAGAAACTATTCTTGAAAAATTAGAGGAGCTTGGTCTTAACTGTGAATATCTACGTGGGCAAGGGTATGATGGAAGTGGATCAATGGCAGGTATCAGAAAAGGTGCAAGCACTATAATATTACAGAAGTATCCCTTAGCAACATATATTCACTGTTGTAGCCATTTACTGAATTTGTCAATTGCCAGCTCATGTTCCCAAGTACTTGTTCGTAACATGATGGGAAGCATTAGTGAAGTTTCTAAATTTTTTGAACATGGGAAGAGGCAAGATAAACTGGAGGAAGTAATCGAACGTGAATTGCCAGATGTGAAGAAGAAACGAGTCAAACCCCTTTGTAGAACATGGTGGGTGGAGCGGCATGATGCTTTAGAGGTGTGTGTGGATTTATATCCTGTAATTGTTCAAGCTCTACATGACATTGCACATGGAGAAGATTCTGTTTTTTGGAACAGAGATACTGTCAGTGTTGCAAATGGTTTGCTTTCTACTATAGAAAAATTTTCTTTTCTATTGACATTGGTCTTCAATGTCCTCAGCTACATCATGGGTTTAACTGTGCTCCTCCAGCAGCAATCATCCTTGGATATTGTTAAGGGAATTGAAATGGTTCAAGAAGTACAGGAAGAGTTGAAGGAAGTAAGGGAAGAAGTTGATGATTGGCATAAAATTTGGTTCAAATCAGCTATAGATATGGCCGAAGAAGCACAAACAGAGATGCCTTCAATTCCGCGGAGGTGCAGCAGGCAAATGCAGCAGGCCAATGTTGAGGCTGAAGTGCCTGAGGTGTACTATTGAAGATCATTGACAATTCCCTTCTTGGATCATCTCCTGCAGGAAATGGAGGATAGGTTTTCATTAAATGCTAAGGTGGCAACACTTGGTCTCTGTTTGGTTCCCAGTGTTATCTCTAAGACAGATAATTGGCAAGAAAGTGTAAAGGACTTTACCTCACTCTACCAGGTTGATCTTCCTGCTCCACTTTCACTACATACTGAACTACATTGTTGGAAACACAAATTTATGCATTGTGAACCATATCAGTTACCAGACAACCCACTAGATGCTCTAAATGAATGTGACAGTAGGCTCTTTCCCAATGTTTACATTTTATTGAAGATAATATGTACAATTCCTGTTACATCCTGTGAGGCAGAACGAAGTTTCTCAGCTTTACACCGAATAAAGCCCTTCTTACGAACAACAATGGCAGAGGACAGACTTAGTGGTCTTACTCTATTACGCATGCACTGAAAAATTTCAGTATGCTTAGATGATGCAGTTGACTGCTTTGCAAGAAAACATCCAAGAAAGCTACAATTACTCTGAATACATGACATGGTGTTAGCTACTATATGTAATGTAATTATTCTTAATGCAATAATTTTGATCATGGTTGAGTCATGTACAGTTGCTATAAAGGGGTTGTGGCACTAGCACAAGGTATATGTACATAATCCTTTGTGAATCTTGCAGCAGTCATCTCTGCATTGCTCTGCTAATTAAAACCTGCAGATACACAAAGGAAACAGAAACTACATGAAGCATGTTCAGTGCAAAATTATCATAGATCTAGAAAGGAATCTAATCACCATCAGGACTCCATAGTAGCCCCCCCTCCTTTGTTTTGTTCTGGATCCGCCCCTGGGATGAGAATTCAGTGTATGACAAGTTCATGCAGCAGATCAGATTTGATGGTCAGAGGTATGAAGTTGGCCTCCCATGGAAGGAACATCATCCACCACTTATTGACCACTTTGAACTCAGTCGCAAACGGCTTACCAGCCTTCTCAAGAGACTTAGACAAATACCACAACTCCTCTCTGAGTATGACTCAATCATGCGGGACCAATTGGAAAAGGGAATAGTAGAGGTTGTTACCCAACCAATGTTAGCACTCGGTGATCAAACCCATTACCTGCCTCATCATGGTGTGGTGCGACAGGACAAGGCTACCTCAAAACTCCGAATAGTCTACGATGCTTCTGCCAGATCCACTGGACCCTCTCTTAATGATTGTTTGTACACTGGACCCAAGTTTGGCCAGTCAATCTTTGACATTCTTCTACGATTCCGTCTCCAACGTGTGGCTTTAACTGGAGACATAGAGAAGGCCTTCCTCATGATATCTGTTCAGGAGAGGGATCGTGACTCGTTGCGTTTCTTATGGGCTGTGGACCCCCATGTCGAGCCTCCAGAGTTGATCACTCTTCGATTCACACGAGTAGTGTTCGGTGTGTCCTCCAGCCCCTTCCTCTTGAATGCCACCATTAATCACCACATGGAGACCTTCCGTGAGTGTGACCCTGCCTTCGTTGATAAATTTCTCTCCTCCATCTATGTCAATGATGTGGTATCTGGATCTAGCGATGTGGAGTCTACTTATGGGTTTTATGTCAAGTCAAAATTTCGGCTTGTGGCAGCTGGATTCAAGCTCAGGAATTTGTCACTAATTCTGATGAACTACAACACCGGATACAGGAGAATGAGTTTCCTCTCAATGAGAAGGTGAAGGAGACGGATAACCCTCCATCTGAAGATGGCAGAACAGGGGAGTCCGCCCATGCTGAAGAAGACCAATCATATGCCAAGAGTTCACTGGGCTCTGCAACAGATGAGGAGCAAGGAGTCCACAAGGTCCTGGGAGTCCAGTGGGATGTTACCCAAGATAGTTTTCACTTTGACATTGGTGATGTGGCCCATAAGATGGAAAACTCTGAGCCCACTAAACGCGGGGTTGTCAGCATCACAGTGAGGTTCTTTGACCCCCTGGGTGTTGTCTCGCCAGTAACTATTCTATTCAAGATGTTTTGCCAGCAGTTATGCGAGGCAAGGATTAGCTGGGTTGAGCCCCTATCAGGAAGTCTCAGATCTACTTACTGGTTGGTCCGAGGGAGACAGTTTGTCCGAAAAATGATCCATGGCTGTGTTAGTTGTCGAAAGATGGAAGGAAAGCCATGCCAAGGAGTTCCTCCACCACCTCTACCTGAGTATCGTGTTCAGTAATCTCGGCCATTCCAAACCACAGGAGTGGATTTTGCTGGTCCTCTTTATGTGAGATCATCAGAAGCAGTTGGGAGTAAGAAAGTGTGGTTGTGTCTTTACACATGCTGCTCAACCAGGGCGGTTCATCTCGACCTCGTTCTAGATATGACTACTTCTACCTTCATGAGAAGCTTTCGACGCTTCACAGCCAGGCGAGGAACACTGTTGAGGATGATATCTGAAAATGGAAAGACCTTCAAATCTGCCTCAACTCACCCTCAAGAGCCCAGAGGCAAGGAGATACTTTACCCAGCTGTGTGTGGAGTGGAGATTCAACCTTGAAAGGGCACCATGGTGGGGAGGGTTTTTTGAGCGCATGGTGAAGTCAGCCAAGCGCTGCCTGAAGAAAGTTATTGGGAGAAACTGCCTCACTTATGATGAGCTTCTCACTCTTGTGATCAAAGTGGAAGCAGTCCTCAACTCACGGCCACTCACCTATATCAGCTCAGAGGATGTAGAAGAGCCTTTAACCCCATCTCACCTCTTAGTAGGCTACCGAATCATGACCCTGCCAGACCCTTCTATTCCCGAGGACCCAGACAGTACTGATGTTAAAACCTCACACGCAGGATGGACCACCTCGCTAGGCTGCTTCAGAAATTCTGGAAGCAGTGGAAGAAGGAATACTTGTTGGAGTTGAGAGAGTTCCACCGCATGAGGCTGGACAAAGGAACTGCTCACACTCTTGAGAAAGGTGAAATCGTTACTATTTATGACGAAGGGCATCCGAGGGGATTGTGGAGGCTTGGAAGAATTGAAGACTTACTCAAGGGTGCAGATGGGAATGTTCGTGGAGAGTACGTGAAGGTAACCTCAAGTAGGGGACATGCTAAGGTACTCCGAAGACCTATCCTATCCACTTGAGGTTTATTCTGAACCTCTGTGTGGGCCGACCAGGTCTGGTCTCGAGGATCGGGTGGATGAAGTTGTGCCTGATGCAAGGAGCAAGGGAGAAACTTTGGTAAAACGCTATGAAAGACCCAGGCGTGTGGCAGCCCAGAACTCTGAGGAAATTACACGAGCCCTAGTTGGGGACTGACTCATCATAACTTATATAATATTCTCAGTTGACCAGTAGTCACTGGTCAACGGGGGGAGGATGTTTGGACTATTTAATATTAATCTATTTACTCGAACTATTATAACGTTATTATTCTAATTATTATAATGAGAAATTTTCTGGTGATTGTGAGTTGTCAGTGGGGAGGGTGAAGTAGCTTGCCACCAATGAGAGCTCCAGTCTAGATACATTACAGTCACCATTATTACCTTATATTTCAGTTCATTTTAGTGAGTTGTCTCCTTCAACTAGCTCTCACGGACCTACTTCTATGCTTACCAGTGAGAATCTCACAAGAACAATTACCATGAACACAACTTTATATGGTGAATAACAATTTTACTCTATAATGTTACTTATTTGTATTCATAATGATATAGATATCTTTCAGAGCCTAGCTGGATGCTTATTAATGCTTGTCCCAAAACAACAACTTTAAATAGTGAAATTATATTGTAATATCTACCAACTGGTAACAGCTAGCTACTGTTTTCATAATGATCTCTCTCTTGGATGCTTACAAGGGAGAATCTCGCAATAATGGTGAATAACTAACTAATTCTGGATGATTAATAATTCATGGATGATTAATGCCACCACTTCTACACTACCATCAATAAAGAGTAATAATTTACATGATATTGTTTTCAAATTAATTATTAACTATTTGTATCAGAGTTTAGATTTGTGATCATCATTGGATCATGTTTCTTAGTAATGATAGCAGGTCTACTGGCTGTATTGCTTCTTGTGATAATACTTAGAATGAGGACCAATATATTAAACCTTGAAGGACAAACACCAGGTATACAACTGTTCTCTGTGTTGTCCAGTCATATTGAAATGAAATACACCAGGTCACATTTACAGTATTCATTGCTGATATAGTAAATATTCTCTCCTTGACTGTAGACATGCCTATATTATGATAATGAAGACAGTGCAAGACAGGATCCTATCATGATACTGTATGAAGAAATACCTCCAACAGTGGTTATTGAATTGAACAAGAATGGTTCCTATATTACTAGTAATGCAATCAAACTGAATGAAAATGTTTCCTACATTAGTCATGCAAACTATCCTCTGAACAATGAAAATGAAAGTCAGTCTCCAAATATAATAGCGACATTAACACAAGAAACAAGTGAATGAATAATTTATTCATGAGTGCACTGTGTATTTCATTTTGTGTGAATTTCATTAGCTACGTATCATCAATAATTATTTCAGTTTTTTAATTCATTGTTTATACATAAAAGCTTTTATAGCACATTTGCTCAAGAAAAAACATGCAACTTAGTTGTTATTCATATAATAATAATTATTATTATAAACCAATAGCCAAGGTAATAAACAAGTATGAAAAAACATTAATTTTATTCACATGACAACTAACTAAATAATCTTTAATCTGAAAAGAAATGTGTTTTTGAACTCCATTCCCCTCTGAATTTTAGAATATAAATTAATGGCTAGCTACTTAAAATGTCCCTATCATAACACATAGCTACCCTTATTTTGCTTGAGTGTGATATTAGGATATGCAAGTTGTATAGGTGGCAGGAAATTTTCTTATTCATTAAAAGTCTCAATGGTTAGATTATGGCAATCTAAACACAGTCTTTTTGGCTTCAAACAGTTAATTATTAAATGATTCCAACCTGTTGATGGTTCTAAACAATAATGGTGAAAGTGAAACTCATAACAGTAAAACTTGTATCATAATACACAACACTACCAGGAAATAGACAGAAAGACAGAGTCAGAACATGACTCAGGTCTATTGACTCTCCCACAAAATTATAATCCTGACTCTGTGGAGGAGACACTGCAAAGAAAATATACCTCAACAAAGTAGTTTGCACCAAGATCAAGCATACAACAGAGATGTGAACCTGTGAAATTACTGTCATAGAAATAAACTCACACAAAATAGCTACTTGCTATGGAGTCAATGGTTTTGTAGCTACATGTGGCTACTAAATCTGTTTTTGTTATAATGAAATTGTATTAGCTATGTCACAATACTAAACAGAACCAGTTGACATAAAAGTTGCTACCTTTACTAGATAAATCACCAAGCACCACATGCAACACCATCTAACACTTTCATTCCAAGAGTGTGAATTTAGTAAAAAAATGGCTTCTTGAAATGTAAGCTCTTTGGCAAAGTCTTTGGTACTTTTTGGATGTTACGATAGAGTAGACTATTGCCTTTTAAGTTTACATTCATCATGTGCTAAGTGCATAAATGAGGGCTCTTTCTCAGTAGAGATTTAACCCTAGCCCTAGCCCGTATCTAACCCTAGCCCTAGCCCTAGCTGCCCTAGCCCATAACAATTGATAATGATGCTATCTGCATAATCTGAAGGAGCCTGACTGAGGCTAGTGACTTCAGGTCATATAGCTACGTACATAGTGACTTAGGATTTACTCTCACCATCAGCATAAAGAAAACGAAAAATCTATTTACTGGTTAATAAAATACACTAAAATACAGGAGCGACTAGTAATAAAGCTGACAAGAAAGAAATAATGTTTGGTGTGTGGTAAAATTAGTGATTAACAGTTAATGATAATTGCAGACATTGATGTGTGTAGGGATGAGTAAATTATGGTCTTTTTTTTACCTATTATGCTATGTTCTGATTCCTGAACTTTTTACCTATTATGCTTTTTAAAATGTGCCTATTATTCCCATTATGCTAGCTACAATAAACCATAATTATAATAATATTATATACAAATCAGCGGGAGTTGTATTGTAGTATAATGGAGGCTTCAACATAGTCCTCTAAAGTATTTTTGCTGACCACATCCATTTTCCAGCCTGTTAATTATTAAACTTTTAAACCTCATCCTGTCTGTGGTGCTAGACTGCTAGTAGTAGCGTCACAGCACCCTGACCCATAGACACATGTGTGGGAGTCATTGATTGACTGAATAAGATACCTTGGTAAACACTAAACAGTATTATAGACTACACACCATTCACCAATGAAAAAAAAATAGCCCATTAGATGCTGTTTATGCTCTGCAAGGGATTATGCTCCAATGTAGCCTATTATGCTAAAAGAATATGTGGCTTAATTTACTCATCCCTAGATGTGTGGCAGAATTTTGGCCAGCATTATAATTATTAGTACTAGCTAATTATATGGTATCTGAACCACTAATACGTATAAGTGGGAATATTATTGGTGCAGTATAATAATGAAGAGTGTAGTAAAAAAGCTGAGTGGCCTGAGTCCGTATTATACAAAACTTGCTTACGTAAAATATTCAATGGCAAACTACTCCAGTAGCTGAATAAGAGAGAAAAAAAGGAGAAGACTACAGCTGTAATGATAATGCCATTTGTCACACATATCTATAGACAATTCAGAGCTGGTCACATGACATCTGACAAGTAAGGTGCAGCAAACAGTGTACTTTATGTCACTTGAGGGCACAGTAAATTGTGGATTAGCATAATTATGATAATTATTGTGAACACATTTTAACCCATTGCTGCATAATGGCAGAATAGAACCTCTATCCTGAAAATACAGTATATAAGTGTATAAGACTAATTAATACAGAGGCATAAATCAATGGTGGTTTCTATGATGGTAATGTTATACTCACCCTTTACTAGTCCCTCTTAGAGAGATGGGTGGTAACTTATAGCTAACTGATACAGTTATAGATATTGACATATTCATATTGACTAAATCCATGGACTTCACTAACTAGGTACGTATATACTTCTATGATATCATATATGAGAAATAAGTGTCCATTGAAGCTTCAGTCATCTCGTCTTCCCATGGTACCCATATATACAACATGCATGTACTCTCTCTTGTTACACAGGCACAACTCCATCCCACCATTCCAGTACTGTATTCCAGTCCACTCAATAATGCATCAGCATGCAATCTATCCAATAGCTAGTCCTAAATTCTTATTGAAAGGTAGATATTTATGTCTATAATTTCATGTATATATAAGCTCATTCATACTGTTAAACTTTTTATGCTAATAAATGCCAAGAGGTACCTAAGAGGTGTTGAAATAAACAGTATAGGTTTATTGCTATAAATTATATAAATTATTATAGAGATTCCTTACTACCTTACTATTACTACTTAACTCTGATATGCTTTATTAGAATAGTAAGATTAGGAGAGCTAGAAGGTGAAGTATTTATTCCACCCTTTAAGTTGCTTCAGATTAGCAGCAGAAATGTACTAAACTATCCATCATAGTATATGAAGTACGTAAGTGGAGCCATGATCAATGCTTATAATAAGAAATAGTCAAGGCTTTACAACCATTGAAGCTTTTGGTTATTCTAGCAGCAGCAGAATGCTATAGACATGTGTTTACTCCTTTCAGCTAACTAATATGGCAGGAATTTATGGACGTACGTATTATACTACTAGACATATCTGATAACTCATGCCATGTGGCCTGAAATAGATTATTATAAATGACAACTGCAGTAAATATGCAACAAGAAAGCAAAACTCAGCTATTACCAATAACAAGTAGTGAGTTACCTACATGATTTTGTAAATATACATTTCCCAAGGATAACATTATCTGCATACACTTTCATGCTGCTATCAATGTTCTGGGAAGAGGTTACAACATGTCTGACCTCAACTCCTCCATCTCATTTTCATCTTGCATGAAGACTGTTATGTCGTGTATGTCTTCAAACCAGTTGGGCAGGGCTTGCAAAGCATTCATGTCTTCCATTATCACTGCTACATTTTGATAAGTGGTGGTATTCTCACTCTCTCCCCAACCAGGTAGATTTAAGTTTAGAGGTTCCTCTGCGGCAGTCTTGAGTTGTGGCACATCAAGTGTTTGAGGTTGTTCAGGCATACTTGCATAGAGGACCTCCAATGGTATATTAGAAGTGCTTGTATAAGCAGATCTAGGGATATGATTTCTTGTTTCATTGTTGTCATCATCAAAGTCATAGTCATAGATAGTAGGAGGTATGTTTAGAGCTAGTATGGTGCTGTAATCACCTTCAGTTTCATTTGGATTATTCTGTTGATCAAAAACTGTCCTTTCAACAGAATTTTGTGTGACATCCTCTGCCTTCTGTTACGCTTTACTTGTGTATAATAAATAGCAGGTCATAACTAATAGAACACAATAATTAAAATTAGTAATATCAGTAAACTCAGTAAACCAATGACCAGGAGTAGAAGAGAAGATGTATCAGTCATTACACCTACAATGAGAAGAAGTGAAATTATTGTGTTGTAAGTAGCTATGCATCAGTTCTCTTACTATTTCCTGTTATAAAGGTAGTGTTGATGCATTGAAGGTCACTAAAGCATATTAATAACATATAATGTGTGTGTGGCCGAAGAGAATTAAAATTTGAACTTCTGTTGCAGTTTATAGTAGAGGATGTAACATATACAGTTTCTGAGCTTATTTTAAACAGTGAAACTAGTGATGAGGGCTCTGAAGTTTCTTCCTCAACACATGACATTATGTTATTGCTGCAGACTACTGTGAAGGTGACACCAGTAGTTGAAGGAGACAACTCACTAAAATGAACTGAAATAAGGTGATAATGGTGACTAATACATTATTATGATATCATGTTCACTAACCTTTATTCTCCAGAGAAAAATCACAGACACTATAATTGTTAGCATTATTATTGCAATAACACAGAATATAATTATTGTTACAATTATTATATTCTGTGTTAGCTATAAACCTTCAAAACTGGTAGCTGTACTAATTCCTATTGGCTAAATATACAAGAACAATTATTATTATAACCTTTAGATATCTTCCTTTTGTTAAAGACTCAAATGCAGTATGAAATGTTTGATTTGTGAATTAGCTGATATAGACACTTACCTAAAGTGATTTTATAAGTAGCTACTATTTTTCAAATGAAGCAGTCTGGAAAATCACATCGGTCTGTAAGAGTAACGAAGTACACCTGTGTGTTGTTCATTAAGAAAGTAAAGTTTGAGAAGCATATTTATTCATTGACACCGTCAATGGAGTAAGTTGTGTTACATGTGACTACACAGTCAGAGAATCTAGTCACTTCCACATTCTCATAAGGTGGACAGTAGCAGTCTCCTGGAAGGCCGGGATTAGCAGGCCAGACAAAGACTGGAGTAGCCATTTCACCATCTGTGAAGTTATCTGGTATGGGAACACATACAGTTTCACCTCCTGGTCTTCCGTACACTACCTCATGTGTACCTGCAAAGAATAGATGGAAGCTGATACACATCACAATAGCTCTACTGTGGGTAGTTCATTATCGTCTTTGTTAGCTGATGTATACGTACCTGTTGTGCTGTGCAAGTTGTAGAATATTTGCTGTGAGTTGGTGTCTTGTCCACATTGTTCTCCATTCTCATCAAATGAAGACAGTCTAAAGTACAATCCACCATTATTGAGAACATTGTTTGGTGGAATAGTAGCTATGTTTGTGGTGGAGTTGAGGACTAATGTTGGTTCCTGAAGATTATTAGTGAGTACATCACCCGGTTAAAATACTTCCAGTGTGAAATGACTGATGTTACAGTCAGAGAAGCTGTAAATCCACCCTATTGTTATGTGGTCTGAATCAATTCGTAACTGCTGGTAGTCCAACTCCAATAAATCTCTAGAAACCAATGTCCCTACTCTATCTGTATAATTTGAATAACAACAACAGCTAGCTATAATTCTATGGTGTAGCTACTTATAAAAAGACATCTAATTAAATTAATAATGAATTGAACCTCAAGCATGTGCTCAATAATACGTATAACATTATTAGTGCCTATCTTCTAACTATATACGTACATACCATACATATAATTATTATTATTACCATTAAATATATTTTCATTGACAATCAGTTCGTTAGAGTTCCATGGATCTCTCTTATTTGGTCAGTCGTGTGATCAATGAGGACACACTGAAAGATGTAGTTATTTAGGGAAAGACTAACTTCAGGAATAGTTAGTACTGTATAACTCTCTACTCTGAAGTAAGCTGGAACGTGGAAGAAATCGTACACACGATCATTGATCCTCCAGAATGGAGCACCCATTTGACTGTTAAGATCACACTTGATCATAACATTTGTATCGGCATTTTGGAGAAAGTGTCTCATAGTGACTGGGCATCTCCAATTGTTACTGTGCCAAAGAAAGATGGGAAGTACCGGATATGTGGTGACTACAAGGTCACCATTAACCAAGCACTGGATATTGACCAATATCCTCTACCTAACCCCAAGGAAATATTTGCTTCATTGGCTGGAGGCCAGAAATTTACAAAGCTTGATTTATCGCAGGCATATCAGCAGCTCCTATTGGAAGAGAGCTCAAGGAACTATCAATACGCATCAAGGAATGTACCGTTATACTAGACTTCCATTTGGAGTAGCCTAAGCCCCTGATTTCAAAGAACTATGGATACCATCTTGCAAGGAATTCCTGGTGTCATGTGCTATCTGGATGATGTCCTCATCACAGGGTCTGATGATGGAAGCCATTTGAAAAGCCTTCAAGAGGTCTTGAAACGACTCGAGCAGCAGGGACTGCGAGTTAAAGCACAAAAATGTCACTTTATGCAACCATCTGTGGAATACTTGGGACATAAGGTTGATTCTACCGGACTCCACCCACTAGACAGCAAACAAGAGGCAATCATTAAGGAACCAGAGCCAAAGAACCTACAACAATTGAGGTCGTATCTTGGGCTACTGAACTATTACGGCAAATTCATTCCACAGTTGGCCACTATGACCCATTGCATCAGCTACTACAAAAGGGGATGAAATGGAAGTGGACTCTAAACTGTGCTAAAGCGTTCAAAGCCACCAAGCAGGCTCTAGTATCCTCAAATGTATTAATACATTATAACCCTCAATTGCCAATTACCCTTGCAGGTGATGCCTCTGCCTATGGACTGGGAGCTGTCATTTCCCACACCTTACCAGATGGTAGCGAACATTTGCCTCAAGAACCTTATCAAAAGCTGAGCAAAATTATGCACAGTTGGAAAAAGAAGCAGCCTCATTGATTTTTGGAATTAAGAAATTCCATCAGTATCTGTATGGGCGTAAGTTTACCCTTATTACAGATCACAAACCATTGTTGGCCATTTTAGGACCTAAAAAGGGAGTGCCAACACTGGCAGCTGCTCGATTGCAGAGATGGGCAGTTTTATTGTTGGCTTATTCATATGACATACGATTCAAGTCTACCTCAGCACATGCTAATGCTGATTGGTTATCTAGGTTACCACTCCCATGGGTCACTTCTGAGGGCCAGTCTCCTGATGTTGCTATATTTAACATTTCTCAAATTGAAAATTTGCCTGTTACAGCTTCTGAAGTTCGTCAAGCCATACGCACAGACCCAGTGCTCAGCAAGGTGATGGAATTTACACAGCAAGGATGGCCACAGTCAGTCATCAAAGATCTGGAACCATTCAAAGGAAAGGCTTCTGAACTTACAATTGAGAGTGAATGCCTATTGTGGGGAGTGAGAGTTATCATTCCTTCCAAGCTTCAGGGCAGTGTACTGAAGGAATTACATGCTACTCACCCAGGAGTATCTCGAATGAAGAGCATTGCACGAAGTCATGTATGGTGGCCAGGACTTGACCGGAATATTGAAGAACTAGTAAAGAGCTGTCTGTCATGTTCTAAGGTGAAGCAGGCACCACCAGTTGCACCACTACATCCCTGGCTATGGCCAGCCAAACCATGGCAACGTATCCATGTAGATTATGCAGGACCATTCCTCAACAAGTTGTTTATCATAATCATCGATGCCCACTCAAAGTGGCCAGAGGTATATGAAATTACTACTACTACATCCAAAAGTACTATTGATGTTTTAAGGCACGTGTTTGCTAGTCATGGCTTACCTCTTCAACTAGTATCGGATAATGGTCCACAGTTTACCTCTGTAGAATTTGCTCAATTTTTAAGGGAAAATGGTGTCAAGCATATTTACAGTGCTCCATACCACCCAGCCTCAAATGGGTTGGCGGAGAGGTTTGTTAGAACATTCAAACAAGCTATGAAAGCAGCAGAAGCACAACCCTTATCAGTCAGGGAAAAACTGGAAAACTTTCTTCTTGGTTATCGTTCAACACCACATGCAACCACTGGTCGAACTCCAGCATCACTGTTCCTACAGAGGGATCTTCGAACACGACTACACTTGCTCAGACCTTCCTGTGAAGAACAAGTTGTGGATCATCAAGCTGTACAGAAAAAGTATCAAGACCAGTACTCTCGTACCCGTGAGTTAGTTGTAGGACAATCTGTAATGGCTAAGAATTTTGCTACTGGAGATAAGTGGGTTCCAGGGGTTATCATTCAGAGACAGAGTCCCTTGTCTTACACAGTTCAAACAGACACAGGTCTCCAGTGGAAGAGACATATTGACCACTTAAGGGACCACACAGTCAGTGTATCTACAGCTGCTGATGATGTAACATCTACAGATGACCTGGACCCTCCAGATTTGCTGGAGCAAGCTGAAAATTCCCCTGTAATCTTAGAACAAGATCAGCCAACTGCTATCTCAGGTGACACTACAGTACCTCAAAATGAGTCTCCATCAGCTGCAACTGAGTCCCTACAACCAAATCCTCCTCAGAGACGATACCCAATTCGGAATCGAGTAAAAACAGACTTCTATGGCTACAAAACTATGTAACATTGTCACTATGTTTATTTTGTTGGGGAGGAGTGTAGTGTATTCTTCTATATTAGTCACCCTTAACCTTTATTGCACATGCACTGCATGTGTGTACTTACTGTATAGTCAATGAACAGTGTGTGTGTAACTGTTAATCATGTAGCTGTTAATTAATATTGTAAAAATGTAATTGTACATAGCTATCACTCTACAGGTGTGTTGTTGTACTATAATATTATGATCGTGTATCTTTGTGTGTGCTGTCATTATAATATTGATCATCATTATAATTACAATAACAGTGTTTACTGTAACTGAAAGCTGTTTAGTTGCAAATGCCTCTATAATGATCCAGACCTACGTAAGTGTAGCTAGTCTCAAAATGCAAAGGAAGCCAGGTCTGGTAAACTGAGTTTTTAACAGAATTGATAGCACTTATGAAATAGAAATATTAGCTGTTTGCCATATTTTTTTTAATGTGGGGGAGGGTAGTCTACTCTTGAGATGACGCAAGAATGCTTCCTAATGCTTTAATCCATTTTAGAACATTCATAAAGGGTTGCCCATTCGTTCTTCATCCAATATGTCACTCAGTTCATCTTCCCTGGTCCAAGTGAAACAGCCACATCTAATAGAAAAAGCACATGCTACATCATCATTAGAGCTGGAGGAATGACTTTGATACATATTTCCAGATTCTTCAGTTAAATTCTCAGCATCAGTGTTAGATGAACTAGCTGATACTTTTCCGTCATCTAGCTACACAAATGGCCAAAAGTTGTTTGTTAAAGATATTACAGATGAACATAATCATGAGATTGGTGAGGTCAGCTCTTGAGAATTTTGATGCTTGGAGTTTGTTGACTGAAGTTATTGAGACTATTCAATTGAGACTATGCATGTAATGTATCTAGACTGGAACTATTATCTACACCCCCCCTCCCCCGCCATAGAATGGCATACAGCAGAAAGAATCGCCACTTTGTACTAGTACGTATCACCACTGCGTGAGGTGACGTCATAAAACATCAGTGGTGAAAACACACTATTAGATGAACAACCAGAACAAAGGTCAGTTTTTTAGTTTCTCCATTTTCTAGGCTTCTGTAGGATCGAGTTAACGAGCTGTGCTTTGGTACACTACCTATTGGTAAGGCCTTCTGTCCTGGGAAGGGATTTTAGAAGATTCTAGCCAGAGTTATTGAAAGTTTGTAGTCTGTAGACTATGACCATTGTCCTGTCAACCCTACATTATTATGATAGTTATAGGTAACAAAATGAACATGAATATGCAATAATAATTTATGGTCTGGAGGGGATCTTGAAATAAGAGAAAAAATTCAAGATTGTGTGAATGTATTTAGCCATAGCCATGAATACCATTATTTTATACACATTTTTTACCGTTTAAATGCAGTATTCATACAAAGCTATTGCACACAGAATTACATGCACACTTTGTAATTATATCTGCACACCTTCAGACCCTGAGCCAATGGCCTTTGCCAAATGGATCAAGGTGTCACTTATCAAGGGCGTACGCAGGATTTTTAAAAGGGGGGTTACATGTGTGACCAGACTCAAACCACACCCAGAAAATGCCCAAACCACACACATTTTAATTAGCAAAATCTTTACTGAAACAGCAAGCTAGCACACTCAATTCTACGTGGATATTTTCCTAGGTATAGTTTACAAACAGTATCTAAATTGATCTCAGTCTCATAGGCAATGTGAATGAGAGCTAATGCACTTAGCCTCTCAGCAGTTTGTGTGGATCTAAGGTAATTGTTCAGTCTGCAAAGTGCGGATGCTGACCTTTCACATGAACAGGAGCTTAGAGGTAGTGTAGCAAAAAGTTTCAACAGTGTGTTAATATTTGGTAGGTGTTCAGGAGAGCATTGCTTGAGTGCATCACTGAGTGTCTCTGGTCTTCCCTGTTGAGATACTTCTAGCCATCTTAACTTCCAGCGATGTAATTCTTCATCAAGAATCAATGGATTGGGAAGGTCATCAGAATACAGAGCAATAGCTGGCTCAATATCACTAAATGTTGTACTACTTGTGATATTGATTGGCAAAAGGCCTTGCAAAGTAGCAACTCGCTTGGAATGCTCACTAAATCTTGAACCAATATCACTTATGAGGTGATCAAGAAAGGGAATGGCTACAGAGAGTTTGAAATATTCTTCTACTGAAGTAGTGTTTGGATTAGAACGGTGCTGTTGTCGTTGATTTGTGCGTGGCTGCATAATCTGTATATTTGATTGCTGTGCTAGTCTAGAAGAATGTCTAAAAATTCTTTGACTATAATTGTCAATATCTTCCCTCTCTCTTATTAACTCTTTGCTGCACCGCTCAATAATACCCATGCCTGAAACTAGGTCTTGACTTTTCCCTTGAAGTTTGACTATAGCTTCTTTGATGTAAGAAAGAGACCGAAAAAGAGTAACTAGGGAGTAGACAAATTCAAAAGATTCTAGAGCTTTTAGATGTGCAAGAGCATTCTTCTTATCTTCTGCAGACCAGCCATCATTAAATTTACAAAATTCACTATTACCATATATAACCACTTCACAAAGTTCAATAAGAAAGGGGTGATACTGTGAGAATCTTTCCCAACCATCAATATTCTCCACCCATCGAGTAACACAAACATTAAGTATTGAAGCCCTGTTTGTGCCAACTTGGGATCTCTTACCAATAATTGCTTTAAGGAGACCTTCTCTCTTTGCAGAATATTTTATCCAAAGTGTGAAGCCCTTAATTTGGTCAATGCAATTCCTTATAGAGGGAACACTACATGAATTCAAGATAGCAAGGTTAATTGAGTGCCCAGCACAGTGGGTATAAAGAGCCTTAGGTTGTTTTTCAAGGATTTTTGCTTGCACACCAGCTTTCACTCCACTCATGGTGGATGCACCATCATATCCCTGCCCCCGCAAACCATCCAGTGATAAACCAAAGCCTTCCAATGATTGTATGATGCTGTTTGCTATATCATCTGCTCTAACTCTTTCAAGCTTAAGAAATGTTATAAACTCCTCTCGGATTTCATCATTGTCATCAACAAAGCGAACACAAATTGGTAAGTGCTCCACATTATGGCAAGAAACTTCATCAGCTAGAACTGAGAAATACTTGGCCTTTTTTATACTAGAGATGATACTTGAAAGAATTACATCATTACCAATAATACCTATAATTTCATTTTGAGTTCTTGGAGACAAGTGTGTTGCATTCTTGGCCCTTGTATTATAAAGATGATCATATAAAACTTCATCACTCTCAGCAAAAGTTTTCAGTAATGCCAAGAAGTTCCCAGGGTTCTTGTTCAATTCTATATCTTCAACCTTACCCCTGAATGCAATACCTTGTTTAGCTAAGAACAGAATTGCTCGTACAATTTGCCTAAGTATATGCTCATTTTTTCTCATAGTAAGTTCAAGAGCCTTGTTTGTCATCACATGAACTTGTGATGTTGGATTTTGAATGCTACTTCTCAAGGCATCAGCCAGTTGTACACTATCAAGGTGATACTTAAGCTTGCAATGATCACTCAAAATGCTGCTGATCTTAATCCAGTTTGAAAATGGCTTATTTACAAGTAAACCTTTGTCTTTACGCTTTTCAATAGACATAAAAAGAGCACAGGGCCCACAAAAGACACCATCTAACTTGGGGCTATAAAGGAGCCAGGGATACTTGCTAAGCCAAGAGATTTGAAATCTACGGTTGGCACCATATGAGAAAGTAGATGGCAGAGCATTAGGTGGCTGCACATGGTTATACAAAAGAGAAAACTTTTCACCATTAGAAAGGGCATTGAGTGAAGTCCAAAGTTCATCAGTGGACTTACTTGGAGCCAGTATATTACCTATATCAGGAAAAGCACCAATTCCATCAACAGAGCTTGAACCTTCAGTCCAAGTGCCTGTGGTTTTCTCTGGCACAACTGGAGAGACAGAACTAGATTGCTCCTCAACACTTCTTGATAAGATTATGGGCTCCAGTTCATCATCTGGATAAAGCAGTGATCGATTCATCTTGATTTATTCTAGAGACTAACTAATAAGTTCACTTACTACTATCTCTTTCAACTGCTCTCTTTTTACTAAAAAAAGATTTTATATGCTTCTGTCTCTTCATTTTGATGAACTTTGGTCAACAGCATGACACAATTTGACATGCAGTAGCTGATAGTGCAGCTGGCATTCATTAATTATTAACACTACAGCATGCATGCACACTTGTGGTTAGTACTATGTATATAATATATATGCATGTCACATCAAGGATCAGAGTAGCCTATAAAGGGCAGGTGGGATCATGCTGCCCCCACAGCCCCCAGGCTTTCCCAGGCTTTACATTCTACCCTGCCTGCAACAACCCAAAATTTGATGGTACCCATTGACCCTACCAATCCTCCATGCCTGCACATGCACTATGAATATCATTAGTAATTTGAAAGGGGGGTTACCTGTAACCCACTGAACCCCCCCCTGCGTACGCCCCTGCTTATATAGGAAGAAAGTGATAGAAGTCAAGGGATAAGGGAAGGAAGTAGGAGGTTAATTAAGATGAGGAAAGAGTGAGTAAGAAGTAGGGGTTAATTAAAAGTAAATTCTTCACTGTTGTCCTATCCCCCTATGCCTTCTATTAATAGTGTTGTGCTAAATGATCAACTCTAAAAGTATTAGAACAAAGCACATAAAAATAATGATTCCTAGAAATGAGCAGTGACCATGAATATCAATTGAGCGATCACTAAATATTCCCCTCTTCAATTAATGTAAGAACAGTTCCTTTGATTTTGGTTTGGTGTTGCTTTGATGTAAGTGTGAAAGATGAAGTCCACTTGATATAGTGTTCTCCCTATAGAATTATGGTATCCCATGCCTTTTAAATTGTTTGTACCACCACTTCTTGAAATAGAACATCATACACCTCTATTTGAATATAGAACCAAATGAGGGGGTATATAGCAAATGCAAACTGCCACCTACTCCCTCAGACAGTCATCCTGTTCTATCAGAACATTTCCCAGATACTCATTATGTTCTCATTATGTCATTATCCATGTGGAATGGTGATTTAAACTGCTTTCTTTCTCCCTAGTCATAATTAATTTTTTATGTTGTTGATAGAGTGAAATATATTTTTGACCAACAACCATTATTGACAACCATTACTGTAGTCATTACTGTACTCATTACCATACTGACCAACTTACTTATGGATGATGGATGATTATTTATATATTATAATCCATCACCTAGTATACATGCAATACAAATGGTCCCTGTGAAGACAATGGTGGCAGGAGTGGCTCTGTTAGGATCTACTCTAGCAGAATTTATACTGAAAGCCCTATTCTAGCAGACTCAGAGTGAAACAAAGCACTGTAAACTTTGAGGAACTTTTATATTCATATGTTTAGTTATAAATCTCTATAGATACCTATGTTTATTAAATTTATGACTATTGTTTAAAATGGTGGGATCCTGGATTATGTAATAGGATGGCTTTCGCCTTGTGCTATTTTACTTCTTTCCTACCTGCATAGCTTGAGCTATTAATTCCAAATACCACAGCCACCCATCCTATTACATTGCATATAGAATAATAATTCAAGTCTGCATTGAGGGAATTTCTACTATTATAAAATTGAAGAATCCTGGTAGACATTCAGCTAAATATTAGGAATTAGAAAATGGGAATTTGGAAAGTTTCTGTCACGCAGAACTCCAAGTTGGTAGCTAAGGTATAATCTAAACTGTACAGTCATTTTGAATCAAGTACACTCCCTATAACAGTATGCATGCTATGCATGATTGTGTAGTGTAACACATAGTTACCATGTATTAATAATAATTATTATAATAGCTAGTAGAAAATAGATATTATTATTACAGAAACACTCTTCTCTGTAACAGCAATATAGTCAATAGCTAATCTTCATCAGTTAACTTACAGTCGGGTTCCACCTTAGCATCATATCTAACACTAATATTCTTTGATCTCTTCTTTTTCTTCTTTTTAGTAATGATCCAATACAAAACAGCTACCACTATTATAGCTATTAGTACTAAGAGGACTATCACTAAAATTATAATCCATGTTGGTGGTAGTGGAGGAGGTGGAGAAGGTGTAGGCTCTGCAAGTGACATAGCTACATGACATAATTATTATCAAAATAATGATTAAGGGACTTACTCGGTGTTGTATTGAAACTGGTCAAGTTACATGTGATTTGATGGTTGTATTTTCTGACTATATCATATACTCTTCCAGAAACAAGACCACTTATAGTTGTACTTATATTGCATGTAATACCAACGTCTTGTATGTCAGTTCCTTCCTGTAGGAGCGTGATCTCTTGGACGTGGTTTCTGTTTGGACCACAAGTCAATGTGATAATAGCTGTTGTGTCAGATACCTCAGAAACTGTAACATTGACTATCTGATCTGTTAAAAATAATGTTAAAGTAAGATATAGCTACATGTATCTATAGCTAGTAGCTATGTTATGATTGTAATATATAATAAACTAACAGTAGTAAAAAGCAAAGCAAAGCAAAAAGTTCTTACCAATTACTATACATTTAAAACGGCCCAATTTATAGTGGGTAATTTTTATAGGACACAATATTTGTAGCTTGCAAAGCTATAGCTAACCTCTTGACTAGAACATTTTCCAATGTGTAGTGTTTATGTAGTTGTGGGTCAGTAAAATAACTGGATGCTATATAATGTATAGTTGAGTAAATTTGAATTGTTTAATGAGACTCAGAACACAAACAATACAGGCCGAAAGAAAGCATTCATGTTTGGCTAGATCAACTTGGACGGCTGAATTACATATACAAGTTACCTATGGAACCTGTAAATCAGCAATCAAGTAGCTAGTGCCCAAATCATAATGCTGCTGCTGCTCTCTCTATTAGTGAAACTCAGTGCAGTTAGTCATTAAAAGTGAAATGGTTAGCCAAAGATGACAGAACAAAATACCCACTGATTAAATAATTATGAAAAGGAAGTAAAACATACCTCTTTTTTGATAGCAGTCACAAGTTGGAAGTTCTATAGAGTATAATAATAATATTTATGTTCACAAGGTTAGATCTAGTTACCACTGTACCTTCAGGTCTATTGTTTGTGGTTGAATTATAAGTGGTCACGTTTGATGTCCCATATGCATTAGTTGCTGTTATCATCATGTGGAATGGTCTGCATACATTTGGGTATGATTCAGAGATGATGGGAAGACACTGAGAGCTGTTGTATGTTCCAGTTAGACTAGTGTGTAGTCCAGTGACATCAGTGACATTGACATCATAGGATATTGGAAGGTGGAGTGAGGAAAGAAGCATATGGAATTGTTGATATAGGAGATTCTTTGTGCACATGGAACTCCTAAGAATAGTATATTGGAAGGAGGGGGTGAGGAGTGAGGTTAATACATTAGAACTCTAGTTTCTATACTCTACTGTTGTTGTTGTTGTTGCTGTTGTTGTTGTTGCTGTTGTTGTTGTTGCTGTTGTTGTTGCTGTTGTTGTTGCTGTTGTTGTTGTTTCCCTATTCTACCTACATAGCTAACAACATTTACCTCCACTCTGAATTGTAATGTTAGATGTTCCAATGGCATTACTTGATGTTGCAGAAACTGTAAATGACTCACAACTGTCAGACAAGTCACCAGGTAAAGAGATACAGTGATGGGAACTATTTAGTGTCCTCATAATGGTGTCAGATTGGGTAGCTATGTTAACACTATAGGACAGTACTGGATAGCGAGGGTCTGAATATGCACTGAAACAGAGGCTGTTGTTTGACTTGAAGTAAAAAATACTTGGTGGTTCAGGATAACCTTTGAAAATAACATTTATTAGTACTCTGTACACCAGTATATATGCATAATATAAAAAAATAACTATTAATTTTATAGCAATATTTATTAGGCCAGTGTTAATGACATTCCAGTTTCTGGTCAACTGACCGAGTTGGAAATTGACAATGCTCAAAAGTTATCATTATTCACATTATTGCATTATTGTATTATTAACCCTTTTGCTACACTAATTTTGGATTTTTTTTTGATTCGGCATTGGTCGTCACTAGGCGCCGGCGCCCCAGGCAGCAAAAGGTCGCGCAGGTCGGTGTGACGTCATGCTGGTGGCTAGCAGATCAAGGCAGAAAGAATGAGCTCCTTGGAGACTCTTGCTGGCCTGCTTATGGCCTCTCTCACACCGACGATCCTCTACGGCACTGCCCCATGCACTATGCCACTCTCCTTTTCTTTTCATTTTTTTTAAATTTTTTTATTTTTTATTTTTTTTAAAGTCCATATAAAGTGAACATCAAAGGAAGATCAAAGGCAGCTCCTCCCTGTGGTCAAACATCTGAGAACTGACGGACCACAACCCATTGTTCTGACTTCCGATGCCAACAGTCAAAGGTTGGCGGCAGGAGGACATCCTGGTGCCGACGGGATCCGAGTAATGGACAGTTGAAAAGTGTGTAAAATTACACTCTTTTGGGAGCGAAAGGGTTAGTCTAGTCACTCCAAGGTCAAGAGTTCACTGCTGACTCAAATTAACCCATATCTCTACATAAATCCCAGCCTACATCTTCATTTCTTGCACAATTTCAGACAATGCTACAAGCTTCAGACCACACACCCTTATGTGACATCACAATGCACCTTATACCCTTATGTGACATCACAACACACCCTTATGTGAGACCATCAACAACAGGTCATTTTTAATCTCATGATGTTTTAGTCAACTAAAACTATAATTTAGTACCAGGTATTAGTCACAAAACTGGTCTCAATTAGTCAAAAACTAGCTAAAAGTTGTCATACTAAAGCTTACATTGACCATAACATTAATCACTAAGGTTGACCAAATCTTTGTAATACTCTTTGTGACAAGACTTGTTGCTGGTTTCACTAACAGTTACATTATTAAAAAATAATATCATCTTTGAATCATAGATGTTTTGGAGCATGGGGGCACACCCTGAATGGGAATGAGGTTAGGGGTGGGCAAGGACTCTGTGCTATAGAATACCATTGGGTAGGAGACTATCTAGCATGATTTGTTACAAGAAAATACTGTAGGCTTTCCAAAATAGCTTAGCTTACCTAAATTAACAATTTTAGCAATACAGATGTACCTAGTTCACCAGTGTGTGTATGAAGAAGCTCGTGATGACATTCTTGATTCTGATCATAGGTATGACTCTATGTGATGAAGAGCTGAAAAGGCTATGCTCTGCAGTCTCTGTAATTATAAAGAAGCTATACCAAAGAAGAATGTAAAGTTAAGAATATTCAATGGAATAGCACATTTCAGAAATTGCTTGCAATGAAGTTACTTTAGATGCTGAAAGGTTATATAACTAAATTTGGCGTATAGTAGCTAGCATGTTCCTTATTGATCTGCATGTTTAACCATGGGTGGGTGGAGTGGGCATTTCTCCCATGCTTCCTATGCCTATGTGAATTCATGCAGTCTTCTCAAAAGTATTATAACATAATAATCTTTATTAATATAGCCAATCTTCACTAACTACTGAAGTTAGTTTTGATCTGAATTTTTGAGTCTAGAAACTTTTGGGGTAGGTGCAAATTCCTTTATCTCCTCATGTAATCCATACCTACATAACGATAATTGAGAGAGCTTATAAAATAAAAGAGGAAAGGAAGGAAGGTGGGGAGGAGGGGGGGGGGGAGGGGAGGTGCCCCCACACTCTACCTATAGAGTCTACAGGCCAGCTAGATACACATCTGGTTCCACACCCCTCTAAACACACCCAGGGTCTTCACACACCCCTTCTACCGGGCCACAAGGGGGGTTCCCTCCCTCTTTTTCTGAGAGGTCTACAGGCTAGACACACCTCCACACCCACACCCACACACACCCCAACTCCCTATCTCACATGGAGGTTCAGCTGGACACACCCAGGGTCTCCACACACCCTTCTAGCGGGCCACAAGGGGGTTCCCCCTCCTCCTGCGAGGTCTACAGGATCTAGACACACCTCCAAATCTCTCACACACACACACCCTTAACTCTCTATGTCAAGTCGGGGTTCAGCTGGACACACCTACACTCCCACACCCCTCTGGACACACCCAGGGTCTCCACACACCCTTCTAGCGGGCCACTAGGGGGTTCCCCCCTCCTCCTTCTGCGAGGTCTACAGGATCTAGACACACCTCCAAATCTCTCACACACACCCCTTAACTCTCTAGGTCAAGTGGGGGTTCAGCTGGACACACCTCCACTCCCACACCCCTCTGGACACATTCAGGGTCTCCACACACACCCTTCTAGCAGGCCACAAGGGGGTTCCCCCTCCTCCTTCTGCGAGGTCTACAGGATCTAGACACACCTCCGAATCTCTCACACACACACCCTTTAACTCTCTAGGTCAAGTGGGGGTTCAGCTGGACACACCTCCACTCCCACACCCCTCTGGACACACCAAGGGTCTCCACACACACACACCCTTCTAGCGGGCCACAAGGGGGTTCCCCTCCTCCTTCTGCGAGGTCTACAGGATCTAGACACACCTCCAAATCTCTCACACACACCCCTTAACTCTCTAGGTCAAGTGGGGGTTCAGCTGGACACACCTACACTCCCACACCCCTCTGGACACACCCCAAGTCTCCACACACAAATGTCGAGGTCGAGGGAGTCTCAGGAGGGGTGTTCCCCCACAACACTCTTTCCTAGCTTCTACAGGCAAGATAGTGATTCTGTGGGCTGGACACACACCCTATTTATTTAGCTATTAAAGTGAAAACAACTTGCTGAAAAAATCAAGAGTTCTACACAACATAGAATTATTTCATAGAGTATTTAGCTGTACTTACAGGTAGTGGGATCTTACCCTCTTTATCTCCTCAGGCTGTGCCATGAGCAGTCTGATAGCAGACTTGTACCATGTTGACCGTGCTTGTATAAATGCCCACAATCATTGGTTTGTCTACAATGTGGATAGTGTGACTTAGTCAGTTTGCCATGATGTTTGGAGATGATGACGACGAGAAACGAATGGTGAGAGCCTAGTAAAGAACTGGGTGACAGTCTGAGAGAACATGGATATCTTTAGAGTGCAGGATGGCAGTCTCAGAGAGCAGGGTGGTAGTCTGAGAGAACAGGGTAGGAGTTTCTACCCACTCATTAGGCTAAATATCTGCTATAATATTTAGTGTAATGAATTATATATTACCAGGATTAAGTTCTAAAGCGAGAGTACTAAATCACTAATGTTCTCCTGAAGGAAGTGAGTTTCATACTCACATCAATGCTTCTTTAGCCACACCCACACTTGCATAAAGTTAATGAAATGATATTAAGGATGCTTAGAAATGTTCCAAGTGACAGCTTGTGTGTTAACATTAGTTGAACTACACTCCCTGAAATAGATCACCTCTCTATTTAGGACAGTTTAATTTTTCCCAGGGTATCTATAATAGAGAGATTCCACTGTAATGAGATGGAGTTTCAAGCCACATCAGAGTGTTTAAGCTCCATTTCACTCATCTACATTAAAGAAACTTGTCTTACAATAAATATTACCTTGGCACTTCATGTGAGGCATTGATAAATAATAATATAATCAGTGTGTACAGGTGAATACTAATATATGATGTCTGTGTGTGCAGGTGCGAATGTTCCATCTCCTTGGTTAGTGAAGAGGGAAAATTTAGTTGTAATATGATCAACAATGAATTTAGTTTAAAATTAAGATTCATGGTTGCTGTTTACTTCAACATTTCTATGAATGTTTTGATCCTTTCTTAAAGTGTTCTGTTCTAACACTTTAAAGCACTATTAATCCCAAATATAAATGAAAGAACCATTAAGTAACCCCTTACTTCTTTATACCTTAACTCCTTTTTCCTCAACTATCTCTTTCTCACTCTTGTACCTCATCATTTTACCTCTTCTCTTCCTATATCCTTTAGGTACAAACACTCTTTGCTAGACAAAGACCATTGGCCTAGAGTCTGAAGGTGTTCAGATGTCACTCCAGGAGGTGAATCACAAGGTATGTATGTAACTCTATACCTATGTGTGAATCCTGCATTTTACTAGTAGCCATGGGTAAGAATGTTGATAATATTCATAGCTAATAATCTACCCACCCAATCATGAATTTAATATTAATTTTAAATAAACCACCACATTCACTACACTTGGATATGGAACTCATGTATTAAGAGTTTCACCTCCTGAAATTACGTAGGACAACCCTCTACTTTAATTTGTTCCAAGGTGTATTAAATAGACATGTTTCCATATTTTGACTTCTCTAAGCTCTGTTGTACTATTGAGCTCAAAGTGAATTGTCTTATTCCCTGTAGAGTATGACAATAGAAGAGACATAAGAGAAACATTTAAAGCAGATCATGAGGAACTTACTGCCTCAAATGTGAAGGTAAGTCAGATACTCTTGGCTTCACTGATTGCATGACCTTGAGCCAGTCTACATGGTTGGAGTGGGTTATTTGAAGAGTATGCATGCAGCTAGTGATTTTGTTGTGTGATGTATTTCAGATGGCAGCAGTCAGAGTTATAAAGTGTATTCCAGTGGCAGACTAGAAGCTCATGAGGAAAAAGTAGCAAACTCAAAATTATTGTGATTGTTTCTCACTTTTGGTTAAATTAATGATACTTCTTAAATGAAAGACATTATAATAATAATATTATAGGTATGTAGAGCAGTAGTGGTTTCTCCTTGAAATGTGATATATGTATGTAATATTCATGAAACCTCAATTTATACAACTATAGCTGAGATATTATTATGTAAACCCTTTACCCAAAATATGTATTTGGTTTTCACTATAGCAATTTTTCTGAACATGTATCACTAAAATAATATAAGCACTGTAGCTATCTATCTCTATGTAGTGATGACCAGACCCCATCCATGCCTATTTTCTCTCCCACTACTGTATTAGTTATACTTTTTAAATGTTAATGCTCAACCATGCAAAATCCATCAACATCTCAGACAACTATGGATTACAGTTTTGCTGAATTTCTCTTCTTTCTTTCTTCCTTATTATTAGTTTTTATACTCTTTATTTTGCATCATCTTCAATAATCTAATTACAGGGGAGAGGTTATGTGTGCACATATGTACCGATAGACACTTTAGGACAGCCATAGGTACTTGCAATGGAAAAAATTAAAATAAAATTTTGGCATTTGTTGTTGACATTGGATTGTCTGTGGTACACAAGTGGACACTCATGAATATTGTCAGTGTTGGTAGAATGAATTTGGTGCAGATGGTATTAACTTCGTCTGCTTGTAAAATGATTCATAGACAATTTATTGTTATCCACAGCCGTCTCAATGGCTAATTGGGCATCCATAAATGTAAACATGGTTATACCTCCTGTCACGAGTATCTGTGTCCATGAATTTTCATTGATCATCCATAGTTTTTTTGTTTTTTTTTGGTTTTTTTTTTGACAACTAGCTATGGATTCTTTGACTGGATATAATTATTATTATGTGATGGATGCCTGAAACAACCACAGATGCTTGAATACAAAATTTAAATGTGGACAATTATGAATCACAATATGTATGGCACCATATGGTGTGATCAGTGTGTGGGTAGGTAGAATGAATTATGTTTGGTAATCATAGTCACATGCTACCCAATTGTGAATACAAAATTAATTTTGGTGGATTGTCTTTAGATTGAGTCAAAACTTAATATCACATGTACATAATAATAGCAGAAAATACAAGTTATTGATTTTGAAATATGGCTTGATATGGGTCTTCAGGTGGAAGTACTGTAGAACTATCAACAATTTCTTAAATGCCAGCCTTCTTCCACCCCTTAAAAATCATCATTAGGTCGTAACTGTGCTGGAGCCGTGAAAGTTATTGACACCCACCACATCTGGTCACCTCTAGTGAAAGGGGGGCTAGAATCCCCATTGAAGTCACTGTTGCCACATAGTACAGCTCACAAAACAAGCAAGCATCAATGAAATATGAAGAACTTGTTGGTAAGCAGTACCAGGACCCATAAGATGGAAAGTTTTATGATGTAACCAAGAAGATCTGGAGTCTGATTCTGACCTGGATGAAGAGAAGTCTGCAAGCAACAGCTAGCTAGCCTATGATTCTGCTTATTAATTTACAACTTTGTTTAAATTTGCTGAGCCGAGGATGACATCATTCAGTCTAAATTCAAGGATAAAACTCACAAACAGTGAATACTATAAAAATATGACCTTGCATTATTGTCATGATAATATATACTAGGTTTCTGCTATTGTTTGTTAAGCCATCTGAACTTGTCTCGGGACAACAACCCTATCTTTATGGTAGTAGAACTTCACTGTCACTGCTACCACATCCATGGTGGCAGCTATTGTACAGATTATAGCCACCACAAGGGGTACTACTAGGTGCAGGTTATGCCTTAGTGAATTCTACTGGCATAATTTGGGGGGGGGGGGGGTGTTAAGGGTATATAAATGATGAATGTAATGTGGTCAAGGTGAGTATTGAGGTGGTATGTGCATGAAAGCATATGAAAGGTGCACTTCTCCCAACAAAAAGAATGAACTGTCCATAGTAGTCTGGCATTTCTTGTTGGTTACTGCTCGTGAGAGGTTTGACCTTGAGGTGGATTCTTCTGTTGGGATGATTAAGGAAGCAGAGTTTCTTCAAGTTGAGGAGTTACAACATTTTCTGATGTATTCTCTGGCAAGTTTAAATTTAGTGTGACACCAATAGTATATAGTGTCAGTAGGTACAGCAGTGGGGGCTGGCAGATTCTGCTCTAGGACATCATCCTAAGCTCTGTGGTACTCTAGGTAAACTCTCAGGGAACACATGGACATGGATGTTAATATCACCACCATTCATTATTTTAAAACTGGAGCTGTTATCCAAAGCTGAAGTTTACCTTCCCTCAAAAGACCTGCATCACTATGAATGGTAATTCAATGGGCTGTTTCTAACTTACTATCCCCAAGACCCATGTACCAAAATTCCTAGCAGAAATTTTCCAACTTTGCTAGCACTGTGTTTCTCCTGTTTTCATGGCTTGTTTGAATGTACTTACAAACCTATCCACTAACCCATTTGATGCTGGAAAGTAGCTAAGGGCATTGTGAACATGCTTAACTCCATTCTCTTTCAGAGAATTCAGTTGAAATATATTGGGAAAATTCATTGTTAGAGGCCAATTGATGTGGCAAGCCATATCTAGCAAACACATCTCAAAAACTTCAGGTCACTTCAAGTGTGCATTTAAAGATGAATATCTTAATGAAGGGCCCATCAAACCCACATGGATACGCTGCCATGGTTTGGATGGCCATAGCCATTGATGTAGTGGGGCTAATGGTGGTGCTTGCTTCATTGTAGACAGCTCTTTAACAAGTCATCAATACCTTGCTCCAGTCCTGACCACCTTTGTTGTAATGCTTTTCATGCATGATATTCCTGGGTGAATAGTGTGAAGTTCACTCAGTACTCTCTCTCTCTCAGTAGTTTGGATGGACTTGCCTTCAAAAGTAACCTCTTGAGAGTGGCAACCTGAATAACCCATCCACATTGGTATGTGCTGGAAATTGAATAATAATGAATAAGCTGATAATAAAACTGACCAGTATTGCAGTGGCACAGGAGGAATTCTCTTCTTGTGATCCAGAATGGCCAATAATGGCTGTTAGCTAGCTATAAGTGAACTTATGCCCACGAAGTACTTGGTGAATTTTTTTGATTCCAAAAATCAGAAATGCAGCCTCTTTCTCCACTTGTTTTTCAGCTTCTGATAATGTTGGTGAAGCAAATGCAATATGGTGTTAAGTACCATCAGACAGGGAGTGTGTGATATAACTGCTCTAGGCTATAATATTATGCTGAAACATCACCTGCAAGGGTAATGAGTAAATTAGGATCATAATGTATCAACAATTTTGAGGATACCAGGGCCTGCTTTGTGGCCTTTCGCACAGTCACTACTCCGTTTCCACTTCACTCCTGTTCATAGGAGATGATATAGAAAGTGGACCATGGTGGATAACTGAGGAATGAATTTCCCATAATATTTTAAGAGTCCTAGGTATGACTGCAACTGCTGGAGATTCCTTGGCTTGCCTGGACATATCCATATGAATTCCAGTGAAATCAACCATGTGTCCCAAGTATTTCATTGTCTCATGAGTCCTGTCTCATCATCAGGACTCATGGTGAGCACATCATAAGATAGCACATGTAAGATAGTGTTCATGGTCATTTGGAAAATTGCTGGAGCTATGGCCATCCCAAATGGGAGTCTATAGTATAATTATCACTGATGTGTATTGAAATCTTACTGCTTTGTAGACCTGTGATAAGGAAAGAAAAATGCCTGATTTTGAAAAATCTTATCTCTTTTAACGATAATTTATTATACCCTATCTTTTTTTTTTTTAAATACTCCTCCTTTCACTTTTTGTCATTAAAATAAAGAAAAACAAAACAAAAAAACAAACAGACAAAAAAATTCACTTATATTAACTATAGTTCTCTCTATAATAATATATAGAAGAATTTGACCTTCCTACACCCTACTCAGGCTAAGTTCAAACTGCAGCTATGCTAAGTGGTTTACATAACCACAGACTTGAAACACAAGAACTCTCCAGCTAGTGAGGCAAATAGTTCTTTAGGGTTGGGAAGTGGGTACCGGTCAATGTCCAATGCTTGATTGATAATGACTTTATAGAGAGTACTCAATCACTGTAAGAAACTTTTTCCAAGATGACATCACTTCTATCAATCTAGTTCAACACCAATGATGTTTCTCTGCAAAGGTAAAGGGTCCTTTGCTTCTTCTAAATACTAACATTTCACAATCCTCCACTAATGATCTCATAAGACATGGCTAGTTAAGAATTTTCCCAAACTCACCACAAATTTCCTGAGTGTTTTGACAAATTGTGCTACATTTTCAGTTGGTAGTTGATGAAATACTCTTCTAGTGCAGTAACGAGGGATAGTGGTTAGCTAGTGAATGTATGTAATTCACACAAAATGAAATTTACAGTGCACTCAAGAAATTTACTTGCTTCTTGTGTTAATGTTGCTATATAGTCAGAGACTGACTTCCATTTTCATTGTTCAATAGATAATATTATAGAAAACATTTTTTCTTTAATTTTAATTGCATGACTAACACTATTGTTGTAGAATTTCTTCATACACTATAATGTTAAGGTCTTTTTTGCATTGTCTTCATTATCAATACTTTCATGCATGTCTACAGTCAAGGAGAGAATATTTACTATACTCATGGACAACAAAGTGAACATTAGCATACCTGTGGTGCTTGTCTATTTTCCCCCTTCTTGATCCTTATTCTAGGTATTATCCCAAGAAACAATACAACCAGTAGAACTACTATCATTACTGGGATACATATTATTCCAATGATGATCACAAATCTAAACTCTGATACAAAATTACCTTTTTTCAATGATAGTGCAACAATGGTGGCATTAATCATCAACAAATATCCATATTTATCATCTACGTATAAGAAGAAAATAATTGTTACAAGTAGCTATTATAGCAATTATTCACCATTTAAAATTGTGGGATTTTCACTGGTAAACATCCTAATAGGTTCATGAGAGATATCATCTATAATTATGATAAAAACAACAGTATTATTGTATAGTACAAGTATTAAAGTTGGTGGTTATAATTATTTTGGCAGTGCAAAGTAGCTAAGATAGAGTAGAACTGACATAAACTAGAAGAAATACAACACAATATATGTAGGTCACTAGCTATAAAGGGCTAATTCAGCATGAATATAAAGTGACTCTGCATGTGTATATGCATCATAAATATTATTAATTCAGTTATTTGGTCTGTAATCCTAATATGATACTATAATCACAGGTGGCTGAAGGTGGGGGCTAAGAGGGACCAAAATTTTTGCCTACAATATTATTATTAGTGAACTTGTTAGACTGTGCACAATTTGCTAGAGTGTGCAAGGCTCTGTAAAACTAATTAGCAATGTAATACTACCTGATTAAAAATTTACAGCTGCAAGTGCATGCAAACTGTTCTTGTTTTTTCTACACTTTATGGCCCACTTTTTACACTACAGCCTCCCCCCACTACCTCTGATAATTACTTTTTAGTACTGTTATAGTGAAATTCTCAAAGCTATGAGTACATATATAAAATGCCACAATAATAATATGCAGCTAATTTACATGATTCTACAATATAAGGGTCAAAATTAACCACATTAGAGTGATAGTGGTGATATTCCAAGTCATTAAGAATGATATATAGCTTACTTGGAACATTATAATGTCAGTGCAAATCCATTATTAGTTGTGGGCAATGGCTACTTAAATAATAAGTGGTGTTCATGTAATATTTTACCTTCATTTGTGGGATAAACATATAATGTAGCTATCTTGCTCCTTTTGCTAACAAATACACATTGGTATTGTGTCCCATTGTCTGACAGTTGAACATCTTGAGCTATTAACATCTGTCTATAATATGAGTGGTTAATGGGAAGCAAATCGGTGGGATAAAGTCGACCATTAATCTTCCAATATGGGGAATCTGTAGTTCCTGTATAGGTGCAGTTGAAGTTAGCGACTCCTCCTTCCTCAATGGTTGTATCTTCAGGTTCATTTATGAAGTGTACTGATGCTAGAGAATAATAATAATAGGAAAATTTGACTTTAGCAAGGAGAATATCACCATTATGGATAGCTCTATTTCTGGTAATGCACTTGAACAAACTACATTGTACAATCTCCACATTCTACACTCTAAAGTTAGCAATAATATTGACAACTCAGGAAGGTTTTGGGCTATTATGTTACGTTCAATATGTCCAAGATCTCTCCTCCACATGGAAAATCTAGGGTCTAGAATAAATGGTTGTTACAATGCCCTCCAGAATGACTCTTTATTAGCGTAAGTCATAAATCCTCTACCACCTCAGCTACTTACAGCTGCTATTTTTCTCCACTTTTAGGTACAGCGTCATTCACTACTTGATCCGCTGCACAAAGGATTCCAGAAGCGACTGTGAGAGCAATAGTGTGAGCTGCTGACACCACCAAAAGCACAAGAGCTCAAGTTATCCACTAGTACTAGTTATAGTTATATTGTCGACCACCCATTTATTGTTACTACAATTTTGTCGAAATTGTTGCCCCCCATAGAAATATTATATCAAAGTTGACCATTCCCAAATAAAGTTTTAATTGAAAACACTGAAGCAATGGTAGCCTGCTGCATGCCTCTCTAGGCAGTCAACATGTCCAAACAGCACATGAATTGTCAGTACATTGAATCCAGTCAGTAGTGACATTACCTGCTGATTCATCCACGTCATCCACATACGCTCCAGCACGCACAGCATACAAATTGTCCTATGTCATGGTAAACTTTTCCAAAGTCTTAGGTGCCTTACATGTAGTATACTGCTTTGGCCCACTGAAAGCAGATGTTTTCTTTGTTTTTCTCCACCTGCTTTGCTTTTTCTCTTCCCTCCTTTTTATTCCAAGTCCTTTTGCCTCACATAATCGCTCCTTCATCATTTCTTGCTCTCTTTGGGCTTTTTCCCCTTCCCACTCTTTCTTTTTCTTCAATTCCTCCTCCCTCTGCATCTTCTTTGTTTCCCGCTCCTTTTTCTTCTGCTCCTTCAAATTCTGCTCTTCTTTTTTACCTTTCCTATTGTTCCAGGATTTCCAAGGTCTCTGAACTGGTGAGCACTCGAGATCTTGCTGATTGTGCAGTGTTGGTTACTGTAATATTTTGCCTAGGAGTAACAGAAACAACACAACCAGCTCTTCCTCCTCTTCCTTTGAAAGGTATGGTTAAGTGTTGGAGCTAGAGCCATGAGTGACTCTGCCACTGATCCTGTCTTTCTGTTTCAGCACAGATCGATTGATTCCGAACTTCCCTTTACGCATACTGCTTAAAGAGCTTGCTTGTCTGACCCACCTCTTTGAGGCTTTTCCCAGAAACTATTGTAAACTCCACCCACTTCAGTAAACTTTAATACATTACAATGTTTGATAATTATACTATAGTCTGTTCACGTTCACCTTGCACCTGGAAGTGCTGCACGTACAATGGAATGTAAGCGGATGCTCTAGCTTAATTGCATGTTTTTGGCTTTGACGTAGGTGTATATCACGTGTTCCGCACAAATAAAAGTATGTTCCCACGCATCCTGCGCGCATTTGCCAGCTGTTTTTAGCTTGCAAAGGAAAGCGTGTAAGGTCAGACACAAAGGCTGCGTTTATGGTTATTTTGAAAGAGAGAGCAAGAAGAACAAGAAGATCCATCAAGGAATCGTGAAGCTGAAGAAGAAGACGGTCGATGCTACAAGATTAAGTAAGCGTACTGTTGAGTTTGTTATAGAGGTGGGAGGGTCTAGTTCTAGTGAAGATGACCACAGCTCTGATGGGGTTAGCAGTGATAGCTCCAGTGTCTCTTCAGATAGTGATTGAGAGGAATGTTTTAACGGAGAAATGTTTGAGTTCTTGTTCTGTAGGTATGTCAAAGATCTGTGCCTGTCCAAGGGTGCCTGTTGAAGATTTTTGCCAGTTCAGATGATCAGGATGTTTTGAGGTAACCTGTAATGAATGCAGTAACACTTCATCATGATGTTTTCTCACTGCAGTGTACCAATTCCAAGTCAAAGAGCAATGACAAAAGACCAATAACATTTATCCTTGCACGCAATTATTTTGATTTCTATGCGCGCGGTTGACGTCATGAATTCACGCATTCCTTGTGGTGGCTGGTGTATGCCCATAGAGATATATGGCTCTGCCGGTTGAGCAGTTTCCACTGAATTTATTCAGTAATGCTATATTTGGACGTTTCCGGGTTTTTAAGCTGAGCAGAATGGTGTTTGAATCAGGAAGTTATTCAAGGTCAAAGTGGTGCAAGGTGAACGTGAACAGACTATAGTGGCAAAGATTAAGTGAATGCGTGAATAAATTCTTAAATCTTCATTACTAGCTAGTATTTTTGGTACCAAAATATTCTGACCAACCAATAGGCATGAGCTATCTTGCCTAAATATCTCTAAAAGCTATACTTAACTACCTTCAAATCCAGGACTGCAGAGTAGTTGCAGCAACATGACGTTCTTGCACCAGCTCTGCAAATGCACTGTTTTAAGATTATCTAGCATCATGCTTCGGAGCCTCTAACCTGAAGTGAATAACTTCAGTATTTTTGTAGCAAATCTGTATTAATTACTCAGCCCTAGATTTTTGTAGAATACATAGTGCAGAAAACCGATTAACCCTCTGACCGCGCTACTATTTTAATTAATTACACCTAAAATGCGCGGATGGCGTTAATTGAAGTTGTCTAATTTTTAGTAAGATGGCTGTAGGCTCTTTGACTATGCGGTAGACGCAAATCTACGTCAAAGATACAGCAGCCACTTTATCTTGAGGCTGCAGTCTCCTAGTTAGGAAACATTCAACAATTGTTCTAATTATTGTACAGTCATGTAAGTTTATTTAGCAATAGATTTTAACTAAGATTGTCATAACCTAGCTAGCTAGATGAGCGTTCAAGTAGGACATGTTTACCACCTTCAAACTTGTTGGGAGTTTTCTACTTCTTGGCCAACTTTTATGACACCCCGTAGTTCACAAGGCCAACTAGACCTCTCGTGCTGGTGGCTGTGGTGGAGTTGTTTGTAGAGCTAACAGTCAGACAGCGAGAGGTGTCGATTTTTTATAAACATAATAAATTTAGTCTACGCTACTATCTATGTAGAAGCTAGCCTTATAGCGTTCAACTAGATAGTCTAGAGCAGATTCCTTCGTAGAACTGTAGGTGGCTTGAGGTGATCTTGCACTGGTAACTTCCTACAGGCTTTTCTAAGAAGACCTAGAAGAACTGGATCACAAGACGTCAGGTGCAATTTAATTCCGCATTCTCACGTACGTATTAATAATTAATTTTAATTTAGCTGTTAATCGGTTTTAACGGGCTAGTGGCGGTTTGGAACGGATGATCCCATAGCTGGTGTGCGGACTCGCGCTCGACGCTCACTTTACCTTCGCTCGCCGTAATGTTTAGTGCTCTCGTAATGAAGGTGTTCTGCTGTAAGTTATCGATAGCTAGCTAAGGCCTAATAGCTGGTTAGTTATTCTTGTCGATTGCAGTTAGCTAATTAAAGAGTGGGTCTCATTCTAGGCCTTTAAGGCTATTACGCCTGCATACTATTATGCTGGCATAATGGGACAAAGTCTCTATCTCAGCATTTGTGACTATTAAAATAGTCTATAATTTTCCAGGCCTGTAGCCAGGAAAGGGAATTTTTCGCCAAAACTTTCCTGCATAATTGCAGCTAATTCAGATTGGTGGCAACTTTAATAACTGCATGGCATCAATTCTGTATAAACTATAATATACGTATAAAGCTTATAGCTACAGTACGTAGTCCCTCTTTTGAGAGACCACTCCTGCTTAAGACCGCCTCTTTTGAGAGATCATAATTTGCATGCACTGATGATTTGCAATACAAAATTACCTCTGGTGCAAGACCACCTCTTTTGTAGGACCAGAGACCACCATAATCAGGTAGTTTTAAGACTACTGAAGTCTGAAGTGTAACACTAACACTTGTGTTGTCTAATTTGCACTTGACTTTGTATAATTATACATATGAGTCTGCAAGTCAAATTCAGATAACTACGTAGCTAGGTGAAAGATCTGCAACTAAATATCTCCATGGACTGCGAGATTTTGTGAATTATTAGAGTTAGTAAGGAAGAGTCAAGATATTATAGATGAAACTATGCTAAAAGAAACTAAGCAAACAATTATTTTTAATGTGTAGGTACCATATTGAAATATATTTAATCACACCCATCACCCTGCCCGCCTCTAGTGGGAGACCACCTCCTTTGGGATACCATTTTGCTATGTTGGATTTGAGGTTGGAATCTCTCAAAAGAGAAACTACTGTATAATGACAACATGTCTTTGTTAGCTACCATCAGGACACATTGTATTTCCAGATCTGTTGACCTTATGATGAGCAGGTGGAATTCCAGAGAACCCTGAGAACCACCCCCCACCTTCCCCCCCCACAGCTATAGGCCTGTTAAGCAACAAGCTGTGCCTTATAGAATCATTATTAATGCTACAGTACTACTTGGCTAACATTAAGCTTGAATTGTAACTTTCACTTCATGCACTCACAATATTTTTCATCAAATTATGATTTAGGTACTTAAAATTAGATTGGAAATTATTATACTAGTAAAGAATTAAAAGCACCAGGCCTAGTCAACCTTGCTGAAAATAGACATCAGTAATCCTCTTGCTTCTAGACTCTGGCAGGAGGAGTGGTCAACTTATTTTACCTTCCCTAAGTTGTACCTTCCCTAAGTTGATTGGGTATGTATTTCATTCATATCTTGAAATAATGAAAATTTGTATCACCAGGTTTTATAGGAGTTTTTACCATTGTGAACTCACAAGCAATTGAGCAAACAGCTGTTGAAGGAATTAGCACTAACATAAATATCCAATGTAATCTTGGCCGACAGAGAGCAGCTCCTTTATGGAAGATTAACGGAACTCTATATGAACTGACTAGTCTTCCAAGCTACATCATTGTAGACAGTTTTTCACTAATAACTATACCAACTATCACCATTGACCTGAATAATACAACCTTCCAGTGTGTCAGCTATGATGAAGATAGCCCAAACAAACTTCTGTTGGGGACCATAAATAGACTGACAGTAGTTCCAGGTATAATATATAAATTAATACATGTATAATGATTATAACGATTATAGTAATAATTATAATAATGAACATTACCTTGGGCAGATCTGGGAAAGGGGAGGGGAGCATTGGAAACAATTACACCCCTCCCCCTTTCCCTTGGCACCAGCTTCTGCTAAATCAGCCTCCTTCAATAAACTCAGCAGGGACAGATCCAAGGGAGGGGCATTGGGAAAAGTAGCCCCTCCCACTTTTCTGTTACATATACTAAGTAGGCCACTGACACTTTTTGGCTATGTAGTGAAGAAATGAATTGCTTAGCACCAGCTTGTGCTAATCAGATTCAGTGTAAATGGCAAAGAAACATCAATTCTTTGGTCTAATTACCAGGTCTATCTTATTATCTCAGGGGTGTAGCGGGGGGGGGGGGGGGGGGGGGAGCTTGGGGGGCTTAAGCCCCCCCAAATTTTTCAGAATAATAATAATAGCTAATAAGCTCAGGCTCTGGCTTATTTTGTTTTGTTTTTTGTTTTTGTTTTGTTTTGTTTTGTTTTGTTTTTTGTAAACTGCATTATTATGATGTGCATTGTAGTGGTTTGTTAAACAGTATTTAACCATGACAGTAGTGGTTAACAGGTAAGTATGGTAACATTATAACAGCTGCTTAGAGAGCTTATATACATAGTACCATGTCTGTCAATCTCTAAGATAGTGGTTTAGCACCAGGTGAATAAGGCCAACTATCAGCCTTAAATAATATGTACTACACAAGGATAGGCTAGGCTCTATTTCATAGTGGATTCTGTACTGAAACATCTTCAACATCACTTTCAAACTATATTTGAATACACTGATTGAAAAACCTAAATAATAATTATTATCTCACATGTTCAGGCTGACTGCTGGCTAATTCTGAATATTACTCTAATTTGCTCTCTTACACCTCTTGGATTTTGAAGAAAATTTTTTACTTCCGTACTTAGTGCCAGAGATCCCCCTCCCGCACCCTTCCCCTTGAGCTGAATTGCAGCTCTTTTGTCTTTATCTTATTAACCCCCCCCCCCCAGTCCCAAAAAGTTGTCTACACCCCTGTATCTCTAGTGTTCATAGTGTAGCTAAGAGCTATGACCACTGTACTTAATCTTAAATACTACTGTGAGGTGAGTAATGTACAAACAGGCTGTCTGTTGCACCTTAAGATCTACAAGGTGATACATTCATTCTAATAAGATGTACAAGCTTGCTCTCTTTTCGGCTGTACAAACACAGGAGCCTTGACTGACCTTCCATCTGCCTCTATCTCCAACAAGACTAGAGCACTTGTATGTAACGGTTTATTACCAGCTTTCTAAAGGTTTTTATTCTAGTTTAGGCAATGGTTTCTCTGATTTCTGTAATTTCTGTAATTCTCCACCTGGTTGGACCCACTAAGGGACTAGTCTGTGTGTCTGATACCAACTGTATCCACCTTCATCACCTCTTGAGTAGCTTCCTCCAAGAGCTTAGACTCCTAAACAATTCAACATTCTGCTAGATGTTATTGTAGCCACTGTCCAGGAGCTTGAGCTTAGTCTGGCTGATAAGTACACTCCCTCAAAAAATGTGTTTTCCACATTTGTAACACTCTAACTTCTTCTTAAATCTACCACTTATAGTTTCTTCACAACTATGACCACCATGAGTATAAATCATTGATTCCTGAGTTACATTAAACAAGATTAACATCAGTTGTTGACATTAAAACCACAGCAGATTTTGTCCATAAGAGCAAGAGTCAGGATATTGTAGATCGAGGCAACTATGGTAAAAGGATCTAAGCAAACTGATTTAATGCATATACTGTATGTACGTATCATAATTATGTATGATACATTGGACCACTTTCTGCTGGATTCAATGGTGGTCTGAATTTATGAAAGTACAATTTCTCATGCATGCTCACAAAAATCAAGTACTAAACTAAAAATAATAGTTATATAAATATGCTTTCAAGAGATTGATTTGAATTATTTAGATCATACTTTGCGCATGTTTTTAGGTATTATATTATTGCAGGGTCCTCTTGGAAGTCAGGACCCTGCTCCCTCATGCCCCTACATATTCTGTCCGAGGATACCCCTCATTATAATCACCCCTGATAAACATGATAATATGTACTTCCATTCTTCTCATTCAACATAGGAAACAATAGCACTCAACTTCATGATGCTAATGCCAACAAACTTGAGCTTAACTATCAACAGTTAAAGATTGGACCAGTTAATACAACTATTGGATGGATATCTTCTTTGCCCAACTGTGATACAGAGAGGTTCAAGTTACAAGGTTTCACTGAATCTGATGTTATAAATGGCCATCTTACTGCACCTGAAACAAGTTATACCACGATGTCTGACAACATCATTATATCCTCAAGTGACCTTACTGGCAGCAATGGAGAAGCACTCTACTTTAGGATTATTGCAATAGATGATGAAAATACTATTTGTTCATCTCAGGAATCCACTAGGACCTTTTACCAGTTTAATGGTAAGTGTGGGTAAGCTAAGTTCTGAATTTTCTCATCAACTAGAATAATTCTGTTTTGTACTTCATTTGGTATGTATTCCACTATAATGAGTACATTTCACAATGAGCTATATTTTATACAGAATCACAAACTCTCCAAACAGACTCTCAAACTCAAGATTCTTTGCTGTGTTATACTGTTCCTGAAGCAGTTATGAATAGTCCAGCTGTAATAATATGGCCTAGTAGAAATGACTCCGATTGCAGATGTATACCACAAGTGGGATTTTTTGAACTCTGTTCATGTGAAAGTGATTACATGGTGAATATTAGTTCTAATGGCAGTGTTTGTTTCTACAACCTAACTCCTGAAATGAATGGAACATTGGTTCACTTTAGACGTCACACAGATATATGCCTTAGTCTTCCAGACTGTAGTATCATCACTATTTTGTCATCTCATGTAATCATCATACAAGGTAAGAATAATTTTGTCACTCCTTAATAAGTCCTTTCTTTTATTTCTCACATTCAATAAGTCTTCATGAGATCACCTTTGTAACTTATCTCTACTTGGTATGATTGTGTTTACAGCCAAAGCTTTTTTGTGATTTGTGGAGGTGATGGGCTCCCTTCCCCTCAATTTAGTAAATATTGAATGGTATAAGTGTAAATTTGGATAAGAATCTGGTAGTGTTTCAGAAGGGTCCTAAGAATAGATATAAGATCATCTAGCCATAATGATTTGATATGGACTCATAGTTAGTGAACCTCAAAAAAAGAGTATTCAACCAATGGGAGTCAAACTGGAACCAACTTTTGAATGATTTTCTTGCCTTTTGTGGTGGAAGGTGTGCATACCATTGGGTTGGTGACAGCAGGTTGCTCCAAGATGAGTACAAATCACCAATTAAAGGGCTGAGCGAATGAATAGTATTACTTCATTAATTTATCAGCTTGAATTTTATCTAACAGTTCAACCAGTATAATATATTCACTTTCTTGCTAACTGTCTCTCTTGAAATTACTCCAAGTATGTAGCTATCACTCTATAATTTCTAGGTTGGCTTTATATTTTCACCCAAATTCTTAGCCTGGCTATTAAGAAATCAGTTCCCTTCATTCATTTTTTCACTACTCAGTTTTAAGTAACTGATATTGAGTTGTGCAACTAAAAGTAACTGGAAATATTTTTTGTATAAATAAAGCTCCTCTCACAGCATACAATGCACAAAAGACCTTGTCGTTTTGTGATGCACATGACTTTTTTTTCAACATTATTATAGGAGATATTACTCAAGGTATGAAGGACAGAATGTTTGATCTGAACTACCAACTGTTGGAGATTGGACCAGTTAACACAACTATTGGATGGAAGTATTCCATAGCCAAGTGCAATAATGAGAGTTTCTTCAAGTTACAAGGCTTTACCGAATCTTGTGGTGGCAATCTTACAGCACCTGAAATAAACTATAACACAACATCTAACAGTATCACTATACCATCAAGTGACCTTACTGGCACCACTGGAGAGGCACTGTTCTTCAGAATTATCGCAATGGATATTAATAACACTGATTGCTCATCTGAGAAATTAAAAAAAGACCTTTTATCAGTTTAATGGTAAGACATAATATTATTAAGTTGGTAGCTATAATAGTTAATATTATTATACTCTATAAATTAAACTAAGTATAATACAATCAATGTAACGTCTTTATCTGGAACATAGTAAGTATCTGGATTTCCTCGTTATAAAACTAGAAATATTCCACTCTCTCATTTGATTTAAAGTTTCACTTCAGATGCTATTTCATAATGTGCTATATACATTTGGGGATATTTATACAGAATCACAGACTCTTCAAACAGACCTTCTAGCACCAAACACTTCAAAGTGTTATTCTGTTCCTCAAACAGTGGGTCGTCCAGCTGAAATAATATGGCCTGGTATAAGAGATGGCTCTGATTGCTTATGTGTGCCATCACTTGAAGATAACTGTTTATGTGAAAGTAATTACACAGTGAATATAAGTTCTAACGACAGTGTTTGTTTCTACAACCTAACTCCTGCAATGAATGGAACATTGATTCACTTTCGTCAACATAATGATAAAGTTTGCAATATTACTAATATTTTGTCATCATATAGGATTATCATATTTGGTATGTACAGCAAGTCACATTACTGTGTAATTATATGAATTCCCATAGACTATAATATACCCCTGTAGGAACAACTAACTATAATGAAAACAAACTATTAGGTATAATATGAGGGGAGTTCGAGTGAATCCCACACTAGGTAGTTGGTATAGACATTTATACGTATATACGTAGGTCATAGCTACTTGTACTTCATATCACAATGCTTTGCATTGCATGTTGTGATATGTTCTTTTACTTTATGACATGACTTGTCTAAATGGCTGTATATAAACTACATTGTCTTTAAGTGCATTATCAGAATAGATTGGATTGGTTCACAATGCAATGTAAAGAAGCAAGAATGGGTGGCAAAGGTTATAGCTGATTCTCAACAACTACCTTAGTGAAATCCTATTGAGGTGCCATAAATAACCAGTAATGTTATTCATACTCAAATTTTTTCACAAACATTTTTATGTTTATAATGGATATTAGTCATTATTATTGTTGTTTAGTTAGTAGTTTTGGACTATTAGTTAGTTTTCAGTTAGTTATTGGAATCTTACAACAGTTTTAGTTAGTTACAAGAGCCTGGTATTTCTTTTAGTTTAGTTTATTTTTAGTTAGTTACAAGAGCCTGGTATTTCTTTTAGTTTAGTTTTAGTTAGTTACAAGAGCCTAGCATTAGTTTAGTTCTAGTTAGTTACAAGACCATGGTAGCTATTTTGGGGCAATCAACTTATACAATCATAGTTTAAGTTAGTTGGAAATGTAATTTTTTGCTTCCATGGGATGAATGCTGCTTGTTAACTACAAACATTAATACAATAATTATCAGCTGGAGGTGTGCTCAACTAATATTAGATTCAACCTCTGCTCTCATTAGTTTTAGTTTAGTTTTTGGTGCAATATGATGTAAATAGTTTAGTTATAGTTTTGGCAAGTAAGTGAACTACAGTTTAGTTTAGTTTTAGTAGTGAAGAAATTAGTGAACTATTATCCATTTTAGTTTTAGTTTTAGTTAACTAATACAACAGTGGTCATTATGCACTGGCTGTTTAGATTGCCATATCAATTGCATTATATCATCTCATAAGATCATAATTATTATTGCTATACATAGTAATAATAACAACACATACGTAGTTACATGGCTAATAATTAAAATTACAATTAGCCTATTAGATCAATACTGTCATCATCATGTGATTCAGTCTCATCACTAGCACTACTCAGATTAGCACTTGCTAAATTTTATTTGCTACTTTCTTCAATCTCAACTTGTGTCTTGGATTACCAGGGGTTAGGAGGGGAGAGGGTGGGCTTACATAACAGGAAGAGTAAGAGTCCATGACTATACTCAGCTAGCTAAACTCAGTTGCTCAGTTGATGCTCGGATTAAATTTTGTTCCTCCCCCCCCCCCCCCCCCCCCAACTGGATGTTCATAGAATAGCATGTTACTATGCTTGTGATTGTCTTTACCTGCTAGTTAAGTTACAGCCTGCATGTGTTGCATGTATGAGTGGTTGCAGCCTATACTATAGGTTATTTGAAATGATGATTGAATTTTAAGACAACCACATTATAAGTATGAAATTATAAATATCAGTTCTTGATGCTGTACCCTTCCCCTTTCATTCTCCAGCAATTAATTGTCCCACTAATGGTGTTATCTCGGCTCCTGAGAATGGACAGGTCTCAGTGGGAGAGATTACTTTTGGTTCTGTAGCTAACTACACATGTAAAGATGGTTTCATGTTGACTGGAAATAGTACAAGGACCTGTCAGGCTGATGGAACCTGGTCTGGTGACAACCCTACATGTGGTGAGTCAGAGTAATACATCAGTGTCTAGATTATATACGTTATATCCATTACATGTACCTAATACTGTGATTTCCTTTAATTAACTGATATAACCTTAACCAACCAGAAACATCACAAAATTGATAGTATTGTTATTGCTATACCACACAGAAATGTTGTCTGAATCTTCTGGTGGATGTGAAACTGGCTGTATTATTGGGATCATCTTTGGTATTCTTGGTGCCATCATCATCATAGCAGTTGTGGTATATATTATCTATTAAGGTAAGTGATTTCCTGACCCCCACTTGCCATTACAAGTATAGTATAAAATGTATTCTCTTGAACAACCTCCATACAAAGGACATTGGACCTGACCCCAATCCATAGTGTATCTAGAGTACATTATAGAGAGGTACCATTTTTATAAAATCATACCTAATGCAATTTTACTCCCAGAGCGATACATATGTCCCTCTGAAAGGCAAAGGACCATATTATCTAGTTGTTTCAGTATATTCCTTGTAGTCAGTGGCAAACTTATACTGCCTATATATTAATGTGAATGCAATGATCTGCAGGACACACATCACTGGATTCCCAAGTTGGATATTATGTAATAGTATTTTATTGCCACATGTAGCTCCATAAACTCATGATTTTTTATATACGTACTTTATGTCTATCATAGTGTTCTTCTTCTTCACATTAGTTGCCACAAATCTTCTTCTGATTTGTCTCATCACTGTGCTATAACTTATTTTTATCTACATATTATATACACCAAGAATTCAAGTCCAGGCCTTTACACATTAATTAGTACCCACTGAAATCTCTGTGGCTTGTTGATTTTTTTACTCTCTCTCCTGGACTGTGATTCTAAACTTTTTACTGACCTGTTGGCTATGCAAAGGTCTCACCACAAAAATTCTGCGCATTGACGAAATTTTAATCAGTTTGTGATTTTAATTGGCTATATAGTACATCATGATATTATATAATATTTGGTGTCTGGTATTTGCTCAACTATAGTTAGCCTATTACTGCTGACTTCAATTAGAGTACAATATAATCTATCACATTGACAGTTCATCTGCCAACAAATAGCTTTATTTCTGTGTGTGTAGCTCTCTCAGTGCATTGTGACCATGTAATGAGAAAAACACCCACACATACTGGCTTGTTTGCATTTATACCACTAAGCGTACCAGTTCTTCCCACTAATTCTCTTTAAATGAAACACTGCATAAAACTTTAAATTTTGTGTGCATAATGAGTTTTAAGTAAATTTTGACTCTAGTGTACTCTTGGAGTTTGTGGTATACTGAGACAACTGAGCATGCTCACTCACTACCTAGAATAATTATATTATGTCATTAGTTTGTGCACTTTAATAGTTGGCCAGTTTTTATGTTCAGCCAGAGTGCAGTGTATCAGAATATCATTGTGTGTGTAGTAAAAGATTTTCTATAAAAGTTCTATAAAAGTTAGCGTGCAGGACAGCTAGTAAGCTGCCGTTTAGTTGACAACCCTACCGCTTGGCTCTCGGGAGGCAGTTTGTCACAGTGGCGACGAGGATGGGATAAGTTAAGATGGGAGACTCACCTCAGACCGTTTATGCTCAAGTTTTTGGCCGGTTGGAAGCGTTTGAGCCGGAAGGAGAAAATATCACTACCTATTTGGAGCGTGTGGAACTCTATTTTGCAGCTAACAACATAGCTGACGACAAGCAAACTTCGGTACTCTTGACCGTGATTGGCACTAAGAATTATGGTATTATTAAAAGTCTGGTTGCTCCTGTCCAGCCCAAAGACAAGACTTACACTGAACTAGAAGCTGTTCTGAAGGCTCACTTTCAGCCTAAACCTCTTCTCATTGCCGAGAGATTTCGATTTTACCAGCGTAACCAAGCAGCTGGCGAATCTGTTTTGGACTATGTAGCTGAACTGCGAAGATTGGCTATTTCATGTGATTTCGGTGAATTTCTGGATCAGGCCTTGCGTGACAGGTTTGTGTGTGGACTAAGAACCGAGTCTACTCAGAAGAGGCTACTTACGGAGAGAGACCTGACCCTAGCTAAGGCTGTGGAGCTAGCTAGTGGCATGGAGACTGCTGCAGCTGATGCCAGGGAACTTAAACGTCCTGGTAATAATGTTACGAACAATCATGTTTATCACACACCTATTACTAAGACTTATCACACACCAGTTACAAAGGATTGTCATACAGCAGCCGTAACTAAGAATTGTAACTAAGAATTGTAACTAAGAATTGTAACTAAGAATTGTAACTAAGAATTGTAACTAAGAATTGTCATCGTTGTGGCAGAAGTGACCATGATGGGAGTGTCTGTCGATTCAAGCAAGTAAAGTGTCACAGATGTGGTAAGACAGGCCACATAGCACCTGTCTGTAGGAGTGGTTCTAAGGGCCACCCACCATTCAACAAAGGTTTCCACAAAGGTTCCTACAACAACAAGAGTTCCCATAAGTCTAAATTAACACACCATGTTGACACCAGTGAACCAGATTCAAAGAAGGAAATAGAGCTGCCAATTTACACCTATACTGTGAATAACCTACCCACCAAGCCAATTAGAGTGGATGTGAAGGTGGCTGGTAAATTATTATCTATGGAGGTGGACACAGGGGCTGCAGTGTCCATACTATCTGAGTCTGAGTTCAGGAAGAAGTTTCCTAGGGGAAAGCTGAAACCATCTTCCATGTTACTATCAACCTACACAAAAGAGCCAATGAAGGTTATAGGAAAGTTCTCAGCTGAAGTTCACTATCAGAAACAGGGACCATTTAACCTTGATCTTATCATCGTTTCTGGAGATGGACCATGTCTCTTGGGAAGAAGCTGGTTAGAATGTATCAGTTTGGATTGGTCGTCTATTGCAGCCATCATTCATAATACCTCACTTCAACGGGTCCTGGAGGAGAACAGAGATGTATTTGCTGAGGAGCTGGGCACCATACGACCTTTCCTAGCAAAGTTGGCTGTGCTCAAGGATGCCAGGCCTAAGTTTCACAGAGCTCGTCCCATACCTTTCGCTCTGAAGAGTAGAGTGGAAGAAGCATTGGATCGTTTGGAAGCTGATGATGTACTGGAGAAGGTCAGCCATAGTGAATGGGCTGCTCCTATAGTGGCTGTACCCAAAAGGGATGGTAGTATTCGTGTTTGTGGGGATTACAAAGTTACAGTGAATCCAGTCCTCGAGGTGGATCAATACCCACTCCCTCGTCCAGAGGATCTGTTTGCTACCTTAGCTGGTGGTAAAAAGTTTACCACATTGGACTTATCACATGCCTACAACCAACTAACTCTGGACCCTAAGTCCCAGAAGTATGTCGTTGTGAACACTCATCGAGGTCTCTACCGATATAAAAGACTTCCATTTGGCATTGCCTCAGCACCTGCCCAATTCCAACGGGTTATGGACCAAATCCTGCAGGGTATGAATCATGTGACATGTTACTTAGATGATATTTTAATTACAGGTTCCACCATTGATGAACACCTGTTCAACTTAACTGAGGTCTTGCGACGTCTTAAAGAACATGGAGTGCGGTGAAAAGAGAGAAGTGCCAGTTCCTGAGAGATAGCGTGGAATATCTGGGTCACTTGATAGATGCTGATGGTCTACACACCACTGACAGCAAGTTGAAAGCAATTAATGAGGCCCCTTCACCCACTAATAGTCAGGAGCTTAGGGCATTCCTGGGGTTATTGAATTATTATGGTCGTTTTATTCCCAACCGTGCTACTCTATCACAACCCCTAAATACCCTTTTATGTAAGGATCACCACTGGAGGTGGACAGAGAGATGTGAAAGGGCTTTCCAACAACTCAAAAAGACTCTTGTGTCCTCATCTTTCCTAACTCATTATAATCCAAATTTACCTCTTAAACTTGCAGGGGATGCCTCTGCATATGGAGTCGGTGCAGTCATTTCCCACACCATGGATGATGGAACTGAACAACCCATTGCCTTTGGATCTCGAACATTGTCAAAAAGTGAACAAAACTACTCACAGATCGAGAAGGAAGCACTTTCCCTCATCTATGGAGTACGGAAATTCCATTCATACCTCCTAGGCCGCAAGTTCACACTTGTAACAGACCATAAGCCGTTGACATATATTCTTGGACCAAAACGTGGAATACCTCCACTTTCTGCTGCTCGGTTGCAACGATGGGCTCTAATCCTAGCAGCCTACAATTACAATATTGAATATCGACCTACTGGAGCACATGCAAACGCCGATAGTCTCTCCAGACTACCCTTGAAGTCCGAAAGAAGCCGTGTCACTTTGGATGAACCTGCTGTTTTCAATGTCTCTCAGCTGGAGAGCTTGCCAGTCACAGCTAAACAGTTGCAGGCAGCTACCCGAACAGATCCGACTCTTAGTAAGGTTTTACGCTGTATGAGAGAAGGCTGGCCCAAGCAGAGCAGCAAGGAATTGCATCCATACTGGTCCCGTAGGTTGGAGTTAACGGTGGAGGGAGGATGTATATTGTGGGGGATACGAGCCATAGTGCCACAGAAACTCAGAGAGAGACTGTTAAAGGAACTACACAGGGATCACCCAGGGATCAGCTGTATGAAGATGGTGGCAAGAAGCTACATTTGGTGGCCAGGACTTGACCAAGCCATAGAAGATCTGGTAAAAAGTTGTGTGTCATGTCAGTCAGTGAAACATGCACCTTCAGTAGCCCCACTACAACCATGGATTTGGCCTAACCAGCCCTGGAAGCGTGTACACCTTGACTTTGCAGGGCCATTTCAAGGAGCTATGTTTCTCTTAGCAGTGGATGCCCATTCTAAATGGCCTGAGGTCCATATTATGAAAGATACTACCACTACCAAAACTATAGATGTCCTACGTAATATATTCTCTTCATATGGGATACCTGAACAGCTAGTGACCGACAACGGTCCACAGTTCATCTCTGATGACTTTGCAATGTTTGTTCGAATGAACGGGATTAAACACATCCGTTGTGCTCCATATCATCCTGCCACTAATGGGTTAGTGGAACGTTTTGTTCAGTCGTTGAAGGCTGCCCTCAAAGCAAGTTTGAATTCTGGATTACCTCTACATCGTCGTGTATTAAACTTTCTATTTACCTACCGTAGTACACCACATACTACTACGGGTGTCTCTCCTTCTTCATTATTTCTACATCGTAGGATCAGGACCAGGCTGGACTTACTTCATCCTAACAGTGAGTCTCAAGTGCTGGCTAAGCAAGCACAGCAGAAATCTCAGCATGATAGAAGAGCTCAACACCGAGAGTTCTTTGTTGGTCAAACTGTAATGGCTAGAAATTTACGCCCTGGACCTGACTGGGTACCTACAGTTGTAGTGGAACGACTTGGACCCCTTACCTACCTAGTGAAAACTTCAAACAAACTACTCTGGAAGAGACACATTGATCTCTTACGAGAGTTGAGTATGAGGAATTCAAATACCGAACCTCAGGAAGACACTAGTCCTAATGATTTGGAACCAGAGGTTTGCTCAACACCTACTGTTGTAATTCAGCCATGAGAACCTGCAACTCAAGCTACGACACCTGGAAATGAACTTGCAACCACTGAAGAAACACCTGAATTACCCACTGTACCTAGCAGGATGTCCCAACCAATTCCTGTGGAAGCAGCTGGAACTGCTACAGAAGCTACTGCACCCACCGAACATCGGTACCCAACTAGAAATCGACAACCTCCAGACAGACTAGGTTGGTAGATGTGGATTTAGTGGGGAGGGGTGTGGTATACTGAGACAACTGAGCATGCTCACTCACTACCTAGAATAATTATTATGTCATTAGTTTGTGCACTTTAATAGTTGGCCAGTTTTTTATGTTCAGCCTGAGTGCAGTGTATCAGAATATCATTGTGTGTGTAATAAAAGATTTTCTATAAAAGTTCTATAAAAGTTAGTGTGCAGGACAGCTAGTAAGCTGCCGTTTAGTTGACAACCCTACCGCTTGGCTCTCGGGAGGCAGTTTGTCACAGAGTTATCCTTTTATCTTTTACAGTGGAATCTTAAAGTCAATGTAGCTAAAAGCTATTTTCACACAGCATAATATTATTTGTCCTGTAATGTGATTAAAATTGGTGAGTAGTATGTACTCCCAATAGTTTATAATATTTTAGAAACATCTCTTCTATTATGAGCTAATCAAAGTTATTTTTGCGAAACTCCATGCATTTAATTCCTTGCTGGTTCACTGTTTACATTATAGAATTCTGCAAACACTCCAATGGAAGGAAGCAAACATATGTAGCACCAGCCTCGGGATGGTATTTAGAATACAGATCCTGCAGGAATAGAATGTTGCATATACATGTTCTATAGTTTTTTTAGAGGACAGATTATAGCATAACTTTTGCTGACATTATGTACATTACTGCACTTCCTTACCAGCAATAACACATACACACACACACATGCCCACACATGCATGCAAACATGAACACACACACAAAATGATAATTATATAATACTAGCAAGTACCTGACACACAGTGGCACTTAGTGTATAATAATCCCAAAGGACAAATCAATAGTAAAGAAGGCACTGTTGTACTGCATAAAGGTGGGTGAAGTTTCTTATTGTTTAAAAAATAGGCTTTGGTTGTAACAGGTGATCTTATAGCTCTTAAATTAGATTCAAGTTACTCGGAGTGTGAAGCACAAACCAAAAGCTTGCTCCAAGAAAGATGACATTAGCACATTAGCTCATGAATACGTATGGACAGACGTACAAGCATAATTAATATTATTATAATAATAATAATTATTATGTTAATCAAAGCACCAATATCTGGGCTGAGGAAATGGTTAATTACAAATGTACCACAAATCAGTGACTGTAGAGAGCGCACACACTCAATACATGATCTAATCAAGAAGTACTCCTTACCTCTGTTTAGAAGTTTAACAGCCAAGACCAAGAATAAGCAGGCTGGGCAGATCTCTATGCTGAAGGATGATGTGGAACTCTGTACATTGTCCTGCAGCACAGAGAGGGTGATATGAATACTTTCTTCAAGCATGAAAATCACCCATACCCTCCTTCTCTATCAGATATGGGGAAGGGAAAGAAGTCTGATTTGCTGATATTCTGGTCCAGAAAACACAAATGGAGGTTCCTGTTTCAGTTGATGTCAAAATACTTGATGGTGCCATTTCCTGTCAGCAATTGGCATCACCACATTCATTAATTATATGTGAGATAGTGTCTTTATCCCTCATACCACGAAGAACTTGGAATCCTCTAAGCGAGTTGATGTGGTATGGTATGGAACACAACAGCATCAAGGAGTCAGTAGGGGTAAAGGGATATGAAGAAAGGTGACTGGTCATAAAAAAGTACCAAGCAACTGGTGTGACTTCCTGCGTGATTCTACAAATAAGTAGGAACTCTTTAACTTCCTCTCCAACAAGGTTGCATTAAATGACTGCCCAGATGGCAAACAGATAATAATTATTATCACATCAAGCACTGCAGTGATCAGCCAAGGCACTGGCCGCAGCATGCAGCTTTGTGGGCATGAAGAAGTGGACACCAGAATACTTTTTCACTTGCAAGATGCTCTTGCCAATGGCTCTTAGTGTGCACAGTGGATACTGATGTTGTTGTGATCAGCATTGGCAAGTTCTACAGAGCATACAGCTGCAGACATATGGATTGCCTTTGGTACTGGCGAGAACTACAAATATATGCACATCAATACCATCTGTTATGCCCTTGGAAAACGTAAGTCCATGTCACTTCCTATTTTTCACTGCTTCACAGGCTGTGATTATTTTTTGGGAAGGAGAAAAAGTCAGCATGGGAGGCCTGGAATTCGTATCCAAAGGTGACGGAAGCCTTCATCTACATGTCAACACACCCACATGCTCCATTGACCAAGGAATCTCAGCACTTCCGATATCTAGAATGCTTTACTGTTATTATTTATGACAAGACTAGCAGTCTGGAGTCTGTTGATGAAGAGAGTTGTTCTGTCAAAATAATAGGACCATTGAGAACACTCTACTGATGCAGGATGCCTTATTGCAACACTCCAAGCGTGTAGCCTACCATGCTGGAATTTGGACAAGTGAACTGGCTCAGCAGCAAACACCCACTCCTGAAGGACATAGCTACATAGTAGTTGGACACTTGACAGAAACAGCCTGTCATGGGACTCATGGCTTCCTGTATGGAGTACATTACTACTGTCCTTTAAGGCCTGCAGTGAACTTGTGAACTGTAGCTGCAAAAGTGTCAAAGGCTGTGGTGCAAGGTGTTTATGCAAGGTGAAATGGAAATGCACAGAACTATGCAGCTGTAAATGTGAAAAATAGCAAATTTCATGAACTGTCTGTCAGTCATAAAAACAGTGCTAAATCATTTCACTAATATTTATAATATTCACTACTATTATTTATGTGAAAATTATCGCTATTAGAGCAGGTAGGTAGCTGGTATAACTCTAGAGCAACAATTCGACTGCAATATCACAAACACAAAATCTCCACCACAGCCTCTTTAGCTACACCTTGCCCATTTGTTATTAACATTCAAGTTTTCAATGTTTTGTATGTAAAAGTATGAATAGTTTTAAGTTACCAAGTACCCCCACACAGGTGTTTGTGTAGTTACATTTTTGCCAACATGTATATTGCTAGATACTTCCTTTAATTATAAGTTGGCTGAACCACCAGTGCAGCGAGTCTAGGTTGCTGTGGAGAAGTTAGGCTGAACCACCAGCACAGCATCAATGGCTGAACCACACCTAGCTCGCCAGAGGAGAGTCCCTTTCCAGGCTGCAACAGCGCAACACAACAGTTATAGCTATAGCTAGCTAGAATAAAACACAACACTGTAGGTGTGATCTGAACACTATAGAGCTATCCAAGGGAGTAGAAGCATAACGGTCAGACTCAACTTCAACATTAGACAAGGAGCCCTTACGGAGCATCTTCACACGACCCTTTACCAACAACAATGGCAGCCCCCCATTAAGTAGCACTGAATTCTAAACCAACTCTAGCAGAGCCTCCAACTTGAAGTGAATAACTTCAGTACTAAAATTGCTCACTTTCCGTATTTTTGTAGCAAATTCCGTAGAGCTAGCTAGTTTAATGACCCCCATCATTCTTAATTATTATTATTGTTATAAGACACACACGTACCTACGTGTGCAGGTATCTTGTGATTAATAATGATTAAAACATAGACTAGACTGTGAGCTAGAATTGAGAGTCTTAGCTATCATAGTGCTTGATAGGAGACACTGGAACAAGCTATAGCTATAAATAACAATGCACCAGTAAACAATATCGTGAATTAACTGACAATAAATATACTTACTGTTTTTATCAACTGTTTTGAGGAATATGAACTGTTTAGACAACTCTTTAAGCCTCTGCTGGACAATGTTATTTCACAGCTGTTCTGTTAGATAGCTATTATTATACATAGCTACTTAATTCCGTATAAATTGAATCAATTTCCGTAGTCCGTATTTATAGGTGTAAATCCGTAAAAATACGGATAAATCCGTGCGGTTGGAGGCTCTGCTCTAGGTACAACTAAACAGAAAACAAACAGCAAAAAATCAGCCTAGAGGTGCCGCTCTACCTACTGGTACCAAACTTGTTGAGCCTACTATAGTCAGTTCTTCAGTACGCTTATTATTATTATTATTATTATTATTATTATTATTATTATTATTATTATTATTAGATGAACAACCTGAACAAAAGTCGGTTTTTAGTTTCTCTGTTTTCTAGGCTTCTGTAGGGAGTTAAGAGCTGTGCTTTGGTATACTACCTACTGGTAAGGCTTTCTGTCCTGGGGAGGGATTTTAGAAGATTCTAACCAGATTTTACAGAATTATTGAAAGTTTTATTTTGTACTATTCTATGACCTTTGTCCTCTCAACCCTACATAGGGAGTGCTACTGCACTCCCTGGTAGGAAAAAAACTTATCCTAAATAAAAATGGGTATGTAGGGTTGCCAGTAAACATTTTCTTGCAGCCAACAATCCTACATTAACTGCCAAAGAGCTCTTGCACAATGGTTTAGCTATATAAAGCTAAGAAGAGGTTGTACATAAAGTAAACTGCTATGAGGTGCTATGAGGAGCTATAAGTTACTGGTACCAAAGAAGCAGTTAATGTAGGGATTTGTTGGCTGTAAGAAAATTGTTTACTGGTAACCCTACATACCCATTTTTATTTAGGATAAAATTTTTTGCTATTACTTGTTTGAATTCTTTTTTTTTTATTAGAGCAGGTAGCTAAAATAACTCTAGAGCAACAATTCAACTGCAGTATCACTAACACAAAATCTCCACCACAGCCTCTTTAGCTACACCTTGCCCATTTGTTATTAACATTCAAGTTTTCAATGTTAGTTTTAAGTTACTAAGTACCCCCACACAGGTGTTTGTGTAGTTACATTTTTGCCAACATGTATATAGCTAGATGCATCCTTTAATTTAAATTGTATTTCTGTTAACATCAGAGTACACTTGCTCTGATCCCAAGCTATGACCCCAAGCTATGACCCCAAGCTATGACTCCAAGCTATGACCCCACGCTATGAGATGGGGACCAAAGAATGCATGGTACGTAGCCTAACTCTTGAGAATAGTGAACAATTTCACCTTCAGTCATCAGGCTCCACCATGCAACATGTACTTGGTGCCAATGGTGAGAAGCACTCAGTTATTACTAGTGGCTTAGGGTCTTTGTTGCTCTGTACACAGTGCACTCAATATTAGCCATAACCACCAGTACAGCATATATGGCTGAACCACCAGTGCAGCATCAATGGCTGAACCACCAATGCAGCATCTAGCTCACCTGAAGAAAAGGAAGAGGAGAGTCCTTTTCCAGGCTGCAACAGCGCAACACAACAGTTATAACTATAGCTAGCTAGAGTAAAACACAAAACTGACTGTAGGTGTGATCTGAACACTATAGAGCTGTCCAAGGGAGTAGAAGCAGAACAGTCAACAAGGAGCCCTTATGGAGCATGTTCACACGATCCTTTACCAACAACAATGGCAACCCCCCATTAAGTAGCACTGAATTCTAAACCAACTCTAGGTACAACTAAACAGAAAACAAACAGCAAAAGATCAGCCTAGAGGTTCCGCTCTACCTACTGGTACCAAACTTGTTGAGCCTACTATAGCCAGTTCTTCAGTACGCTTATCTTATGATGATGATGATTATTATTATTATTATTATTATTATTAGATGAACAACCAGAACAAAAGTCAGTTTTTAGTTTCTCTGTTTTCTAGGCTTCTGTAGGGAGTTATGAGCTGTGACTTGGTATACTACCTACAGGTAAGGCTTTCTGTCCTGGAGAGGGATTTTAGAAGATTCTAGCCAGATTTTGCAGAGTTATTGAAAGTTGTAGTTCTATGACCTTTGTCCTCTCAACCCTACATTAGGGAGTGCTAGCACTCCCTGATTATTATTGGATGAACAGCCAGAACAAAGGTCAGTTTTTAGTTTCTCCGTTTTCTAGGCTTCTGTGGGGAGATAAGGGCTGTACTTTGGTGTACTACCTATTGGTAAGGCTTTCTGTTCTGGGGAGGGATAGCCAGATTTTGCAGAGTTATTGAAAGTTTTAGTTTGTACTATTCTATGACCTTTGTCCCGTCAACCCTACATAGGGAGTGCTACCACACTCCCTGATAACAAAAAGTATGTGTCACCAGTATAATATTATCAATAAATCAATGACAATAATAATATTATTATTATGGGACAGTTCTTGTTGTAGATAGTGTCCAGCAGAGCAGTCCAAGTTAATAGCAGACAAGGCCACTGATGTAACTTGACATATCTGTTAGATGGGTATTAACTACATTATCCTTAGTATTGTACTATGCTACCCCCACAAAATATAAAAGGGTGTGATATCACTACCCTCTTAATGGTGCTCTAATAATCTACTATTCAATAATAATAATTATTCCATTGGCCACATGCACGATCTACAACATTTGAATATTCTGTATAGCAGGAAATTTTCTTATTGGTCAAAATTAAACTGTTTTAATAATTATTTTCATGTGGTTTATGGTTACATTATGGTTATCTAAACTCTTTTTTGATTCCAACCAGTTTTTGGTTCTGAGCAATAATCGTGAAAATGAAACTCATAACAGTAAAACTTGTATCATATTATACACAATACTCTTACACCAACAGGAAACAGACAGAAAGACAGAGTCATGACTCTCCCACAAAATTATAATCTTGACTCTGTGGAAGAGAGACTAGCTACAAATAATATAGTTGGCACAAAGATCAAAATAATAAAACATAGTTACTGTCATGGAAATAAACTTTGGACATAATTTACACAAAAATAGCTATTTGCTATGGAATCAGTGTTTTGTGGCTACTAAAATTAATTAGTTCTTTTGTTACTATATATGATCATATTGCATTAGCTATGTGTGTACACTAAACAGAGCCAAAAATGTGTTACCTTTTAGATTAGATAATTTCACTAAGTACCACATGCACCATTGCACACTAATGTTCTTTCTGTTGTAGCAGACATAATTGGAACAGTTAGATATACTATGTAGCTACTTTCAATGCAAGCGATTGTTTGAATTCATAGATCACAATAATATTGTGCACAAGATGGTGACTTGACGCACAGTTGGACAGGCTTCTGTACAATGTCTATAAGTATAGATAAATGCCTTTTCAAAACTGAAAAGTCAAAATCACTATCAAAAGATTGTTGAATGCTATGATGAAGGTTGACCCATTCCTAAATCTTCAGCAGATTTGACAACCAAATCTTAGGTAAAAAAGAAGTACCACAGATCTGGTTAATTTCACTGTCACTTTAATTTCACTATTTTCGTGGTAGATAAAGGAAAGTGAAAAATAAAAAATTTTCAATAATTATAAATTCAAAAGCAGAAATCCCTCCCCACCCAGCAAAAATAAAAAATGTGAATTGCTTCATAATACAAGATCTTATGAGATCAGTGAAAATAAAGTGTCTGAAAATAACCGGATCTACGGTAGCTTATTTTATGGTAGAAATGTATGGCTTCTTGAAATGTAAAATCTTTGACAGATTTTTGGATGCTACAAAAAGTAGATGAGCAAAGTTTTAGAATAAAGTATGTATCAAACATTATCAGTAAGCTATTGTCTCGTGGACTGTATTGTCCTTTAGAACTGCTTCAATAACATTAGTGTGTGCTATCCACCTGTTTGGACTAAGAGGCATGAAGATAACCCCTCCATGAATTTTAGATTGCACAAACCCTTGACTAGGGGTGTGATCTCTTTGGTGAAAAATTGAAAACATTTCTCGTAAGAGGAATCTTGTGTCCAACATCCTGTAAGCACAAATTTAAGCTGTGCAAAGCAGGGCACAGGAAAGGATGCAGCATTTTCCTTTTTTATTTATGTAGCAACTTCCTTTTTTATCTGTGTAGTAACCATGCATTGTTCATATACTTCTCATATTAGCTTCCCCAATCATAATATGCTTGTACACTATATATACACATGGTATTGAGTGGCAATGAACAGTGGATGAAGATATCTTCGATTACTGCTGTCAAAGTGTAAGCTTTTGTACCAGGTGGATCTTCATATAATAACCACATTGGAAGTCTCCTTGATGATGATGAAAGACTATCCCACAAATTCTCATGCCAAAGAGGTCTGCAAGTGGAATTGTGTGGATCAGCTTCCCATTTGCTGTCTATATTGTCACACTCAAGCAAAATTAGAGGTATAGCTATGTGTTATTTGATAGGAACATTTTTAGTAGATAGCTATTAATTTATACTCTAAAATTCAGAGGGGAAGGGGATACAAAGCATTTCTTGTTGGAGTTTTCAGACTAAAAGTTATTCAGTTAGTTGTCATGTGATTTTAATAAAGGAATATTCTTTACTTTTGTTTATTACCTTGGCTATTGGCTACGTATAGCTAATATGAACGAAAACTAGTTTTCCCTTGAGCAAACATGCTATAGGGGCAATAAAAGATTATTTATAGACATTGTGAATGAATTAACAAAACTGTTGATGATAACCATTAATAATATTATGGGAAGCTTGTGGTTAGCTTGTAAAAATGTGAACATCATTTTCATTGTTCAGTAGATAATACATGACTAATATAGGAAACATTATCCTTTAATTTGATTGCATGACTAACAGTATTATAGGAATCATTTCCCTTCAATTCAATAACCATCGTTGGAGGTATTTCTTCATACACTATCATGACAGGATCCTGTCTTTCATTGTCTTCATTATCAATACTTTCATATATAGGCATGTCTACAGTCAAGGAGAGAATATTTACTGTATTAGCAATGAATAATAATAATATTATAAAGGTTATTTCATTTCCATATGACAATAATTTATGGACAACACAGAGAACACTAGTTTACCTGGTGCTTGTTCATCAAGGTTTACTATATTTTTCTGCTTGATTCTCATTCTAAGGATTATCCCAAGAAGTACTACAGCCAGTGAAACTATTATCGTTACTGAGATACATAGTCCAATGATGATCACAAATCTGAACTCTGATACAATATTTAATAAGAAAATAAAATAATTAAATTATTATTATTACTCTTTGTTGATGGTAGTGCAGTTGTTGTGGCATTAATCATCCACGAATGCCCATAAATATCACCTACATATAAGAAAAAAATAAGAATTGTTCACAAGAATGTAGTTATTCACCAGTTAAACTTCTTGTTGTGGGATTCTCCCTGGTAAGCATCCCTAAGAAAGAAAATTGTAACTGTTACCAGTAGGTAGAGTGAAATACAATTTCACCATTTAAAGTTGTTTTTGTGGGACTTTCACTGATAAGTATCGAAGTTGCTTCATGAAAGTTATCATCTATTATTGTTATGAATACAATAATTGTTACAAATAATGTATATAGAATAAAAATTAATTGTTATTCACCATATAAAGTTGTGCTTGTTAGATTCACCATGGTAACTGTTCTTATGATATTCTCACTGATGAGCATAGAAGTAGGTCCATGAGAGATATCTATAGCTAATGAAGACATAAATAATCTAAGTACTATTATAGGCACTAGTAGAGTCTTACAAACCATGTTATCATTAGTTTTGGGACTTTAATAAGTGATGTTCATGTAATATTTTTACCTTCATTTGTAGGATAAACATATAATGTAGCTATTCTGCTCCTTTTGCCAACAAATACACATTGGTATTGTGTCCCATTGTCTGACAGTTGAACATATTCAAATATTAACATCTGTCTATAATATGAGTGGTTAATGGGAAGCAAATCGGTGGGATAAAGTCGACCATTAATCTTCCAATATGGGGAATCTGTGGTTCCTGTATAGGTGCAGTTGAATTTAGCAACTCCTCCTTCTTCAATGGTTGTATCTTCAGGTTCATTTATGAAGTGTACTGCCACTGGAGTGTAGGAATAACAATAAGGAATATAGATATAGCTCTTTAACTTTAGCAAAGAGAATATCACCATTATGAATAGCTCTATTTCTGTAGATGAATTTGAGCAAGGTACATTGTATGCACATATTGCATTCAGAAGTTAACCCTTTCCATGGTAATTTCCCCATAATTAGCATTGTATGGCTTTACTTCAGTCTTAATTAAGGTGTGTTAAAAAATTGTAGCTTGCTATAGAGAACTAAAATATTACTCAAAAATACAGAGGTCTTTGCAGATAGGAAGTAAGTGGGTAGTACAAAAATTGGGTGTGCTATTATGCTACAATTTAGGTAGTCTTATGCCCAAGACCTATTCTCCACACATGGAAAATATAGCTATAGCTAGAGTTACAGTACCTGCCAGAATAATGATTGTAGTTACAGAATAAAAATAGCATTTTTGGCCCAACTTATATGAAAGATTCTTGTTTTCCTCTTCTGTCTTTTTCAGGGTAGCTAGGTCAAAAATGACTAGATAAGTTTGGTCTTTCTTTCACCATAATTAATGATCACAAAGGATCTATGTAGCTAGCTAGGTTCATTTCTCAGAAGAATGCTACCTATCAAGAAATTATTAGCTACTAAAAGTGTTACCTAATAATAATAACATTGTGCACATAAGAAGGGTATGGTCTGATGGCTACAGCAAGGTCTTACATTACCCTTTTGACATGATTAATTCACAGTTTAGTTTTATAACTGTAACTCCATTGTAATTATCCTTATATTGGTGAGTCCTTGTCATAACTAGCTACTTTTTTTAATCCACTCCAGAAAGAAAGGAAGCTTTTGGAAATTCACACAGTTGCAGGTGAAATTCCCATGGAAAAATAACTGGAACAAAAAGAGCCACATCACCAGGACAAGAGAATAATTTTACATATTCAAGAATTGACTTGTAGCTAAACCTCCATCTTTTATTATGTTAAAGTGTAGTGGGTAACCAACTAGTAAAAAAATTACATTGACAGCTATAATAAAATATGTTGTAGCTTTTAATCAACTCAATTGTAAACAATATTAATGTTGTATTGTGCACTTTGAAGTAGGGCTTAATTTTAAGCATGTTGGTGGTGGTTAAGCATGTTTTCTTAACAGCAAAACTCTATGCTGGAAGAGACTATAAAAACATTTACTATGTTACTGCATGCATTACACAAAGTGATGCATAAACTGTACAAGAAATGCAAACAGCTAGCTAGATGTAAAAATCATTATTATTGTAATAGCTATAACTAATTCATTATAAAATTGTAAGAAAAGTTATGCTAGTTAACTCTAGCCTACTCACACCTCCTCAATGAGCTGGCCAATCAGATAACCTTAGGAATAAAGTAGCACTTGATCTTATATTTTGAAAGTATAAACACTTCATTCATCAAATCACATGCTACTTACTTTCAAGCTATCTGTTTACTGAGGAGCTGGAGCGATAATATATTCCAGAACCTATACTTTTTTGTGTAGGGAGAGATCTGGGAACAAGACGGTCACAAAAATAGGGCAAAAAGTTAGTGCATCTTAGCTATATAATAATAATTATACAGGAAGAGGCAGCTAGCTATTATCTAATAGCTAATTGACCGGTTGCCGCTATAGCTGACAAACCTGCTGTTGTATACCTTCAACTCCAAGCAGACTACACAGTACCAGCAGTAACACGACTTCTATAAGATATGTCATTATCAGTATTTTTTTTTTTTCATCAGCATTCTGAAATGCACTTGTGACGCTCTAGCTAGGACTAATTATACGCTCTAACTACGTAATACTTTATTAACAGGCACACGTGTCTGCTGTGTGTGATTGTAGCTACATAATTGATAATGTTGCAGACATTGAGACATATCAGGATACTGTGCTAATAAAACATCTCTATAGAAGATGAGAGCATTATAATCATGCTGATCTCATAATGTATTGCAATGTGTTTGCAGTAGGTAAGGTTACTCTAACTAGCAGATATAATAATTATACATAGCTAAATCTCTTTATACAAGCACTTCCAATATACCATTGGAGGTCCTCTATGCAAGTATGCCTAAGTAGCTAATCTCAAACACTACAACTCTGTCTCAGAGGAACCTTTAAACTTAAATCTAGGTGATAATATAAGACATGAATGCTTCACAAGTCCTGCCCAATAGGTTTGAAGACATGCATGACAAAACATTCTCCAAACAAGATGATGAGATGAAGGAGTTGAGGTCGACATGTTGTGACATCTGCCCAGGAAGTAGATAGCAACATGAAAGTGTATACAGATTGTTATCTATGGGAAATGTAGCTATATTTACAAAAATAATAATATAATATGTAGATAACTCACTACTTGTTATTGATAACTAATAGCTGACTTTTGCTTTAGATTTTTATCATCTTGTTTCATATTTTCTATAAAGTTTAATGGAGACCAAATGGCATGAGTGATCCATATGATGTCTATAAGTATTATCATATTATGTCCATATTATTCCTACCTACCATATTAGTTAGCTGTAAGGAGTAAACAGCATTCTTCTGCTGCTAGAATAAAAGACTTAAAGGATTGACTATTTTTATAAGCATTGATCATGGCTCCACCTACTTCATATATACTGTAATGGACAGTAATATTGATGGAATTCATCTCTGCTGCTTATCTGAAACAACACAAAGGTCTATCAATGTGAAATTCTTTCTTGCTGATAGTGCAACACTCCTCACTGTAAAAAATGGGGTGTGTATTGTACACTAAATGAACATCACACTAGTGGTGTGTTGTCACACCTAGCCAACAAAGTGTGCTACAAACACTAATTATAGTGTGCACTTAAAATTCAGTGTGCCTTACACCTTAAGAGTGCTACATTACTACACAAAGGCAATAAAGTGTGCTACAAACACTATTAATTAAGTGTGGGTTTAAGAAATACATAGTGCAAAATCAATTGAAGTGTACAGGATTGCCATAATTGTTCACCTTTATTTTTATGTAAATCTGTTTTTTATACGTTATTTTAAAGGAATAACCTACTTAATGTAAAATACAATGGGTGATAGTCCACTAAGTCTGTACGTTTGCAAACAGAATCCTTTAAAATGGCATGATAGTGACTAAAAACACCCAGTTCTATGATTTTGTAACACAAAAAATTTCATCATTAATAATGGCAGCAAGAAACTTGCAGAATCCTGGCTTGTACATTAGCATGTTAGCAGTGGTAAAATTGTAGCACATGGAGTAAGTGTACTCTTCACATTCCATAGTATACTAGGTAGTTATCTAACGCAATGCTAGCAAGTTGAGCTTCTCCACAGAGCCAGCCAGTAATATTATTTTCTCAATAAAGCACACTAGTGGCCCTCTAAATAAAGCACGTTAGAGCGGTAGGCTCTATTTAAAATAAACACGTAGTTATAATTATCCTGATGGCAAGAAACAGATCTTAGTTAGCTACAACTTTGGAAGTGCAGATTCTTCTAAAAGAATACATGAACTTTTCAAGAATGTTTGCTTGATATAATCTTCCAGAAAATATGATGCTGAGTTGGGATGCATGGACTACATTGATAGCAAGGAGAAGTTGAGAATAATTGTACAGCCTATTAATGATCCACTTCAGAAGGTGAGATAAGTTTTTTTTTTTTTTAACTATTGATGTTCTTAGCTTAAAGAAGCTTATTAACAGGAAAAGTCTTCAGATAAACATGACAGCTGGAGTTAGAAAACATTTTCTTTCAGCCATAGCATCTGCTATGTTTTCCTTCAAAAAGGTATATTATATGGTATGTGATTTAGTTTTTCATTCAATGGCTATTTCATTTTTAAGCTAAGGAAGAATTTAATTTACCTGTGTGGCTATGGAGGTGATCACTAAGGATCCATTTAGGATCTCCAGCTGTAAGTATAAATATTAGCATTGTGACAATAACTCTGTTTCACAAATTTTGTGACTTCATCTTTGTTGTCTAGTGGTGATATTTTCTTTTGTATTGTTTGCAGGTTGCAATAGTACAATCAAAGAATCTGCTGTTTTGATCAAAACTTCATTTGCTATGGGGAGACAGGATATTTTGGATAATACGTACAATGTAAAGGTTATACTGGATAAGTATTCTTTTCCTAGTCAGGTATGTACTATAGGCATATAGACCTGTATATTAACTTAATGTGCTTTTCAGATATTATGTTGAAGTGGAAAGAATATGTGGAACAGAAAACCTTCGATCTACTGTTCGTGATGCATGGACTAAGATTTGGAGCCACAAGATGATGGAGCAAGCTGTTAGTAACAGCCAGTTTTGAAGTACAACTGTTCACTTTGTTCCTCTTAACTTTTGTGGTGAACTTCTTAAGAGTCATATTGAATGATTATTATGTATAGTGTTTAAATGATTATTATGTATGTAGTTGTAATGATTATTATGTATGTATGTAATGATACATACATAATACATGATACATAATAATGTAATGATTATTACATATTATTATTACATGTATTATGTATCATGATACATAATACATGATACATAATATGTAATGATTATTATGTATGTAGTTGTAAATTTTACAATTAAACAGAAAATCAAAGTATTAGTAAGTTGTCTAAGACATGTCATAACCTATGCATGTTTTGCAGATTAGCATTACAGAGGTAGATTCCTTCCTCCTGAAATTAGCTAATTAAAATTTTGAATATATATCAGTCTAACACTGTCATTTCACTCATAAATTTCCTCTTACATGTTTTTTTTTTTTTCAAATTTGATACATGAACTGATATTTTTACTGATCTGGGCACACTAACTTCAAATTACCATATTCTATAACGGTCAGTTTAGTTAGAGTTCCATGGATCTCTCGTATTGGGTCAGTCGTGTGATCAATGAGGACACACTGAAAGGTGTAGTTATTGAAGGAACGACTAACTTCAGGAATAGTTAGTGTTGTGTAACTCTCTACTTTGAAGTAAGCTGGAACATGAAAGATACACACGATCATTGATCCTCCAGAATGGAGCAGCAATATGCGTGCCAAGGTCACACTGGATCATGACATTATCACTTACACCTTCAACTGCAGTAGTTTGCACTATACAACTTCCTCTATAAACTAAAATTAATAGAATACAGTTAATTCTAGACATAGAATTATCTAGTTCTGTCTTACATGATATCGTGAGTAGTATAAGACTACTAAAAATTCTCATCTTTGGATCTGATGGTGTAGCTACACACTTTGCTACCTGTTATGATGGAAAGAAGCACAGAATTCACCACACAGTTAATAATAGTTAACTGTGACTTATATATACTTTGATGTGACAGGCATCAGACAAATTTCTCAATCAGTAGTAATGTTAACTAAAAATAGTGAAGAGTATAGAGTTAATAGCTATATGACATTGTATCTTCTATAGATTGCCTTACCTATAGCCAGTTATCTTATTGATGTAGCTTCACTTGGCAAACTCTTGTTAGCTAAATTTAACTATGACTTCTTTTTTAATTAGAGCTATGTGTTAGCTATTGTATTTCTTACACAAGTGAAAGATAGGTACACTGCTTTTGCTCTATAGTCATATAGAATATGAATAGGTCAATTTGAAAGTTATGAAAACAAAACAAAAAAAAAGTATCAAAAATTTCCCAAGAGCCAGCATGCAATTAGCTAGCTAGCTATAGTGGATACTTTTATAGACAAATGTCATGACATGTCTGTTCCTGACTTGATATTAAATCTGATTTGTGTAGCGTAAGTCATCAATAGTCGACCACCTAACTTATTTTTACTTATAACTCACGTTTTATTCAATAGATTTTTACGGTTCAAAGGTCGTCAGGTAGAGCTGTGAAGTGACCTCTAGCTAGCTAATCAAAATTCTATATCTACAGTATTCATAACAACCGAGTTATTCCACCGGAAATGCAGGAGGTCATTTATCAAAAGTCGACCGATGCAATGTAACGTCGACTGGCTAATAAACTTAATACATTATATTGTCGTCCGTGTACCTATTTTTACTTTTTTTGGTTTACTAGAAATGATTAACTCAGTAATAATGCATTTCATCAATATTAGAATCAATATTACTATAATACAGCCAAATTTTATGTTAACAGCAAATAAATCATTTAAATATGGTATTACATACATAATGATAGGAAGACTTCTTGTCTTTATTTTCTTCTTTTCTAAAAGAGAAAAATTATGTGATTGCATTAGATCAAACCCTAGACAAAGGGTCACAAGCTCTCAAAATGAAAGAGTGGGGGGGGAGGGGGGTTGGTCCATAAAACGTTGCCACCAGCCTTATTAAACTTTTCTAGTGGCCTACCCTTCAGAGTAGGAACTACTATACTAAATACTTCTCTTCCCTATCTTAGAACATTGGACTAAAAATTCAGCAAGTTCAGCTTGTGTGAGATTAGGGTGGGGTCCAGGCCTAGACCTATGCTTTACTAGCCCTGATATTCTATCTTTTAGTGTAGTAGGGGGGACACTATACATTCTAACTGACTGATTAATACCAAAACTTTCCTGATCCAACAGTAGCTATTCACCCACTGCTTCAAAGTTCTGGGCATACATCTTGATGGTGTAGTAGCAGCTGGACTGTCAGATTTTCTTTGCTTGCTCCATCCCTGCTTCAGATAGCCTCAATCTTTCAGGTTTGATTCACTATTCAAGCAGCTGGCCCACCCGCGTGTTAGGTGCAATTCCGTTTATTACGCGCAAACCGTTTATGAATCACATACATTCATTAACAGATATACTGAAACTGTTCACGATCTTCGTAATCCCGGTCGAGATTTGATGGTCGACAATAGGTGGTGGTCGAGTATTGATGACTTACGCTATAAGTGTTTCATTTTCTCCAAATCAGTTTATATTATACTTCCTTTTTCTTGATAACGAGTGATACTATAGCTAGTTAGTCGTCAGGTTCTGCTCATACAAATTTTCAGAAACTAATCAACAGAACTATTATGTTTCATGCCACCATCCATCATAATTATTACTTACATTGTATTCAGCATTCTCTAAAGTAATAATAGTCTTAATTTTCTCATCCTGTTTACTACAGCTGTTTCAAAGTTACATGGCAATATGTAGGAGAATATATACATCACTGAAGTGTGTATTAGGTTTCATAAAAATTCCTAAGTCACCAACTAGCAGTAAGACATTGTTACACCACAGATGCTATGCGCTTATTAGCTAGCTGACAATGAAAGATATTGTATAAAGAATATGGTGCTGGTGTGTTCAATCATAACCACAGCAATTCTTCTAGTTCATTTCTGTGAAAGAATGAAGTGCTGGCATATTTTTTAAATATAGATTTAGTCATTGTCCACTTTTTTTTATACACAGCCTTGTTTCTGTGAATAAAACTAAGATGTCTACCCACTTGCCCAGGTAAGCCAAAGTCAATATAAATATAATTACCGTATTTGCTGAAACTTTCGTCGTTGTTTTAATTTCGGATGTCACTTTTATTACGAAATTTAAAAAGTTGAATAATTGGAGATGCCAGAGCGCAGCATGCTGGGCTCGCTAGGTTCTTCCGAAATTAAAACATCATGAAAATTAATAAACGACAATTTCAGGAAATACGGTATACTCTTTTACACACACACAGAGAGAACAACTGTCTACATTCAAAAATCAGAATGACACGTGTTGTGTGTTTGAATCACAATGAGCATGCTCAGATTGAATATGATGTAATGATGAAATATACTACAAAAACCAAACAGTAAAATATCCTTAAAGATAGCACAGTGATCAGCTCAAACTTTTAAGTTTTCCCATTTTTAGGGAGTATGTGGTGTGCATGTAAGCATGACTATTATTATTATTGTTGTGGATCCACATAATATCCCTTTTAAACATCATATGGATGGTATCCAGAGTAAATGTTATCTTCACAGTAACAAAAATTATTATTAGTTAATAAATAGCAAATGATAATTATGCCAATTCTGCATTATTAAAGCTACTACACTATTGTACAATTAAATGGTCACAGCTTGTCTCTGTTCATATTACTCAGGCATGGAAGTGTTATTAATAATATGACTTATTCCAAGTTTCACGTGTGACAGAATTGTGTTCAAATTGAATTTGTGAAGCATTGTTCAAGTGATGATGTTCTCACTCTTACTTGTATTTAAACATTCTTGTGAGGATGTCTGTGGTGTATTTAAACATTCTTGTGAGGTTCAGATATAATATTTTCATAGGTGTTCTCCAATGGAATTGTAGAAGTGTTTATGTAAGTATGTTCTCCTGCTATGATATCTTTATAATTAGGGTCATTGTTGATAGGGAAGTCTATATCTGGTATGGTGCTGTAGTCTTCTTCAGTTTGTGTTGTTGTCTGTTGATGAACTGTCAGATATGCTACATTCTGTGTGATGTTGTCATTCAGCTTCTGTTCAGCCTTTCTTTTGTAATAGAAACTATAATATAGTATTATTGTAAATAATAGGATAACTGTTAACATTGATAATATCAGTACACTCAATAAACCTGTGACAAGAAGGGGAAGAGAAGGGGACATTACACCTACAATAAAAGCATGAGTTAGTTCATATATAAATGTAATTATCTTACCATTTCCTGTTACAAAGGTAGTGTTGATGCATTGAAGGTCACTAAAGCATATTACTAACATATAATCTGTGTGTGGATGAAGGGAATTAAAATTTAAACTTCTGTTGCAACTTATAGCAAAAGATGTAATGTTTGTAGCTTCTGAGCTTATTTTAAACAGTGAAACTTGAAGTAATGAGAGCTCTGACATTTCTTCCTCAATACATGACATTACATAATTGCTACAGACTACTGTGAAGGTGACACCAGTAGTTGAAGGAGACAACTCAGTATAATGAACTGAAATAAGGTGTTAATGGTGACTAGCATATTTAGATAATATGTTCACTAACCTTCATTCTCCAGAGAGAAATCACAGATATTATCTGTGGCTATAATAATATACTATCATAACATAATTCAAATAATTATAATTCTGTGTTAGCTATTATTATATTAGCCATACTAACTCCTATAGACTATAGAACCAAGCACCTTTATAATTATATTAGCTATAACATGGCCACTTTTAAACAACTCTCCTATTGCTCACAGCTCAATCACACTATAATAATAGTGATGTTTTGTTTACCAATTATAATAGACACTTACTTGAAGTGATTTTATAGGAAGCTACTATTTTTTGAATGAAGCAATCTGGATTATCACATTGGTCTGTCAGAGTGACAAAGTACACCTGTGTGTTGTTCATTGAAACAGTAAAGTTTGAAAAACATATTGATTCATTGACACTCTCAATGGAATAAGTTGTGTTACATGTGACTACACAGTCAGAGAATCTAGTCAGTTCCACATTCTCATAAGGTGGACAGTAGCATTCTCCAGGAAGGCCGGGATTAGCAGGCAAAACAAAGACTGGAGTAACCTTTTCACCATTTGTGAAGTTATCTGGTATGGGAACACACACAGTTTCACCTGGTATTCCGTACACTACCTCATGCATCCCTGCAATAAATGGATAAAAATTAATATACATCACTATATCTCTACTGTGAGTAGTTCATTATTGTCTTTGTTAGCTGATGTACCTGTTATGGTATGCAAGTTGTAGAATATTTGCTGTGATTTGGTGTCTTGTCCACAGAGTTCCCCATTCTTACTAAATGCAGACAATCTAAAGTGCAGTTCACGACTATTGAGAACTTTTAATGGAATAGTAACTAAGTTTGTTGTGGAATTGTAAACTAATGTTGGTTCCTGTAGACTATTATTGAGTACATCCTCTAGTACAAATCCTTCCAGTGTGAAATAACTGATGTCACAGTCAGAGATGCTGTAAATCCATTCTATTATTATGTAGTCTGAATCAACTTGTAACTGCTGGTAGTCCAACTCCAACAAATCTCTTAGAACTAGTGTTGGTGTTGTACCTGTGGATAATCAAAATAATCTATGATTTCTTCTGTTACTCTCTACTTCTTTATCACCTAAAGATAAAGTAGTACTTGCACAGCATGTGTGTGCTACTGTAAGTGTGAATAATCGAACTGGAATGTATATAGTTAACATTAAATTTTACAATAAAACAAAGTATTAGTAAGTTGTCTAAGACATGTCATAACCTATGCATGTTTTGCAGATTAGCATTACAGAGGTAGATTTCCTTCCTCCTGAAATTAGCTAATTAAAATTTTGAATATATAATCAGTCTAACACTGTCATTTCACTCATAAATTTCCTCTTACATTTTTTTTTTCTTTCAAATTTGATAAATGAACTGATATTTTTACTGATCTGGGCACACACTAACTATTCAAATTACCATATTCTATAACGGTCAGTTTAGTTAGAGTTCCATGGATCTCTCGTATTGGGTCAGTCGTGTGATCAATGAGGACACACTGAAAGGTGTAGTTATTGAAGGAACGACTAACTTCAGGAATAGTTAGTGTTGTGTAACTCTCTACTTTGAAGTAAGCTGGAACATGAAAGATACACACGATCATTGATCCTCCAGAATGGAGCAGCAATATGCGTGCCAAGGTCACACTGGATCATGACATTATCACTTACACCTTCAACTGCAGTAGTTTGCACTATACAACTTCCTCTATAAACTAAAATTAATAGAATACAGTTAATTCTAGACATAGAATTATCTAGTTCTGTCTTACATGATATCGTGAGTAGTATAAGACTACTAAAAATTCTCATCTTTGGATCTGATGGTGTGGCACACTTTGCTACCTGTTATGATAGAAAGAAGCACAGAATTCACCACACAGTTAGCTAACAGTGACTTAGCTACTTTGATGTGACAGGTGTCACATAAATTTCTCAACTTCGTAAGTGTACGTAGAGTAAGAGTTAATATGACATTGTACTCAGATTACCTTACTTATAGTAGTTATGTATTGCAGTGAATACACAAGCGACAGACTAGTACAAACTCTATTACATACTCTACGTAGCTCTATTTACAGAATTAGCTGTCATTATAACCATAAATCTTAGTTTTTGGGGTGAAAAAAATTAACATTTCCCAAGAACCAGTCATTAGCTTACTATCTGTATATATATACATACATTAATATTCTATAGTCACAACTGATTTCTGATGTCATTCTGTTTCACAAAGGGTTATTACTATATGCTATAGCTAGTCACATTCATTATTATTGATACAATATCAATGATCCCATAACTACCCCATCCTGATTATTTTAGTAGGAAGAATAATGTTAAAGTAACTAGAAGGATAATTAACTAGAAGAATAATCTGACTGGTTCTTATAGCAATAGAGTGCAAAAGAGGATAGAACTCGGTAGCAAACCTCTGCAGGAACTCTACCAGGTATAGGTGTAATAGTGGGCGTGGCAGTTCACTTGAAAAAGTGTAAGAGACAAACGATAAAGAAGAGTGGCGGTATCAAGATGATAGTTGAACTAATAGTTGTTACAACTGATATTTCAGTTCTGCTCGACAGCATGTGGAAGGGGTAATAGTTTACCCACTGTAATATTTGCCTGAGATATTAGACCAGTATTATAATCCAGCTAGTATTCCAAATTTATTATTCGGCATGTGTTCTCTTCATCAGGTGATCATTTCTTGTATGTCATGATTAGTCATAATTAATTGTACAGGAAATGCATGAATCATAAATACTCAGTGTTGTGTGTGTATAAGGTAGATGCTGGTATTATGAGACAGGTGGTATTATGAGACACTTTTCAATTAGCTAACATAGAGTCCTTCATGAAGTTCACCTTTCAAACCCGCACCCACATTACGAGTCTCATCAAGTCTCAGCTAAAACTTATCCAAATAATGCCCTACACAAATTGCTGATTCAGCAAAAATTGAAATGGCTGATATTAAGAGAAAGAAATGGGCGGTTGAAAGTATGGCTGCTGCTGTCGCTAATGTAGATGATGGAATGGGCTTAAGGCAAGCTGCCAGACAATGTAATGTGCCAGTGGAGACACTGAGAAGAAGAGTGACTGGAAAAGTGAGCATGGGTTGTAAACCAGGACCAGCAACTGTACTGACAGCTGCTGAAGAAGAGAAGCTGGCTTCTTACATAGTAAGTATGTGTGAAATGGGATTTGGGCTCTCTAGAGAAGATGTTCAAGTAATAGCTTTTCGTCTTGCGGAACGATCTGGAAGACCCCATCCCTTTCATAATGGTATGGCTGGACGTGCATGGATAGATGTTTTTTTTCATCGACACCCAAAACTTACCCTTCGTACTGCCCAAAGTCTCTCCTATAGCAGAGCATTTAGTGCTACTAAGGAAGTAATTGGTGACTATTTTGGAAAATTAGGGGGAATTTATGCTCGTTTGAATATTTTATCTAAGCCCATGCAGATATACAATGTCGATGAAGTTGGTATTACCATTGCACATAAGCCAGGGAAAGTAATAGCTGAACTTGGGAGAAAGTATGTTTGGTCAGTTACATCAGCCGAAAAAGGAAAAAATCATACTATTGTTGCTTGCATTTCAGCTTCTGGATTTGCACTCCCTCCATTTATGATATACCCTAGGCAAAGAATAACTGAAAATCTTAAACAGGGAGCTTTTCCTGGTACAAGCTTTCATTGCAGTAGTAAAGGATGGATCAATACAGAATTATACTTAGAATGGTTAAGTTCTTCTTAGCAAACATACCTCCTGCCCGACCAGTTTTGTTAATTGAGGACGGTCACTCTTCACATATATCTATTGAGCTAATAGAACTTGCTCAGTCAAACCAGGTTTATCTGCTCTGTCTTCCATCACATTCCACGCATATTTTGAATCCTTTAGATGTGGGTGTGTTTAAATCATTAAAATCTCATTATTCAAAGGAATGCAATAAGTATTTGGCAGATCACCCTGGGCAAGTAATTACAACCGAGTATATAGCTTGCCTTGTTGGAAAGGTATGGCCACTTGCATTTACACCATTAAACATAATGGGGGGGGGGGTTTAAGAAAAGTGGGGCTTACCCACTCAACCGAGGTGAGGTTACAGACCGGCAGCTTGCACCTTCACTTGCCACAAACCCTTCTTGTAAAACCAATTCATCTGATACTTCCCTAGACTTATCTGCTAACTCTAGTAGCCATGCATCTGAGAAATCTTCTTCATCTTCGTCTATACAGTTCTCTCCTTGCCAAGAAGAGTTGTATCAAAAGAGATACGAGGAAGGATACGATCTCCCTGATCCAGATTACAAGAAATGGCTTGACATCAACCATCCTTGCAATGATGATTCTGCTAGTTCTAAGATCACTCATGCGTCTGGCTTTAAACATGCTGATGCTGAATCAAGTTCTGACATCCTAAGTGAAGTGCTCAAGTTCCCAGAACCCAAACCTTCCATAAGGAAAAGGCGAGGCATTAATAGCAAAGCGATTCACCTCACTGATGGTGACTTCCTGAACGAGTTGAAGGACAAAGAAGAGGAAAAGAAAACCAAAGAAGCTGAAAAGCAGTCAAAAAAGGAAGAACGTGAAAAAAGAAGAGTAGAGCGTGAAAAAAGGAAGGCAGAATATCCGCGAAAAAGAGAGGCAACAGCAAAAAAAGGGAAGTATCGTGGAAAGCCTAGAAGTTGTCGAGGGAAGGCTAGCATCGAAGCTAAATTGAAGAAACTTACTATAGACCAGAGTAGCAATGATAGTTCAACTGATTCAGAATCTAGTGCAGAGAGTGATGCACAATGTCCTGTTTGTGGATTAACTTACCTTGGTGATGACTCCCATGCCGTCTGGGTTTCTTGTGATGTATGTTTCTTCTTGGTTAGACTTTAAATGTACTGGACTCAAGAACCCAAACCGATTACCCAAGAAATATTTGTGTCCTGATTGTAAATAGTAGTGGTGAGCACCTAGAAGTGTTTGTGGTCATGTTGTGGTCATATTGGTTGATGTGTGGTAATCAGAAATTATCATGTAACTCAATTTCTGCTAAAATTACTGTGGTTAAGATGGTTTATTGTCATTTTGGTTTCTGTCTCATAATACCATCAGTGTCCCATAATGCTTTTTTTGGATTTACATGAAACTCTTAATCACTTCTTAAAAATAGAAACCCTAGCCTAATAAACAATATGGTCCTTAGATATTAGAGACAATACTGGTTAGGTATGAGGAATATTGTACCTTTTTACAAACTGTGCATTTAGTAGTAGAAAAGAAAACTTAAGTGTCTCACAATACCCCCAGCTACCTTACTACAAATAATAATGCTACACCCACTAGTTATATAGCTAATTCTAAATTTGAAAACATAAAAGAGTAACTATTACTAGAATAATTATTATAGTATATTTGATTTATTATTGGCACATTGCATTATCAGCATACAATTTACCACATCATCAGGCCTTTGATTTTTAGTCATTATCTGAGTATCAATTATTAATTAATGCTGTAAGACTTGCCTCATTGCAAAGCACTAGGAAAAGAACTAAGAACATTACAGAAATGTAATTGAATGCCTTGCTGACATGATGCTCACCATCAGCATAGAGAAATAAAATCATTGTGAGGAGAATTATTTCAATTATTATTGGACATTAGATATGTAAGTTTTCTGGTTACTAAAAATATAGCTACACAGCAATAAAGCTAATGCTTGGTGTGTGGTATAATAATATTAGTTAATGATAATTGCAAATATTGATGTGTAGCATGAATTTTGACCTGCATAATAATATGTAATTAGTATCATGTATCATCTCTAATTGTGAGATGATTATGTCATAAAAATTATGATAATATATACTCTAAACAAAACACTGATTAAATGTGGCTGAGCTATTAGCTAACAGTACTGGCTAAATAATTAATTGGTGTCTGAACAACTAGCTACTGTAGTTGGGAACATCACAGATTGAGTTACCTATGCCCGAACTTGCTTAAAATATTCAATGGCAAACTACTCCAGTAGCTGTTAAAGGCTATAGAGGGTTAGAGACAGTACAATAATAATAGTATGCAATTGACAATGATGTAATCTCAACTGTTACATGGAGAAAGAGCCTGAAAAAAGGAGAAGACACAGCTGTAATGATGACACCATGTGTCACATGCAAATTAGAGCTGGTCACATGACATCTGACTAACAAGGTACACCAAAAGTGTACTGTAAGTCATTGAGGGCACAATAAACTGTGGATTAACATAGTTATAGTATACATTTTTAACCCAATGCTACACAATGAAAGAATAGAATTTGAAAATAGTATAAAATCAGTTAATATAATATTATACAGAGCCATAAATCAATGGTGGAGAGTTATGGTTACACAACATTTACTGTGCAATAAATTATTATGGATTTCCATTGTCTACTACGTATTATAACCGTATGTGTAAGAGATGTATAAATCTAAATAACTGAGATCCTAAGAACCTACGATACTTGCTCAATTATTCTGCCTCCATGCTCAATCTTCAGATCTATAATTTTTAACAGCTAGCTATTTAGGAGAGGGGAACATCACTTCTCTATGGACTCAAAAGAACTAGCAGGACTAACTTTATCATTCTTATGGAACTTGTACATGAAAGCAGTAATGTTATTTTGATAAATATTGTTGAGTGTTGTCATTATGTTAGTTCTGTATCTCTTATAAATGATAATAACAATGAATTATTAGATAAATTACTGTTGTGGGTCTACATAATTATAATATCCCCAAATCACCGACATCATGAGGATTACAGAGTAAACAATCTTCATCATTGTGATTTACCCCAAAATTACGTAGCTATATATCAGTATAATATAATATGTAGCTAATATTATACAGACTCTGCACATAGCTAATTATACTATTGTACAATGGTCACAGCATGTCTCTGTTCATATTACTAGTCATGGAGGTGAGTTTCATGTATGACTGAATTGTGAGTTTGTGGAGCACTCATTATTCATGTTATAAGTGATGATGTTATAATTATTTAATAGTCCTATAGCTAGTGTGTACAGGTGAAGGTGTGTCCGATTGCAACAGTTGAACCACAATGGGTCAAGTAGAAATTACAGATCTCAATTAATTGCTCAGAAATCTTGTACAAAACACTAACTTGTGTCTATCTCATCTGGTTCTGTAGTCCCCCCACTGTTATTTGAATTACATCATCAAAGTTTCCTAAGTTATTAATATGATATCTTATGCGTAGCCATGGGCTGGTTATGCAGCATTCATTGATCTCTCATCTGCACTCTTAATTAACCACCAAAGATACCGAATAAAACATGGTGTTAGTGTGTTAACCATAACTTCAGTAGTCATTATTAATGCAGAGAATCAGGAACTAATTCACTTCATTACAGTAGGAGAATAGCTATTAGAGAAATGCTGACATAATTATTATCGTCCTCTTTCTTAATAATTATACACAGCATTGTTACCCACAGAAAACATCCTTTAGGATCACACAGAGTGCTCCAAATTTGTGTACACTAAAAAAAGAATTCTCATGTTCTGTTGTTTTTGGTCTAAATCAAACATAGGGATGGTACCCAGTAAACCAATTTTGACATAAATTGTATTACTATGGGTCTTCATTGCTCATTCCTTAATAAAACATCCTCTTTTTAGCATCATTGTAGATCATGAACATAATTATGTTTCATGAAGCACATTGAGATAAAAATATTACATTCATGACCTTAATGACCTAGTGAAAGTTGGATAATTGAACTGTCTTATCACCCATCTGAAGATATGAGAGCAGTATTATTTAAATACCTACCTTCTATAGATTAGCAGGCAGAGTTGAACATTTTAATGATATTATAGCTACAATAGCAAGAAACATGCACTATTAACAAGAGTAATATTAGGAGATAGAACTTCATTATTGATAGGTGAAGTATAAAATATGAGATGTTTCAGATTAGCAGCAGAGAAGTTCTCTATCCATAAACTGTATATGAGCCTTGATCAATGCTTATAATAAGAGACGGTCAAATCCTTTAAGCTTTTCTTTATTCTAGCAGTAGAAGAATGCTGTTTACTACTTACATTTTGATAGGAATATAATATTATACTTAATACCAGATCACTCATGCTACTTGGTCTCTAGTAATAATATTATCATTTAAAAATGCAGACAAATTATGCAACAAGATGATAAAATCTAAAGCAAACCTTGGCTACTACCAATAATGTTATCTACATGTTTTGTAAATATACATTTCCCAAGGATCTGTATACACTTTCATGTTGCTATTAATGTCCTGGACAGATATCACAACATGTCTGACCTCAACTCCTCCACCAGATCTTCTTGCATGGAGACATGTATGTCAGTTGAGCAAGACATTCATGTATTGTCATTATCATTGCTACATTTTGATAAGTGGTGGTATTCTCACTCTCTCCCCAACCAGGTAGATTTAAGTTTAGAGGTTCCTCTGAGGCAGTCTCAAGTTGCTGCACATAAAGCGTTTGAGGTTGTTCAGGCATACTTGCATAGAGGACTTCCAATGGTATATTATTTATATTAGAAGTGCTTGTGTAAGCAGATCTAGGGATACAGTTTCTCATTTCAATGTTGTCATCAAAGTCATAGCCATCCCTCTGCTTGCTTGTTTTTTATACAGTATGAATAGAATGTGTAGCTAATATTTAGCTATAAATTAAATTTTAATCCTTTTTTGGAGTAAAGTTTAATATATAATAATGGTAAACATTTCCCAAGAAGTCATTAGCTGGCTCTTTCTCCATGTAGTAGAGATTACATCATTCGGATTACATCACTGTCAATTGTTATTGTACAGTATCTAACCCTAGCCCTACACTTAGGCCATAGCAATAGTACAATTATTGACAAAGATGTAATCTGTTACATGGAGAAGGAGCTCATTAGCTAGCTAGATAAAGGTCACAACTTGATATGAATTCTGATATGCCCTTTCATTTCATATTGTATAATGAACAAGACTTAGCTAATAATTAATTTTATTATAATATTATATGATGACCCTTTACCAACATAATGTTTTTGTCCTTTAGACAATAGTTGGAAGAATCTGTTGCCATATTCAGTGCTGCCAAAATAATTTTTGTAATATCAAAAGTAGTCAATGAAGTTATCTAAATTTTTCTGTACCAAAGAAATTCAAGCTCAAAAAATGTAATGAGAACATGACACCTTTATAGCTAAGATCAGTGTTTGGTTTGGTTTAAATCATAGCACTTTAGAGGTATAGAGCTACATTAAATTGAACACTAAAAAATGCATCAAGTGTAGAAATTTTAAGACTGTTTTTGTGCTGTAAATTTAGTTGTGGATCTTTTTCTTCTACATATTGCTAATTCCAAAATCAAATGAAATCAGTCTAACTGCCATTTCACCCATAATTTTTCTCATATACATGTTCAGGTAACACTTATAATGCTCACAATCCAGACAATAAATATAAGTACACAAAGTTATTATTATTAACAAAAGTAACAACATACAGAGGTGGCCAACTAGCTAACCACTGGCTTTAAGAGAACAGGTATCTTTAATAATCACACACTTCAGGTCTTGTACCAAATGATTCCCATAATGGTCTACATGATACACCTATAATATTCAAAACAAAAATTATGGCAAACCTTAGCTCTTCATTACAGCTGTATCACGAAACGTATCACGAAACGTATCACGAAACCCTTTACCTGTCACCGGTACCGTATGGCTCTTTTTTCCTACCGTATCACGAGACCCTTTACCGATTAAGCGCGAAACCCTTTACCTGTTACTGTATTTACTGCTGTTACATCGCGAGATCCTTTACCTATTACTTTATCGCGATTACATAATTTTATCAATGTCACACAGGACTGTAAGTTGATACAACTTCTACTGTAGTAGCTAGTTAGCAGCATTAGGATAATTAAAAGGATAATATTAACCTTACATTCCATGATAATAATAATAATAATTGATCCATAATATTTAGCCACAAGACTGGAAAATGGTCAATGTTCATTAGTTAACCTACAGTTAGGTTACACGTTAGTGACATATCTAACACTATCACTAACATGATTTGATCTCTTCTTTCTTTTCTTCTTTGTAACAATGATGCCATACACCACAGCAACCACTACTATAATAACTATTACTATCACAAGTACTGAGAGGACTATCACTAAAATTAGGACATGCAGTGGTAATGGTGGACTTGTTGGCTCTGCATATAACATAACATATGACAATACTTAAGATAATGATTGAGAAACTTACTTAGTGTTGTATTGAAACTGGTTAAGGTACATGTGATTTGATGGTTGTATGTTCTGACTATAGCATATACTCTTCCAGAAACAAGACCACTTATAGTTGTACTTATATTGCACATAGTAACAACATTTCGTATGTTATTTCCTTCTTGTTGGAGTGTAAAATCTTTAACATGGCTTGTGTCTAGACCACAAGTCAGTGTGATAATAGCTGTTGAGTCAGATACTTCTAAAACATCAACATTGAGTATTTGATCTGCCAAAAATAAGAGTAAGGTATAGCTAAACATCACTACACATATTATTATCATGATTGTAATTATTAGTCTTTTTTAGGAGTTATGTGGTAGAATTTCAGACCAAATATTTTTTAAGCTTCATCTAACAATTCAAAGGAATTCGTCCTTTAAAGGCATAGAGACCTGGTAACCTTACATGGAATACAATTTTTGTAGTCTGTACATAATAGCTAGCTATAACCTTATAATTAGCTCTATAACATTATCCAGTATGTAGTGTTTGTGTGGATGTGAGTCATTAACTTCCTCATAAGTATTTTATAGGGAATTACGTATGTAATCACTGCAGCTGTTCTAACAAGATAATTGTCTGAAATATAGTTCACATGTACTACTAGCTTTACAACCACTAGACAGTGGTATAGCTATTTCACCTTTTAGAACTTACCTCTTTTCTGATAGCAGTCACAACCTATTGTAAGTTCTATAATATAAAAATAATAATGTCATGATAAGAATTATGTTCACAAGGTTATCTCTAGTTACCAGTTATCATCCTGTACCTTCTGGTCTATTGTTTGTGGTTGAATTATAAGTGGCCATGTTTGATGTCCCATATGCATTAGTTGCAGTTGCTGTCACTTGGAATGGTCTGCACACATTTGGGTATGGTTCAGAGACGAGGGGGAGGCACTGAGAACTGCTGTATGTTCCAGTTAAATCAGTCTGTAGTCCAGTTACATCAGTGACATTGACATCATAGTAATCCACAAGAAATTGAAAGGTAGAGTGAGGAGAGAAGCAAATGGAATTACTGGTGTAGGAGATTTTTGGTGCACATGGAACTCCTAAGAATAGTATATTAGGAGGAGGGGGTGGAGAGTGAGGTTAATATCTTAGGAAATTATCACTCTAGTTTCTATACTCTACTATTGTCGTAGTTGTTGTTGTTTTCTATACAATACATTTACCTCCACTCTGAAATGTGATGTTAGATGTTCCAATGGCATTACTTGATGTTGCAGAAACTGTAAATGACTCACAACTGTCAGACAAGTCACCAGGTAAAGAGATACAGTGATGGGAACTAAGTGTCTTCATAATGGTGTCAGATTGGGTGGTTATGTTAACACTATAGGACAGCACTGGATAGCGAGGGTCTGAATATGCACTGAAACAGAGACTATTGTTAGACTTCAGGTAAGAAATAGTTGGTGGTTCAGGATAACCTATGAAAAGAATATTCAGAGAGTAATTATGTAGTTAGTGTTATAGCACTATCTTTACCAATGATGATGATTCGGTAAGATCCTACTGTGGTGCGAATGAAGCAGTCTGGAAAATCACATTGATCTGTAAGAGTGACAAAGTACACCTGTGTGTTGTTCATTGAGAAAGTAAAGTTTGAGAAGCATATTGATTCATTAACACTCTCAATGGAGTAAGTTGTGTTACATGTGACTATACAGTCAGAGAATCTAGTCAGTTCCACATTCTCGTATGGTGGACAGTAGCAGTCTCCAGGAATGCCAGGATTAGCAGGCCAGACAAAGACTGGAGTAGCCATTTCACCATCTGTGAAGTTATCTGGTATGGGAACACACACAGTTTCACCTGGTATTCCATACACTACCTCATGTGTCCCTGCAATGAATGGATGATGGAAGCTGATATACATCACTATTAGCACTACTGTGGGTAGTTCATCATTAGCTGATGTACCTGTTATGGTGTGCAAGTTGTAGAATATTTGCTGTGATTTGATGTCTTGTCCACAGAGTTCGCCATTCTTACCAAATGAAGACAGTCTAAAATACAATCCACTATTATTGAAAACATTTCTCAATGGTATAGCAACTGTATTTGTGGTTGAGTTGTGGACTAATGTTGGTTCCTGCAGACTATTAGTGAGTACATCATCCAGTTCAAATCCTTCCAGTGTGAAATGACTGATGTCACAGTCAGAGAAGCTGTAAATCCATCCTATTGTTATGTAGTCTGAATCAACTCGTAACTGCTGGTAGTCCAACTCCAACAAATCTCTAGGAACTAATGTTGGTACTCTATCTAATTGTCATAATAATTATTATAATCTCTATACAGCTAGACATAGCAAATAGTTAACAACAATAATAATTAGTCAAGAATTGTTGCTATAATAGTAATGTTAAATCAAAAATAGATCAATAATATCACATTTAGTCATATAGTGGAGCCTATCTATTCCATCCCACTGAAATGAGGACAGCTCTACATTATGTTTCAAATGACACTAGAACTTCACTCCTTGTAATGAGGCCACCCCTATAATCAGGACTGTTTAATTTGTCTTATGGTGTTTAGAATAAACCAGTTCCATATTTTATGCTCTTTAGCTATACCATTAATAGTATTTTCAATGACAGTCAGTTCAGTTAGAGTTCCATGGATCTCTCTTATTTGGTCTGTCGTGTGATCAATGAGTACACACTGAAAGGTGTAGTCATTGAAGGAACGACTAACTTCAGGAATAGTTAGTGCTGTATAACTCTCTACTTTGAAGTAAGGTGGAATGTGGAAAATATCATACACATGATCATTGATCCTCCAGAATGGAGCAGCCATTTGTTCGTCCAGGTCACACTGGATGATAGTATTTGTACTTAGGCCTTCAACTGCAGTTTGAATCACACAATTACCTCTCTTCCCTATAGAGTATAGATATTTAGTTCTATAGCTAACACTATCAAGTAGTTTGGTCTTACATGATGCTGTGAATAACAGAATGAAGACTACTAGTTGAGCTCTCATCTTCATGACCTCTGTTTGATGTAATAAAACCTAGTCAGTGATGATTATCATTAGTTTACATTCTAGTAACCACTACACATGATATCCCAATATTCATTCAATCTACTTCCTGCCACCATAGTTTACCCTGGCAGGAAATATTGTGTAAACTTTGATTCTGTGGATTCTTGAAAACCCCCTCCACTGCTCTTATGTTTTTATTCTCAAGAAGTAGTGCTATAGCTAGAGCTACATAGGAATCATCATTTGGAAACCCTCAAAATAATATAATAATTATAACTTGTTCCTATCATATGCACTAACAACTCAGGAATCACCAAAATATGGGGTTTAATGACTATTCTGGTTTATCAATGATACTTTCTATGACCTTTCTAATATCGAAAACTACATTGGTTTTCGTCACTAATCCTGCCATATCTAACTGTTGCTGTTAAAAATACAAACTTCCAATGCTGCCTTGTTTTCAATGGAAAAGAAGTACATCACGGAACTATATCAGGTATGTTCATCATTATTATAGCTGACTATGCCTTTTACTTTTTTGGCCAGTCGGTAGTAACATCTTTATTTCCTCCCCCCACCCCAACTTTTTCATACTATATCCATATCCAGGTTAAAAAGCCACATCAATTAATTTTGATAAAATTAGTGTTTTTATTTCTAGTCTAATTAAAAGAAGTAAAATTAAATGCATGGTACACTGCAACTCTGTCTGACATGCTGCAATTCTATCATGCACACAGACAAGCTCAGTTAAACTTTGCAAAGATGCACTGATATTGGACATCTGAAGACTGGTTTGCATAGAAGAATGGCTAATGAAGAGTTTAGTAACAACTATGTTATGAAAAGTGAGGTGGTGGGATAATGGCATGGGGATATATCAACTCTTGTCATGGAACAGGAAATACAGTCAAGACATCACTCTCACAATAATTTATTTGTTATATATAGCATCTGTGTAAAAAGATCTAATAATGATGGTGGTTTTACTCAGTGAAGGTTTAATTGCTGTGATATCTTGACATTTGTAATAATTACACTACAAATAAGTAGGATTGTAACAGAAAGTTTACTCTAGTTTGATAGGTAATGTTTCATGCAAATGATGGGTAGCAATACAGTAGGATAACACCTCTATTTTACTATAATGTTGGCTAGCTATATCACATCTTGTTTCAATTTACACTACACCTGCCAAACTCTACTCCCTCCAACTGGAGTTCAACTTACCCTAGCTATTAAAAGTTTTAGCAGCAGATTATTATTCACTCACCTATTCAACACACTGCACAGAGTCAACACCAAACCACACTCTTTCCAACTGGACAGGATTTCAAGTTACTCTTAATTATTAAAATTCATTGAATCACTCCCACCATCAGATTATATACCACTTAGATAACTTACACTGTAATGAGTCAACAACACACTTGTCTTGACTTGTTCTGAGAGAGCAGCTATCAAGCAGGCTACATGGTATGTGAACACTGGTTGTGATATAAAAACAATCCATTACTCCTCCACACAACAAGTTACAGTTAAAAAAACTTATTGTAATCTAAGTTGCATGCACACACTGAAGTATTAATATAATAGGTAGTTAGCTAATATGGTCTTAGATGAACTTTCCAAGAGATGACTGAAATTAACCATCAGGTATATAGGAACTCACCCATCAGCTTCTCACCAACTAAATCTTTAAACCAGGTCCTCTGGCATAGGTGTAGGAACTGGGGGGCACTGGGGGGCACTGGGGGCATGTGTCCCCCCAATATTTTGGGTCACTAATACAAATATTATTCCAGTGCCCCCCCCCCCCCCCCCCCAATCTGACAAAATAGATTGCACACAGGTTGCTTGAAGGAATCAAGGTCCTATTTAAGCAACCACTTAATTAGCTGATGAATACTAGGCAGTTTACATAAGTCCTTATTGACTCCCTATACCTAGTATCAACATTTGTGGCCTATGGTGTCTCTCTTGATGCATGTAGCAGCTGCTCAGTATTAGCTAGTATTGCTGAGAAGTTTATAGGTGAAAATAAGCATTTTCGGTTCTTATTAAAATAGTATTAAAAATGTGTGGCTAGTGGGTGTGGTCACTCAAAATTTTTGCTGACACACACTTAGCCATTCCTTTCCATACGAGTGCCCCCCCCCCCCCCCCCCCCCCCCCCAATCAAAATCTCATTCCTACACCTATGTTTGGCTCTTATGAAGAAGTTGGCCTCTTCTCAGAGGTTCTCCTCAAATTCATCATGCACAGTAAGTAATCTTTCTTACTGTCTTGCTAAATTGAATTTCTGGTGATAAAAAAGCGAATGTAAATATCTGACTCTGCCAGTCTGATGAGCTTAAAAAGTAAAAAGAGCTGGTTAGTCAAAACGACAAGTGTATGAACTGTCCTTTTTATGATAAAAGCATAAAATTTTTCACACAGTTATGGCATGCCCTAAGTCAGGGCCATTGCAGATTGCTCCTGTTTGCTATGGCAACCATTTTTCTAATTGGCTACCATTTGTTAGGGTTCTTAGCAACATTTTAGGTTCTGAATCATGGATCTCGATATTGTTAGTTAACTTTACATTTTCAAGGCTGAGAATGTTAATGATTCACCTTAAATCATGCCACCAACAAAATAGCTACGTAATTCCATAATAATATGTACTTTTAGCAAAAATCCACAGTGGCAAAGCAAAGTGCCATAGGAGTTAATTAAAGTGAAATTTTACTTAGCTATACAGACAGACCTTTTGGGATAATTAACACTGTGCATACTTTTTTTTACGTAGAGATGTTTCACTTATGACTGTACTAGTGTCAGTCCCAAAAAGTTCTGTATAACTGAGATTCCACTGTGTACATACATAAGGGTCCTTATTAATAATGAGGTTAGAATAGAGTGGGTGGGTCTACTATTTACAGAAATATCCTTGTTTCAAGGGGTTGAGTTCCATAATAATAATAATAATAATCATCTATATAATACGTAGGTAACAAAAGTAACATGAATATGCAATAATATTATTTATGGTCTGGAGAGGATCTAGAAATAGGAAAAGTTATAGATGTACGTATTTATAGCCATGAATACCATTATTTTATGCACATTAGGCAAATGCAGCTGAGTATTCATTGCACACAATAGGCTATAGAGTTACATGCACACTTGTGACATACTGCTTGAAGTGATATCTGCACACCTTCAGACCCTGAGCCAATGGCCTTTGCCTTGTATGTCTAACTGATCAAGTTGTCACCTATAATAGGAAGAGAGTGATGAGGTGGAAAGAAGTTAAGGGATAAGGGAAGGAAGTAGGGGGTTAATTAAGAAAGAAGGAGGGAGTAAAAAGCAGGGGTTAATTAAAGGTAAATTCCTCACAGTTGTCTTTTTCTCCCTATGCCTGTGCTGTGGTGGTAAATGAAAGTATTAGAACAAAATCAGACTTACCAACCCCCAAGGAAGACTTCCCTGGATGTGGGTCCCATTTTCCCTTTGGAGGCTGTTACGATGTTAGCTAGACATTACACACTTAAAACAGTATGTATCAAATTCCCTGGATTTTTGTAGCAATCCCTGGGTCACACCTGAAATCCCTGGGAAACCCTGGATGGTTGGTAACACTGCAAAACACATAAATGATTTTTAGAATTCTGCAGTTACCATGATTAAATTCATTGAGTGATCATATTACAAACTTTATTTCCCAATGTAGGAACAGTTCCTTTGATGTTGTGTGAGTGATGTAAGTGTGAAAGATGAAGTCTGCTTGATATAGTGTTCTCCTTATAGAATTATGGTATCCCATGCCTTTAGATTACGTTAAAATTGTTTGTACCACCACTTCTTGAGATAGAACCATCATACACCTCTATTTGAATATTATAGAGCAAAATGAGGGGGTAGCAAATGCAAACTGCCACCTATACTCCCTAGACAGTCATCCTGTTCTTAGTGTTCTATCAGACTGTCACCTTGCTCTCTTAGATAACATTTCCCAGATACTCATTATGTTCTCATTAAACAGCTAGTATCATTTTCCATGTGGAATGGTGATTATAAGCTGCTTTCTTTCTCCCTAGTCATAATGATAGTATAACCAACAACCACTGTAGCCATTACTGTAGCCATCACTGTAGTCATTACTATACATGACCAACAGCCATTAATTACTTGTGGATGATTATTAATAATAATTCATCACCTAATTTAGGTGCAATACAAATGGTCTATAGAAGCTCGTATCTATTATTTGGATATAACTTAGTACTAGTTGCTAGCAAGTACTGACCAATGAAAATGATAATTATATGTAGGTCAATTGTGGTCAATCAAAAGACATGTTGCTCTAGTATAACTGTACAGTACAGTGGCGTAGGAAGATATTTTTCAATGGGGGGGCTCTAATATCTTAAGGACACAACATTTAATGTCTAGTGCACAATATAGAAACAGTTATAACTCCCCAAAGTAATGCAGCCTACAAGTGTTAACTGAAATAAAGTCTTTAGTAATAGTCTTAAGATCTAGAGTTACTGTTCTGGATGAATGCACATACAAATTGTTCAATCTGGATTGGGTCATAGTACTTTGTAAAAAGGTTTTAATCCTTCGTAGGGATGAAAATGCTGTTGCTGTGGTCACTGGAAGGGTAATGTAGAGTTTAAGAAGTAGGTACACTTTCTACCTAAGAATCAAGAATATATATCTATGCTAGTTGTTAATAACTTAGAGCTGCAGTGACACTAACCATGCAGTGGTGTCAACTTTTTAGGATGGGGGGGGGGGGGGGGGGGGGGGAGCTAATAAGGTAAAGACAAGAGCTGCAATTCAGCTCAAGGGGGAGGGTGTGTGAGGGGGATATGCCCCCGATCCTGCACAAAGTGCAGAAGCAAAAAATTTTTTTCAAAATCCAAGAGTTAAGAGAGCAAATTAGAGTAATATTCAAATAATTAAATACTGTTTACCAAACCACTACAATGCACATCACATAAAATATGCAGTGTCTACACTCCTGCCATGGTTGCTAGCAAAAACAGTGACAAATGAATTCAGAGATATGCTTTGAAATAACCATGTGCCTAGATGAACCTTGACCTGCTAATGAATAAACTTTGACCTAGCAATATCTGCTTTGATCAGTGGCAGCTGAGGGTGGGGTCTAAGCCCCTTGCCTACAATATTACAATGAAAAATGATCTCTTTATTGAAGTTGTTAGAATGTGCACAATTTGTCAGAATGAGCAAGGCTCTGTAAAAGAAGTAATGCCACCTGATTAAAGATTTGCAGCTAAAAGTGTATACTGCATTGACTTGTACTGTCTGTCTGAACTCCACTTACTGCTTATAGCTTCTCTACACTTTGCAGCCAACTTTCTACACTAGCTACACCTCACCTAGCCCGCCAAAAACTAAAATGCCTCAATCCCCTTTGCAATAGACAGCTGTCAGCCATAAATTCATCTCCCCAAAGGGCCAAAATTATGGGGGGGGCTCCAGCCCCCTGAGCCCCCCCCCCCCCCCCCATTCCTACGCCACTGCAGTAGTACAGTTGAAGACAATGGCAGTAGGAGTGGCTCTGTTAAGATTGTTAAACCCTACTCTAGCAGAATTTATACTCAGAGTGAAAGCCCTACTCTAGTAAAGTCAGAGAGAAGGGAAACAAAGTACTGTAAACTTTCATGTTCATATGCATATCTATAGCTACCTATGTTTATTAAATTTATGTAAAAATAATATGGGATGCTGGATTAATGTATAATAGGATGGCTTTTGCCTTGTGCTATTTTTACTCCCTGTCTACATAGCTTGAGCTGTTAATTCCAAATACCACAGCCAGCCATCCTATTACATTGCATATAGAATAATAATTTTCTCAAGTCTGCATTGAAGGAATTCTACTATATAATTATAATATTATAATAAAATTGAAGAATTTTAGTAGACATTCGGCTAAATATTAGGCTTTTCAAGGAATTAGAAAATGGGAATTTCTGTCACGCAGAACTCAGAGTTGGTAGCTACAGGGTATAATCTAAACTGTAGCTAGCTACACAGTTACATTTTCAGCAATACTAATCAAGTACACACTCTTTAACAGTATGCATGCTATGCATCATTGTACAGTGAATACATAGTTATCTTAATAATAATAATTGTTATTACAGAAACACTCTATTCTATATAATATTATAACAGCAATAGCTATCGTCATAAGACTAAAAATTTCATAGCTAATCTTCATCAGTTAACTTACAGTTGGGTTGTACCTTAGCATCATATCTAACACTAATATTCTTTGATCTCTTCTTTTTCTTCTTTCTAGTAATGATCCAATACAAAACAGCTACCACTATTATAGCTATTAGTACTAAGAGGACTATCACTAAAATTATAATCCATGTTGGTGGTAGTGGAGGAGGTGGAGAAGGTGTAGGCTCTGCAAGTGACATAGCTACATGACATAATTATTATCAAAATAATGATTCAGGGACTTACTCGGTGTTGTATTGAAACTGGTCAAGTTACATGTGATTTGATGGTTGTATTTTCTGGCTATATCATATACTCTTCCAGAAACGAGATCACTTATAGTTGTACTTATATTGCATGTAATACCAACGACTCGTATGTCAGTTCCTTCATGTAGGAGCGTGATCTCTTGGACGTGGTTTCTGTTTGGACCACAAGTCAATGTGATAATAGCTGTTGTGTCAGATACATCAGAAACTGTAACATTGACTATTTGATCTGTCAAAAATAATGTTGGAGTAAGATATAGCCAAACATTGCTACATGTATAGCTATGTCATGATTGTAATAATAAACTAACAGTCTTCTTCCTAGGAATATCTGAAAGTATTTTAGAGTGGTGAAGTGAATTTTTAGACAAAAAAGCAAAGCAAAGCAAAGCAAAAAGCTCTTACAAATTACTATACATTTAAAGTGGCCCAAATTATAGGGTAATTTTCATAGGACACAATATTTGCGGCTTGCAATGCCGTAGCTAACCTCTGAAAATCATATTTTTATATATAATATATAATGTGTAGTGTTTATGTATGAAGTTGTAAGTCAGTGAATAACTAGATGCTAATTACGTACGTATATAGTAAATTTGAATCTTTTAATGAAACTAAGAACACAAACAATGCAGGCCCAGAGGAAGCACTCATGTTTGGCTAGATTAACTTGAATTATATACAAGTTACCAGTGGAACCTGTAAATCAGCAATTAAGTAGCTAGTGCTCAAATCTTGATGCTGCTGCTGCTCTCTCTATTAGTCAAACTCGGTGCAGTTAGTCATTAAAAGTGGGTGTGATCAGTAAAATGGATATGGTAAACATTTTTGCCACACAGATAATAGCCTCACCCATCTTAATTACCTCCAGGCCTGTTATGGTTAGCCAAAAGGGACAGAACAAAATACGTACTACCCACTGAATAAACAATTAGGAAGTGAAATATCATCTACATACCTCTTTTTTGATAGCAGTCACAACCAGTTGGAAGTTCTATAGAGTATAATAATATATTATTCTGATAAGGCTAGTAATAATGTTCACAAGGTTAGCTCTATTTATCAATCACTAGCAAATACCCACCACACAGTGGCACTTGTGGGGAGTTTGTGTAAATTATTATTAATTTTTTTCACCACATAGTATCATACTTTAAGTTCACAAGGTTAGCTTATCATCCTGTACCTTCTGGTCTATTGCTTGTGGTTGAATTATAAGTGGTCACGTTTGATGTCCCATATGCATTAGTTGCTGTTATCATCACTTGGAATGGTCTGCACACATTTGGATGTGATTCAGAAATGATGGGAAGGCACTGAGAGCTGTTGTATGTTCCAGTTAGACTAGTCTGTAGTCCAGTGACATCAGTTACATTGACATCATAATCCACAGGATATTGGAAGGTGGAGTAAGGAAAGAAGCATATGGAATTGCCGATGTAGGAGATTCTTGGTGCACATGGAACACCTAAGAATAGTATATTAGGAGGAGGGGGTGGAGAGTGAGGTTAATATTATCATCACTCTAGTTTCTATACTCTACTGTTGTTGTTGTTTTCTATACAATGAACATAACATTTACCTCCACTCTGAAATGTGATGTCAGATGTTCCGATGGCATTACTTGATGTTGCAGAAACTGTAAATGACTCACAACTGTAAGACAAGTCACCAGGTAAGGAGATACAGTGATGTGAACTATTTAGTGTCCTCATAATGGTGTCAGATTGGGTGGTTATGTTAACACTATAGGACAGCACCGGATAGCGAGGGTCTGAATATGCACTGAAACAGAGACTATTGTTAGACTTCAGGTAAGAAATAGTTGTTGGTTCAGGATAACCTGTGAAAAGAATATTCAGAGAGTAGTTATGTAGTTAGTGTTATAGCACTATCTTTACCAATGATGATGATTCGGTAAGATGCCACTGTAGTGCGAATGAAGCAGTCTGGAAAATCACATTGATCTGTCAGAGTGACAAAGTACACCTGTGTGTTGTTCATTGAGAAAGTAAAGTTTGAGAAGCATATTGATTCATTGACACTCTCAATGGAGTAAGTTGTGTTACATGTGACTACACAGTCTGAGAATCTTGTCAGTTCCACATTCTCATATGGTGGACAGTAGCAGTCTTTAGGAAGGCCGGGATTAGCAGGCCAGACAAAGACTGGAGTAGCCATTTCGCCATCTGTGAAGTTATCTGGTATAGGAAAACACACAGTTTCACCTGGTCTTCTATACACTACCTCATGTGTCCCTGCAATGAATGGATGTAAGCTGATATAGATCACTATAGCTAGCTCTACTGTGGGTAAATCTTTGTTAGCTGATGTACCTGTTGTGGTGTGCAAGTTGTAGAATATTTGCTGTGATTTGGTGTCTTGTCCACAGAGTTCTCCATTCTCACCAAATGCAGACAATCTAAAGTACAATTCACTATTATTGAGAACATTTCTCAATGGAATAGTAACTATGTTTGTGGTAGAGTTGTGGACTAATGCTGGTTCCTGCAGATTATTATTGCGTATATCATCCAGTTCAAATCCTTCCAGTGTGAAATGACTGAGTTCACAGTCAGAGATGCTGTAAATCCATCCTATTGTTATGTTGTCTGAATCAACTTGTAACTGCTGGTAGTCCAACTCCAACAATTCTCTAGGAACTAATGTTGGTACTCTCTCTGTATAATTATAATGATATCTATACAGCTAGACATAGCAAATAGTTAACAACAATAATAATTAGTTAGTAATGCTAAAATAATAGATCAGTAATATCAAATTTAGTCATTATAGTGGAGTTATTACCATTAATAATATTTTCATTAACGGTTAGTTCAGTTAGAATTCCATGGATCTCACTTATCGGGTCAGTCGTGTGATCAATGAGAATGCACCGAAAGGTGTAGTCATTGAAAGAATGACTAACTTCAGGAATAGTTAGTGCTGTGTAACTCTCTACTCTGAAGTAAGGTGGAATGTGGAAAATATCGTACACATGATCATTGATCCTCCAGAATGGAGCAGCCATTTGTCTGTCAAGGTCACACTGGATAGCAATATTTGTACTTACACCTTCAACTGCAGTTTGAGTCACACAGCTACCTCTCTTCCCTATAGAGTATAGATATTTAGCTCTATAACTAACACTATCAAGTAGTTTGGTCTTACATGATGCTGTGAATAACAGAATGAAGACTGCTAGTTGAGCTCTCCTCTTCATGACCTTTGTTTGATATAATGCCTAGTCAGTGATGATTATCATTGCCAGTAACCACTACATATGATATCTTCCCAGTATTCATTCAATCTTGGATTTACTTCCTGTCACCACTGTTTCCCCTGGTGGGAAATATTGTGTAAACTTTGGTTCTGTGGATTCTTGAAAACTCCCCACTGTTCTATATTTTATTTACTAGTCCACTATTCTCAGGAAGTAGTGTTATAGCTACATAGAAATCATCATCATTTGCCTCAAAATACATAGCTAATGATTTTAGCTTGTTCCAATTATATGCACTAATGTTGGTGTGAGGTGTTGCTTTGATGTAAGTGTGAAAGATGAAGTCCACTTGATATGGTGTTCTCCCTATAGAATTATGGCATCCCATGCCTTTAGATTGGTTTGTACCACCACTTCCTAAGATAGAATCATCATACACCTCTATTTGAATATTATAGAACCAAATGAGGGGGTATAGCAAATGCAAACTGCCACCTACTCCTCAGACAGTCACCCTGTTCCTAGTGTTCTATCAGACTGTCACCTTGCTCTCTTAGATAACATTTCCCAGATACTCATCATGTTCTCATTGTGTCATTAGTACATCCACTGGTCCCTGAACAATTCTTTCTATAATTACACAATGTAGCATTTTTTGTTCCAAATTAACCCTGAGGCTATCTTACTATAATAATTTGATGTGATTTTGGTGATGTAGTGTTCATTTTTTACCTATACAGTTATAGCTAGCTAGCTACTCATCAAGAAAATGTGAGGCCATATCTTAATGTAACAGCTAGTATCATTTTCCATGTAGAATGGTGATTATAAGCTGCTTTCTTTCTCCCTAGTCATAATTAATTTTTTTATGATACAGTGAAATAGTATATAACCAACAACCATTATTGACAGCCATTACTGTATATAGCTATAACTATAGTCATTACTATACATGACCAATTACTTGTGTATGATTATCAGTATAATCCATCACCTAGTATATGTGCAATACAAATGGTCCATAGATGCTTGTATTTATTATAACTTAGTACTAGTAGCTAGCAAGCACTGACCAATGAAAATATCAAATTTACCTTGAGGTCACCTATAATAATAATCTTATTGGTCAATCAATACCATGTAGCTCTAGTGTAACTACATAGTAGTACAACGGTAACAGGAGTGGCTCTGTCAGGATTATTAAGCCCTACTCTAGCAGAAGTTATACTCAGAGTAAAAAGCCCTACTCTAGCAGACTCAGAGTGAAGAGAAACAAAGCGCTATAAACTTTGAGGAACTTTTATGTCCATATGTTTATCTATAGCTAGCTATGTTTATTAGGCCAACTCAGGTTTCTCAAGTAGCCCCTCGTAAAAATCTGTGGACAAAGTCTTTGCTGGACAAATAGGCCATTCCAGAGGCCACCTAATGACAGTAGCTAAGGAGGGTGTGGTCATCCACATTATTGTTTAAAAATAATTATGGCTGGATAAATATGTAATAGTGCTGTTTTACTCCCTTCCTACCTGCATAGCTTGAGCTATTAATTCCAAATACCACAGCCAGCCACCCATCCTATTATATTTCATATAGAATAATAATTTTTTCAAGTCTGCATTCTACTATAGCTAATATCATAAAAATTGAAGAATCCTAGTGGACATTCAGCCAGTTTTTCAAGGAATTTGGAAAATTTCTGTCACGGAGAACTCCAAGTTGGTAGCTACATATAATCTACACTGTAGCTAGCTACACAGTTACCACTAGTAAAAATATTGAATTTCCTGCTTCAGGTTATGTACAGTTTAGGTGAAGGATTTATCAACTATAAGAATAATTTCCTGAAGTTAGGAAATGCCATGTGAACTTGTATAAGCACTGTAGCAGGATAGAGCACAATTTCCTGTACACAATCCTTCACATTTCGACAGCAGTAAATGTGGTGTGGACACTACAAGTATAGAAACCAAGTCATTTCATATTTACTGCATGAAGTTTTTGAAGCACATCAGATGAAATGTACTGTATACAGTATTATTCGCATTTCCTTTATAATAATAAGCCATTCATAATTATTATTATGACATTATTGTACAAGTTCTTCAATTCAGAAAATAAATAAATAAATAAATAAATAAATAAATAAATAAATAAATAAAACAAATACATACATAAATAAATAAAACAAATACATACATAAGCAGCCATACAAGAAGGATATAAAGTCAACTGCAGTTCAAGCAGTGCCCACTTTGGAGCAGAGCTTCTGGTGAAGCTGCTTCCATCACTTCATCTGCTGTCTTGATTGTAAAGTTTTATTTTTTGCTGTTTCAGCATCCAGTGTGTCAAACATTTTCTTTACAGCAGTCTTTCTCCATGGTAAATCATGAACTGACAGCACATCTTCATCCCAATCCACCTCAACATATTATTCTATCTTCATAATTTTTCACAATTAGCCAGATTTCTTCTTGGTTTTAGTGCTACACCATGATCAACCAATTTCTGGAATAAGAGAAAATCTATAAAATTAATGGTGTGTCTACATGACTGTAGTTAACATAGTCATAGCTTGCTTCATAATCAATAATGTAAGTTAATGTAGAACATAAATAGCTTTGACTTCTCTAATTAAACAGCACATTTTAATGTGTGCATGTTTTAGCTGCAAGTCAATTGCAAAATGCTGGCCCCTGACCATTCTATAGAGCAAAATTGAATATTTAGCTATAATAATATGAAGGAACCTTATAGTATGTATAGCTATTGAACACTAAATGTCGAAGGTTTTTTAGCTGTTGTCAAAAACTTAGGTTACCATACTCCAAAAACTCCAAGGTAACTAACCCTTGAGACAAATAGCTCAGCAGTTGTAGGTAGGAAGGAGTAGGGTAACTGAATAAAAGGCCCAACACTTACAATCTTGTAACAAGAAGTGTAGTGAACATTAGCTATTATATTTTAGCATGATTACTTTATTATTTTAGTCTCAGTTTTTCCTGCCATGCATAATTTGCTTTAGTAGCTAGCTGAATTCAGATATAAATTTAACAGGGGTTCCCCATGCATTAGCCAAATTAGCCATTGGCTAATTCTAGTAGCTTTTGGCTACAGTTGGACAAGCAGAATTAGCCAAAATGGATATAATCCTCCTTTACCGAAGCATCTTTCTGACCTCTACTGCATTGAATGGTAGTATGGCTAAAATGGCTAAAGAAAAATTAATAAATTAGCCATTTTGGCAATTTTTATTTTCTGTCGGGAACCCCTGAAATAGAAGTTGACATCTGTAAACTATACTTAATCAATTCCCTATAGCAGATAGCTATGTTTATGTTGGCTTAGCTATACAAGTGTATGAGACTTAGTTTGAGATGGCAAGGATGGTGTTATTTCCAATTAAAACACACTTTCATTTAACAACCTTTTGGTCATTGGCCAAGGCACTGTGGCTACAGAACCACAGTGCTGATAGAATGCAGTCGTATTTTGCATTAATGTAACCCCACTACAAATATAGCAGTATATACACACACATGCCTGCTGCAAATGAGTACATACCAGGTGGATAAAGTCAGAAATGTAATAAGGACAAGGTGGAATGCAATCCATTTATTTTTTAAAGAGGGTACTTGACTCAATTACACAACAATACTGACCTATGACTATAGCTAATACTTATTCAAGACAAGGTGAGGACACAATAATCAACCTCGAAATACAGACACACTATAGGCCCCAGCATTTAGAGGGTATGAGGATATACGTAGCTATGTATATTGAATTTAACTAGCTAGCTAGTAAACATACTCTTGCTAGACGTTTATGTCTCCTTTTTTGCTTTTGCTTTCAGCGCTCAAACCTCTCCTAGCATTTTCATATCTAGATCAGTAAAAACGATAAGCTGTATCTAAAAATGTAGACATTTTATTGATCTGATATGATCTACACAGCATATAGCTTGGAAATATTTGGCTGATTTTAAATCAGGCAGTTAGTGAGAAATTTTGGACTAGAATCACCAATGTCATTAGTATACTAATTGCCAGTCATCATGACTTTTGACTTTTTGTTCCGTCATTTGAGATGAATCATGATCAAGCCATTATTTGTGACATGTCATGAATAAATCCAGATACCCATGCTTAGTTGTAAAATGGAAAGAGAATGATGAAAAATTACTCAATATAGCTAGCTATACATACAGTATCCACTATAATTGTCATACCTCTTATATGCCGAGTAAGAAATTTGGGATAGGCCTCTGACTTAAGATGCTGGTTTTCAGGACTTTTATAAATAAATCTGAAAAAATATAATAGCTAAACTTTCTTCATGAACAAAATCAAATTAGCTAGCTGTGAAGAAAACACACATGACAGTACCACATACTCATTTCCAATAGACCATCCTTTGAAGTTGTCAGGATTCTCTTCTTCAAGTATGGCATATACTCTCTGAGTTTCACGCTAATAAAAAAAATGTAGAGATGTCCTAAAGAACTGTGACTAGATAGAGTGATTATAGATTAAACAATTACACAGAATAGGAAGCTACTTCACAGCTAGCTGGCTATAGAGTTCATATCTCAAATACCACCATGCATTATATAGAGTCATAGACTTTCATGTTAATGTATACATGTAGGTTGTAACCTCTGTGTATGCCCATGTGACATAACATACATGCATGTGCATCTCACATGATGGCTACTTCTGAAGAGAGAGAGAGAAGTCTTGGGTTCTTTTGGAACTCTAGTTTGGAAGATTATTAGAAGCTAGTCTATTTTTCAATTATTTATAATGATAGAAGAGCTCCATAACTTTTGACCAATGCTAACTATTATCAGCAATAATGGAACAAAATAGTAGCAAAGTTTGGAGCAAAATAGGGCATAATTTGGAGCATTGCCAAAAAGCAAAATGGGTAAAAATTCTGGCAGAATCTGGCAAGCCCGCTCTAACCCAAAACGCTACCGGGGAACTCAAGATTGAAGTGTAAATACATACCACGGTAAATATACAAACTTACCACACTAAGACTGGTCTGGAATTTCTGGTGAACCTGGACCACTACTACCACTCTCATCTTCTGAAGAATGAAGAATCCATGATAATCGTGACTAAGTTACTATAAAGTCGTTACCGCCAAAAGTTAGTTGCCTCGTGCATTTCAACGCATGCGTACTCTGATTCATTAACCTTGTGTGTGGCGCAGTATCAATGTACAATCTATCGCCGTGCTGTTTGTATCGTTCATATTAAAATACCCAATAACCATACACTGGACCATAGTCCAACAAAATATTATTTTTAAGATGCAAATGCATGTGCATATTGGGACAATGATTTAACCATACACTGGACCATAGTCCAACAAAATATTATTTTTAAGATGCAAATGCATGTGCATATTGGGACAATGATTGTACATGTTCACAAAATTTTAACAAAAGAATGATATTTTGCTAGAGTGATATCAGAGACTTCAATGGCATTCTGAAGCATCAACCCACAAATAATCGATCTATTGAAATTCAACTTATGAGTAGGTTTATTTGTGACAATAATTTGTATGCCATCCAACCCCTGATATCTACAAAGATGAGCTAAATGATCTCTTTACCCTTCGATCATCTCTTACAGGCTCTGTTCTTATGGCTCATGCAAGTTTTGTAGACTATACTTTTCCAACTAAATGCACATGCCATGTTTTTGGAGAAACTGAATTAGACCTTTTGAAAGCATGTGATGGCAAAGTTAAATGTACTATCCCATGGCTAAGATTGTCATAGAATTCCATTTATTATAAATACATCAAATTGCTGCCATCAACAACAAAGTCTGCTATGGCTAAATGGGGTGAAAATATAATTATTTGGTTCTTCAACAGTTTTACCACAACTTTTTGTAAATCCCATTGATGGTACTCTACGTCCAGTTATATAGAATAAACAATTTTTTCATACTGAGTTATATTGTTTCTGAACAAGTCTTTGTCTTGCTTGTGTATCTTGGTTCCAGCCTCATTCTTGCCGGTTTAGCATTGGTAAGCCTGCACAAGTATGGTGCAAAGGTGCATTTGAATCGGAAGGCCTACATTCATTTTTACCATTACATTCCTTGTCCTGTATGTATTCATACAATAATTGTAACTAGGCAGTAAAGATTGTTATGGTATCACCTTGTTAATTTCTAGTTGCTGTTCTTATCTTTTCCTTATTATAATATTCTTGTGTATGGTTTTTTGGTTAATGTTTATAGACAGGAATTGTGTTCTTGCATTTTCTGAACACAGGAGGCAATATAGCTAGTCAATACTATAATAATAATAATGATATTTCAGATAACAGGAAATTAATCATAATATACATAGAATGAAATTTCCCCATCAGAAAAGTATTGGAAAGTTGATGTGTACGAGTGCAAGAAATTATGATCTGTACTGTATTTAGGAAAGGTATATTGGAAAGTTGGTGTGTACGAGTGCAGGAAATTATGATCTGTACTGTATGTAGGAAAGGTATATTGGAAAGTTGGTGTGTAGGAGTGCAGGAAATTATGATCTGTACTGTATGTAGGAAAGGTATATTGGAAAGTTGGTGCGTAGGAGTGCAGGAAATTATGATCTGTACTGTATGTAGGAAAGGTACTGGAAAGTTGGTGCGTAGGAGTATAGGAAATTATGATCTGTACTGTATGTAAGGAAATGTAATGGAAAGTTGGTGTGTATGAGTACAGGAAATTAGGTGATTCATCTCAACAAATTTCCTGAACATTTCCTTCATCGGTGTGTGGCAAGGAAATTCACAATTTTTACTAGTGTACATTTTCATTTCTAATCAAGTACATTCTCTATAACAGTATGCATACTATGCATGATTGTGTAGTGAATACATAGCTATCATGTATTAATAATAATTATGTTAGCTAGTTGAAAATAATTACAGAAACACTCTTCTCTTTAACAACAATACAGTCATAAGACTAAAAATTTCACAGCTAATCTTCATCAGTTAACTTACAGTCAGGTTCCACTTTAGCATCCTATCTAACACTAATATTCTTTGATCTCTTCTTTTTCTTCTTTTTAGCAATGATCCAATACAAAACAGCTACCACTATTATAGCTATTAGTACTAAGAGGACTATCACTAAAATTATAATCCATGGTGGTGGTAGTGGAGGAGGTGGAGGAGGTGTAGCCTCTGCTCGTGACATAGCTACATGACATAATTATTATCAAAATAATGATTAAGGGACTTACTCGGTGTTGTATTGAAACTGGTCAAGTTACATGTGATTTGATGCTTGTATTTTCTGACTATATCATATACTCTTCCAGAAACAAGACCACTTATAGTTGTACTTATATTGCATGTAATACCAACGACTCGTATGTCAGTTCCTTCCTGTAGGAGCGTGATCTCTTGGACGTGGTTTCTGTTTGAATCACAAGTCAATGTAATAATAGCTGTTGTGTCAGATACCTCAGAAACTGTAACATTAACTATCTGATCTGTCAAAAATATTGTTAGAGTAAGATATAGCCAAACATTGCTACATGTACCTATAATAGCTATGTCATGATTGATAATAATAAGAACATTATACAGAGTCAGCATCAAAAAATATGATTTTCAGAGTTGCAAGCTACAAATACATACTGTGTCCCACTTTATATTGGTAAGAGTTTGTTGCTTTGCTTTGTTTTTGGGTCTGAAAATTCACTTAACCACTAAAATATCCTTTGTGTTTATGTAGTTGTGAGTCAGTAAAATAACTGGATGCTAATGTATAGTTTTAATGAGACTCAGAACACAAACAATGCAGGCCCAGAGGAAGCATTCATGTTGGACTAGATCAACTTGGACAGCTGAATTACATACAAGTTATCTATGGAACCTAACCAGAACAGGCCTGGAAGTAGTTAGGCTATTTTCTGTGTGACAAAAATGTTTATCATATCCATTTTACTGATTACACCCACTTTTAATGACTAACTGCACTGAGTTTGACTAATAGAGAGAGCAGCAGCAGCATTAAGATTTGGGCACTAGCTACTTGATTTACAGCCAAAGGTGATAGAATACCCACTGATTAAATAATTTTTAAAAAGGAAGTGAAATATCACCTCTTATTTGATAGCAGTCACAACCAGTTGGAAGTTCTATATCAGATCTATTGCTTGTGGTTGAATTATAAGTGGTCACGTTTGATGTCCCATATGCATTAGTTGCTGTTATCATTACGTGGAATGGTCTGCACACATTTGGGTGTGATTCAGAGATGATGGGAAGGCACTGAGAGCTGTTGTATGTTCCAGTTAGACTGGTCTGTAGTCCAGTGACATCAGTGACATTGACATCATAGTAATCCATAGAATATTGGAATGTAGAGTGAGGAAAGAAGCATATGGAATTGTTGATGTAGGAGATTCTTGGTACACATGGAACTCCTAAGAATAGTATATTAGGAGGAGGGGGTGGGGAGTGAGGTTAATATCTTAGGAAATTATCACTCTAGTTTCTATACTCTACTGTGTTGTGGACATCTAATAACATAGCCATTAGTAACAGTGACATAGAAGAGCCATATGGAATCAGTAACTTGTTATTCAATTCTGGGACCTCATTAGAGAAACTTCCACTGCTATAGTACCACTTTTGTTAATAATTACATGTTCTCTGTTAGCCAGGTTGCTAATGAACAACCTCATTAAAGGGATTTCCTCCAGAAATAGTTATTAGGCACATTAATTATACTATTATCAGTACGTATTGCTGTTGTTGTTGTTGTTGTTTTTCTTATTCCACATACATAGCTAACAACATTTACCTCCACTCTGAAATGTAATGTTAGATGTTCCAATGGCATTACTTGATGTTGCAGAAACTGTAAATGACTCACAACTGTCAAACAAGTCACCAGTTAAGGAGATACAGTGATGGGAACTATTTAGTGTCCTCATAATGGTGTCAGATTGGGTGGTTATGTTAACACTATAGGACAGCACTGGATAGCGAGGGTCTGAATATGCACTGAAACAGAGACTATTGTTAGACTTCAGGTAAGAAATAGTTGTTGGTTCAGGATAACCTGTGAAAAAAATATTCAGAGAGTAGTTATGTAGTTAGTGTTATAGCACTATCTTTACCAATGATGATGATTCGGTAAGATCCTACTGTAGTGCGAATGAAGCAGTCTGGAATATTACATTGATCTGTCAAAGTGACAAAGTACACCTGTGTGTTGTTCATTGGTGAAATAATGTTTGAGAAGCATATTGATTCATTGATACTCTCAATGGAGTAAGTTGTGTTACATGTGACTACACAGTCTGAGAACCTAGTCAGTTCCACATCCTCATATGGTGGACAGTAGCAGTCTCCGGGAATGCCAGGATTAGCAGGCCAGACAAAGACTGGAGTAGCCATTTCACTATCTGTGAAGTTATCTGGTATGGAAACACACACAGTTTCATTTGGTCCTCTATACACTACCTCATGTGTCCCTGCAATGTATGGATGGAAGCTAATATACATCACTATAGCTCTACTGTGGGTATTGTCTTTGTTAGCTTATGTACCTGTTATGGAATGCAAGTTGTAAAATATTTGCTGTGATTTGGTGTCTTGTCCACAGAGTTCCCCATTCTTACCAAATGAAGAAAGTCTAAAGTACAATCCACCATGGTTAAGAGCATTTCTCAATTGTATATTAACAATGTTTGTGGTGGAGTTGTGGACTAATGTTGGTTCCTGCAGACTATTAGTTAGTACATCATCCAGTTCAAATCCTTCCAATGTGAAATGACTGATGTCACAGTCAGAGATGTTGTAAATCCATCCTATTGTTATGTTGTTTGAATCAACACGTAACTGCTGATAGTCCAACTCCAACAAATCTCTAGGAACTAATGTTGGCACTCTATCTAGATTATACATTATACGTAGTTAATAACTGGTTGTTATAATTAGTTAAGAACTGTTACTTTAGTCATGCTAAATCAACAATAGTAGTTAATGGGCTAGCTATTAGCTACATAAAGTTATATTCAATTTTACATCATCATCTCTGTAAACAGTAAGTGGAGCCCCTCTATTCTAACCCCCTGAAATAAGGATATTTGTCCCAAGATGTCTGTAATGGAGAGATTCTACAGTACTAGCTATCTATTTAATAATTACCATTGAAAGTGTTTTCATTGACAGTCAGTTCAGTTTTAATTCCTTGGATCTCTCTTATTTGGTTAGTCATATGATCAATGAGGACACACTGAAAGGTATAGTCATCGAAAGCTTGACTAACTTCAGGAATAGTTAGTGCTGTATAACTCTCTACTCTAAAGTAAGCTGGAACATGGAAGATATCGTACACATGATCATTGATCCTCCAGAATGGAGCAGCCATTTGTCTGTCAAGGCCACACTGGATAGCAATATTTGTACTTATACCTTCAACTGCATTTTGATTCACACAGCTACCTCTCTTCCCTATAAAAATTACGTAGTTCTATAACTAACACTATCAAGTAGCTTGGTCTTACATGATACTGTGAGTAGCAGAATGAAGACTGCTAGTTGAACTCTCATCTTCATGACTTTTATTATGCTTAGTGTGATAATCTTGAAACAGTTATCTATATTATACATATACTGCACGCTCTTAAGTTTTAAAGTCAACACATCAATGAACTGAACGGACTGACATACGTATGACAAAGCACAGCATGTTAGAAAAGCCAGAAAAATAAATGATTGGCTACGTAACTAATAGCTAATATTCATAAGTTACAACATCTGACCAATAAGTTGCACTCAAAGTGTATTTAAGTCACTGAGGACGCAGTAGGGCTCGGTACCAAAATTTTCCCTATAATGCTATTCTCTAATTCTCACTCATGCCACCCATAATGCTTTTCATTTTGCCTATAATGCTCACGATTTTGCTCATAATGCTCACGATTAATAAAATAAAAAATCAAGAAAACAAACAAAAGGTTCATCAGAATCATTACTTCCTATAGTTATACTGCAGCATAATTGATGTTTCAATAGTCTCTTCTAGCGAGGAAGTTTGCTGTTCACCAAAACTATTTGATAAAAGTGAAAAAACACGCTCAGCAGCTGCAGAGGATGGCTGAACCAGTAATACTAGTTTACATGCAGCTGACCAATGGGGAAGCTCATTAGAGTGCTTCTTCCACCACTCTAACTTGTCTATGGTTGGTGACACACCATCTGCTTTTGCCATGTAGATAGGAAGCTCTACTTTCAAATCTTCCAGCTTATCATTGAGGAAAGGAAAGGCCTTCAACTGGTCAATGTCAGCAGAGCTTGGACAAAGTTCAGACACCTTGGCTGGATCAAAATATCTGGCATATTTGAAGGCTGTAACAATTGGCTTTAGATCACCTTCAAATTTTTGCTTGAAATGAACAATAGCAGGCTTGATACACTCAATAGCATAATTTATTAATTGTTGTTTCTGTGTTGGCCTGTTTGAAGATAATTTATTGGCAACAGCTGTAGTATTAGGGAAATTCTGGGCAGAAATAGTAGCCTGGAGTTTAACAATTTCTTCATAGGCACTAAAAGCCAGTGACCCATCTCCCTCCAATCTATAGGTGGCTTTGACAAATGGCTCACCAAAATCAACGGTAATTGCAAGTTCCATCTACAGCTTCCGACTCTTAGGAGGGTCATTGAGAATATCAACAAGCTTTTTAGAGGAAGGGGGGAGATCATTATTCTCAACAAAAGGAAGCACATCAGCAAAATCGACAAGCATATGTTTCATCACCTCCCATTTAGACCACCATCTGGTACTAGAGTAAGTAGGAACAGGCAAACCAGTCACTTCCCTCCAAGCCAATTTTGCTTTTGGACTCCGTGTAAACAGGCCCACCCAAACTTTTATAAATTCATCTAGCACATCTTCTCCCCAACATGATCAAGAGTGTGTGAGAAACATCCCACATCTAGAAGACATGGATAAACGATTTGAATTGCTACATTGTTGACTGAAGCACAATCACGAATTGCTGCTACTAGCTGATTTGAAGAAACACTAAGCTCATTAGATAGGCACATGATTAATTGCCTGGCCACTTCTTCACCTGTAAGGCTCTTAGCTAATAGCATCAGCCTGACAACATGTTGTTGTATTTGCCAGTCAGCATCGATAAAACGAAGTACAATAACCATGGCTTCGCACACATGTGTGGTACTATCAAAAATTACACCAATATCATTTCCTTTATGTCTTCTCTGATACTAGCAAACTCCTGTTCACGAATAAAAGGGATAAGCTGAGATAAGTTACTACTATGAGAAAGCCTAAAAGTACTTTCTTCAAACACCTCTCTAAAGCAGTCTACCTTGGACAGTGGTACTCCAGCTTTCAAGAAAGATTTAACTACTTTAATACGAAAAACTCTCACTTCATCAGAAAGACCTTCTCCAATGGGGTGTTTGTTCTTATCATACTTCCATAGCATATCAGCTATTGTTTTATCTTGAGCTTTCCTAGAAACTAAAAGCTTTTTGCTACTAGCTATCATGTTTAGCTGATTTAATATGCTGCTGCAAAACACTCTTCTTAGCAGACACAGGCTCTCTACAAGCCTGACAAAATAACTTTCTTGATACCACAGATAAGTGCTCATTAGGAAATTCTTTAACTCTGGTGGAAGGAGGAATAGAGGGCTCAACAGCAACGGAACCCTTACCAGACCGTAAGCCTTTAGGTGGATTAGACTTCAATTTCCTTTTTCTGGACAAATCGGATGAAGCAGGACACTTCAGCCTGCTCAAAAGATTGGGAACATCAACAGTTTCACTACTGCTAGGCCCAGAGCTGCATGCTGAGACTGATATCAGTAATTTCTTCTCTCATAAGATTAGGAACATCAACCTCACTACTGCTAGGCCCAGGGCTGCTACGAACATCAGGAATTTCAGTCTCTGTATCCATTAGACATTCAGCCATTTTCAAAGCTGGCTAGTAGCTAGTACAGCTAAGCTGAGCTTGCAGCTGCAAGCTCAGCTTAGATGTGTTTGCTGATAATAACACACATGCTTACATACAAATTTTTAATTAACTCAGGAATTCATTCCCAAAATGCTCCAAGTTTGACCTATAATGCCAGCATTATTCTCTAATGCTTCACTGTACCTAAAATGCTCAAAAAAATGCTAGCATAATTTACCGAGCCCTAGGACGCAGTAATTGTGGATTAAAATGATTGTGGATATATTTTAACCCAATGCTACACAATAAAAAAAACTATTCTGAAAATGGTATAATACCAATTAATGCAGAGCTTTAAATCAATGGTGGACAGTTATGGTTACATAACTGTTGTTATAACTACTGTACAGTAACAATTCTATTAATATAATTATTATGGATTTACATTGTCTATTATTTTGTAGCTATTATAAGAGATCTATGAACCTACATAATGGTGGAATTATGGGGGCAGTGAGGGCACTTGCCCCCATTCTAAATTCAATGGCATAGCAAACAACTTTACACAACATTGCCATACAATAGGTAGTGGGCTGGACCCACTCTTGTAGTTAAATAACAAGCCAGCTGGACATTCTTATTATCTATCCATGCTTGCAACACTAAATTAGTGCTGCTCCATTTTGATCATCACTGCCACCAGTGAACACCTGTTTTCAGTTTTATGACAATTCAAGATATATCCCTGTTCCACTATGTCCAGAACCATGTTACAAGTTAAAAATAAACTCCCAGATACCTTTAAATCATCAAACTCTCATAGACAAAATTATATTTTGCCATCATTGAAACATGATGGTAGGAGTATGATTACCAGAGAGTGTGACACTCTTGACCACAGATCTATATAGTTGACCTGCCCCCATACTCAAAATCATCTTTCTCTGCCTATGACCTAGACACCTGTTCAATTATTCTGCCTTCATGCTCAATTTTTGGATCTACAGATAAAATGAATTCTAATAACAGCTATGCAGGAGAGGGGAGCATCACTTCTCTATGAACTCAAAAAGAGCCAGCATGACTTTACATGAGAGCAGTAATGTCATTTTGATAATTGTTTGTCATTATGCTAGTTTTGTGTCTCTTAAAAACAATAATAGCTATAACCAATTACTGTTGTGAGTATACATTATATCAACCTTTTCAACATTATGCCTTAGAGTAAGCATAATAAAATTGTTTAATACAACTCAACTCACAACAACTCACAAAAACGCACAATGAACAATGTTATTTAAAAAGTAATATGACAGGTTATATAAAACCACAGATCTATTATACCGGTTATAGCTATTAATGTTATGCAGTCTACCACAACATTCACATTGACATGCTGCCTGCCCTGAGCTAAGAGCAATAGCTGAAACTCCTGAAATTATTATGCTTCAATTATGCCCCATTTAAGATTATGCCCAAATGGAGACAAAAGAATAATAATAATTATGCTGCTTATTGTACTCGAACTCAGGCCTAAAGCGCGTGCTAATTAATTTTACGCATTCCTCAAATTTTTCACTCGCTCTCTGAAATCATAATGCATAATGGCAGGTGGTGTTGGAGCTTCCCGCAGTTTCTGCATGCATTTCCTACACAGTACATAATCAAAATTCATCAGATATTAATTGGAACTATGAATTTTAAGTTGTATGAAGGATCCTGCTTCACTCCAAAAATTGAGCATCATCCATAACTTACTATCAGAGTACAGCATCAAAAATAATATCAAGCTCTTGATTTCTTCAATACTCCATGTCTTTTCTCTTATGGAAACAGCTTCCTTCTTTGCATCACAGTGTCAGACCTAGAGTGTGATGATTTTATTAGAGGTATAGTCCTACTACACTAATCTACATTCTACTTCATTCTATATCAACTTTAAAGACCATCCACATTTGGGAGTTTTAGATAAATCACCCATATCCATTTGAGTTACTGTCCCTTCCACCAAGATTAGATGAGGTTCGATGAGGTTCAATATTTCTTACCATACTGAATAGCCTTTCAGGGTCTGCATTGGAATTAGGAAGTATCAATAGCCTTTTAACAAGCTGTGAAAGCACACTGAACATGAGGATTTCATGATCAGTAACACTTTTTACTTTAACCAAAAGTAATCTTCTTTAGGGACATACTTGGGAAGTTGGCTATCAGAGCAAGCTCTATATACACCATACTTATGTAAGCATGCTAGTTTTAGATCATCTTGTTGCATAATTTGTCTGCATTTTTTATACGACATATAACGACATATAACGGCATGAGTGATAAGTATTATTATGTCCTTATATTTTATATATAAGATTCCTATCATAATAAGTTAACTGAAAGGAGTAAACACATGTCTATAGCATTCTTCTGCTGCTAGAATAAAGAAATTCTAAATCTCTGACCATTTCTTATTGATCATGGCTCCACCTACTTCATAGAATATAATGACAGAAAGCATCTCTGCTGCTAATCTGAAATATCTCAAAGGGACCTGTCAATATGAAGTTCTATCTCCTAATTATTATTAATAATATTCATATTCTTGCTAATAGTGCATGTCTCTTGCTATTACATAACTATAATTATTATAATTTTTTAAATGTTCAACTCTGCCTGCTAATTTATAGAGTTATTCCAATTGTAAGGTAGGCAAATATCCACTCTTACATCTTCAGATGGGTAATAAGACAGTTCAATTCATCCAACATTCACTAGGTCATGAAGGTCATGAATGTAATGATATTTTATCTCAATGTGCTTAGTTTTCCTACAGATCATGAAAAATATTTATGCTCATGATCTAAATCTGATACTATTTTACTCATGATCCTAAAAAGAGGATGCTTGATTAAAGAATGAGCAATAAACACTCATAAAAGACATGGAACAAACAACAATTAACAATCTGTTGTATCTATACTTACTATAATAATAATATAGCTAAAAAATTTGTGATCTTAAGAATCTTTTCTGTCTTGTTTTTCTTACTGAAACAAGGTTGTGTATAATAGCTAATTGTTAATATTTAGAAAGAGGACAATGTCCAGTAGCTGTAAATTGTATTTATAAGATGCCATCACTTCTCTAATAGATATTCTTCAACTGGAATGGACTAGAGGAATTAATGAATGCTCCATATTAAGTTCAATAGCTATCAGATAATTAAGTTGTAAGCCAAACATCACCATTGTTATACTGTGGTTGAGCTGTGAGCAATAAGAGAAATACTTAAAAGTGGCCACAGTATTATTATAAATGTGCCTGTATAATAATTATAGCTTATAGGAGTTTGTACAGATGCCAGTTCTTAAGGTTTAGGATTATCATTATAGAGTTATTTGCAATAATAATAATATTTACGTATGTTAATTTATAGCCACAGACGCCAGTTCTTAAGGTTTAGGATTATCATTATAGAGTTATTTGCAATAATAATAATATTTATATATGTTAATTTATAGCCACAGACGCCAGTTCTTAAGGATTATCATTATAGAGTTATTTGCAATAATAATAATATTTACGTATGTTAATTTATAGCCACAGACGCCAGTTCTTAAGGTTTAGGATTATCATTATAGAGTTATTTGCAATATTTAGGTTAATTTATAGCCACAGATAATGTCTGTGATTTCTTTCTGGAGAATAGAGGTCAATGAACATGCTATTATATGTACTATAATAGTCAGTTTATTTTACTAATATTTGTCTCCTTCAACTACTGGTGCCACCATCACAGTAGTCTGTAGCAATAATGTAAGGTCATGTATTGAGTAAAAAACTTCAGAGCTCTTGTTACTTCAAGTTTCACTGTTTAAAATACGCTCAGAAGCTGTAAACATTAAATCCTCTACCATAAACTGCAACAGAAGTTCAAATTTCAATTCTCTTCAATTACACAGAGATTACGTTAACATTAACAATAATATTTTAATGACCTTCAATGTATCAACACTACCTTTGAAACTATAATTATACGTACTTCCTCTCATTGCAGGTGTAATGTCACCTTCTCTTCCACTCCTGACCATTGGTTTAAGTATACTGATATTAACAATGTTAACAGTCACGAACAGAAGCTGATGACAACATCAGACAGAATGTAGCATATCTGGCAACACAAACTGAAAACACCATGCCTGATATCAGTGACTCTAATTATGTATGATGATATTATAGCAGGAGAACATACTTACATAAACACTTCTACAATTCCATTGGAGAGCACCTATACAAATTGTGATGTCCTCAACTTTCAGTGTCTAGCTAGGACTCACAACTTAGGCTAGCTATAGCTAACTTAGCTAACTCCAGTTACACGTGTTTTTGAATCTCTATGAAAAACTGATTATTGTGCACAGATCAATGATAAAGATTATTCATGATGACATCTAACTGAGCATGCTCATAACAGTAATGATAAATGACTAAGGTTCAGAGTTCACAAGTATCATCAGTACATTACACAAATATATCTCAACCTCCACCTCCACCTGTACAGACTTCCTCAGAAAAACCTACAAATATCAGAACACAACGCTTAACAAAACATGGTGAATGTTTTGCAAACCCAGTTTGAACACAATTCAAACTTGGAATGAGTCATAATTAATGACACCTCCATGCCTGGGTAATATGAACAGAGACAAGCTGTAACCAACATAAATCATAAGCCAACCTAGCTAATATAGCTAGCTAATTAGCTAGCTAAGTTTGATCTTAAGGATTATGATTATTATATAGAATGAGGACAATGTCTATAATAGCTGTAAGTTATATTAAATGGCATGCCTTTAGATATCTCCCACTGGAATGGACTAGAGGAAATAATGAATGCTCCATACCTACATATTAAGCCCATAGCTATCTAGCTATCTACATATGTGTGGTATGATAATGTCCTACTGCTGATGACTTGGGAATTTTATGAAGCCTAATACACACATCAGTGATTGATTCCTAATATATACATAACTTTGAAACAGCTGTAGTGAGTAGGATGAGAAAATCAAGTTAGAGAATGCTATACTTATAGCTGATGATGGTACTGGCATGTTTAGTGCTGTTGATTAGCTTCTATTGCAAGAGAAAAGTTGTATGAGCAGAACCTGATGACTACGTAGCTATATTATTTTAATTATCACTCAATACACAGTTCGTTATAGTATACTAAACTGATTTGGAGACAACATAACATATAGAATGAGTTATATAGCTATACACAAATCAGACTTCATATCACGTCAGATGATGAGTAGACAGACATGTTGTGACATTATGTCTACAGAACAAGCCACTTTAGCTAGCAAATAATTGCCTCTTGGGAAATGTTTGACAATTTTATCCCACAACTTGTTTTTATAACTTTTAAGCTGTTGAATTGATCTATTCATACTCCATATAAATAGAGCAAGAGTGTACCTATCTTTCACTTGTGTAAGAAATACACTAACAGATAGCTCTAGAGTACAAAAGTCAAATTAGCTAACAAGAAAAGTGGCCAAGTGAAATGTTATAATACAATAGCTAAATAGCTATCTACAAAGTAATTTTATCTGCTGCCTCAATAAGGTAAGCTAATCTATAAAGTCACATTAACTCTATATACTCTTCACTAACTTTGTTACTGATTGGGAAATTTGTCTCTCAACACTGACACCTCTCACATTAGGTAAGTTACTGTTAATTATTATTATTGTGTGGTCAATTCTTCTTCCTATCATAATAAGTGTGTGTTAATGATCTACACCATCAGATCCAAAAATGAGAATTATTTGCAGTCTTATACTACTCACAATTTCATGTAAGACAGAACTAGATAGTTCTATGTCTAGAATTAACTGTATTATATAATATTTTAGTGTATAGAGGAAGTTGTATAGTGCGAAATGTAGTTGATGGTGTAGATACAAATGTTATGATCCTGTGTGATCTCAACAGTCAAATGGATGCTCCATTCTGGAGGATCAATGATCGTGTGTACGACTTCTTCCACGTTCCAGCTTACTTCAGAGTAGAGCGTTATATAACACTAACTATACCTGAAGTTAATCTTTCACTAAATAACTACATCTTTCAGTGTGTCCTAATTGATCACACAACTGACCCAATAAGAGAGATCCATGGAATTCAAACCAAACTGATTGTCAATGAAAATAATTTTAATGGTATGTACATAATTAGAAGATAGGCACTAGTAATGTTATTATTGAATACATGATGAGGTTCAATTCACTTAAAAAAAAGCTAAGATTTTTTTTTAAAGTTTAGAGAACACCATAGAACTGTTGTTGTCATTCAAACTATACAGATAGAGTAGGGACATTAGTTCCTAGAGATTTGTTGGAGTTGGACTATCAGCAGTTAAGAGTTGATTCAGACTACATAACAATAGGATGGATTTACAGCTTCTCTGACTGCGACATCAGTCATTTCACACTGGAAGGATTTGAACTGGATGATGTACTAACTAATAGTCTGCAGGAACCAACATTAGTCCACAACTCCACAACAAACATAGTTACTATACCATCGAACAATGTTCTCAATAATGGTGGATTGTACTTTAGATTGTCTTCATTTGATGAGAATGGAGAACTCTGTGGACAAGACACCAACTCACAGCAAATATTCTACAATTTGCAAACCACAACAGGTACATAAGCTAACAAAGACAATACCCACAGTAGAGCTATAGTGATGTATATCAGCTTCCATCCATTCATTACAGGGACACATGAGGTAGTGTATGTAAGACCAGGTGAAACTGTGTGTGTTCCAATACCAGATAACTTCACAGATGGTGAAATGGCTACTCCAGTCTTTGTCTGGCCTGCTAATCCTGGCCTTCCTGGAGACTGCTACTGTCCACCATATGAGAATGTGGAACTGACTAGATTCTCAGACTGTGTAGCCGCATGTAACACAACTTACTCCATTGGGAGTGTCAATAAATTAATATGCTTCTCAAACTTTACTTTCTCAATGAACAACACACAGGTGTACTTTGTCACTCTTACAGACCAATGCGATTTTCCAGATTGCTTCATTCGAAAAATAGTAGCTACTTATAAAATCACTTTAGGTAAGTGTCCATCAGCTAATTGGTCACTTTTTTTATTACACTTTGATTGAGTCATGAACAAAAGGAGAAGAGTTGCAATTGTTCAGCCAATAGATATTAGTACAACTACCATTTATGAAGGTTTAGTAATATAATTTTGCTGTATATTATATTATAGGCACAAATAGGGTCTGTGATGTTCCTCTGAATAAAAGTTAGTGAACATGCTATGTATTTATATGTAATAGTCACCATTATCACCTTATTTCAGTTCTTTTTAGTGAGTTGTCTCCTTCAACTACTGGTGTCACCTTCACAGTAGTCTGCAGTGAAATTGTAATGTCATGTATTGGGCAAGTTTCACTGTTTAAAATAAGCTCAAAAGCTGTAAACATTACATCCTCTACTATAAACTGCAACAGAAGTTCAAATTTCAATTTTCTTCAGCCACAAACAGATTATATGATATTAATATGTTTTAGTGACCTTCAATGCATCAACACTACCTTTGTAACAGGAAATAGTAAGAGAACTAATTTATACATACTTATAACTTGTGATAATTATACTTCCTCTCATTACAGGTGTAATGTTATTTTCTCTTCCTCTCCTTGCCATTGGTTTATGTGTACTGATATTAACAATGTTAATAGTCATCCTATTATTCACAATAATACTATATCATAGTTTCTATTACAAAAGAAAGGCTGAACAGAAGCTGAATGACAACATCACACAGAATGTAGCATATCTGGCAGTTCATCAACTAACAACAACACATGAAGAAGACTACAGTACCATACCAGATATAGACTTCACTATCAACAATGACTCTAATTATGAGGATATCATAACAGGAGAACATACTTACATAAACACTTCTACAATTCCATTGGAGAGCACCTATGAAAATATATCTGAACCTCCACCTCCACCTGTACAGACTTCATCACAAGAATCTGAAATATGAAAACACCATCACTTATCAGAACATGGTGAGGATAATGAATTCTCCACAAACCCAATTTGATCACAATTCAGTTATACATGAAACTAGGTCATAACTGACACCTCTATGACAAGTAATATGAACAGAGACAAGCTGTGACACACATAATTTGTATAGTGTAGTATCTATAATATATAAATTATTATGCAGAATTGATATAATTATGGTGTGTTTTAATACTGACAGTTAATAATAATAATTTTTGGGTAAATCTAGATCTTATACCAAAATTTGTTTTGTCATTGTGTTTACTCCATGTCTGGTTGGTACCATCCACATGATGTTGAAAAGGAGATGTTTATAAAAATGTGGACTCACAATTTGTCATAATAATAATATATACAAGTGACATGGGACTTATTATACAAGAACAATCAACAATATTTACTTTCATGTACATACACTACACACTTCCTAAAAAGAATGTTTTCTGTTTGGTGTTATTCATGGAAACAGACTGTGTATAATCAAGAAAGAGTGCAATGCCTAATAGCTATATTATTCATTATGTCTGATTATAGTGTGTTATACTGATAGCTAAATCAAGTATTTTTTTTATCATAAAGATAATGTTTACTCTAAGTCTGGTAACTACCTATGTACCATACTCATGATGTTGAAAAGGGGGTGATTTGGGGATCTACAGTAAAATGTCATAGTTACCTTACAAGAGACTTAAATAACATAAGAACAATGTTTTTCATAATAGTAAAATTCACAGAGGTTCTCCATTGTCACTAGATAATGGAGGTTTTACTGTACTATCATCATATACACACACCCTAAAATGAGTTTTGAGCCAGGTGAGGTCACAGCTCATTATCAACAAAAAGTAAATTGAAGAACATGATATAATTATACAAAACAGATTTGGAGACAATGCAACACTTAGAATGAGTTATACACCAGGGGCTGATCCAGGGGTGTGAATAGGATGACATATCACCCCCTCCACTTGATTTTAATGATATCCATAATTATGGGGAAATAGTATCAGCAACAAGAAAACTTCTATAGAGTACTGAAAACCTCACCACGGAGGTCAAAAGTGGGCGTAGCAACCACAAATTTGCTCATGAAATTTAAAAGTCACCCCTTTTTAACAATTTTCTGGATCACCCACTGTACACATTAGACTTCATAACAAGTCAGTTGTGACATTAGTCTATAGAACATGAATATGTGTAGCTATAGCTATAGTATACTATAGCTAGTAATCTCTGGCTCTTGGGAAATATTTGATATTATTTTTACTCAAAAGCTGCAATATTTTCAAAACTTTTTTAAGTTAAGTTCATAATATGTAGCTATAATTATTATTATAACTAAATTGAGCAAGAGTTTATAATAACAGCATAGCTAGTCTTTCACCTGTGTATAAAATGCAATCACAGATACTTCTGAAGTAGCTATGCATTAAAGGAGTTAACAAGAAGTTGCCTAGTCTGTAAAATACTATGATAGCTAACTAGCTACATAGTTATCTCAATAAGATAACTACAGGCAAGCTAATAACTACACCATTATAAATAATAATTATACTAATCGAGAAACTTGTCTCTCAACACTGACAAAGACACTGTTAATTAATAGCTAACTGTGTGGTCAAGCTGTTCTTCCTTCAATTATAACAGGTAATAAAGTGTGTGTTAATGAGCTACACCATCAGATCCAAAAATGAGAATTATTTGCAGTCTTATACTACTCACAATTTCATGTAAGACAGAACTAGATAGTTCTATGTCTAGAATTAACTGTATTATATAATATTTTAGTGTATAGAGGAAGTTGTATAGTGCGAAATGTAGTTGATGGTGTAGATACAAATGTTATGATCCTGTGTGATCTCAACAGTCAAATGGATGCTCCATTCTGGAGGATCAATGATCGTGTGTACGACTTCTTCCACGTTCCAGCTTACTTCAGAGTAGAGCGTTATATAACACTAACTATACCTGAAGTTAATCTTTCACTAAATAACTACATCTTTCAGTGTGTCCTAATTGATCACACAACTGACCCAATAAGAGAGATCCATGGAATTCAAACCAAACTGATTGTCAATGAAAATAATTTTAATGGTATGTACATAATTAGAACTAGTAATGTTATTATTGAATACATGATGAAGTTCAATTCACTTAAAAAAAAAGCTAAGATTTTTTTTAAAGTTTAGAGAACACCATAGAACTGTTGTTGTTATTCAAACTATACAGATAGAGTAGGGACATTAGTTCCTAGAGATTTGTTGGAGTTGGACTATCAGCAGTTAAGAGTTGATTCAGACTACATAACAATAGGATGGATTTACAGCTTCTCTGACTGTGACATCAGTCATTTCACACTGGAAGGATTTGAACTGGATGATGTACTAACTAATAGTCTGCAGGAACCAACATTAGTCCACAACTCCACCACAAACATAGTTACTATACCATCGAACAATGTTCTCAATAATGGTGGATTGTACTTTAGATTGTCTTCATTTGATGAGAATGGAGAACTCTGTGGACAAGACACCAACTCACAGCAAATATTCTACAATTTGCACACCACAACAGGTACATAAGCTAACAAAGACAATACCCACATTAGAGCTATAGTGATGTATATCAGCTTCCATCCATTCATTACAGGGACACATGAGGTAGTGTATGGAGGACCAAATGAAACTGTGTGTGTTTCCATACCAGATAACTTCACAGATGGTGAAATGGCTACTCCAGTCTTTGTCTGGCCTGCTAATCCTGGCCTTCCTGGAGACTGCTACTGTCCACCATATGAGAATGTGGAACTGACTAGATTTTCTGACTGTGTAGCCACATGTAACACAACTTACTCCATTGAGAGTGTTAATGAATTAATATGCTTCTCAAACTTTACTTCACCAATGAACAACACACAGGTGTACTTTGTCACTCTTACAGACCAATGCGATTTTCCAGATTGCTTCATTCGAAAAATAGTAGCTACATATAAAATCACTTTAGGTAAGTGTCCATCAGCTATTTGGTCACTTTTTTACTACACTTGATTTAGTCATGAAAAAAAGGAGAAGGTTGCAATTGTTCAGCCAATAGATATTAGTACAACTACCATTTATAAAGGTTTAGTAATATTATAATTTTGCTGTATGTTATATTATAGCCATAAATAAGGTCTGTGATGTTCCTCTCGAGAATAAAAGTTAGTGAATATGCTATATATTTATATGTACTAAACTATGTATTTCAGTTCTTTTTAGTGAGTTGTCTCCTTCAACTACTGGTGTCACCTTCACAGTAGTCTGCAGTGAAATTGTAATGTCATGTATTGGGCAAGTTTCACTGTTTAAAATAAGCTCAAAAGCTGTAAACATTACATCCTCTACTATAAACTGCAACAGAAGTTCAAATTTCAATTTTCTTCAGCCACAAACAGATTATATGATATTAATATGTTTTAGTGACCTTCAATGCATCAACACTACCTTTGTAACAGGAAATAGTAAGAGAACTGATGTATAGCTACTTACAACACAATAATTTCACTTCTTCTCATTGCAGGTGTAATGTCTGATATATCTTCTTTTCCACTCCTGGTCATTGGTTTATTGAGTTTACTGATATTACTAATTTTAATATGCATTCTATTAGCTACAATATGCTATTTATTATACACAAGTATAGCTGAACAGAAGGCAGAGGATGTCACACAGAATCCTGTTGAAAGGACAGTACTTGATCAACAGAGTACTCCAGATGAAACTGAAGGAGATTATAGCACCACACCAACTCTTATAAACATGCCTACTATTTATGACTATGACCTTGAAGATGATGATGACATTGAAACAAGAAATCGCATCCCTAGATCAGCTTATACATGCACTTCTAATATACCATTGGAGGTCCTCTATACAAGTATGCCTGAACAACCTCAAACACTTGATGTGCCACAACTGAAGACTGCCTCAGAGGAACTTCTAAACTTAAATCTGCCTGGTTGGGGAGAGAGTGAGAATACCACCACTTATCAAAATGTAGCAGTGATAATGGAAGACATGAATGCTTCGCAAGCCCTGCCCAACTGGTTTGAAGACATACACAACATAACAGTCTCCATGCACAATGAAAATGAGATGGAGGAGTTGAGGTCAGACTTGTTGTAACCTCTTCCCAGGACATTAATAGCAGCATGAAAGTGTATACAGATAATGTTATCCTTGGGAAATGTATATTTACAAAAACATGTAGGTAACTCACTACTTGTTATTGGTAATAGCTGAGTTTTGCTTTCTTGTTGCATATTTACTGCAGTTGTCATTTATAATAATCTATTTCAGGCTGAGTTATCAGATATTCTAGTAGTATAATACGTACATCCATAAATTCCTGCCATATTAGTTAGTTGAAAGGAGTAAACACATGTCTATAGTATTCTGCTGCTGCTAGAATAACCAAAAGCTTCAATCCTTGACTATTTTTTAATCTAAGCATTCCACTTACATACGTACTTCATATACTATGATGGATAGTTTATTTTATTTTATATATCTGAAGCAACTCGGAAGGGTGGAATAAATACTTCACCTTCTAGTTCTCCTAATCTAATAAAGCATAAGTAGTATTAGTAAGGTGCGTAGTAAGGGGTCTCTATAATAATTTATATAATTTATATCAACAAACCTATACTGTTTATTTCAACACCTCTTGGGTACCTCTTAGCATAAAAAGTTTAACAAATTACAACCTTACAGTATGAATGAGCTTATATATACATGAAAATTATAGACATGAATACCTTTCAATAAGAATTTATGACTAGCTATTGGATAGATTGCATGCTGATGCATTATTGAGTAGACTGGAATATAGTACTGGAATGGTGGAATGGAGTTGTACCTGTGTAACAAGAGAGAGTACACGCATGTTGTATATATGGGTACCATGGGAAGACGGAATGACTGAAGCTTCCATGGATACTTATTTCTCATCTATGATATCAACCTAGTTAATGAAGTCCAAGGATTGGGTCAATATGTCAATATCTAACTGTATCAGCTAGCTATAAATTACCCACCCATCTCTCTAAGAGGGACTAGTAAAGGGTGAGTATAATGTTACCATCATAGAAACTACCATTGATTTATGCCTCTGTATTAATTAGTCTTATAGCTACAGGATAGAGGTTCTATTCTGCCATTATGTAGCAATGGGTTAAAAAATGTGTTCACAATAATAATAATTATATTATCATAATTATGCTAATCCACAATTTACTGTGCCCTCAAGTGACATAAAGTACACTGTTTGCTGCACCTTACTTGTCAGATGTCATGTGACCAGCTCTAAATTGTCTATAGATACGTGTGACAAATGGCATTATCATTACAGCTGTAGTCTTCTCCCTTTTCTCTCTCTTATTCAGCTACTGGAGTAGTTTGCCATTGAATATTTTAAGCAAGTTTTGTATAATACAGACTCAGGCCACTCAGCTTTTTTACTACACTCTTCATTATTATACTGCACCAATAATATTCCCACTTATACGTAGTAGTGGTTCGGACACCATATAATTAGCTAGTACTAATTCAATGCTGGCCAAAATTCGAGCCACACATCAATGTCTGCAATTATCATTAACTGTTACTTACCACACACCAAACATTATTTTTTTCTTGTCAGCTTTATTACTAGTCCTGTATTTTATTAACCAGTAAATAGATTTTTCATTTTCTTTATGCTGATGGTGAGAGTAAATCCTATGTCACTATGTAGATACATAACTGACTAGCTAACTGCTACTACAGGTAGCTACGTATATGAAAGAATATCATCCCAAAGTCACTATGTAGATACAGGCTAGGGTAAGGGCTAGGGCTAAGGCTAGGGTTAGATACAGTACAATAACAATTGACAATGAAATCTCTACTGAGAAGAGCCCTCATTTATGCACTTGGTACATGATGAATGTAAACTTAAAAGGCAATAGTCTACTCTATTGTAACATCCAAAAAGTACCAAAGACTTTGTCAAAGAGCTTACATTTCAAGAAGCCAATTTTTTTTAACTTCTTTTTAATTAAATTCACACTCTTGGAATGAAAGTGTTAGATGGTGTTGCATGTGGTAATTTTCCACTCATAAACTTGGCTACTACCAATAACAACATGTTTTTGTGTTTTTGTAAATATACATTTCCCAAGGATGCTATTATCAATCTGTATACACTTTCATGTTGCTATCAATGTCCTGGACAGATGTCACAACATGTCTGACCTCAACTCCTCCACCAGACCTTCTTCTTGCCCAACTGACATTACATGTAATGTCAGTTGGGCAAGACATTCCATTATCACTGCTATGTTTCTATAAGTGGTAGTATTCTCACTCTCTCCCAACCAGGTAGATTTCCTCTAAGGCAGTCTTGAGTAGTGGTGTTTGAGGTTGTTCAATCATACTTAGCTACATAGTGGATTTCCAATGGTATATTAGAAGTGCTTGTATAACAGATCTAGGGATAAGGTTTCTTTGTTTCAATGTTGTTGTTATCAAAGTCATAGTAATCCCTCTGCTATTAATTCTGGCTTGATTATGAATAGAATATGCAATAACAAAATTAATTTTAAACTTAACATAATGGTAAACATTTCCCAAGAAGTGGCCATTAGCTGGTTCTTTCTCTGTGTAACAGTAGAGATTACATCATTTGGTTTACATCATTGTCAATTGTTATCTAATCCTAGCCCTACCCCTAGCCCTACCCCTAGCTTATAACAATAGTACAATTGACAATGATGTAATCTGAATAATCTGTTACATGGAGAAGGAGCCCATTAGCTAGCTACATATCTTAGATAAAGGTCACAACTTACCTGTCCTGACTTAATATGAATTCTTCGTAATGAACAAGATTAGCATTATATAACCCTTTACCAACATTATGTTACAATAAGTATAATAGGAAGAATCTGTTGTAGTGTATATGTGGTGTATGGTAACATTTTTTACAGGAAGAGATTTGCCAGCTAATGAAGGTCAAAAATGCTCTTATCTATGAATCTTCACCTGGAGTTCTGACCAAAGATACAACCCCACTTTTACAAACTACAAATTCCTATATTTTCACTGCTTTCTATATTATTACAATGATGAATGTAGACATAAATCTGTTGAATCAAATCAGTAGACCTCAGTTCACCTCAAAACAATTGTCAGCCATTCACTTATATTTATTTTTTTGCTGTGATGGGGTACAATATATGGGGGTGGAGATGGGATATACAATAAAAGAAAGTTTCAAGTTGAGGGCATTGATTCCGGTGTTATGGGGTTGGGAGTATATACAACGGTGTCAAAACAGCTCACCACAGGGAGAAAAGAGGATTTTAACTCTAAGAGAGGAGGCATAACTGTAGGTTCTAAGATCATACAAATCTCTATAGAGGACTCAGGTTCTGACTCTGACTAAACCACAACCCTCCTTTTTTCTGTCTTCTCTCTCCCCATGTGGTTGTATTTCTGCCAATTCGCACATTTACATAGCTAACAACTTTATTGACTAGTAATAAATAAGTGAACTAATAATGAACTGACACAACTAATTATATAATACTTGTTAATGATCCATATGCTACTCAATTGGAGTGATTCTCACTGTTTCACTCTTTGTTATTATACACTAAATTACTATTTTATACAGAGTCTCACTACAAACAATAAGTACATATTATTAAATTTATAGAAAATTGCCCAAAATCTCTATGTCAAACCTTTGTAGCTCTGAATGTAGCTATGAGCAATGTAGGATTTATTTCTGTGATGCAAATGTTTGCACAATTATCATAGCTAATTCTAGACTCCTAGTCAGCTAAGTCATATTATTATAATTATAATGTTTAACTCGTTCCTTATCAAATAAATAATTTTAGAAAATAAGGGTCAGAACAACCCCCATGCCATGAATTGCTAATGACATTTTCTTAAGCACATTATTTATATCATCTGAAAGGTCATTATCTGATCTACATACTGCTTGTATAATTGTTGCCATAGCAACAATCATATTTCGCATACTTTTAATCACAAACTTGATTATCATAAAAATTTAGACAGTGTATGGTATCTTTCAAAACATTTCCCATGACATACGTAAGTGGACATTACATTTGGACAATAAGTTTTGGTCTTAGATCCTTTCTTTTGTTGGTAGATTTATTTTTTTGTTTTTTTGTATCCACAAACTTGGCATCGCTTCCTTTTCTCATGTACATATATATAGCTAAGCTATAGCTTCTTCAGCAGTAAAATGATTGCTAGCCATTTTTCTCAAAAGCTTCCATATGTACTACTCAAATTGAAGGGTTCACTGGGGAATCTCAATGCCTGGCAATGCTGACAAACCCTTGTCATAGGCCCCAGGTAGACTCTTCCACTTGTAGTAGCTGCTCTCTCTCTTAATTTTTTCTCTTTCCCTGTCCCTCTCTTCTTCTCCCATTTGTTCTCTACTCTCCTCCTTCTTTGTGGATTGCCTTTCCCTTTCTCTTTCTCTCTCTGTCTGCCTCTGTTCCTCAGAGAGAGAAGCTCTTCTATTTCTCTGTTGCAAAGCTATTCTTTTCTAAAACTATCACAGTAGACAACTGAAGAATCAGTCAAAGTCTTGGTCTAAGCTTCAGGAATGTAGTTTACCAGTTTAGAAACACAAAACATAGTTCCAGAACCTTGTATAAGAGTTAGGTGGCATTTGCTCATTAGCTCACTCCTCCCTCCCACTCCACCCCCACCTATAAGATGTGAGCTTCTTAATTCCAGAAGCTTTTATAGCCTCCTTGAAGATCTGAGCTGAATTAGAGTTACTTTCTCACCTTTCAAAGGTGAATGAAGTTTCATATTAGGCTTTGGATGAGCTCTAGTGAGCCTTAGGGGTGTGAAACACAAAACATAGCTCCCATAAGCTTCCTCCACAGTCTCACATGGTTAGGTGTAAAAAAAGTGCATTCATACATGTGGGTCGTTGTAGTTGGTCAATCGGTATTATTAGCTATATAGATGTACCTATTCTAATTTGGCAATCAAATTATTATCAGTTTTAGCAATTTCACAACAATTCATATTAGCTTAAATAGCAACACTAAACAAAACTAGAAAAACAGAATAACATTCTAGAACACTACGTAGTGATGTATAATAGTGCACAGCTACATATAAAAGTTCTAGAATATTCAGTCAACACATGACATAGTAACTAAGAAATTGCTATTTATAAATATTAATAATATTAATACATCTACCATCAAATAATTATATCTATTATAGCTATATAATCACTATAATAAAAATTAATGATGTTCTTATCTCATAAAGTAACTATTGTTATAGCTATGACATATCCACTCAAATGGAAATAGAATTGAACAAACCAAACTTTAGAACAAATGAAGCTAAATTTTACACAATAATTTTTCTTTTGTGCCAAAAAAACAATCGGTGGTGCTTGAGCAATTTACCATTTTCATACTAGATCCTAGTTCCAGAATGCCCTTCATTAGCATACGTACTTGTCTTTAGGAAGGAACCATGTACTAATATTCCAGAATCTAAAGTTAACCAAAATTACATAGGCATGCCATTGTTGATTTTAGACAGATCAATGTTTCTGGTCAATGTCCTCATCTGTTCTAGGCATATCTGCTCAAAAAAGTTTCAATTCAGGATTACTAAAGACAATAGGGCCACTTGCAACAAACTACATATGTCCTATGGTAAATGTTAGCTTATTGTCACATACCTTACAGAATCAAGTTTTGTTTTTTTCATAATAAATGTTGTTAAAATTACTGCACACATTATGACAAACAGGATACAGGAGATACTGGAGATGACACCAACAGTAGGGTCTAGCAATACATTATCATGATTTATAATATTATTATGTATCTTACTACTTACTCTTTGTGCCATGAAGAATAATTGTTGAAGAAGTAATGGTGTCATTTACAAACATTTGTATAGCAGACATATTTAATAGCTACATTATTATCAAACATTACTACTTTTGTAATAATAATAATAATATTGTTATACCGAATTATCTGTTATTGATGTGAAGTTACTGGTAGTTGGTGCAGCTCCTATTAGAAAAGTGCTTTGCAATATTATAACTATATTCACATTAATTTGTTACCTTCCTTTGCAATAACATAGAGTGTAGCTATCCTGCTCCTCATTGTAATGAATGCACACTGATACTGTGTATCATTGTCTGACAGTTGAACGTCTCTAACTATCAACATGTGCCATTCATGAGAGTGGCCACAGGGAAGCCTATCAACTGAATGAAATATCTCATTGATGAACCAAAAGGGAAGTGCCATTGTGCCTGAATAGGAGCAGTTGAATATTGCATCACCTCCTTCATAAATGACTGCATCTTCAGGTTCGTTTGTGAACTTGACTGTTGTGACTGAATCTTCAGGTATATTTATCAACTGTGTTGCTGCAACTATTGGAGCAAGAAATTATAGAACTAGTAACTTAAATGAGGAATTATAGCAAACTGATGGATTCTGTCAAGTATCTGTGATTTTCTTATTATTATTATTCCCTATAAATAATATTTGGACCAGTGTAGATTAGCTAACTATCATCTGTCAACTATTTTCATGCCACTGCATGAATATAAGTAGCTGCTATAAGTCAGAGTACATGTTCATATAAACCATAGCTAAGTCAATGACCACATTTCAACTATGTATGTGTAAGAGCCACTATGGTGAGTATACATGTCCATATAAAGCAATGACCAACTTGTAAGTGCAAGAGCTACTAGCTATCTATGGAGATTAAGTATGAATATAAAGGTAAGGATGAAGTATGATGAGTATTATCAGTTACTGTTCTTATGAGCTTATTTCAAGACCCACTGTGACAAGGGGCTAACTTTCTACTTCCAAGGTAGGAAAAATTTTATGTGTAAGTTATTAGCTTAGTTAGAAAAAAAAGTTTTGTTAAATTCTTAATAATAGTTATTCATCATGAAATTGGATAGATATGTTATTTCAGTACATTCTCTTCAGAGTGGACTCATGGCTATTCTCTTGCAACAATGTTTATAACTATAGACCTAACTCCTGATCTAGTAGCTTCTAGATTTACAGTAAAGAAAGGTAGCTACTACTACACTTCTAAGTGCTGATTAGGATCTCCATAATTTTGTGAACACTACAAGTTACTCAATCTATAGTAGTTTCTATGATTATAATAAGCACTAGGTAGTTTGACCTTGTTCCAGCACTTGAGTTCATAATGAAAAAAGAAGTCTGCCAGCACTTCGCTTTAGCTTTTTTTAATAGTTCATTTAGAAGGGGATATCTATAACTGTAAATACAATTTGTGCTCTAAACATCTCAGAGATAATTTTTCTTGAACTAGAGATACCTCCCTCAAATCAATGGCTTATTTTTAAAAGGTTTTTGGTCCCAAATATCTTGTCAATTTTTTAGCATCTTATTCTTCAGTGTAATTTCTGAAAGAATATATTTTCACCTTGACCCAATAATACTACTTGCTAACAGATTTGTTTCAGTGGATCAAACCAACCTAGCAAATCTGATAGATTGATGGTACTAGTTTGGATCACTCAACCTAATAACAAAATCACATAATATTATAACTCCAGGTATTAAAATTTGGATAGATTCAGGGAACACCTGCTAAATATCAAATGCAATCCAGAAAATACCAAAAAAGTGTCCATTTTAGGATCTACTAAATTTATTGTGCATGTCAGCTTATTTAGCAGGTAGCTAGTCCTTAATGCTAATACTAGCTGTATAGTGCAGACATAGCCATCGAAACTTATTTTGGTTGTAGCGGCTATGTAGATGTATATATAAAATCCAGTAGTTAACTACAGATTGGAAGGTGTGCAGCCATTTGTCAATGGCTCAAGTTGCATTTAAAGAATGAGTCTCATAGGTTAATAGGCTACTTTATTATATACATGCAAGAAATGGCCAGCTCTAGGATATAACACTCGTACCATTAAATCCAAGTACTATCAGAACCAATACTAGGAGCCAATAGGCGGCCATCATTGCGATCTTGCTTAGCTTATATACGTACGTAGCTACACGTAATGGCTCAAAATTAATTATTATAATAATAATAATTATAGGTAATAATAGTAGCTCAATTTAGGGTGTGGCCATTACTCATTCTTATTAGCAGCTAATAGTTGCCTTCATGATACTACTGGTGATGATTCCATGGATACTAATGACAATTAACTTTGTTTCTTTCATTTTTTTAAATATTCTATTTGTCTATCTACAATAACTCAAGGTAGCGTATGTGTGATCAAGCAAAACTGCATCAATTCAAGAATATGAGTTTAAAAAGCAAATCAAAATTGATGGGTTGGTAGGTATGGAGTAGGGTAAGCACCTAGTACCCCTAACTAACTCCTATGGCCGCTAAGGGGGGTCAATTTGACTCTATAGGAAGTCCAGGGCTGGAATAGCCTGACCACTTTTTTCATAAGGTCGTCACCATTGAAAACCACAAATAGCGTGATGTAGGTAAAGGGTTATCACTAAACCACATAACAAACTTGTACTCCATAGAGTAATTCTCACACTGAGTAGCCTTTAGAAGTAAGCATTCAAGATTCCTATATCCTGGCTGATTAAGTGAGTAATTGACTATCAAGTCTAAAGCTAGAAAATATTCACACCTATACTTGCATGGTCAAGGAAAACCAGGAATTACACACTGATTTTTAAGGTAATGACCATTACTAGACACTCAATTAAAATTGTTTGGTACATTTATTGCACACCTTGGTTTAAAATATCCAAGTTGAACCATCTAGTATGTCGAAAGTCTCTACACTTCTAATTGTTTTGCCAACCACTAATGCTGTGAGTGAGAGGTGTGCTTCAGCTTTGAGGCATGTTAAAACTTTGAGGACCACAATGAGTCAGACAAGGACTATACATATTCAAAGAGAAGAAACAGACAAGCTATCTTTGGAGACTTGTTTGAACACTTTCATTTCAAGCAAAAAACATAGCTAGAGAAAAAATATTTGGATTGTCAATATTTTTTTAGAAATTTTTCAATAAATTAGTGGTATAATCCATTTACTGACTACACCTACTCTCTGATCACACCAATTGCGCCCACCTGACCACACCCACTTCCTGGCCTGACCACTTTAAAAAAGCTTCCTCTGGCCCTAGGAAGTGTCCACTTTTAACTTCCTATTATTGATTTAATTAATAACTACTCCACGCTGGACTGGTTGACATAGATGAGGAGAGTGAGGATGAGGAAGAGACTCAAGGAGACTTTGTGGACGGTCATGTCTTTTGCCAGCCTGACACTTGTTTAGACCCCCAGAGCTCCATGTATCTGTATACCCATGTGAGAAGGACTCTTGATTCTGACTTGAAAGACAGTGATGAAGGTAAATCAGCTGAGCTAGTGCATTTAGCTTGCTCTACCTTTTACCTAACCCTTCATTCATAGATTCAGTGCCACTGTCTGTTTGTGCTTACAAGAAAGTCTCTCCTAGATCTAGTACACAAAGGGACACTAAAACAACTACCTGGTGCCCTAAATGTGAAGCTCACCATTGCATAGGAAGATGCATTGAACTATCTGGTATCATTATCGCAGGTACTAATCATCTATCTATGACTTCCTAATTTGCAGACTCAAATGTGATTGCCTTTACTTATGTCAATACTTTTAATTGTCAAAAATTACCCAATTTTCGGAATAGGAATACGTAATCATTACATCATCTGATGACATTATATGATGTCATTGTGGTTAAATGCAGATGCAAAAATTAATAATGAATTCAATGATGTATGTATACCTATCACCTATTATTAATGAGATATAGAGCTTATTGTATAGTCTTCTCAAACTTTACACCATGAAAAGTGGGCGTGACAACCACGTGAAAATTAAAGTTGTCCCTTTAAGGATTTTTCTGGATCAGCCACTGCAGGCAGGGATATCTGTGAGTGTTGGAGAACTCCTCATAGCCGACAATAACAACTATCTAAGTATCTTTTGTCAGAACAGCATTTCATAATGGGTGTATAGTTTTACTATTAATGTGAGTGGTGTTTAATTATAATGGGTTTGGTCTCAACTCAGCACACCCTCTTCACCAGATTCTAGATACACCATTGTCTTGTCTTTAGTTAGCTTCTGCTTCTCAAATGATAGCTGTAGTAACACTAACAGAAGGTATTTTCTTTGCATTATATAATATTAACATGTGAGGCTAGCCCTTCTTCATCATTATCTCCTGGTCCAGTAGGAAATTTGTTTTATCCTAAGAAGTTGGTATCAAAAAAGATTTATTCATCAAATTTTCCAAATACTCTAAGTCTGCAAAAATTAGAAAGTCAGGGTCTGTCCAGACTGGGCCCAGATTTTTTTGAGCCTATAATTCCTTTCTCTAATGCTCTCACACACTACCCATAATTCGAGTACCCATTATACTGTAACATAACAGAGGATTTGAGAGCACTTTCTTGGTTGCTGTTGAAAGAGTTGGCGGGTCAATAGAAGCCATGATGATGCATGCACATGTGGTCTGTCACATGATTATGCCACATCCACATTCCACTCAATCAATTTACCACTGTAGCTATATATGAGTGTTAAGTACACAAGTGCAACACTAAACTCTAGCAGAAATTAAGACTCTGGCTAGAAGAGTTGGCTAAAAGTGGCCCATAATTCTCAAAAATTGCTCAATGCTTGGAGATACCTATAATGCTCAAAAAAATGCCAGCATTATTTATCTGGGCCTAGTCCTCAAATGATACTTGATGCACTCAAATGAAAAGAAAAACTTAATGGCTTGGTACTTATTCATTTTAATTACTCAAAACTTAATGTGTGTAAAATTTTAATTGGAAAAGGAAAGCTTGTTCTTTGAATTTTAATGAATTCCATTTTGCAAATTTCAATATAGAAGTGTGATCATCTGAAGTGGCTGTGGTTTTTGGAATGTCTGGCATGTAACTCCCCTTCTGAAAATCTGCCTAAGGACCTCATATGGCAGTCCATTGCCAAACAAGAATAATTTGTCCTTTCAAGCTGTTGGGGGGGGGGGATTTTAAATACTTATTGCATTCTCCACCCTCATCCAGGGTAAAAATAATATTTCCAGCTGGATGACAAGGTCCACCAAGGGTATTGTAGAAGGTGCAATTAGTGTTTCTAACATTCCTGAGGAGATATTATTACTGTGCATGCACTAGAAAATTTTACCAATGGGCACATTTTAATAATCATTATAGCAAGTACGTACCTGCCACACAGTGGCACTTACGTAGTATAATTATAATGCAGCTAATAATCTCAAAGGACTAATCAATTTAAATGGAGCAAAGGAGAAGGCACTGTTGTACTGCCTGATGTTGTCCTGGAAGTTGCTAGACTCTGCAGTATTGCTGCCAAGGAAAAGGTCCTTCAGTGGTTATTAGCTCACTTCCCCCCTTCTTTATTCATTCTGGAAGCTTTTTATAGCCTCCTTGAAGAGCTGAGTTGAATTAGAATTCACCTTTCAAAGGTTTAGGGCTAGGGCTAGATAAAATGGGCTAGTGGACCTAATTAGGTGTCAAGTTACCTGGGGTGTGAAACACAAAACATAGCTTCCAGAAGCTTCCTAATACAGTTAGGTGTAAAAAAAGGGATCCTTCTATGTGTACGTAAATTTCCTTGCAGTATTCTTATAGTATATTACAGTATAGTCAGTAATCTTATTATATTGAATATTACAAGTATAATAATTACAGATGACGTAATGTCGAGGATTTACACATAGAATCACCCAAAAAAAGTGCATACAGGTCATTAGCTTATGAATTATTCATACGTAAGTCTTTTTGCGTCGATCGTTGGTCTAGCGTACTAAAGATAACTATTCACGCCTGCCTGTCCCCATAAAGCGTAGATTCTGATTGGATAGGGATAATGATTTCTTATGTATTTTTATGTGAGTCATAATTAGCTAGGGTAGCTAGCTATGTAGCTACATGATTATATCATGTGAATGTTAGTTGAATGTAGACAATAGCTATTAGTCAACTACGTAGCTAATTAAATTATTCTTATAGAGTCAGTTTGAATCACAAATGTTCTTAGCATGATTTTGTCTTTTCTAGTGATATTTCTTTTTTCCTTCATAAAATTTCATTATGGTGGTCAAGACTTTTTTTGCAGTGAGCATTGCCTTCTTCAAGCTACTGTTATTATTAATTTTATTCATAGTTTGAGGTGGAAAAACTAGAGTAGCTATGGCTTCATATGGTTTATCAATCAGTACAAGTGGCTACAACCACTATACTAGTATGTACCATTGCTCAGTTTAATATAATAGTACAATGCTCTCAAGCTTGTAAGCAGCATCTGTTTAGGTTTGGTTGTGGTCATCACATTTATTCATTTATTACACATTTAAGAATAATGATTCATGTAATGAAAAATTTGGTAAAGTTGCTAACAGTTGTAGTTATTGTGCTAAAATTCAAATCTTCTCCAATCCAAGAGTCAGCTCAACAGCATCAAAATTTCTACCTGCATTCAACCCCTGGCATTATGGCATAATAGTTACATATCGCTGTATTAATAAATGAAAGAAATAAACAGTAAACTAGTCACAATTTTTACAGTTGGTATTTCTAGCCACAGGGAAGAACCCTGAGCCACTCACTACATGGGGATAATTATGCCTATACTCTGTGAAGAATAATAAAAGTTAAGAAAGAGAACATAGGGATGGATAGAGTCACACTACAAAAAGAAACGAAGGGGTTTGAAATAAATGGCTTCCACTGTAGTCCCCACATTATCCTGTTCATTGTCATTGTAGTGTTAATAAAACAAGGACAGCCATTATCCATTTCATTAGCTATCCTGATGGCCATTATAACCAATTTTAATTTAGCTATATTCTAAAGCTAGTCAGGGGAAGAAATGCACTTATATAGCATTAATATCAAGCAAGTTCACTTTGTTTGGACCCCTTACCTATTAATATGCAATGACCCTTTACCTATTTGACAATACTAAGGTGATGGTACATGTAGATGTTAAAATAAAGCATAGCTAGAAGACTACTTATAAAAAGTTTGCAACTTTGTGTAGCTAGTATTATAGAGTTTAGTGCCAGATTTTTCTTATTTAGTTACTCTTCAGGGGCACAGAATGAGATAGGTGGAGTTATACATGATATGGTGCAAAGAAACTCATGGTCTTAGTCTGATGTCCATAAGCAGCCACGATTTCCAGTACAACCATGCTAGCTATAATTGTTGGCTATGTAGCTATAGCTAAGGGGTTCTTAATACAACTCATAGCTAGTATTTTGTATGATCAACAGGGACAGATCCAGGATTTTGAATAGGGAAAATGTTATATAGCTAACAGAATTAATAGCCAAAGGCCACTGTAAGGAGGAGGGGTGTTGGTTAAAAGTGGCTCTAAATGGAAAAAAAAAGTTTTAAACCTCTTTTTCTTTTCACATCATAATAGTAAAACATAGTGTTCGCTAGTCTGATGCCTGGAAGGGGAGGGAATGAGAGCCCTCATGGCTCTCTTTCTGTATTATGTCTCTGATCAATATAGCTATAGATCTGGTTATTTCTAGGGCACTCTGTTTGCAAAAAGTTGTTATAGACTAGCTAAGGTCCATATGGTTATTTAAATGATATATACCCTTCATTTATAGCTAATGATATTTAGTACAAGCATAGCAAATAAGATCTATAGTATGAAATATTGGTTCCAAATTTTGGAGACTCAACTGTCCACTATTTATAAAGGGGAGGGAATGGTCCTATATATGATGGTGAAAAATTGAATGCAACTCATATCTCAGGATTCTAATGCATCTATTATTATATCCAGGTCTTATTACCATTGTGAGCTCACAAGTAAATGATCAAATAGCTATAGAAGGAAGCAGCACCAACATAAATATCCTGTGTGATCTTGGCCGACAGAGAGCAGCACCTTTATGGCGGATTAATGGAATTTTATATGAACTAACTAGCCTTCCAAGCTATATTACAGTAGACAGCTTCTCAATAATAACTATACCAATTGTCACCATTGATCTGAATAATACAACCTACCAGTGTGTCAGCTATGATGAAGATAGCCCAAACAATCTTAGGCTGGGGACCACAACAAGGCTAATAGTAGTTCCAGGTATGCTGTACAAGTGTAGTGTATTTTAGTTTTCTTTAATATGACATCAGATAAAGCATAAGATTGGGAGAAAAAATGTGAGCTTCAGATAAAACAAGAGAGAACTATGTATCTATCTAGTTATTATGGTATAGTCATTAATTTTCTCTCTCAAGTGCATTCTGTATGGTTGGGTGAAGGAAACTCATTGAGTTTTATCATAGAAAACTGGATGCTAGAAAAATACTGCATATTATGAGATGTAGTGCTATTGTGAAGCCATCAAGAAATAAAGACTCATGATTGTAGATTTTAGATGTAGCTAGTGCTGTTGTTGTTATTTTTCTTTTCTTTTTTGTCAACTTCTCCATTCTGGTTCTATCAAGAGTGATGACTACTAAATAGATCATGGAACGACATAATTGCCATTGAACTTTAGATTGAAAATAATATAATATGTGGAGTAACCTGGTACAAATTTCGATGAAATGAGTTCAATGAAATATATATGTATCAACTTGATGAGTGGTTCACTTCACTCGTTCTTTATTTCATACATGGTAAATTGTACATATTATTATTATTATAACTCATGATTTTTCTTCCAACACAGGAGATAATAGTACTCGACTTCATGATGCAGATGCCGACAAACTTGAACTAAACTATCAACAGTTAGAGATTGGACCAGTTAATACAACTATTGGATGGATATATTCATTGCCCAATTGTGATACAGAGAGATTCTTCAAGTTACAAGGCTTCACTGAATCTGATGTTATAAATGGTAATCTTACTGCACCAGAAGTATTACATAGCACCACTTCTGATAGTATCACTATATCATCAAGTGACCTCACTAGCAGTACTGGAGATTCACTCTATTTTAGAATTGTGGCAACATATGTTAATAATACAGTTTGTTCATCTCAGGAGTCCAATAAGACCTTTTACAAGTTTAATGGTGAGTTGGTAAATAAAATATTTGACAGTAGAAATAGTAGCTAAACTCTTTTTCAGTTTACACAGTCCAAGCAAATTGGACAAACAACTCAGCTTAATTGATAAGGACATAGCGCACTATTAAAAAGACTATTGTAGGAAAACTATATATAATTATTATGGAGAATTCGGAATAATTAATTTGCTATCACTACATTCCCCCTCCCCTTCTGTAAACCCAGTGGTTGTTAATTGTAGTGTTGTAATGACTTGGAAAGTTTTATGTCATCTGTATATAAGAGGTCTTCTTTGCAATGGGAGTGTCCTAATTTCCAGAGGTTGGCATGATTGTACTGTAATATACCAGAGTCATGATTATTATTATTATAGTAGCTTTTTTAGAATCACAGACTCTCCAAATGAACTATCTAGCTCCATATTCTTCACTATGTTACGTTGTTCCTGAAACGATTATGAATAGTGCAGCTTACATGGTATGGCCCGATATGCTCAATACAAGTGATCTAGAGTGCAAATGTCTACCACATGTGGAATTTTTTAAAACTTGTTCATGTAAAAGCAACTACATGGTGAATATAAGTTCCAATGGCAGTGCTTGTTTCTACAACCTTACTCCTGCAATGAATGGAACATTGGTTCACTTTGAGTATCTAATAGATATATGCACTAGCCATTTAGATTGCCGTATCAATTGCATTATATCATCTCATAAGATCATCATATTAGGTATGTAATAATAATAATAATAATAATAATAATAATAATAATAATAATAATAATAGATACATGGCTAATAACATTCCATAATAAAATTATATTATTAGCTATACACTTTTTCATGCACACTACAAATCCAATTCATTATCTGCCTGTCATTACATTATCATTAGTATTCATAGCTCAGACCAGATAAGCACCTGACCACATTAGCTACGTACATTAATCATCTTTACTTATAGCAAAACATGTGCTTTACAATGAGGCAAAATATACCCCATTTTCAAAAAATCAATAAGTATAAGGTATATATATAATCTCTAGAATTGTACTATTAATAATATGTATAGCACCTTTAAGTAGAGTAGTAAACACTCCTATAAAAGGAATGACCTCCTGGATTATCATAACTACACATAATAGTTATATATCTATATCTAAGGTACTAAAGTCTATTTGCATTCACCTGAGACCTCAAATATCTGCAATAACTTTTTCAATTCTTGACCAATTTCAAAATTTCAAACAGCAGTATATAGCTAATTATCCAAGGATTCTTATGGTATTTTTTATGAAGTGCTACACCTTACCAGTCCAAAGATAGCTGTATGTCAAGTATTGGCATGCCAAAAACCATGAGGAATGCGCTGAGTGCGCAGGTGTGCATTATTTTGATGTCGCAGCAAGTGATAGTTTAGTTAGCCACACGTTATCACCCGCATACCTCTGGCCACAAATATTTTTGCTAATTGATTTAGTGACAGGCTCTTGTGCGTAAACCAGCTTCCGGTGCAATTGGCGGTCTCAGGTGAAAGCGAATAGACTTTAGCTATAGTAAAGTTACTTTGCCATTGTGACGCATTCACAATGGGTGTGTGGCTTCCTTTACTCTTTATTTTGAGTGTATCTAATGGAGGACATTAATAGCACCAATTAAGGCATTAAGCAAAATAAAAACTGGACAATAAATTAATATTTCTGGTTTGTTAGTATAGAAGTAGGTTATGACAGTGAGAGTGATTGATTTTACTACACATTGGGCCTGGTGAAGTAGATTCATTGTTTCTCATCACCACACACCCCACCTCAGCCTATAGACCATTGCCTCAAGTCTCGTTACATATCTTCATGTATTCTTAAATACAGCTATGTTGAATAATGAATAATGATCTCCCGCCTACATGGAATTTGAGGAAATGAGTAATGAGAAACAAGACTGGTATTATTATAGATATTACTGAATATTTATAGGACCTCCTACTTCACCAGATGTCTCTTTGGTCGATGATTCTATATTATGCTTCAGTGCTTACTCAAATCCTGAATATCCTGTACTCTACTATAATGTCAGTATCACTGGTGTTACTGGAATACAGACCAATCTAACATACAACAGCTCTCAATGTCTCCCTCTCACCTTGGACCTGTATCCTGATACATGTGGACCATTCCTAGTCTCAGTGACAGCTACTAATTCCATTGGAACTTCTGACATAACAAGAAGAGAAGGTGTTGCAATAGAGTATTCATTTGTTCTTATTATTATTATAATAATTATAAAAATTTAATTTTATCTTCTAGAAGGTCAGGTGGATTGTAGTTGCTATCAGAACAGAGGTATGTGCATGTTTACTGTGTGTGTGTGTGTGTGTGTGTGTGTGTGTGTGTGTGTGTGTGTGTGTGTGTGTGTGTGTGTGTGTGTGTGTGTGTGTGTGTGTGTGAGGTGAGTTCAGTTAGCTATATATTAACATAATAATTTTACAGACCAAATAAATGTTACTACTATTGAAGTATCTGAAACCACTGTCACTATCACATTATCCTGTGGCAAAGATGATGATGGCATTGAAAGTTTTATACTCCAACCACAACAAATTGATATCACGCTAATGTGCAGTGGAAATATATCTATACCTAGCCTTGAGCCTGGCATGGAATATTCTATAGTTAAAATGTATTATAACCAGACCAACTGTACACTGGCCACCTTTAATACGTCATCACCAACAATAACTACAAGTAAGTCAGTAACCTACTGGCCATAGCTAGCTATAAGGACTTGATCACATAATAACAACTATACAATCCATACTCTTTTTTAAGGTAATATTAGCATAAGGTTATAAGATTATAAGGTTATAAGATTTCCAATGCACACCACATATATAGCTAGCTACCATAAATATGATTGTAGTTATAGTATAGATTCATAATAATTATAATAATTGAGTGCAAAATGATATAGAGTAAAATGATAGTCATTTTACTTCCCACAACTAACACTAGTGAACTCAGCTCCTAGACTTGACTTGTGACCTCCAGCATATATAGCATTTGTTTAACATGAACAGTAACTTCCATGGCTCAATTGTCACATTTTTACAGTTACCCAATGTACCATTACAGATATTATTGCTAGCATTGGTATATATATGAACATTACTGTTATAATTTTCTTTTGTTAGGTATGCCAACATCAGGACAAGGGAGTGAAGTTATCAAAATAATAATACCAATAGTTATTCTAGCATTAGCATTTACGTTTATAGCGTTTATAGTGTGTATAATAATATGGAGAAAAATACGAGGAAATGGTGGCAACACACCTAGAGATGAACTAGAAGAGAAAAGTGGTGACACAATCCACCTGGAGATGAAGATAGTTACTGTACTACCTTGTAAAATCACCCATAGCTACACCATTTAATATTTATTTCCATGTACCCAGAGTTAGTGATATTAATTTTAAAAACGTAAAAGATGACATGTATTTACACAAAATTAATGTTTCCCCAAAAGAGTATTTCAACTCTACTCAGCAGGTCGACACTAGGACATATCCTTCTGCTAACAACTTTATACAGTTGGCAGCAAATGTCAAGAATATAATTTTGTGGCTATGCTGTACTCTGATGTTGGACCTCAGGGAGGAACTTCTTTTGATGTTGTGGTAACCCAGCATGAGTTGTAACGGACACTTTTTAGAAAAATAGCAAATAACATCAACTGCAATCACAATGGCGCGCGCGCGCGCACACACACACACACACACACACAATTTAATAGTCTAGCCTATGGCTACAAAAATGATGATAATTATACATGCATATCTCTAATTGTTAGCTAACCAGTTACTGCTGACTACAGTGAGTCTATGAGGTGTCTACCCGCTTGCCCAGATAATATCTTTTAATAAATATAATTATACTCTTGACACACAGAGAGAGAGAGAGAACAAGAACTAGACTGTCTACAAAAATCAGAATGACACGTGTGTGTGTGTTTCATAATGAGCATGCTCAGGTATATGATGTAATGATTAATATGAAATATACTACACTCCTCCACACTTAAGATGATAAGTTACATACAGTAAGTATCAGAGTACCTTAAAGGTGGGCCACGATTATTCCTTTTAGGGTAAGTTTTTACATGAGGTAATGTAGAGGATGAATCATGTGAATGTTCTTCAGTGGATGTAGGAAGTTCATTAGAGGTAAGATCAACAGAAGCCGAATTCTCAATAGTAGGCTGTATGGGCTCAGCAGCATCTTCAAATGTAACAGGAACTGGAGCACTCTCACTAATATCGGGAATTGCATTTCCAGAACTCACTAGCAACTAAATCCTGAGCATATGGTATATCTTCCTGCTCATCATTGCTTGTTTTATCTATAGGCTTCAAATGATCCACATGACGCTTCAACAACAACCACTGGGATGTTTCCACTAGATAGGACACAGGACCAAGGCGTTCAACAATTATACCTTATACCCAATCAGGACCTGGTCTTAAATTCTTAATCATCACAGGCTGGCCTACAAAGAACTCACGAGTTTTGGCTCGACAATCATGTAGCTCTCTCTGTTTAGATTGTTTTTGATTTATTTGGGCTTCACGATCAGGTCGTAATAAATCAAATCTTGTCGATGAAGAAATAGAGATGATGGTGAAACACCAGTAGTGCTATGTGGAGTGCTTCGATATGATAACAGGCGATGTGACAATGACAGTCTCGAATTCATACTGGATTTTAGAGCAGTTTTGAATGAAACGTTCAGCCAAACCATTTGAGGCTGGGTGATATGGTGCTATACGAACATGTTTTACACCATTAGCTTTCATGAAATCACTAAATTCTTCTGAGATAAATTGAGGTGAGGTCTGTTGTCCCAACGAGACAACTTCTTCTGGTAGTCCATAAGATGAGAATAACTGATGTAATACCTCTATAGTCTTTGCAGTGGTGGTACTAGTCATTGGAAATACTTCTGGCCATTTTGAATTTGCATTTACTACCACAAGGAAAGTGGTGCCTTGAAAAGGTCCAGCAAAATCCAAGTGTATCCTTTGCCACGGACGTGAAGGCCAAATCCATGGATGTAATGGAGCAACTGATGGTAAATGTTTTACTGCTTGACAGGACTGACAGTTTCTTGCTAATTCCTCAATTGCTTTGTCAACTCCTGGCCACCAAAAATAACTCCTAGCAACTGACTTCATTCGAGAGATGCCCATATGTTCTCCGTGAAGTTCATCCAATACTTTACTACGCAACTTTTCTGGAATAATACTCGAATACCTCACAACAAACAATCATCTTCCACAGACAGTTCATTCTTTCTATTGAGGTAGGCTCTGAAATCAGCATTACAGTTTACTGGCCATCCTTCCTTCACAAAAATAAGTATTTTGCTCAAAAATGGATCATTCCCTGTTGCGGATTTTAAATGTTTGGTGGTAACTGGAAGATTTTCTAGTTGTTGGACTTGGAAAATTCCGGCTTCAAGCGACATTCCTTCTGTGTGTCCTTAATTAAATGGCAAGCATGACAACCCATCTGCATTGCCATGCTTTCCTGTTGGCCTAAATTCCACTTCATACTGGTAAGCAGATAATAGAATAGCCCAGCGTTGGAGACGTGCTGCAGCCATAGCTGGAATTCCCTTCTTAGTTCCAAATATTGAAAGTAACAGTTTATGATCTGTAATCAAAGTGAATTGTCTTCCATACAAATAAGAGTGAAATTTACGAACTCCATACACTAATGACAATGCTTCTTTTTCAATTTGTGAATAATTTCTCTCACTGCTTGTAAGTGTACGGGAGGCAAAGGCAACTGGGCGTTTCGACCCATCAGGCATCATGTGAGATATCACTGCACCTATTCCATAATTAGAAGCATCACCTGCTAGTCAGAGAAGCAGCTCTGGATTATAGTGCACTAGAATATGTGATGATATGAGTTTCGATTTGGCAGCTTGGAATGCTTGTTCACAATCCTTAGTCCACCTCCAGTTGAAATCTTTACATAGTAGACAATTCAGAGGATGAAGAGTAGCAGCCAAATTAGATATAAATCGACCGTAATAGTTAATTAATCCTAAAAATGAACGTAGCTCAGTCACATTACAAGGTCTTGGGGTCTCAGTGATAGGGCTCGATAAATTATTCCCCAAATTTTCCCTATAATGCTATTCTCAAATTCTCACTCACACCACCCATAATGCTTTTGATTTTGCCCATAATGCTTTTGATTTTGCCTATAATGCTCACGATTCAGCACTTTTATTGAACAAAAGAAACAAAAGGTTCATCACTTCTTATAATATTATATACTACAGCATTATCAACGTTTCAATAATCTGAGATTTGTTGTGCAACAAAACTATTATCCATTGGACACTCAGCCATTTTCAAAGCTGGCTAGATATGTGTCATGTGCAGGGGCAGATCCAGCTATTTTGAAAAGGGGGGGTCCAGATAGGTAAATGACAACCACACAGTCATTAGGCTGCAGTGAGGAGGAGAGGGGATGTGCCCCTCCCACAGAAGCAAAAATTTTAAGCCTTGCTATAGGCTAATGCCATAAAAGGCAATGAAACATGGACTTTAAGTTTAATTATAAGCCATAACAGCAAAGTGTGCATGCACCATTAGTAAATTATCCCTTTTGCAAGTGACATTGAAGGACTTTGTATTATTTCTTTTCTCGATTATGATTCCATAGTTAATGGGTTAAAAATTGAACTTTCTAAGTACTTAGTGTGATATCTTACATAATGTTATATATAATTATTATTATCATACAATTACCAGCAAAGAACCTGTAACAATAAATACAACACTTAGCAACAGCTGAGGACATTTCACCAAGTTAGAATGGTGGAAGAAACATTAGCATGATCTCCCTCACTGGTCCCAGGCATGTAGGAATGTTTTAGTTTGTGCCATCATGCATGATCTCCCTCACTGGTCCCAGGAGGAATGTTTTGTTTGTGTCATCATGCATGATCTCCCTCACTGATCCCAGGAGGAATGTTTTGTTTGTGAAGCCATTAATCTCCCTCACTGGTCCCAGGAGGAATGTTTTGTTTGTGCAACCATTGATCTCCCCAGGCATGCAGCTTGTGCAGCCATCCTCTGCTACCCAGAAAGTATTTTTCAATATTGTCCAACTGTTTTACTAATAGACAATAATAATTATGTTCATTGGAGGACTACATTGAAACTTTAATCATGTTGCAATACAATTCTAATTAGTTAGCATGTAAAATATTAATTTTTATTGACTAATTGTCACATGTTTGAAAAGAATAATAGGTGATTTGGCAAGAATTATAGGCTGACTTCATAAGAATTATAGGAACTTGCCAGAGAATTATAGAATAGCATTTTAGGCAAAAAATCTGGCATTATCTAGACAGGCCTACAGTCTAGGCTAGACTATAGCTACTAACCAAACATGTTTGACAAAAAGGAGGGGTCCGGACCCCCTGGAACCCCCCATCCCCCATGGATCTACCCCTGTGGTGATAATGACATGCTTACATACAAATTTTTAATGCAACATTAATTACATTATGCAACTTAGAGATTCATTCACAAAATGCTTCTATTTTGATCTATAATGCCAGCATTATTCTCAAATGCTTCATTGTACCTAAAATGCTCAAAAAATGCTAGCATAATTTATCGAGCCCTACTCGGTGATTGCCTTCAACTTCTCCTCTGTGGCGTGAAGACCTTCAGCATCCACCTTGAAACCAAGACATTCTACACTGGTCCTCATGAAGAAACATTTTTTTCACGCTTCAGACGGACTCCATGTTTCAGCAGGCTCTGTAAGACACTCTCTAAATTCTTGAGGTGTTCTTCCTCAGACGATCCAGTCACTAGTATGTAATCCAGAAAGCAAGCCACTCCTTCCATACCTTGCAATATTGAATCCATAGTTTTTTGGAAAATAGCAGGAGCAGAAGCTATCCCAAATGGTAACCTGGTATATCTGTATAGACCACGATGGGTGTTAATGGTCACCAAGTTCCGAGAGACATCATCAAGCATCAGCTGATTATAGGCATGTGAAAGATCCAATGTACTGAACATTTTCCCACCAGCTAATGTAGCAAACAACTCATCTGGTTTTGGTAGAGGATACTGGTCAATTTCAAGTGAAGGATTGACAGAGACCCTATAATCTCCGCAAAGTCTGATTTGTCCATCTCATTTTGGAACTACTACCACTGGAGCTGCCCATAACGTACTTTCTCCAATACTCCATCATTCTCCAAACAATCCAAAGTCTCTTCAACAGCAGCCTTGAAAGCAAATGGTACTGGATGTGCTTTGCAAAACACTGGCTTAGCTGACTCCTTGAGAGACAGTGTAGCTTTGAATGACTTAATAGTACCCAACTCCTGTGCAAAAACTTCTTGGTATTTTTCCAACAGGTTTGGTAAGGCCCTTTTAGCTTCCAATGAGACTCGACAAATCTTGTTCCAGTTCAGACGTATCTGACTTAACCAGTTCCTTCCCAACAGACTGGGACCATTCTCACGAACCACAACTAAACTCAATTCAGCTGGTTTTTGTTTCTCATATATCACATTAATTAACAGCAAACTCTCCAAGCACCTGCATTGATTCTCCTGTATAGGTTGTGAGTATTCCCTTATCCTAAGTTTATTTTGTTCTCCCTAGATCAGATCTGACCATGATTATTGATTTTTTTGTAAAAGTGTAATAGCTAGCTATAATAATAATAACTTTTGGGGGGGGAAATGTATCATTATTATTATGCGTTTCTATAATAGCTTATCACTTTTACATAGCTCATCACTTCATGTGCTACTTCAGCTTTGTGATTTTGTGATCTCTGTAGAAGGCATGTGGTTATCATTAGCATTTTAGTTTAACTGTTTATAACTTCACAATGTGAGTAATTTACATGTAGTGAGCATACAAACTGGAGGACAGATGTAAGGAATATTTATTAGAGACTCACAATCAGTAGTTAATTTGTTACCATGGTATTTGTTACCATGGTATTTATGGTCATAATTACATAAACTTTTATTGCCATGGTATTAGGCATCTATACTTGTCATTTTTTGTATACTAATAGCTAACATGAGGGTGATGTAATCTAATAAAACAACAACAATACTACCTCATTACTACACATCAATAGCTAGCTCCTTAAATACGCCTGAAGGTACAGGAGATAGTTATTAAGTTTTCCTGTAAATAATTATGAAGTTGAAAAAGTGAATCAGGTAATCACTGTATTATACTTATAATAATTTTGAACACTCCACTGGTAGCAAAATCAAGGATAATCAGGTGTGATTTTGCCTGTAATTTGTAAGTTGCTATGACTGTGATCAATCACTGGACCAAAATTCAAATTTCCTACCCGTCAACAATGTAGGATAAATGCAGTGGACATGAACAATGACTTTCATCCAAATATCCTATAGTATCCATTAGGAGGATTTTTCACATATCCTGTTGTTTTCCTGCATTGCAGACTATCTCTACTTTTATCACAAAATCCTACAGTTTTCATGGGAAGGATATTTCTTATTTATGTTGTTGCTGAAAGTTCAAATTTCATCTATGAATCCTATAATTTTCAACTAGCCATAGCATAATTATTTTATAGATTCACTACAATAATAATTAGCTCTTTTTTATTCCAGACATAAATGTTTGATGTTGAGGGGGTCCTTATTTCTGGGTTATACAATTTTGTGTAGAACTTCTGTGAGTGTCCTGTTCTCCTTTCATGGATGCATGTGCTTTAGTGAGGGGTTCCACTGCATGCATTTTATCTCAAATCACATGTAAATCCACAGTAATAAAGAATTTGAATATTACAAATGATTATTCAATACATGGACACACAAGCAAGACAGATTCACCAGTCACTAATCCTGAGTCTGAACATATAAGAGAAATAGCTCTACATTTAATTAACTGAACTGGAACTAAGCTGTGCACACCAAGTGGTTCAAACATATCATGACACCATACAGTAATAGGTTTTCCTTTAGATTCAAATGATATAAAAACCAGGAAAGTGAGACAAGTAAATGCTCAAAACTGGTTCCATTAATAGTAGCACTGTGTAAGAAGAAATGATTGATTCTTGCTGCACGCAAGGGATTGAGAGGTAGTGTAATTCTTGATGCAACAGGTGTGCCAAATACATCACTCTTCCATATAGCTAATACACATGATGATGATGTAGACCTACTTTTGTAGCTGCCAAGTTGTTTCCCATGAAGTTGAATTATACGATATTTCTTACAAGAAGAGGGAAAGTCAATAACATCTGATTCAACACAATATAGTTTGGAATAGAGTTCATAGAGCCATGCAAGCTGTGAACCATTCAGAACATAGCGACTGTAATTAGTTGGTAGAACAATGTTTTCTCCAAGCATCCACTCAGTTACTGATGGTAGTGTGTGGGTGTATAGTTTCTGCCACTGAGCCAACCATTTTTCTTTGTGTGAAATGTTGCTCAAACCGATCCTTAAACTCAGTTGGAAGTGATGCATACAACATTTTGCTGTCACTGGTAAACCGGTTCATAAGCTGTACTTATGAACATGGTGGGGAGCTTTCAGAATCGAGCTGCTAGACACAGTGGTCATAGTTGTTTGCCATCCCTCCTTCTAGAATATTAAAATCAAAATCAAGTATTTGAACTTGGAACTGATTTGAAGAACTTAATCCAAACCAGAAACCATAACATGCAAATAGTTTTAAACACCTAAGCCCAGTGTGACACAAATTTTGTAAATAAAAGTAATGAACACAAAGGCTTGCTTATGTACATGATAGTTGACCACACCTCCAGGGCCATTCACATATGTAATCATATCCTTCATTATTGGTACTTCTGGGCCCCTATACCTACAAAGCAACCCTTGAGGCCGAGAATTAAGAAGCTTGGTGTGCCATTAAAACAACCATGCTATGAACCTCTTATAACTAATAAGAAAAACCACACTCTTATAACTATATTAAAATGTTGTAAGATTCTAATTAGCTAATAATCTAAAATTACTACAATAAAGTCACAAGTCAATAAGTGCCACAGCCTACACATCTCTACAAATAGGGCACCCATAGTCAGTATCAACCAGGCCTACATCTCTGCAAATAGGGCACCCATAGTCAGTATCAGCCAGGCCTACATCTCTGCAAATTACATCCAGACTGCTAGATGTCATAGGGTAAAATGACTCTGGGCCACAACCAGGCCTACAACTTCAATCGTAGAATCAAATGACTTTTCTACCTCTCTCCCCTCCTCTCCCATCAGGTAAAGGAATGGCTCCCCATATTTTTATTACTTAGTGTGTAGAGCTAAAGACCCAGGACACTATCAACATGTTTGTATAATACATTAACTTCATTCTTCTCTGACAAACATTAGGCTGGGGTGTACAGCTAATGATAGGACCGGCCAAGAAGTCATTTCCATGCTGGGGGGAGTCATTCCGTCCATCGTACCGGGATTACCAGTGTATAAAATTCTTACCTCAGATAAATATAGTCTCTTGTGTGATCTGTATGTTTTAAGCACCACAAATTGGCTGCAGTGAGGGCAAAAACGCCTGTTGCTCCGGACATACGTTCTATCGGCTTCGGCCATGTCTTTTTTTCTAATAAAGCACACCATTGTAATTATTAAGTGCACGTGCACTCTTTGTGACATAATTATTATTATTAACCCTTTCGCTCCCAAAAGAGTGTAATTTTACACACTTTTCAACCGTCCGTTACTCGGACCCCGTCGGCACCAGGACGTCCTCCTGCCGCCAACCTTTGACTGTCGGCATCGGAAGTCAGAACAATGGGTTGTGGTCCGTCAGTTCTCAGATGTTTGACCACAGGGAGGAGCTGCCTTTGATCTTCCTTTGATGTTCGCTTTATATGGAAAAAATGAAAAGAAAAGGAGAGTGGCATAGTGCATGGGGCAGTGCCGTAGAGGATCGTCGGTGTGAGAGAGGCCATAAGCAGGCCAGCAAGAGTCTCCAAGGAGCTCATTCTTTCTGCCTTGATCTGCTAGCCGCCAGCATGACGTCACGCTGACCTGCGCGACCTTTTGCTGCCTGGGGCGCCGGCGCCTAGTGACGACCAATGCCAAATCCAAAAAAAATCGAAAATTAGTGTAGCGAAAGGGTTAGTAATAATAATTAATTTTAATTGTTAATTGTACATGTGCTGCGCGCGCAAAGTCCGAGCGCCTGCATATTATGTGTGTGTGCAGTGTAATATAATATATAGTGCAGGTATACTTATTGGTTGAGAGGAAGATAGATGACTGTGGAAGTGATGAAACTTTTAGTGAAGGCGAAGAAACTAGTGAACCCGACCCTTATGATAACGACATTTTGACTCCTGGAGATAGGACTTCAAAAAGTGTGAAAACTTCAGATTGGCATACTCCATCACGTGGTCATGGAGTACATAGCTTGAAGCGTAAGGGAACCAATCATTTTTATGGAAGAAAAGGAAAGGAAAGATGTTCTGCTAGTCACACTCGTCCAACCATTTCTTCATGTTCACACCGTCAAGAGGGAAATAGTGAAGAGAATCCTTTGAGTTTCCACACCCCTGTTGGACAGAGTAAAACCTGTCATGAGAGTCGCATGACTTCACCTAATCTCACTCCAGTCCTTCGACAACGTTCCCATCAGGGTAGAACCCATGAAGAAAATTCTTTGAATTCTGAGGAACATTCATATCAAGGAAAATCCCATAAGGAGAATCAAGATTTGTGTCCAGTAAGGACTCACAAAGCCTCATCAAGTGCTGAAGCTACAGCAAATGTTGCTAGTGTTTTGGGTGAACTTACTAATACCCTTAAACAAATAGTTAACTGGCTGGACAAGCAAGAAACTAGATTAACTTCAATGGAGAAAATATTATCAGCCTCACCAACCTCATGCAGTTCATCTGGAGCTTCTCAAAAGCCAAAAGTTCCATTAGCTGTCCGGGTATGTTTATAACTATAATATGTTTATTAACTGTGCTTCATTCTTTACTATAGTCTGAAGTACATTGAATGTATAAAGCCCTTTGTGATGATGATGAAGAATTTTTAGGATTTGACACAAATAAGGGGTAAGCTTATGCTAAAGAATAGTATAACCTTTACTGTTGCTTGTCCTTGCATAGGGTAAGTTTTAATGACCCTCAAATTGTTGGAGTTGTGAATCGTCTTATCAAGGAAGTATGTGCTTCCAACCCACCATTTCAAGCTGGACTTATTAGATGTAAGTATACCAAGTTAGAAAATCGTATTTGTATTTACTTGTTACCACCCTCCCCCCTGTGATTGGGAATCTGTAAAATAAATTTAGGGGTGAACCTCCTCCATCTGTAAAATTTCTTAGCTAGCTCATTCAGCTAGACTGCCACTATGCCATATATATTTTAGACTTGGAACTCTGTCCAGAGGCAATTAGATTTTACATGTGCTCAAAAGTCATTGATAATGTTCACTGGTATCAAGTATAGCTTCACTCACCCATTTAATGTAGGCTATAGTTAGTCACAAAACAGACATTGTACATTCTAACATAATATACCTGAGATAGCAAGTAACTTGAAAAGCTTTTACCTTTCACTTATAATCCCAACATAGGAAATTATGTGCATAAAAAAGTTCAAAGTCCTCTGCATAGTGGCTTCTTGTTTTCATGTATTTATTTATTATGGATTTTAAGTTAAAACAGTGCCAAGTTTGATATGTATTGTTTATATGGTGTGTATTGTGTGTGTGTGATAGCTTCATCGTATACATATTACCGGACACTATGTCAAGAAGATTCCCTTAAAAAGAGGAAAGTTAAAGGAGCGAAACCAAGCAAGACGAAGGAAAGAACGAGCTATTAGGGTAAGTAACACTTAACCTTAAATGGGTGTACTGTCAGTTGTCAAGGAGCCAATTACATAGCTGCAAGGAAGTGAGCATGATTTTGCTATTAAGTTAGCAGAGAAGTGAATCAAGAACTGCCACAAGTTCAGCTACCCACCTTCTTTACCCATAGGCTGGCTAACTAGGTAAATGTTACCAACATTGTGGGCAAGTTAGAGCTAGGTCAAAGGGTAAGGTCTGCTGTAGATGTGTTCAATACAGTGATCAATTCATATCTTGACACATTTGTGTTGAAATTTCATTATCTCTGCTGTGCACTTACATGGTACCATAGCCCAGTCTCTAAACACTTTTAACACTTCTCTTCTGTTGCTGCTGAAGCCTGGCTTCTCTGGTCTCTAATGTTGTAGTTTATACCTCTACTCTGGTCTCAAAGGGTAATGCAAATGCAACATTGAAACAATAATATTAGACAATTAGAACATGTACCAGAACATAGGAGACAGGTGGACCGACCAGACAGACAGGCAGGCAAATGCATAGCCAACTCACTGGTGTGGAGCTCACTCAGGCTCACCCAATTACCTTAGTTCAGTGAAGTAGTATGGGACATCCTCTTTGTTGATAATGACATCTTTTTTATTATCCCTCAGTGAGGGGTTATGGTAGTGTGTGTGTTTACCTATCACTGGTTTTGAATGAAGTTGGCACCTATTTTTTAATCCCATAGGGATGTATTAGACACACCCTAATAATTTTTACATGTGAGCACCCTGTGTACTGCAGTATGTTTGTCTGACAACTGGATAAGAGTTAGGGTATAGTGTGTGTGTATCTGTCACTGGTTTGAATTAAGGATGTGAAATAGGCACCTATTTTTTATAAACATACTTTACTGTGTCCCATAGGGATGTACTATGTAGACACACCCTAATTTTAGGCTCGTGTCAACATCCTGTGTACTGCACTATGTTGGTCAGCCAACCACTTGTCTGACAACCTTATGTAAGGTGCATGATCTCTATGTCTGAATATAATCAAGTGGAATTTAGAGCTAGCTATTATTTCTACAGTTAGCCACTACATGTACATAGCATGTATTTACACAGCCACTTTAGCTAGCTGCCCCATTGCTACAATATTTTTGTGGTCTAGCTACACTGACCATACCTACCAAATAAATAATAATGAGCAATTTTGCAGGCACTGATGATTTGCTGATGAGAACTGTGCACTATACAACAGACACCAGCCTATTTGGCCAGCTCCCTTGCTTAAATTTTGTATGCCTGTGCCAGTTATGAAAATGGGGACTGTTATTGTTTTTATCCATCCATACCTTAACACTCAAGAGTCTTTGTTCTGGCATCTGAAATAGGCATAGTGCTTCACACACATGCCTACATGTGCACTCAGTGAGGGCTGAGGGTTAGCATTTTAGTGCTTCTAGTTTATTAATAATAATTATTAATATTTTTTTAATCACAGAAGCTCCATGATTGGATTAGTGCTCTCAACAAGGCCTCCATTAATGAAAAGAATAAGAAGAAATGGATGAGTGTTATCACTCCAGAATTTATGTCTAGCGAGGAGAGTGATGTTGGAGATTGTTTGTTCAAGAAAGAAATTCCTTGCAGATCAAAAAAAGTTACTGATTTTTTTTCTGAACTTGACACTTTTATTGATAGCTCAAAGTCAAATGTGGCAAAGAGACAGACACGACAGCGTGTGCTTGATGGAGGAGTTTCTCTTCGACATATTCCATCCAGTAAACAAATTCCAAGCTGGGTGATTGTAGAGCCTCCAGCTGATAAGGATCAATGAATACGAGTTAAACTAAATTGATGTACTAACTATGAATTATTATTATTGTGATTTATTGTGATTGATTGATAATAATAATAATTATTATTATAATTATTAATAATTTACTATATTGCAGTGACAGTTTAGTTTTCTATAAGGATACACCACATAATATGATGGTTATCCTGCAAGTGAAAATGTGTAGGAAATGTCATTTTTCATTTAACTATCCAGTTGTCCAAAATATTGCCCTATCCTCTACAGGAAATATAAGCTGATAGGACACATTTCATCTAGTGTGTAAATGTGTAAGAAAATTGCTATATCCTATACATTTTCAATACCAATCCTGCATTAAAAAATTTGAATTTTGGTCCAGTGAATTGTGTAGCTACAGGAGGTAGATTATGATGTAGTATGATAACTCATTAAGAATAAACTATAAAATTGATAAATTGGGAAATGCTACTACATTCTAATTGTATACTTATCATGAATTGTTATTACTATCAGAGATTTTATCACTATAGTAATTTCATCATAATCATCGATACATGGAAACAAACATGCAAAATGAAAATACTTCCATCTTGATCTGAGACTTAATTTATTAAAGAACACTAAAGTACCAAAAACTAAAAGTACCAAGTTATAAAAACTCACTGTATTTTGGGTGTTGAATGGGCATCTGAATTCTGAAGTGAGAACATGAAAATTTTTAAGGTGAAGCTAACTGGGCCACAAAACAGTTCACAATGAATAAAGGTTTGAATGGATATAGATGTGTTTACTCCAATATGAAGTGCAGAAGTTAGTGTAAAATTATGTTAACAATACCATTATTATAAGATCTTCTTTGATTATCATTAGTGATCAAGTTGGCAATAGAAAACACACAGAATCTTGAGGAAGTATAAAATATGAGTGCAGCTAAGCTACGTAGCTACATTATAAAACTTGGATTCATTCTTGTAACAATTTATAGTTATGGATTTCCATTTTCATTGACCTGTTCATTCCAGTGATGTGGATGAATAACATTATAGGCAATGTTCTCCTCCAATTCAGTATGTGTTGAGTTGTCTTCCTTCCATTTTACACTTTGAGCTGGTAATATTTCTTCATATATTATGGCCATAACTGGTGAATAACAAGCATTTTGATTGACAACTAATGTTTCTGTATTATCTTGCACGCTGATATCATCTTTCATTCCTATTTCTTCATACATGGGTGCCGATGAATCAATGGTAGAAGTTAGTGTATTATTATTATCTTGTGTTACTCTCTCCTCATGAATGTCTTTTTTTTTTTTCAAAAAAGAGGATAATTATTATTGTCATAATGATTACTAATAATTGAAGTCACAATACCTTCCTGCTTCAAGCTTTGTCGTATTCTCAGTACAAGTAATGATATTACTGCCAATGCTACTACAATTACAAGACTGAGTGTTACACTGATGAGCAGAGAATCTAATAATAATCTCTATAAAATTAATATTATACGTATACTTTCTATTACTAAGGCCTACTTTTTAACTGTAGAAATGGTAGTGAAGTGGCATCTGTGTTATTCAAAATTATATCTATAGTTTTATTTAAAAATCATTAATTTTTACTAATAATTATTAGGTAATAATTACCTTCAGTTGTCAAATATTCTAAGGAGTAATCTGTAGTTCTTGTTAAAATACTAGTAGTAGGTGTATCTACTACATAAGCAAGAAATGAATATTAGCTAGCTATCTAGCTAATTGTAATAATATAACAGTTACCTTCATTTGCAAAAGTTACAGGCAGTGAAGTACTGTTTTGATATCGTGTCCCAGTAGGTGGTAGAGTTACTATAATTATTATAATCTAAATGCATTGTTACCTAGATAATGCTATATATAAGTTACCTTCATACATGGGAATAACATAGAGTGTACCTATCTTGCTTCTTATTGTGATGAATGCACACTGATATGCTGTACCACTGTCTGACACTTGAACATGCTTAACAATTAACATTTGTCTTTGATAAGAGTGATTACTTGGCAGGCTAGTGATGGAATAAAATGTGCCATTGATGAACCAAAAGGGAAGTGCTGTTGTGCCTGAATAGGAGCAGTTGAAAATTGCATCATCTCCTTCATCAACAAATGCATCTTCAGGTTCGTTTGTGAACTCTATTACAGCTGGAATATAAGTACACACAATTTTATTACTGCAAGAGTTGCAACTTTAAGCCGAATTCTGACTAGCTAGTTACGTAGCTATAGCTATTAAGTATTCATTAAGCTATAACTAACAGACCTTCAAATCCAGAGATTCCAAATTGAAGGCAGACTACTAGGAACCATAATATATTCATTTTGTGAATACAGCCATTAGCTATCTTCTGTAGCTATTATAGCCTTTAAATAGGCTTTCCTTTCAATGGGTGTGGTCAAAATATAGAAGCTATTAGCTAGATATTATCAAGCATGTTACGTAAGTGCTTCCTCACTATTTTAAGTGAAGGAAACTGACAACCATGCATCTATTTAGACTTCATAATAAGATCTAACTACTCCAAATTAACACTTTGTACAGCTATACTTCAAGATTAAGTTTAGCTATTTCTATGACAGAAAATACAGCTCTATAGCTAAATAATTATGGTTCACACAATAATCTGTTTTATAGGGCTTGCCAGATTATCCTATATATTTCTCCCTATGGTAGTTGCCCATAACGGAGAAACACAACTATAATAATAATTATGCTCAAGAATTCAAGCAATAAGTAAATGTACCAGAGTTATACTGTGCCATTACTAGTTTCTTATAATTATAGTCTTCCAAGAAATCTGTTCTTCGAGCACCTTTTTGCACTTAATGCTATATAGGTAGTGGATTTAGGTATTAGCTAGCTATTATATCCTTACAAGCAGCACTAACAGTGGCTAGCTATCATAAATGAAATGTCCTGCAGATTCTCATCCCTAAAATATCTTCATTCTGATCAGGGCAAACAATTTGAGTCTGATCTTGTGCATGAAATTTGCCAACTACTTCAGATCAAAAAGACAAGGACTACTCCATACCATCCACAGTGTTATGGCTTTGTGGAGCAGTTTAGCTAATAGGATGCTATAATTATTCTTAAAACCTTCTTCCACTTAATCTTCCCATCTAAGAAGTAGTATAGTGATCCCTTCTTCATCTTGAAATGATTTGTTGCCTTTCTTCACAATGTTCCTTTTTTTTTTTTTTTTTTCTTTCTCATATTCTACAGGATACCTCTGAAATAGCAAATAATCTGCTATTTCGTCGTACAATCCCATCATAGCTTCTCTTCCACGTTCCATGTGGGAGACAATTGATCCTGGAAGCAGACAGAAAATCCTAGGATTTACTGACTGGGGGACACCTATACCTAGGTAAAAAATGTCCTGGACTTGGGGGACATTACTTTAGGGGACAGAAAATCCTCCGACACCGTTCTATGGCAAGCCGCTGGGGAGCTCTCTCCCTACGCCCTGGGCTTAGGTAGCCAGGCCAAAAAAAAATAAGATATTGGGACAAGTTAAAATTAATAGCAGGGCTGGATCCATTTCTATTGGCCAGCAATGGTGATTGTGGTGCTGCAACCTAGTAGAGCTAGAGATCTTCCTCCAGTGGAGGCCAGTGACATTGTGTCATTTTAGTCCTGCAGACAAGTTATCTAAATATTATTATTATTGCTATAGTAAAATGTTGATGAGACATGGATTTCTAGCCTCACTTCTAGCCCTAACAAAAGTAGCTAAATAATTCAGTAATAATTGAGTTTAGTGCAGTTCACTAAGAAGAAGCCAATAAGGATTGGCATGATCCTCAAGTGCTGCTGGCTTTCCAGACATAGTGCCTGGAACATATTCTGCACTTTCTTCATTGCGCTATATAGCTACCTCTCCAACCCTACTGAGTTTGACCTTTGATTGCGTAGAGTTTGAGGTTTGTGATCTGTGAATCAGGGCGGATCGTAGGGGGGAGGGCTAACTGGCACTAAAAGTGTTACATCGTTTTTATGACTTGCATGTCTAGTTCTCACAGTATCATCACATAGGTGTAGGAATGAGAGGGTCGCTGTAAAACCTGGACTCTGGACTCTGGACTGGACTGGACTGGACTGGATGGACTGGACTGGACTGGACTGAGCATGCACATTGCGAGCGTAGGCGGACCAAGTGGAGATTGTTTTTTTGTTTTTGTTTTTCTATCATTATAATTTCTAGCGTAGGCGGACCACTTTTTTCAGATCAAGAGAGAGTGTTTTGTTTGTACTTTATTCCCATGGACATCATTATAATTTCCAGCCGTGAGCTAACAGGTGATCTGCACAAGCCATTAATTTTAGTTAGCTATCAAGTAGTGAAAAGGCTAATTCCCAAACCTTTTAATCCAAATCTTAATCACTTAGTCCCTGATCATGTAACCAAAGAATTTAACTGTGGCAGCCAATTAGGAACCTTGTGTTATGTCAGTAGTCTACACTGTTACTCTCATGTTCACTCCAACAAAAAGGCAGCCTTTAATAAGTATCAGCCTGGACTCTGGACTGACAATCACTTCCTACTCAAAATCTATTATTGTTGTTGAAAGCATGACTTGAATGGTATGAAACTGGGTTCAGCTGCTTTGATGTATTCTGCTCTACAATGATAGTGGTATATAACTATACAGTTGGCCTTATGGGTGTAATAATTAATTTTGATAAGCACGAGCCACTGTAAAATCAAATGGAGGACTTGGTATTTCCGTTTTGAGATTCCCTCTGTGTGGTAAACTATTTATAACTCATGAATGTTATTAGCTATTATTATTAAGTTATTAGTTATGTAATCATTATTGCAGGCTTTTATAACAGCTATGTTTTGTCATTGTGTTCAGTCCGTCTGTCTGATCAGTTCAGTTCAGTTCATTGTTGTGTTGGAAATAAAGACTATAAAAACTTAGCGTGCAATATATTCAGACAGTTTCAAGGTTACCACACTCTGCATCTCTGACAAACATGCATATTGCCTTTGGATTTACATCTGGAGGTGATGGTTGTACTGCTGTTGGTAGTGGTGTCAGTGGAACAGAGATGAGAAGTTGATAACTTTAGAGTTATCATTGATCAATCAATGATCCACATGCTGTCTTAGGAAGCTGTTTATCATCATTGTAGTATATTTGACTGAAAAACGTTTTCTCATCAAATAATTGATCCTATTATTATAAAAATGGTGGTAGCTATGTTCATAAACATCATCTAGGAATACTTCTAAATATTCTATAATTAGACAAGAGTAGGCCAGTCCTCTACAATCAAAAATCTTAGCAAGGCCTTTGAAGTAAAGTCCAAAAATCAACAAACAAAAATACCAAAAAAAACAGTATACAAATCAAGAAATATAATAATAATAATAGTGTGTGGGAGAATATAATTATTGTCATGTACATCCTATTCCATATAGTCTAGTGTAACAGCTGTATGCATGCAATTTGTACATACATACTTAACACCAAACCTCCCTCAACAGCTGTTACACTAAGTAGCTATAGTATACATTTTCTTGCATGGAGGATCTGCTTTAGCTGGTCTTGACCACTGATCATCATCACTCAAAACTACATACATTATTGCAAATACAAGAATATAAAAGTAACTAGCTAAATCATGATGGTATTAAACACACTTACCTAATCTTCACCACCAGAATCAGGAGAAGGTGGCCTTTTTGATGGAGTGAACACTGGAGTAACACTGTAGAGGTAAATTTAATTAAATATTAGCACTACAATTAATGTTTACTTATAAGGCCAGACAAATTAAATGTTTCCCACCCTTAAATCCTCAAAAAGGTGCTGAAAAATTTTAATACACATAGCTGTAGGCATGTGCCTAAAAAATTCACTGACAGGGGGTATTAGGAGAAACAGATTTCTTAATGAAGCGTGTGGTGAATTTCTCATATAGAGCCACAGCTAAGGGTTTAAGCTAAAAGGTTCGGGAATTAGCCTTTTCACTACTTGGTAGCTAACTAAAATTAATGGTTTGTGCAAATTACCTGTTAGCTCCTGGCACCGTACCATTGTGATCGGAATCGTCAGACTCAGTAGAAATTATAAACGATCTCCACTTGGTCTGCCTACGCTCGTAATGCGCATGCTCAGTCCAGTCCAGTCCAGTCCAGTCCAGAGTCCAGAGTCCAGGTTTTACAGTGACCCGGAATGAGATTTTGATTGGGGGGGGGGGGGCACTCGTATGGAAAGGAATGGCTAAGTTTGTGTGTCAGCAAAAATTTTGAGTGACCACACCCACTAGCCACACATTTTAAATACAATTTAATAAGAACCAAAAATGCTAATTTTCACCTATAAACTTCTCAGCAATACTACCTAGCTCTAGCTAATACTGAGCAGCTGCCACATGCATCAAGAGAGACACCATAGGCCACAAATGTTGATACTAGGTATAGGGAGTCAATAAGGACTTATGTAAACTGCCTATTCATCAGCTAACTTTAAGTGGTTGCTTGAATAGGACCTTGATTCCTTCAAGCAACCTGCAATATCTATTTTGTCAGATTGGGAGGGGGGGGGGGGGGGGGGGGGGGCACTGGAATAATATTTGCATTAGTGACCCAAAATATTGGGGGGGCACATGCCCCCAGTGCCCCCCCAGTTCCTACACCTATGCATCAGTATTGTATCAGTATTGTTATATAGACACTAGGATAAATGTACATATGAACATATAACTAACTTGGAGGGGGGACTTCAGCCCCCCACCCCCACCCCACCCTGTATCCACCCCTGTGAATCTCGTGTGTTTTGCAAGGACATGAGAAGGAATGGTGGCCCTGGAAGGAAAAAAATGTTGTGCTCAAATAAAATGCACAGGTCCTGGATGATTGGCAATATTTTTTTGAACATGTCCATGAGGATGCATTCAGCTCACTGTGGTGTCTTATGAGAACCGCGACTCTTATTATGTACATGTGATAATGAGTTTAAACAGGGGCGTAGGAAGGGGGGGCTGGAGGGGCTGGAGCCCCCCCTCCCAATATTTTGGAGGTGGTGGCTCAGCCCCCCCAATATTTTGGCCAAAATTATTGTGGACACACACATAGCTATAATAGAATTCACACTGCCATCGATTTGTAATAACCCAAACCACAAACAAAGCAGCTACCCTGCATGCACTTTGCCTAGTCTCTATGCTTGTTGACCAAGAGGTTTAGACAGGCCAGTCTCTCATTAGAGAGCCTTGCCGTGGATGTAGAAGATTCAGAGGATCTACAAGTTCAACAGGGGGGGGGGGTAGGAAGATGATTTTAGGTAGGGCTGCTGCAATTATAATGGGTGGGAAGGGGGGGGGGCCTATTATTTAAGGCTATAATTATCATAAAAAGACCAACAAAATATTAAAAGCTTTCATAAGACAATATGTAGCTATATAAATCAAGTTTGTCCTTTTGAATATACAACAAAAATAATTATTCAACCTATAATATCATTATGCTTCTGGGTATGTTTTAAGCATCCATAAAAAAGAAAAAGACCTCTCTGCTGTTGCTACCAAGTTTTTAATATCTTTAATGGTATTGGATAGATACTTCCTTTCCCAAATTATCAAAATACCAAGTTTTCAATACCTTTAATGGTATTGGATAGATATTTCCTTTCCCAAACAAAATACCAAATTTTCAATACCTTTAATGGTATTGGATAGATATTTCCTTTCCCAAATTATCAAAAGGGAAAGCCATTTTGGGGAAAATCACTGCACAATGCAATGACAGTTGTGTATGACTTGGGCATATACAATTAAGTTTTCCATTAATAAAATTTTGATTTACTGAAAGTCAGCAAATTTCACTTTTCAGCATGCTGGCATAACTATAGAGCAGAATATTCTGTCTTAAGTGGTGTGCACACTTATTCAAGGATATTTAGTATACCATCCAGGCTGTATTTGGACATGTTTGCCTTGTCTTTGACTGCTCTAGCTAATCATAAATCTGGATATTTGCAGTGGATGATAGGGGACAATACAACAAGGACATTCACATGGAGCAGATTTTTTCCTTTCATTATTATTATATAATATAGGAATTTTAACTTCATGGCCCTGGGGATTCAATTTTTGTTTCACCGCTAAGAAAGTTGTCTACACTTAAATGATCATCAGGACACACACTGGTTGCTTCACAGTTGGCTGAACTTAATTCATTTACTGTGACCTTGGCCAAAAAGCTGGTCAGCCTCTTCTGAGACATAGCTAGCTATAACTTAGACATGGCATCTGATCATGGTTGCTTAGTTTATCACATGATCATGATACCAGGGTGTTACATTAATTTACACATGTATATCATGTTAACAGATTGAAGGGATGGACGGCTCCTTTTCCATGTAACAGATTAAATCATTGTCAATTGTACTATGGCTATATACTAGGGTTAGGTATAGTACAATAACAATACACAATTCAATGATGTAATCTAATCTCTACTGTTACATGGAGAAAGAACCACAAGGACACAAGTCAACTGGAACAAACGTGAATAAAAGGGTGCTGTCAAAAAATAATGTATGCCATTGGTACAGCCACAAAAAACTAGGGGTGCTGCAGCATAAAAAAACTAGGGGTGCTACAGCCCCCTTTGAACCTCCCTTTCCTACCCCCATTGTTCAAGCTGAAGCTTCTACTGCTAGTAGCTATTTGTGATCAATCTAATGCCCAGGTAACTGTGTGTGAATCACTTTGCTGTGTGGCTCCTACAGAGTTTTATCAGCCAACTAGTAGTGATATTAGCTTTGAGAAGCTTCATCAGGAACTTTCTCTTCTTGTTACTTTGATTAGGCAAGCCCTGCCCACTTTTATTAAGGTGACATCCATTCGTACCATATGTGAAGCTATGAATAGCCAAGTTGTATACAAGTCAATGCTGTCAGAGGTGCATAACATTCTAGGTTATATTTAACGTGCCAATCACATCAGCTACTTCTGAAGGGTCATTTTCTGCACTCAAAGTAGTTAATACATATTTACACTCGTCCATGTCTGAGCAAAGACTCATTTGCTTCACATAAGAACCTTACTGACTCCTGTGATATGGAAAAAGTTGCTAAAGATTTTAATACTGAATGTCTTTGCTTCACATTATAGTCCTTAATTTGTTATACAGTATTGTTTCCATTTTATGCATATGCCAGCAAAACTTTCTTCGTGCTCTGCGTGGGAGGGAGCACATCCCCCTTCCCACACCCTCCGCCTTGCCGTGGCCTAACAGCCACGTGGTACTCAGCCCCCCCAATATTTTTGACCCTCATACGCCTCTGAGTTTAGACTCCTAAAGACAATCCACCAAAATTAGTACTCTAAAATTACAGTCACACTAAATGTATTATTTCATGTGTTTTGGGTGTGGAAGGGTGTGGCTTAAATCCAGCTTTCCTGTTAAAGTCATTGGATACCCCAAATCAGCTTTTTAACAATTTTAGCAACCAATATCAGCTTTGTAGGCACTTTGGTAAGTCAAACTTTATTTATAGCACACACACATAGGATCACATGATACACCAATTAAGATTAACAATAGTGATAATCATGAATATAGTACATGTATTCCATGTTTAGTATCATACCACACACAACTATTTATAATAATAGTACAGCTGAAAGAATTTTAGCCAACACAGTTGCCTTCAAACTTGGAAAATTTATACTCTGTATCCAGTAGTGAATCAACTATATAGTCAGTGTAATATCCTTCAATCACTGAGCTGCCATGATTTCCATTTGGTTCCACATAGTAATCTAAACCAGCCTGTCTGTTCCCAACATAGAGGCAATTTGCTCTAGTAGAATCCCACGTTAAGTTATAATATAGTCCTAGAAATGAGCGTGGAGGAGAGGAAATTCCCGGGAATACTGTGACATTGAAAAAATAGCCTGGATTCTGCTCGAGGCCTCTGATTAATCCTAGATACTGTTCAACAAAGACTGGAATGTTCCAGAATTGACCTGGATTAAAAGTACATACATATCTTACAGTATTAGCATCTTTGTATTAGTGGGGAATATTATTTATCAAGAGTAAAATTTTAGCTTTGTGACTCTTTTTATGCCTATCATCAGCATGATACACTATCTCTTATCTTAATACTCTATCTCTATTATGGTTATTATTACTCATATCAATGGTACATTTCACAGCATAGCAATTATTATTATACTTATAAACATTACACCCATTTCAGATTACCATGAACATGATGGTAGCTATTGGTGTGTCTGTCAAAGGAATATTGGCCAAAACTGTCAAATCTATACTTCCTCCTTAACTATAAGATTAGATATTTCTTCTTACCAAGAAGCCCATGGGAAGTGGGCCTCAGGTTAACACCCCTGCTTATCCAAAATCTTATCATATCTGGAAAATTTTCATTTCCATCTTCACATATCACCCACATCACTAACGTTGTCTGTTCACAATTTGGAATGGAGATACGAACTTTTTTTGTGTACTGGCGAATAGTTATACCATCTTTCTTATACATTTTTAGTTCTGCTGTCAATGTATCCTTCTGAACAGAAACAGTGCATCCTTCCAAATGAACTACAATATCCGTACATATTCCACTGTGACCTTTGGCTTTTACACCAATTGCATCAATGACATTCATGTAGCTAAGATTAGTGCTGATGTAATGAGCATTGACATTAACACATTTGTCTGATACCAGATTAAAGTTGGTGTCTGACAGTCCATGCACTTCATAACATAGACTCATCCTGCTTTTGTTTTGTGTAAGAATAGGCACCGTGAAAAAAGGATCACCAATCACCGTGTCATTATCAATAACTCCTGCATGAAAAGTATCAACAAAGAGTGTTGAATTATGCCAATGGCTATCTTTAGCCACTGCCACATAACTTGAAACAGATATTTTCTACTCACCACATTCTGTTCTTTGTGGTCGGAGAGATTGCTCACTAGCTGGTATACGAAAACTCTCGACCACCTCTTGTATATTTGTGGCCATACTATCATTAAAGTAACAGATGCCACAGGTCTCAGTAAGTAAGCTAGTGCACTCATCAACTAGGATGTGGACTGACTTCTCTTCTAAATATGATATAATTATGAACTGTAGTGTCACAATAACTTTGACAATCTAACAATGAGAGAGGGATTAGAAGGTTTAGTTAGGTATTATAAACCATGGTTAGTAGGTTGCTACTTTAGCCCAAGGTCAAAAGCTGCATGCAAACAAAATTGTGATGACTAAGGTTGAAGTAGTGTATTGAAATAGGTGTGTTACTAATAATTTGAAACAGCAAAGTGGGGTAGTCTTGCAGCTAGGCTTAGGTAGATTATGCTGGCATAATTTTAGGAATAATAGGGACTGCCTGGAATCAAGCATAATGCTAGAATAATGGGGCACATTTTGGGAATAATTTTGCACCTGGTTATTGTACAGCTACGTAATTTTGAAGTCCTCTGAATGGTCCTGATGGAAATGGATCTACTCAATAGGCCTAATTCCATTAGTGGTTTCATGAACTATTGGTGACTATACAGTGATTGAGCATGTGATCAGCCGTGTTGGCATGTTTCAGTTTTTTGATAGTGTCAAAAATGGCTTCTAGTTCACTACTGAAGGCCACTTTTGGAGATCAGCAGGGACAAACTTTACAGGACTATGTAGAAACATCAGTTTAACAAAAAATAACTGTTATTTTAAAGGAGAATAATCAATAATGTTGTGAGAATAATGGGTGAATTAGCAAGAATAATGGGCAACTAGTTTTAGCATTGCAGAATAGAATAATGGGGGAAATTTTGAGCATAATCTACCTAAGCCTACTTGCAGCTACTCAATGAACCACAAGCAGACAATTACATAAACTATAGCATAAGTGGTGTTACATCACCCACTTGGTGGTAGGTAATGAGGTATTTATTAGTATTCATAGTGATGTTGATTGCACCACTTAGCTTACCTCAATCTAAAATTGTGTATTTCGTTTATAACTCAGGTGCTATAAAATACCATTATAACTACAGAGTGTACAACTTACCACCATATTCATGCAGAATGGTTACCATTAAATCACCACCTACTCGGATTTCAGTGACATTCAACACATCATTAAATAATATCGATATATTACTGGTGGGATATAACATTTCCCTATTGTCTTTCACAATAGCAATTTCAGTAGATGTTGTGGAGAAGCTACCATCTTCTCTGCTAATCCAATTAAACCCATCTTTGAACACACCAACTGCTCCATTAAGCAATGAGTTAGAGAGAAAATCCACCCTCACAGAGAAATCCTCCACGCAGGAAGACAGAGCAATGAGTTCACAAACTCCACTGAAGCTAAAGTTTGTAGACGTGAAAAATGGACGTACCATAAGAGAATCAAAGATAGTGCATGATGCTATTTTACCTGTAATGAGCCAGATTAAAACAACTGTGGTACTTAGCTAGATATAGCAAATCTAATGTGACTGCATTAACAGCCTTCAATCATCCAAGAACATAATATAAGGAAGGACCTATTGAAACAACTGATATCCTTCCATTTTTGGTATTAATTTCAAAAACTAATTATGACCACCTAGTTGCCATAGTTGCATAATACTAATTTCACATGACTCTTCATGCACATACATGTTATTACCTTCACTTTGTATTGTAACTTCAGTAAGATTTGAAGTTCCAATGGCATTACTAGATGTTGCAGAAACTGTAAATGACTCACAACTGTCAGACAAGTCACCAGTTAAGGAGATACAGTGATGGGAACTATTTAGTGTCCTCATAATGGTGTCAGATTGGGTGGTTATGTTAACACTATAGGACAGCACTGGATAGCGAGGGTCTGAATATGCACTGAAACAGAGGCTGTTGTTAGACTTGAAGTAAGAAATATTTGGTGGTTCAGGATAACCTATGAAAATAATTGTCATATTATTAATAATTATTGACAGAGTAATAAAAATGTAGCTTTACCAATGGTAAGTATATGAAAAGACGCCACTATGGTTCGAATAAAGCAGTCATCACTTGTACATGGATTTGTCAGAGTGACAAAGTACACCTTTGTGATAGTTGTCAAGTTTGAGAAACATATTAATTTATTATCAACACTCTCAATGGAGTAAGTTGTGTTACATGTGACTGCACAGTCTGAGAATCTAGCCAGATCAACATTCTCATAAGGTGGACAGTAGCAGTCTCCAGGAAGGCCAGGATTAGCAGGCCAGACAAGAACTGGAGTAGCCATTTCACCATCTGTGAAGTTATCTGGTATGGGAACACACACAGTTTCACCTGGTCCTCCATACACTACCTCACGTGTCCCTACAATAAATGAATAGAAGATGACAATATCTCTGTGGTGGGTTGTTTTTGTTAGCTGATGTACCTGTTATGGTGTGCAAGTTGTAGAATATTTGCTGTGATTTGATGTCTTGTCCACAGAGTTCTCCATTTTCACCAACTGCAGACAGTCTGAAGTGCAGTCCACTAATATTTCTCAGTGGAATAGTAACTATATTTGTGGTAGAATTGTGGAGTAATGTTGGTTCCTGCAGACTATTAGTGAGTACATCACCCAGTGTAAATCCTTCTAGTGTGAAATGGCTGACATCACAGTCAGAGAAGCTGTAAATCCATCCTATTGTTATGTTGTCTGAATCAACTCGTAACTGCTGGTAGTCCAACTCCAACAAATCTCTAGGAACTAATGTTGGTGTTGTACCTGTGTATATAACATCAAAGTAATTCTGCTACGTACTAATTACTTTTGCATAAGCTATTATTTCTATAAGTGATACAAACACTATGTGTGTGCTGAAGCAAATTCAACTGAAGGTATAGTCCTGATGACTAATAAATAATATTGGCTAAGTTTGCCATACCATAGGAGTGGAAAAGTTCACAAACATGGTTTCAAAAGTAGACAGAAATCATTAAGTGGGATTTTCCTCCACATAATATATAGTGCCCTTGTGGATTACTGACATTGCTTTGTGTTAGCCCACTAGCTAAATGTTGTGAAGTCTTCTAGTCTTAAGGTAACCCATACATGTGTTGTTTTAACATTGTAATGGAAGAACTCCCTCCCAAGGAAACTATATTCCATTGAAAAAATGCATAACCGATTGAACAGTGCCATTTCACCTTCCTCTATAAATTTCATATACATCCCTACACACATTAATTTTTGTGAATATAAATCTAGTAGAGATACACTCTCTATCAAATTACCATTAATTATAGTACCTTTTATAACAGTCAGTTTATTTTCAACTCCAGGAATATATTTTATTTGGTCAGTCGTGTGATCAATGAGAAAACACTGAAAAATATAGTTGTCAAATGAATGACTAACTTTAGGAATAGTTAGTGCTGTATAACTCTCTACTCTGAAATATGCTGGAACATGGAAGAGATCATACACATGATTGTTGATTCTCCAGAATGGGGCGGCCACTTGTCTGTCCAGGTCACATTGAATATTAATATTTGTACTTATGCCTTCAACTGCATTCTGAATTGTATCTTGACCACCTACTCTTGTACCTAATAGTACAGAGATACATCTAATCCTTGAGTAGCTAAAATAATGTCTTACTTGATGTTAATATGAAGACAAGAGTTAAAATCATTTTTCTCATTCTCAAAAAATATCTGTCTCTAAAAGAGTTGAGCTCTCATCTTCATGACCTTTGCTTGGATCAGTTATCTTTATGCCTATATTTAGTCAGTGATGATAATCACATATAAATAGTAACCACTACACATGATGTCTCCCCATTGGTTGCAGTATTCATCCAATCTTAGATTTAATTCCTGCTACCACTTGTAGTATACTGACTCACTACTACACACTAATTCTTGGTTAGAATTGATAAGAATTTAATCTGATGTGTCACACTAATAGCTCACTGTAAAAAATGTGGTGGCAATATCCCACCAAACTTGGTGGGGCAGCTTTGTCTCTGTAGTCCCACTATATTTGGTGGCAAAATCACACCAATTTTTGAAGTGTGAATGTCCCACTCTATGAGGTGGGAGAGCCCCACTGTGACCTTCCCACTTAATTTGGCGTGAACCTCAACAACAGCAAGCAGATCACATAATCACTTAGTTATCAATATGATCATGAAAAAATAAACAGTGAACGATGCAATCAGAGAACACAAAATACATGTATGACTACTGTTCAAATGTTGTTGAGAGTAGCAATGAAATGCTTGACGGAAGCAGGTAATTTAGTGTTCTTGTTCAAGAATGTATATTCCATAAAGGAATAAAAATTGTTGCACCCTGGGGCATAATGTATATTGAAACAAAAAAAAAAAAAACACTTAACAATAGGAGAGGTATGTTCTCTAATGGTGTACACTCGCACACTATGCATTTGGCAACCACCAGGAAAGCTTGCTCCCCATGTTCAAGTACGAGAATGTAAGGAGAATTTTGTCCTTTCTTAAGGGAGTCAGATATGTCACCCTGCAAGGAAAATAGCTGTTTTCAACAACATCAGCATCCATGTTCCCCCAAATAGTGTAGGTTATTGCATGTAGTGGAGGCTTTTCACCATTTAGGAACCTGAGGGAAGTGTTATATAAGCATCCCAGAGGTTAGTAAAAAGCCGACACCAAGTGCAATGACACTGAGTGTAATAACCGGCTTAGAATATGGAGTCACAGCCAGTACGAGGGTTTGCCTCAAGTTCATTAGAGAATAATATTAATTTTAAAATAAGGTGTTACACAGCAGCTATCTTTAAGATAACATTTGAGCTACTAATGCATGCAAGAAGCCAGTTAAACGCAGTTCATTTCATGTCCTCATTAAGGTTGAAGATGAATGAGGTGATGGAGTGTGTGTACCAAGTAGGCAGTACCATTATTATTATTATAATGAGCTTACCAGCAAACCCATAGACCAAATCATGTTGCATAATATTATAGTCTTGGCTATACATAATTAAGTACTTAAGGATGAAAGATCAAAGCATGCTATGCATATCATAGTCTAAGGTGCCATTTTAGAGGAACACTTAGCCTCTTAATAATGGCTTACAAAGACCGGCTTTACCTTTGACATAAGTGGAGATATAATGGAGTGAATATTGTCACCATCATGAACTTAATACTAAAGGTCATGATGTTTACTTACCTGGCTAGGGCAGAGAACTTTAGTGTAGTCTGCTTTCTGCCAACTGTCAGGAATTAGGCTTGTGAGCAGAGCCATTGCACACAGAGACTTATTCCAATCTGCATGTGGACATGATTAATGAAAATTAAACTTCAAAGTACACTGTCACCATTTATCATAATTTTGATAGAATCTCATCTTGAACAGTAGCAACAGAAGGCCAGCTTCCACACTCAAATTACCCTTGCATGAGGACTTTTGGCACCCACATCTTCGTCCACTGCTCCAAAGTAGAACTGTAATCAATTCTGGATATACGCTCCAGTTCTCTATAAAGCTAGAGTGATATTAATGGAGTGGTTAGAGCATTTTGCACATTTTTCTAAACACCAGTGGGAAAATGTGAGTCCATACATGCCTGTACATTGTAGGTAGAGACAATAGTAGTTTAAGTAAAATAGAGTGCAGTCCTGCATCATACCTACTCTGATATGGTCAATAATGTACAAAAACACAACAAATTCATTCACAAATTTCGCTAGCACTCTTCTACGTACTTGGTACCAGTGGTATGGCACTTCCTCTACCCTGTACATGTGCTCGAGACCACGACTCTATTTGGAATTTGTCAGTATCCATACAGTGTTTCCAGCTAAAAGAATAAAACTTTTTACTATGATACTAAAAACGGTCATACTGTCTCAACACTTGATCTGAGCAAGGTCAAACTTTGTAGAGTTATTAGTTTGGTGATATTATTAGCTCTTTTATAGCAAAGTTTTACTTTTCAAGCTGGAAGCACTGTATATGTGCATAAAATATTAAATTTTGCTTCACAGTTTCATGACTTGATTTGCCTGCTCAGGCAAAGCCCAAGCCAATAATGTATGTACAAGTAGCTAGTAAACATGCATACCTGAGTGGGATCCCGAAGAAATGAATAGTGCTTGAAGGTGATACGAACAGTGTAGCTATATACTGAATAACTCAAAAATTGAATAATTCTCTCAATTATTGTGCACAAATCTTGCTCAGATAAAAAGCCACATTACAAACCATTATGCCTGCAATCACAAAAAACCAATTAGTCTGCTACTCATTAACCACAATAGTCAGTTGATATACTACACCACTGTTTCCCCCTGGTGGTGTAAACTTTGATTCTGTGGATTCATACAAATCAATGAGTATACACTGAAAGATATAACTAATTATTAAATGAACCACTAACTTCAGGAATAGTTAAGAATTATCTATATAGTTCTGTCTTGCATAAAATTGTGAGTAATAATAATTATAGGACTGCTATATACATCTTTGGATCTGATGGTGTGGCTCATTAACACACACTTGCTATAATAGAAGCACAGACTTGATAACAAAGTTGATAAAATAAATTACTAACAGTGACATACTTGATGTGATATGATATCATAGCTATATGGTCTGATTATGGTGATTATTCATCCATGTAGTTAGCTAATAAAAAATGATGTTGATGTGTTAATTGAAGAATTTATAATAATAATGAAGATAAATTTTTGTGATTAAGCGTTCCCAATCGGCTCAGCCTTTCCTTATAATTGCTTAGTAATTTAGTAATCAATATCTGGAGATTACCTGGGTGATCAATATTACATACTTACCCCATTGCAATAGTCTCTCAAGATGAACGATATAATAATATTCATTGTGGATAATAAATGAGCAAGAACCATGGGAGGCCATATAATGGCACCTGTTGGTTGTACCAAGATAGATACAATCGAGTATACCTACAGAATAAAGAGGATTTTTCACCTCATCAAGATGCTTAAGATAACTAAAAAGCCCACTATTTAACATAATTTAATTTTCTGCCATGTATCTACAAACTTTGCTGTGTAAAATTACTACAGTATTCTTGCTTTTGTATCAGACAGCACCCAGTACAACAGGACAACAGGAGTGAGTTAGGCTTCAATGGAATTTGAGAGAGTTCGAGTAATGCAATAAGAAGTAAACCATGAGGCAACATTTTCCAAGAGCTTCAAAACACACCACATTGGTTGTGTACCTGTGCGCAGTGTGCAGTAACACACAAATTTAATACTGAAAAATCTCACACACAGGGAGAGCCAGGGAGAGGGTTATGAGTTCAATTTTCTTCAATCAAATTCTTAACCTCCCTCCTTTATAGTAACCCTTTCTTTGCCTTTCCATGAGAAACTTTACAAGAATGATTTTGTAAGTGGCCATCATAATAGTTATAACTGATGGTATTAATATTAATGCACATGCTAAGGATACGACATACACCTTACGGCCAAAAAGATGGGAAGCTAGTTTCATGACAAAGTAATCACCAACAGCTACAATAGGTATATGCAACAGCTTCAGAATGGCCAGGACTTTTTAATATTATAGAGCAGCATATATAAGAGGGTGAGTGATAGGGCTTGACAAATTATGCCAGCATAATTTTTGGAATAATAGGTAGCCTTCTGGTATGGGAATTTTCTGTGAATAATGGGCAGCAACAATTGGAATAATTACTCATTGACAATAATTATTATGCTGCTGCATTGCTGCAGTGAGTTATAACTATACTCAGTTGAGCAGTGAGTTAGTGTATAGCTACAGCTAAGGTTGAGGTGGTTGTTTCTAGTAACCACAAATATTTATACCAGACATAATAATATTTAAAGCATTTTTACAACTACATTTACTATGTTTATTATTGTATTATGTCCATTATGCTCCAATAACAACAGAGTTTAATATATTTTGTGTTTTAGTCAAGAATAATAGGTAGAATAATGGGCAACACTTAGAAGAATAGTCAAAAGGAATAATAGGCCCAAAAAAAGGAATAATTTGTCAAGCACTAGTGAGTGAACCCACATACTATAGGCTTATGCCACTCCCATGTCACATGTCCATATACACATATGGACATCTGACATGGGAGTAAAGGAATAAATCAATAATGGCATCATAGATTCTGAGAAAAAAATTAATTTTCTCTTTTCGTGAATACAATGACAACTAAAATTGCATTACTTCATTCAGGAATAAATCCCTTTATCAACCACCTAGCTAACTGATTACAGGGATATCCAAACACCATCCTGTGAGCTACTTCCAGTGTTTGCTAGTGGAACAAAGGCAGAAAAACTATATAGTGCAACCAGGCATGCACTACCAAAAAGTGCTTCCGGTCAGAACTCCCACAAAAACCCACTTAATTGTATAATATTGAGCTCAATCAGTTGCTAAATTCATTATCTAGACACTCACATGCTTTAAAACATCATCTGAAGTGACTTTGGTCAGTTATGATGTTGCCCACCTAATTTGGTGTTTTATGACATCATAATTTTAAAAAATTTATGGCCCATGACATCATAATTAAAAAGGCGCGCTTTTACCGCGTTTATAGTAAGAGTTTCTTGTTTGAGTTTCTTGTTTGAGTTTCTTTGTCATTTTGATTGCTAAAGAATGCCACCTACAACTAAAAGGAAGGAACAACTACAGGAATAATAACAATAGCAATAAAGTCCCACCTTAGAGTATCTTAGTACCAGTAATATTGTTATTACCCCTGTATTGCTGTTACATTTTGGTTTTGTAACATTTTATTCACATACAAGTGTTTATTAATGTATTTCCTATGTAATTTCAATTTTTATGAAATTTTTGTGAAATTTTTGTGGATAGATATTAATTTACGAACTTTGCTTAGAAGAAAATTACATAATGAATGTTTGGACTATTTAATGTATTAATCTATTTATTCGAATCTATAACATTATTATTATAACAATAAAATTTCTGGTGATTGTGAGTTGTCAGTGATACTTGAGTGGGGTGGGCGAACTAGCTTGCCACCATCGAGAGCTCCAGCCTAGATCCATTACAATGAACCTATTGAACACAATGCTCCAAATTATTTTGTTCACATACATCTTTTACGTAATATTGTTGTTACACTGATATTGCAGTAGAATAAAAGGGAGTGGATAGATATTTCAAAAATATACCATATATAATTTATGGAATTATTTTTAGTTTCATTTCATCTGGAATGCACCTATCTTGCATAGTAAAAGAATTTCATAAGAAAATAATGTACTGGAAAAAAGTTATGATCATTTTTCTATTTCTGCCCAAATTTGGAACTGCATATGCATGGTTGCACTATAAGTAATGCATTGAGTGTCCTAGCTAAATACAACCAACAGCACAAGCAAGTGCTGATTGAATCCTGCAATACAGACTGATTTCTTAAAATAGCTGTATGCAGTCTCTTCACTGAAGTCTTTTTCAGATGGCCGGGTATGGTCTAACAGATTTAAGCTAGAAAATTAAGGTCAAAGTTCTATCCTTTCAATCTTGATGACCTTTGACCTGTTTGTGGTCATGCAATGTGGTGTACATTATGCTTTTAATTTTGCCTATTATGCTATGTTCTGATTCTTTGCCACTTGCCCTATTATGCCCTAAAATTTTGCCCATTATGCCCCATTACTTATGCCCCATTATGCTTTGAAAATATCGTTAAAAAATTATAGACACTAATGGTCATTATGCACAGCTGTAAATAGTAGTGTACAGTGCCACAGTATGACGATATTATACTGTGGTACAGTACTGAGTGTAATAATGTAGATTTTAAAAAACAGATAGAGCAGATAGAGCAAGCAGAGCAACACAGAACAAGCCATATAGGGCAGGTCAACAAGGCTGCTTGCTATTAAAAGATCAAAGTTCACCTAAAACTCCCTATTATGCCCTCATTATTCCCAATGCTTTTAGCAACCTATTATGCTCAATTTTATGCTGGCATAATGTGCATAGGCCTAATGCTAGTGACCACCGTAATACATGTACAACATGTACATGCACACCTTGTGACATACTGCTTGAAGTAATATCTGCACACCTTCAGACCCTGAGCCAATGGCCTTTGCCTTGTATGCCCAATGGATCAAGGTGTCACCTATAATAAGAAGAGATTGATGAGGTGGAAAGAAGTTATGGGATAAGGGAAGGAAGTAGGGGGTTAATTAAGAAATAATCGAGTAAAGAGGGAGTAAGAAGCAAGGGTTAATTAAGGGAAAATTCCTCACAGTTGTCCTTTTCCCTTATGCCTTTTATTAAGAGTGTTGTGCTAAATGATCAACTCTAAAAGTATTAGAACAAAACACCCTAGAAATGAACAGTGACTATAATTATATGAATAATTTCAATTAAATTCATTGAGTGATAACATACAAACTAAATATTTCCCTTTTCAGTTCCTTTGATGTTGGTGTGAGGTGTTGCTTTGATGTTGTGAGGTGTTGCTTTGATGTAAGTGTGAAAGATGAAGTCCACTTGATATAGTGTTCTCCCTATAGAATTATGGTATCCCATGCCTTTAGATTACTTTTAAATTGTTTGTACCACCACTTCTTGAGATAGAACCATCATACACCTCTATTTGAATATTATAGCACCAAATGAGGGGGGGGGGGGGGGGGGGGGGTATAGCAATTGCAAACTTCCACCTACTCCCTTAGACAATCACCCTGTTCCTAGTGTTCTATCAGACTGCCACCTACTCCCTCAGACAGTCACCCTGTTGCTAGTATTCTATCAGACTGTCTCTTAGATAACATTTCCCAGATATTCATCATGTTCTCATTATGTCATTAGTACATCCACTGGTCTCTGAACAATACTTTTTATGATTACACAATGTAGCATTTTTTGTTCCAAATTAGCCTTGAGGGTATCTAACTTATTTGATGCAATCTTGGTGATCTAATGTTCATTTTTATACCTATACAGTTATAGCTAGCTACTCATCAAGAAAATGTGAGGCCATATTTTAATGTAACAGCTAGTATCATTTTCCATGTGGAATGGTGATTTTAAGCTGCTTTCTTTCTCCCTAGTCATAATTAATTTTTTATGTTGGTGATACAGTGAAATAGTAAAACCAACAACCATTATTGACAGCCATTACTGTAGTCATTACAATATATGACCAACACCCATTAATTACTTATTAATATTGCTCTACACAGTAGTATGTTTTCAATAGTGAAGACAATGGTGGCAAGATGGGCACTGTTAGGATTATTAAGCCCTACTCTAGCAGAATTTATACTCAGAGTGAAAGACCTATACTCTAGCAGACTCAGGAGTGAAAAGAAACAAATCGCTGTAAACTTTGAGGAACTTTTATGTTCATATATTTAGTTATGTATATCTATAGCTACCTATGTTTATTAAATTTATGATTAGCTTTGTTTAAAAATATGGCTGGATAAATATCTATTATACTCCCTTCCTACCTGCATAGCTTGAGCTATTAATTCCAAACACCACAGCCAGCCATCCTATTACATTTCATATAGAATAATAATTTTCTCAAGTCTGTATTGAGGGAATTCTACTATAATATCATAAAATTGAAGAATCCTGGTGGACATTCGGCTAGCTTTTCAAGGAATTAGAAAATGGGAATTTGGAAAATTTCTGTCACGCAGAACTCCAAGTTGGTAGCTACAGGGTATAATCTAAACTGTAGCTACGTAGCTACACAGTTACATTTTCATTTTAACAAAACTAATCAAGTACACTCCCTATAACAGTATGCACGATATGCATGATTGTCATAGTTATCATGTATTATGTTAGCTAGTAGAAAATAGTATTACAGAAACACCCTTCTCTTTAACAGCAATATAGTCATAAGACTAAAAATTTTATAGCTAATCTTCATCAGTTAGCTTACAGTCGGGTTCCACCTTAGCATCATATCTAACACTAATATTCCTTGATGTTTTCTTTTTCTTCTTTCTAGTAATGATCCAATACAAAACAGCTACCACTATTATAGCTATTAGCACTAAGAGGACTGTCACTAAAATTATAATCCATGTTGGTGGTAGTGGAGGAGGTGGAGAAGGTGTAGGCTCTGCAAGTGACATAGCTACATGACATAATTATCAAAATAATGATTCAGGGACTTACTCGGTGTTGTATTGAAACTGGTCAAGTTACATGTGATTTGATGGTTTTATTTTCTGACTATATCATATACTCTTCCAGAAACAAGATCACTTATAGTTGTACTTATATTGCATGTAATACCAAAGTCTCGTATGTCAGTTCCTTCCTGTAGGAGTGTGATCTCTTGGACGTGGTTACTATTTGAACCACAAGTCAATGTAATAATAGCTGTTGTGTCAGATACATCAGAAACTGTAACATTGACTATTTGATCTGTCAAAAATAATGTTAGAGTAAGATATAGCCAAACATTGCTAGCTACATGTTCTATAGTAGCTAATAAACTATAGAACAGTCTTCTTCTTAGGAACATCATTATAGTGGTGAAGTGAATTTTCAGACCAAAAAGCAAAGCAAAGCAAAGCAAAAAGCTCTTATCAATTCTATAGCTAACCTCTGAAAATCATTTTTTGATCCTGACTATGTATAATATACAACAATGTGTAGTGTTTGTGTAGTTGTGAGTCAGTGAAATAACTAGATGCTAATTATAGTTGAGTAAATTTGAATCTTTTAATGAGACTAAGAAAAAATGCAGGCCCAGAGGAAACACTCAATGTTTGGCTAGATAGCTGAATTACATACAAGTTACCAGTGGAACCTGTAAGTCAGCAATTAAGTAGCTAGTGCCCAAATCATGATGCTGCTGCTGTTCTCTCTCTATTAGTCAAAGTTAGTCATTAAAAGTGGGTGTGATCAGTAAAATGGATATGGTAAACATTTTTTGCCACACAGAAAAAAGCCTCACCCATCTTAATTACTTCCAGGCCTGTTATGGTTAGCCAAAGGGGACAGAACAAAATACCCACTGATTAAAATTAATAATTAGGAAGTGAAATATCACCTAGCTACATACCTCTTTTTTGATAGCAGTCACAACCAGTTGGAAGTTCTATAGAGTATAATAATAATTCCTGATAAGGTATTATTTATGTTCACAAGGTTAGCTCTAGTTATCAGTTAACATCCTGTACCTTCAGGTCTATTGCTTGTGGTTGAATTATAAGTGGTCACATTTGATGTCCCATATGCATTAGTTGCTGTTATCATCACGTGGAATGGTCTGCACACATTTGGGTGTGATTCAGAGATGATGGGAAGGCACTGAGAGCTGTTGTATGTTCCAGTTAGACTGGTCTGTAGTCCAGTGACATCAGTGACGTTGACATCATAGTAATCCACATAATATTGGAAGGTGGAGTGAGGAAAGAAGCATATGGAATTGTTGATGTAGGAGATTCTTGGTGCACATGGAACTCCTAAGAATAGTATATTAGGAGGAGGGGGTGGAGAGTGAGGATAATATCTTAGGAAATTATCACTATATTTTCTATACTCTACTGTTGCTGTTGCTGTTGTTGTTGCTGTTGTGGTGGTAGAGTTTTCCCTATACCACATACGTACATAACATTTACCTCCACTCTGAAATGTAATGTTAGATGTTCCAATGGCATTACTTGATGTTGCAGAAACTGTAAATGACTCACAACTGTCAGACAAGTCACCAGGTAAAGAGATACAGTGATGGGAACTATTTAGTGTCGTCATAATGGTGTCAGATTGGGTGGTTATGTTAACACTATAGGACAGCACTGGATAGCGAGGGTCTGAATATGCACTGAAACAGAGACTATTGTTAGACTTGAAGTAAAAAATACTTGGTGGTTCAGGATAACCTGTGAAAATAATAATTATACTACGTAATTGTTTGTATTCTGTACCCCAGTATATGCATAATATAAAAATCACTGTTATTTACATCAATAATAGCAATTTTATAATTATAAGACAGAAATCCTCATTGGTTAGATTCCACCTTACTAACACTGAAATGCTTTAATCTTTTTCATGAAGCAGTAATGCCATAGCAGTGATGCCATAACAGCTACCACTATATACAATAATTACACCTGTTGTTATCACTAATAACATGTAGTGGTAGTAGTGGACTTGTAACCTCTGGACACAACAAGGGACTTACTCGATATTGTATTGAAACTGGTCAAGTTACATGTGATTTGATGGTTGTATTTTCTGACTATATCATATACTCTTCCAGAAACAAGAACACTTATAGTTGTACTTATATTGCATGTAATACCAACGTCTCGTATGTCAGTTCCTTCCTGTAGGAGCGTGATCTCTTGGATGTGGTTTATGTTTGAATCACAAGTCAATGTAATAATAGCTGTTGTGTCAGATACCTCAGAAACTGTAACATTGACTATTTGATCTATCAAAAATAATGTTAGAATAAAATAATATAGCTAAACACCACTACATTTACCTATAGTATGCCATGATTGTAATAATCATCTTAGGTCTTAGGAGCATCTATTAGTTGTGTAGTGGGACTTTTAGACCTCTACTCTTACAACAATTACATTAAAAATGGCAAAGTACCTCTTTTCAGATAGCAGTCACAACCAGTTAGAAGTTCTATGAATATAAAATATAATTATCCTGATAAGGCTAGTTATAAATTATTATGTTCACAAGGTTAGCTCTGGTTACTACTGTACCTTCAGGTCTATTGTTTGTGGTTGAATTATAAGTGGTCACGTTTGATGTCCCATGTGCATTAGTTGCTGTTGCCGTCACTTGGAATGGTCTGCACACATTTGGGTATGATTCAGAGATGATAGGAAGGCACTGAGAGTTGTTGTATGTTCCAGTTAGACTAGTCTGTAGTCCAGTGACATCAGTGACATTGACATCATAGTAATCCACAGGATATTGAAAGTTGGAATCAGCAGAAAAGCATATGGAATTATTGATGTAGGAGATTCTTGGTGCACAGGGAACTCCTAAGATTGATATACGTATGAGGTATAAGGTTATTTGAATAATTATCACTCTAGTCTCTATTGTTGTTGATGATGCTGTCATTATACATAGTTCATTCTACAAAATTTAATTCAAACAGTTCTTAAAATAGCTAAAATTACTTATAAGCACTTTACCTTCACTCTGAAATGTAATGTTAGATGTTCCGATGGCATTACTTGATGTTGCAGAAACTGTAAATGACTCACAACTGTCAGACAAGTCACCAGGTAAAGAGATACAGTGATGGGAACTATTTAGTGTCCTCATAATGGTGTCAGATTGGGTGGTTATGTTAACACTATAGGACAGCACTGGATAGCGAGGGTCTGAATATGCACTGAAACAGAGGCTGCTGTTTGACTTGAAGTAAAAAATACTTGGTGGTTCAGGATAACCTGTGAAAAGAATATTCAGTGAGATAGTTAGCTATGTAACTAGTAATGTAGTACATCTTTACCAATAATGATGATTCGGTAAGATCCCACTGTGGTACGAATGAAGCAGTCTGGAAAATCACATTGATCTGTAAGAGTGACAAAGTACACCTGTGTGTTGTTCATTGAGAAAGTAAAGTTTGAGAAGCATATTGATTCATTAACACTCTCAATGGAGTAAGTTGTGTTACATGTGACTACACAGTCTGAAAATCTAGTCAGTTCCACATTCTCATATGGTGGACAATAGCAGTCTCCAGAAAGGCCAGGATTAGCAGGCCAGACAAGGACTGGAGTAGCCATTTCACCATCTGTGAAGTTATCTGGTATGGGAACACACACAGTTTTACCTGGTCCTTCATACACTACTTCACGTGTCCCTGCAATGAATGAATGGAAGCTGATATACATCACTATAACTCTACTGTTCATTATCGTCTTTGTTAGCTGATGTACCTGTTATAGTGTGCAAGTTGTAGAATGTTTGCTGTGATTTGGTATCTTGTCCACAGAGTTCTCCATTCTTACCAAATGAAGACAGTCTAAAGTACAATCCACTATTATTGAAAGCATTTCTCAATGGAATAGTAACTATGTTTGTGGTGGAGTTGTGGACTAATGTTGGTTCCTGCAGACTATTAGTGAGTACATCATCACGTTCAAATCCTTCCAGTGTGAAATGACTAATGTCACAGTCAGAGAAGCTGTAAATCCATCCTATTGTTATGTTGTCTGAATCAACTTGTAACTGCTGGTAGTCCAACTCCAACAAATCTCTAGGAACTAATGTTGGCACTCTATCTATAATCACAATGTTATTATTATGACAGTCTCTATACTGCTGCTAGATATAACAAATAGTTAATAACTGGTTGTCTTACGTACTTTAGTCATGCTGAATCAACAGTAGTTAATGGGCTATTATACTAGATCTTCCTTTCTGTAAACTTAATTTCAGATTTAGGTATACAGTGGAGCCCCTCTATTCTAACTCCCTGAAATGAGGATATTTGTCCCAAGATGTTTGTAATGGAGAGATTCTACAGTACTAGCTATCTATATAATAATTACCATTGAAAGTGTTTTCATTGACAGTCAGTTCAGTTTTAATTCCTTGGATCTCTCTTATTTGGTTAGTCATATGATCAATGAGGACACACTGAAAGGTATAGTCATCGAAAGCTTGACTAACTTCAGGAATAGTTAGTGCTGTATAACTCTCTACTCTGAAGTAAGCTGGAACATGGAAGATATCGTACACATGATCATTGATCCTCCAGAATGGAGCAGCCATTTGTCTGTTGAGGTCACACTGGATCACAATGTTTGTATCTATACCTTCAACTGCGTTTCTCATTATACAACTACCTCTCTTCCCTACAGAGTATAGATATTATAACTAACACCACATCAAGTAGTTTGGTCTTACATGATACTGTGAGTAGCAGAATGAAGACTGCTAGTTGAGCTCTCATCTTCATGACCTTTGTTTTATGCTTAGTCAGTGATGATTATCATTGGTTTACATAATAGTAACCACTACACATGATATCTTCCCATAAGAGGGTGTAGTATACACAGAATCTTGGATTTGCTTCCTGCCACCACATTCTCAGGCCTGTTGCTAGAAAAATGATAATGGATATTTTTAAGAAAAAAATATACCTGGCTATCAATAATATAACGTGAAGTAACTGAACAGATTGAGCAAGTGATTTGAGTTTAATCATTCTTTGGAGTAATGTTACAACTACTTCATCAAAGTCTCTTCTCATAATGTATATCTGCTATCAGCTAAAACACTTTGTGAATATGATATGGTACTACAGTCTTGAAATAAAAATGGTAGAATTAGATATAGATGCCTTAGTTGCCAACCATCCAGGGATCCCTGGACAGACCCATTTTGAGAGTTTGTCCAGGGGTCCAGGGAAAACTTTATTTTGTCCAGGGATTTTCCACTCACAGCATGTTTACATAAGTATGGTGTATAGCTATAGAGCTTGCTCTGATAGCCAACTTCCCAAGTATGTCCCTAAAGAAGATACTGTTGATTACTTTTGGTTAAAGTAAAAAGTGTTACTGATCATGAAAACCTCATGTTCAGTGTGCTTTCACAGCTTGCTAAAAGGCTATTGATACTTCCTCATTCCAATGCAGACCTTATTCAGTATGGTGAGAAATATTGTAACTGATCATCAAAAGAGGCTTGATTCATCTACTATATGGGACTTATTAAGTGCTAAAGTCAACAACAGCAAGCCTTGTTTTGACGACAGCCATCTTCTCTCTGATGATTTCTTGAAATCAGTCAAAACTGAAAAAAAGAGAACGCTAGCACAGAATATTGATTGAAACTTTTTTGTTATAGCTACATATTTGGTGTAAACTGCTGGCTTCTAAAGTTGTGTGTGTGTGTGGGTGGGGGGGGGGTGTCCAGGAAAATTCACTATTATCCAGGGAAATTTGTTAATTTGTCCTTGGATTTGGTCTTTGTAGGTTGGCAAGTATGAGATGTGTCTTAACTTGGCTAACTAGCTAGTAGTTGCCAGAGTATCAGGGAGCAATTCTTCATCTTTCTTTTGCCTGTTGGGTAGTATATAAAATATGTTAAAAGACTCTTATAGCTCATAGCTGCTATCAACAAAATCTATACTACAATCCGGATAGCCAGTGCTGGCAGCTGCATGCTCTTTTGTACAAAAGGATAATTATTATAATATTGGTGATGGAACATTCTTGAGAACTCCTCTCTACAGGTTAGCTAATTTTCTTGGTGAAAATTCTGTGAAAATCCTATAATGCTCTATTTACCAGTTCACTCTTCTCAGAAAGTGATTTACGTACAACACAAGACTCATTTGGAAACTCTTTCATTATGTATAGCTAAGTAACTGTCCTTAATAGGAACTCAAAAGTTAATCCACACACACAATGTTAAAAGAGCACCTTTGACTTCATATAACAGTCTATTGTCTGTGTTTATCATGATCATGCACATGCATAATAATGTCATTATGTGTGAAGGTCCCAAGTTAAAATAAAACGACTCGCACAATTTAATAATTTTTGCTATGCGCGTTTAAAGTTTGTGATCACGTGGGTGTGAATAATTAACCAGCTGGCGCCGCCTGTTTCAACAAGCTATGGAGTCAGAGTGTGTTACTAGCTTGTCAGTTAGTTCTCTGAACACTTCGGTAGCTGCTAGTTTTGTGTTTTCGAGAAGCTCATCCGCGTTTAGAAGCCTGAGTGATGATCAGGTCTCAGTAGCAAGTAGCACTTCAACAACTCGAGCGGCAAGAAAGACGGTTGTGAAGAACAACTACTTGCTAGGCAAGAGGAGGAGGCTAATGATGAAGCACGCTGTAGTTGATTCCGTTCAGGAAGAAAGCCCAGACCCTGATGGGCCATCATGCCAGTTTTGTCATGTGACACTGCGTACTCTAGCTGCCACTTTCAAGGGAATGAGGCATTCTGGCTCTGCTCTGAAGAAAAGGAAGCTAAATCCACCCAAAACAAGAAGAAGTATTGATGCTTACCGAGATGTATCTGCTCAAAATGCCTGGTTGCTATCGACTGTGTTTGATGACAAAGGTAATTACAACTACTGCAATGATTGTATTGTGCATTATTTGAGTGTTAGGAAGTAAAGGCTTACTAGATTACGTCAAATTAAAATTGAGAAGAACCAAAAGCCTGTTATAGAGATGACCAAACAGGAAGTACTGGAGAAGAAGCTAGTGTCCCTTGTTTCCATGCCTCTTTCTGCAGTGTCATCTTTTGCACAATGGTGGAAATCTCTCTCTGGGAACATACCTGTCCAGGTACAAAATCCTATTGGTCGTCATAGTCTCAGTGGGAAAAGGTCCAACAATGCTAAAGAGGAGGTGAAAGTAGAATTTCTGAGTTTTGTAGATCTCCATTCTCAGCCTAATGGTCGACAAGCTGGTAGCTATGGCCCTCACTTCTATTTTGATTCCACTTTTACAAGATTTGATGTACCTAAACGGTCTTGTAAAAATTATGATGAAATGTGTCGACGATCTGTGGTAGCTACATTTAACTTGGCTCAAGTGAAATGTGGAAAAGGAACATGCTCTAGTGCTAGTGCTGCTACTTGGCTCAAAGAATGCCGACCTAAGCATGGTGTATCACCACAGAAGTTAGATTACTGTGATACTTGTATTGAGTACAAAGAGCAGGCAAAACGGTTCCGCCAGATAGCTAACAGACTGCTAGAATCAGGAAATGCAGCTGAAGAGGAGGTAGAGAGTAACTATGCACTTGCACGTAGCTATGACGAACTCTTGAAAGAGCACAAAGAAATTGCACAGAAGACTCTGAATCATTACAGGTCCCTAATAAAAGAATGTGCTGAGTCGTGGAAAATTATTACTGAATTAACAAGGCAAGATCCAGTTACACTTACTGAGGCTGAAACTGAACGTTTAACCGTGTTAAAGAGAAACTTTTGTGTTGTTTTGTCCTTTGACTATCAACAAAATAAGAATTTACCCCACTGGGGCTATACTGATCAACCGGGAGAGACATACTATAAAATGAAACTTACTTGTGATGTGTTTGGGATCGTTGATCATCGTTGTGGTGGTAGGGATTTTAATACTGTGTACATTTGTGATGAGCATGCTGCTGGGCCCAAGTCTGCTGACATGAGTATTTCTTTTTTGGATCGGTACATGCAATGGCTACCTGACTGGATTAATGGTTTAACTCTAGTGGCTGATAATGCTGGGACAAACGAGAACTATTACCTTCTTGCCTGGGCGACTGAACTGGTGTGAAGGAAGAAGTTCCTTCAAGTACAGATTTTATTTTTAGTCCCTGGACACTCAAAGTTCGCCCCAGATGCCCTGTTTGCTAAAATAGGGAATACATTCAATACTCATGATGTTTTCAATATTCAGGAGTTGGCTGGCATCATTGAACGCTATGCTTTGTGCACCATTTTTGATGAAGCATCAATTTTTGAGTGGAAAAGCCATTTGTTTTCAAAATACAGCTCATTTAAAGGCATCAAAAGCTTCAAAGATTTTCGTATTAAACTGGCAGTATTTCAGAAACCAGTACTTCTCTATCGTGAATGTCTGTATGAAGGTGGTTACAGTAACACATGCAAAATGAAGGTAAATGAATCTGTCCAGCTATCACCCATGCCTGAACAGTGCTATACCCTTCAAAGGTTGAGTGCTGAGAAGTTAGCACACCTGACGGACATGTACAATCGGTACATTCCCTTGGACAGACGTCTCCCCTGGCTTCCTTCACCACCATCTCTACCAGTTCCAGTTACTACATGTGCTGATTCAGAAGTATCTTCTACATCCAGAGTCACCTCTGAAGCTGCCAGAGTTCACCAGAAATCACTGAGAAAGAAAAACTAATTAATGGTGTACACTGTTATTACTGCACCTGTAAGTGTTTAAGTTCTTAAGTGTGTTCAGAGTATTGTTTTTATATGCCATACCTCAGTCTGTGAATAATGTTTTTATACACCATGCCTTTGTCATGCTTGTTCTTGTGGAAAATGTGTCTCTTAGTACAATTTTTTTTGCTAACCTTGAAGTTTAATGGCTTAAGTTTGGTTTGGGCTAATAATCACAAATTTCATTATTGGTGTGAGTCGTTTGATTTTAACTTGGGACCTTCACATGTAATAATTAAGCGATTAATATGCAAATCCTGGAAATCAACATCTGACAAGCCAAAAACTGGTTTTGACTGGTTTTTAACCTGTATATGTAGCTATAATATAGTTACATTGTTGAACACTTTGCAATACATTTTACCAACATGACTGTGGTATAATTATGTACAATGCTCTCATCTTCTATACAGAAATGTTTTATTGGCACAGTATCCTGATATGCCTGCAAATATTATCAATATTACACTCACACACACACACACACACACACACAAAAATTAATTATCAATCACTTTTCGGGACTCGTGTGCTTGTTTAATTACTTTCAATAATAAAATTACTATTATTATTGGAGCGTATAAGTCCTAGCTAGAGCGTCACAAGTGCATTTCAGAATGCTGATGAAAAAAATATAATGACATATCGCATTGAAGTCGTGTTACTGCTGGTACTGTGTAGTCTACTTGGAGTTGAAGGTACATAACAGCAGGAAATAGTACCGCTTAGTCAGCTCTAGCTAGCGACAACCGGTCATATTAGCTATTAGATAATCTAGCTAGCTAAACGCCTCTTCTTAGGTAATAGCTACCTTTTTTGCCCTGTGTTTGTGACCGTCTTGTTCCCAGATCTCTCCTTACACACAAAAGTTGAGGTTCTGGAATATTACATTATCTTGTCACTCCAGCTCCTCAGCAAACAGATAGTATATAAGTAGCATGTGATTTGATGTATGAAGTGTGTATACTTTCAGGCTAGCTACATGAATAATAATTAGAACAAGTGCTACTTTATTCCAAAGGCTATCTGATTGGCCAGCTCACTGAGGAGGTGAGAGTAGGCTAGAGTTGGCATAGCTTTTTTTACAAAGCAAATTCCAATTTTATAGTGAGTTGATGAAACTTGTTTTGTTATAGCTATTAATGATTTTTACATCTAGCTAGCTGCTTGCAATTTCTTGTATAGTTCATAGGCTCCAAGTGTCCTGGAATCTTTGGACAGTCCAGGATTGCTTTGTCCCTGGTCCCTGAAGGCCCATTAACCTCTATTGTTTGTCCCAGATCTTGTTATTTTAAGTTACCATTCATCTAGCTAAGTGCACACATTATGGCTTCCAGTTGCCACAGTTGGAGCTTTGGTGTGGTTTTGTGACTAATTAATACTGTGGGTAGACTGAATCCGCTTCAGTATAGAAACTAGGGTGCAAGAAGAAAGTCCTCAGGAGCTCTCTACCAGCTACTAGTCATTAGAAATTGTAACTTCTTACAATAAACTTTCAATAGTACAGGAGAGTGTATTTAAACTTTAAAAGTATCCCATGAATAATGTTGCTATCTTTAAAAGGACTTTTAACTGCATGAAAAAAGGCCACAACACTTAGCAATGACTCCTACTCTACCTTCATCCTCAACTTCAGCACCCTAACCAAACTTTTTTGGTTAATTAATGCAGTGTGACATCCTTTATTAGGGGTGTGGTTAATTTGGATATTTATTATTGTCCCTGAAGCAGTGCTGGAACACTTGGAGCCTATAACAGTTTATACATCACTGTGTTATATACAAAAAAAAATGTTTCAATATAGTCTCTTCCAGCATATAGCTAAGAGTTTTGTTGAAGAAAACATGCTTAACCACCGCCAACATTATTTTCATTGAGCCCTACTTCAAAGTGCACAATACAGCATTAATATTGAGTTTGATTAAAAGCTACAACATTACTTTTTTTTAGCTGTCAATGTAATTTTTTTACTGGTTGGTCACCAACTACAGCTACCTTTAACATTTTTATAATAAGGTTTAACTACATGTCAATTCTTAAAGCTTTTGAATATTCTTTTTGTCCTGCTTTTTTTGTTCCTGTAATTTTTCCATGTGAATTTCACCTAAATTCAACTGTGTGAATTTCCAAAGGCTTTCTTACTTTCTGAAGTGGATTAAAAGTATAGCTAGTTATGTGGACTTTGTACAAGGATTCACCATAATAAGGATAATTACAATGGTGTTACATTAAACTGTGAATGAATCACTATACATACTGTCAAAAGGGTATAATGTAAGACCTTGCTGTTGCCACCCTTCCTATGTGCATGTTATTATTATTATGGTGGTGACCCGTAACACTTTAAGTAGCTAATAATTTTTTTGATAGGTAGCATTTTTCTGAGAAATGAAACTAGCTACATAGATCCTTTGTGATTCTTTGGCAAAAGAAGAACTAGTCATTTTTGACCTATCCCTGAAAAAGATAGAAGGTGAAAACAAAGAAAGTAATCTTTCATATAACCCTTATTAGTTGGGCCAAAAATTCTTATGTAACTAGTTACTCACACAATCACCAATAGAGTTATTCTGGAAGACACTGTAACTCTATATTTTATATGTGAAGAATAGGTCTTCGTTAAGACTGTAGCATAATAGAACCCAATTTTTTTGCATACACCCTTCCTGCAAGGCCTTCAAAATTTGACCTAACTTCCTGTGAGTAATCTCTATAGCATGCTACAATTTTTTGTTTAACACCCCTTAATAAGAATGAAGTAAAGCCATACAATGCTGATGTATGGGGAAAATACTATGGAAAGTTAACTTCTGAATGCAATATGTGTAATATTTGCATACATTATTGCAAATGTACTTTGCTCAAATTCATCAACAGAAATATAGCTATTTATAATGGTTGTAATGTTCTCGGTTCTTTTCTTAGTGCTTTGCACGCGGCAAGTCTTATAGTTTTAAAAGCAATATAATCTATTATTGAGACTCAGACAATCACACTATATAGAAATCAAGGCCTGATGATGTGGCAAATTATAAGGTGACAATGTAATGTGGTTAAGCTGAATGCACTGTGGTAATGACAAATTGCTTACTTGCAAAAATCAAACAATGTGTGAATAACTAATTATTCTACAAATGGTGATATTCTCCTTGCTAAAATTAAAGAGCTATTCCTATTACTTTAGTGGCAGTACACTTCATAAATGAACCTGAAGATACCACCATTGAAGAAGGAGGAGTTGCTAAATTCAACTGCACCTATACAGGAACCATAGCTTTCCCATATTGGAGGATTAATGGTCGACTTTATCCCACTGATTTGCTTCCCATTAACCACTCATATTATAGACAGATATTGACAGTTCAAGATGTTCAATTGTCAGACAATGGGACACAATACCAGTGTGTATTCACCAGCAAAAGTAGCAGAATAGCTACATTATATGTTTATCCAGGTAAAAAACACTCCTTATTAAAATTGCCCAAAACAATGGTTAGGTTTTGACATTATGTTTCCAAGCAAGACTCTAGCTACTATAATAGTACTTAGAATTTATGTCTTCATATAGATATCTCTACTTGGATGCTCATTAGTGAGAATCTCACCAGAACAATTACTATGGTGAATCCAACAAGCACAACTTTATATGGTGAATAACAATTTTATTCTAAATTATTTGTAACAATTGTATTCATAACAATAGATAACTTTCATGGAGCAACCTGGATACTTATCAGTGAGAGTCCAACAACAACAACTTTAAATGGTGAAATCATATTTCACTCTATACCTACTGGTAACAGTTTTCATATATCTTTCTTAGGGATGCTTATTAGGGAGAATCCCACAACAAGAAGTTTAAATGGTGGATTACTACGTACATGCTTGTAACAATTTTCATTTTCCTTTTATATGTAGGTGATATTTATGGACATTCATGGATGATTAATGCCACCACTACTGCACTACCATCAACAAAGAGTAATAATAATAATTTTAGGTAATAATGTTCTTAACTATTATATCAGAGTTTAGATTTGTAATCATCATTGGACCATGTATCTCAATAATGTTAGTAGTTGTACTGGTTGTATTGCTACTTGGGATAATCTTTAGAAAGAGGATCAAGCAGAAAAACCAGAAAAACCAGAAAAACCTTGATGGACAAGCACCAGGTATACTACTGCTCACTGTGTTGTCCATGAATTTGTAATATTGAAATGAAGTACACCAGGTTACATTTACAATAACATTCATTGCTGGTACAGTAAATATTATCTTCTTGACTGTAGACATGCCCATATACGAAAGTATTAATAATGAAGACAATGCTGGTAAAGATCCTAACATGGTAGTGTATGAAGAAATACCATCAACAATGGCTCTTGAAATGAAGGAGAATGATTCCTATAACATTTTTAGTCATGCAATTAAATTAAAAGAAAATGTTTCCTATGCTAATCATGCTGGACAATGAAATGGAAGTCAGTCTCCAAATATACTTGCAAAAGTAGCAACATCAACACAAGAAACTATGAGTTTACTGTGTATTTTATTTTATGTGAAATATGTTCACATTTACTAGCTAACCACTAGCTTAATGGCCAGTTTTGTTAATTCATTCACAATGTATTTAGCTACATAATTTCAACAAAGTTTTATGGCCCCTATAGCACGTTTGCTCAAGGGAAAACATGCAACTTAGTGTATGTTTATATATACGTAGCCTTTTCCCCAATAGCCAAGGTTATGAAGAAAATTATAATTCTAAATAATTTTATTCACAAGACAACAAACTGAGTCTGACAAAGAAATGTATTTTTAGGCTTAATGGCTAGCTACTTAAAATGTCCCTATCACATAGCTACCCCTGAGTGTGACTATATTATTATAGACAGCAAATGGGAAGCTGCTCCTTAAAATTCTGGGTATAGCTAGTTCCACTTGCAGACTTCTCTGGCTTGAAAGTTTGTTGGAATAGTTAGCTAAATAATCTTTCATCATCATCCAGGAGACTTCCAGTGTGGTTATTGGTCAAGTAAAATTGTCTCAATATAAATTATTTTCATAATAATTGTAGTTTATGGTTAGATTATGGCAGTCTAAACACTTTTTGCCTTCAAATTATTAAAATGATTCAAAGCAGTTGATGGTTCTAAGCATAATTGTGAAAATGAAACTCATAACAGCAAAAATTGTATCATAATACACAATACTCTAACACCAACAGGAAATAGACAGAAAGACAGAGTCAGAACCTGACTAAGATCTATGGACTCTCCCACAAAATTATAATCATGACTCTGTGGAGGAGACACTAGTTTGTATCAAGATCAAGCATACAACAGAGATGTGAACCTGTAAAGTTACTGTCATAGAAATAAACTCTTACACAAAATAGCTATTTGCTATGGAGTCAATGGTTTTGTAGCTACATGTGGCTACTAAATCTGTTTTTTTTTTAAATGAAATTGTATTAGCTATGTCCCAATACTAAACAGAATCAGTTGACATAAAAAAAGTGTTACCTAAATCATCAAGCACCACATGCAACACCATCTAGCTATATAACACTTTCATGCTAAGAGGTAAATTTATATATACACTTTTCAACTCTCCGTTGCTGATTAATGTTCTTTCTTCTGTAGTAGACATAATTGGTATAGCTAACTTATGTACTTCCCATGCAAGAATTCAATATTTCTCACAAGATGGTGGCTTGATTCACAGTTGGACAGTACAAAATTAATACCTTTTCAAAACTGTAGTCAAAATCATGCAAGATTGTCAAATGCTTTGATGAAGGTTGACCAATTCTTAGATCTTTAGCAGATTTGACAACCAAATCATTAGAACAAAAGCACTTTCAGTTCACTGCCTTTGGTAAAAAGAAGTAAAAAATGGCTTCGAAATGTAAGATCTTTTATAAAGTCTTTGGCACTTACATAAAGTAGATGAGAGACCAAAGTGTATATCAAATTATTGCCATCATGTGTGGAGGTGAATTTCTTAGTAAAGCAGAGAAATCTTGTGTCCGACACCTATTTAACCTGTGCAAAGCAGTACACAGGAAGGGCTGCAGTATTTTCTTTTTTTTATCTATGTAGAAAATTTCCTGTCTAGTAACCTTTGTTCTATATTATATTAGCTTCCCCATCATATTATATACTTGTCCCCTATACATATTGAGTGGTAATGAACAGTGGATTTGATTACTGCCATCATCAAGTGTAAGTTTGTATTAGGCAAACATACAAAAGATTCAATGGATCTTCATGGACTTTATATTCAACATTTACTCATTGAACAGATTACCTTAAGGTAACATTTATTAACAGGTACAAAATTTAGCAGTTTTGTGCTTTGAGGCATTTAACTGGTACAAATATTAGCTATTTTGACTTTATTATAATTATTATTGTATCAGTCCATTCATAGATGTCTTCAAAAAAATTACATGGGAGAGTAACTGCCATCAAACAGACCAAGAATTCCTGCTTTTCTCCACCTCTTTAATGACCTTTTTCAGTTGAGAAAAATTGATCAATCATTATGCATGGTTTAATAAATGTCAATATGACATCAACATCAATATCTTCAAGTGCCTTCCCTTCATTAGATATGAAGACTAGACTAGCTACAATAATAATTATTTCACACTAGCTAGCTACAGAGATGTAGACAACTTTTTAGGACTGGGGGGGGCTAATAAGGTAATGACAAAAAAATGTAATTTGGCTCAAGGGGGAGGGTGCGAGAGGGGGATATGCCCCCTCCTGCACGAAGTGAGGAAGCAAAAATTTTCTTCAAAATCCAAGAGGTGTAAGAGAGCAAATTAGAGTAATTTTCAAATAATAGGCTAGGCTCTATTTCATTTGAAGATAGTGGATTCTGTACTGAAACATCTTCAACATTACTTTCAAGCTAGTAAAAAATACACTGATCGAATATTATTAGCTCACCAGTTCAGGCTGACTGCTGGCTAATTCAGGCTGATAGTTGGTTTTAAGTTCATTGGATGATTCACCTGGCTTTAAAGGAGTGCTAAACCACTATCTTAAAGATTCACAGACATGGTACTAGCTACTAGCAATTAGGTTAAGAGTCAAGCAAGTTCTCTAAGCAGCTGTTACAATGTTACCATGCTTACCTGATAACCACTACTGTCATGGTTAAATATACTGTTTACCAAACCACTACAATGCACATCATATGTAGTTTACAGAAAAAAAGTAAATAACTAAAAAATAAGCCAGAGCCTGAGCTTATTAGCTATTATCTAGTTACAAAAATCTTGGGAGGGGCTTAAGCCCCCCAAGCCCCCCCTTGTCTACACCCCTGAGCTAGCTAAGCAAGCTGCTGTTCCATCAATCTTCTAGCTCCATGCACGCGATTCTCTGATGGCCTTTGACCCTGTAGACTTGATAGAGTCTAATCAGGGGGGGGGGGGGGGGGGGGGGCGGGGGGGCGGGGGGGGTTGGACAAGCCTACAAGCGCGTGCTAATTTACGTGCTATTTATGCATTCCACAAATTTCTCACTCTCTCATTTCTCTCTGCTAAGGTGCACTAGCTAGGGATAGAGCTGCTCCAGCAGCTTCCTGCAGGTCCTGCATGCATTTTCTACATTACATAATCAAAATTCATTTTCAGGTATTAAATATGGATCTGAACGTTTGTATTGAAGTTGTATGAAGGATCTTGCTTCACTCCAAAATTGAGCACCATTCATGACTTATCATCAGAGTACAGCATCAAAAATAATATCAAGTTCTTTATTTCTTCAACACTCCATGGATACTGTTGTCTTTTCTCTTTTGGAAACAGCTTCCTTCTTTACATCAGTGTCACCCCTAGTGTGGTAATTGCAGTAGAGGTAGTACTACTACACTAACCTACATTCTATTTTAACACTTTAGACCTTCCACATTCGGGAGTTTCAGGTACTTATGTAAACTGCTAACTTTAAGTGGTTGCTTGAATAGGACCTTGATTCCTTCAAGCAACCTGCAATCTATTTTGTCAGATTGGGGGTGCACTGGAATAATATTTGTATTAGTGACCCAAAATATTGGGGGGACACATGCCCCCAGTACCCCCCCCCAGTTCCTACACCTATGACTTGTGGTAACCCAGCAGCATTAAAACTAACAAATGACATCAACTGAACTAAACAATGACATACACAGGATTAAATACTCTAGACTACTGACACAAAAATGTTGATAATTATAGTCTAATATTATAGCTAGCCAGTTACAGTGAGTCTACTACTAAATATCAATTTTGATGTAGCTATGGGTGATTTACAAGGCAGTACAATCCTCTTGTTTGTCTCCAGGTGTATTGTTCTTCTTTTGGCTGTCTCCAGGTTTGCTTTCACTTTTCTTTCCTTTTGGTCCCCAAAAATTATAATAAATTATACACACTATAAACACTAATGTAATTAATGCTAGAATAACTATTGGTATTATTATTATGATAACTTCACTTCCTTGTCCTGATGTTGACATACCTAACAATACAAGATTACATTAATGTTCATCAATGCTGGCAATAATATCTGTATAATTATACTGGTATAAATACCAACAAGTACAGGAGTGCTGGGTAAGTGTTAAAATGTATCAATTGAGCCATGAAAGTTACTGTGCAAATGCAACATTTGCATCTGATTAGTGGAAGTCACAAGTCAAGCCTAGGTAGGAACTGAGTTCACATATTAGGTCTGAGAAGTAAGATGACTATCTTTTATTCTGTATCATTTTGCATGCATTACTTTGATTTTGTATCCATACTTTAACTAAAGTCATAAATAATGGTGGCTATAGATGGTGTGAAATTCACCATTATCTTGTAGCTATGCTAATATATAAAATATAATGTACAGTAGAAGTTTTATTGTAATTAGTGATTAGGACATTATAGGTATAGTTATTAGTTTACTGACTTACTTGTAGTCATTGTTGGTGAAAAGGTGGCCAGTGTACAGTATGTCTGGTTATAATACATTTTCACTAGAGAATATTCCATGCCAGGCTCAATGTTATGTATAGATATATTTTCATTGCACATTATCTGAATATCTTTTTGTTGTGGTTGGAGTATAAAATTTTCAATGCCATCATCATCTCTGCCACAGGATAATGTGATAGTAACAGTAGTTTCAGATACTTCAAAAGTAGTAACATTTATTTGGTCTGCAAAATTATGTTAATAATATCACACACACACGCACTTGCGCACGCGCACACGCACACGCACGCACGCACGCACGCACACACACACACACACACACACACACACACACGGTCAAAGGTTGGCAGTTATAGCTGTATACTGAAACAGGGGGTCCATAATAATTATGTATTGTAGCACACATAAGGTTACTCTTCAGAAATGGCTCCTGTTAATGTTTTTTGGGCAAGGGAGTACCCAGTGATAGATGCAGCAAAAGATGCAGAAGTCAGTGAAAGAATGGCCATATTGGTTGGTATCGGGATGTCTGCACACAAATACATCTATCTGCACCCATTGTCCTTGGAGGCCCTGGAGTCATCATACAAATTGATGAATCATTGTTTCGCCATAAACCCAAGGTAAACTTATAATTGTATCCAAAAGCTATAGAATCATATGCTCTTGACACAGAACCACAGAGGAAGAGCTACCACAAATGAAGTGTGGGTATTTGGATTAGTAGATACATCTCATACTCTGGCCTTAGGTGTTGTGGCACAACGAGATGCAGCCACATTGCTGCCCATAATCCAGGCTCATGTAGCCCCAGGGACAATTATACACTTTGACCAGTGGGCAGCATATAATCAAGTTTCATCACTGTCAAATGTTGGTTCACATTCAACAGTGAACCACTCCGTAACATTTGTAGATCCAACAACCCACACACATATACAGAACATTGAATCGTACTGGGCAAGAGCGAAGTGCAAGTTTAAAAGAATGAAAGGCTGTCATGCTCACCAAGTCCCAGGATATCTGGATGAATTCATGTGGAGAGAGAGACATGGTCACAGTAAGGTGGAAGCATTCACCAATGTTACGTATGAGGGATATTGCTGACTTCTTCCCAGTTTAGAAGAAAGGCTTCAACTTGCTGCACTTCTTTACATTAATTGTTTCGTGTGACTGGCTCTTTTATGTATGTGTGTATTGTGCAAGTCCAGCAACTCCCTTGGTTCCCCTCCCCTGTACTTTTTTTTAACTGGCTTTTTTCAAAGCCATGTGTGTGTGTGTATTGTGCAAGTCCAGCAACTCCCTTGGTTCCCCTCCCCTGTACTTTTTTTTTTAACTGGCTTTTTTCAAAGCCGTGTGTGTGTGTGTATTGTGTAAGTCCAGCAACTCCCTTGGTTCCCCTCCCCTGTACTTTTTTTAACCGGCTTTTTTCAAAGCCATGTGTGTGTGTATTGTGCAAGTCCAGCAACTCCATTGGTTCCCCTCCCTTTACTTATTTTTCTTTTAACCGGCTTTCTTCAAAGCCACCACATCTCCAAGAGATTTCACCTCTTCAATGGCTCCATGTGTCATCCATGTGTACCAAAGTATTGAGGAGTGTGTGTTGGTGGCCCAATGACATTACCATACTGATAATGTGGATTTTTGGTCTAGGAAAGCTTGTATCTTGGTGAAAACTATATATTTTAAATTTTTAATATAGTCATTTTGTAGCCCTGTCTTTACTTTATACAGTGAGTGGAGCAGAATCTGTTTTTGAGTGATATGTCACATGTAATACACTCATTATGATTACCCATACTAAAATTGTGATTTCCCAATAATGTGTATTTTTGGTTTAGGAAAGCTTGTATCTTTGTGAAAATAATAAGGTATAGTGCTTAACAGGGCTGCTCACCGAATCTAGCATGCAAATCTCATTCAGTCTCTGTGCAAAGTCATGCAAGTCAACTGGCAAGTATCTGGAGCAGGACGTCCTCCTTGCAAGAAGGCCTTTGGACCTCATGTAAGTCCTCAATAGATAGACAAATTATAGTTCTTAAATAATTATTATTATTGTGGAACTCTAAAAACTAACAAGCTATTTAGCTATATACAAATCAGAATGTTCTATAAAACAACTAATAACAATCAACCTATGTGTAAGAATTTATAAGTAAGGACAAACAACATAAGTGTAAGATAAAATACAACTCTGTATACCACACCCGCCAATTTCCCGGCAAAAAATCATAATGATCAATGTTTGAGGTCAGAGGTCACTCGCAATTCTTTCTTGTCCCTCGCAAATATATTAATTTTCGCGCACAATTGATTTTCGCACGAGGTGCCGTTAAAGTCAGTTGATCCTCTAGAAGAAAGGTCACAGAGAGAGAACAGTCTATAGTGACCTTGAGCCACTTATTCTTCTCATACATTAACAAAACATTAATGCTCTTATAAGTACTATATCTATTAATGTGATATCACAGAGATTCAGTTTGGTTTGAGGATGGCCTAAGTTTGAATAGCTAATAATTCAATATATGTAATACTAGCAGTAGTGCTTAGCTAATTATAACAGCCAATTAACTATTTTGTTATGTCTAGCAGTTATAAATACAGTCATAAATATTATTATTGTTCAATTAGGTAGTACCTAGAGATTATTGTTGGACTATTTAGCTACAGCATCTCTGATTGTGAACTTAGTCATTTCACACTAGAACTTGATGATGTACTCACTACTGCACAACTCCACCACAAACATAGTTATGTACTGTTCCAGCTCAAGACTTACTTCGAACTCTCTGTATTGTGGCATGACAGGAATGGGGAGGTACAAATGGACACTAAATCACTCTATTACTTACCAGGTAGCTTTGGTAATGCAACTCCTAAATTCATTGCTCATTGCCAACTTTGGTGAAATAGTGTATTGAAGACAAGGTGAAGTTATGTGTTCCTGTAACTTCATAGATGATGAAATGACTGCTTCAGTCCTTGTTTGGCATTATAGACGATAAATGTGTTATGAAGATAAACATAGATGCCAACCATTGTTATTCATCAACTGCACCACCAGTTTATGAAGAGGTATCTATATCTGATACCAAAAGAAGAGATCCTAAAGATGGAAGAAAACTGTGCTTATGCTATACAGCAACCAGGTGCATCAATGTTACATGTACAGTGAAGAAAATAAGTTCCTGTATAGGTAAACTAGATGCAATGTGTGAATCAGCTCAAAAGATAGCATTATTGATGCTAAGATAAACTAATTTGTATTCAATAGCTACTACATATCATTGGATTATTGTTTTAGTAATTGTTATTTTTGGGAAAGAATTAATTCTAGGAAGAGGGAGCTTGTTCAGGTAATTAGCACATAAACTTATTGTAAGCAAAGCTACAATTTTGGGGAAGCAAGATCTTTAGTGGAGACTTTTGATGTTTCTTCTAGATCTGATCAAAGCACATGACAAGTTAGCTAGCTACATGAAGACTCTTCCTGACTCTACTACATCTATAGGCCATTATTATTGCTGTTAGCTACCTTAAGAAATAATATCATACTTTACTAGAAAAAGTGGGCATTAAATACAATAAAACCTTTATTAGCAACTCCTGGACTGGAGAAAAGTATTAGCTAGTTAGCTATAATTAGTAGCCAACTAGCTAGCTACATAGCTAAATAAACTGACATAAGATTATAGTAATAATGGTAGAGTCAGACCTTAACAAGTAAAATTCAATAAGAGTTAGCTATTATGTGCACATTGAATTTGAGGGAGAACTTCCTAAAAGATATACAAGGACCAAAGAACCTGTCTTCAAAGCAGAAAGTAGCTAGCTAATTAATGGACTAAAAAAATTGTCATGTGACCTATGCATTTTCAATAACTAATTGTGTTTAATCAAATTTGTCCATAGCTAACTTATTAAACATACGTAGATAGCAGCTATAAACCAACAAACCTGCCCAAGTCATGTGGTTGTTTTTTTTAGTGTTCACAATACTGTATCTTATAGCTAGTTGTATATTATACTATTCAACTTTGGGCTGAAAAAAGAAGCAATATTTGTGGGTCCAACATTTTAATGCAGTAATGCATTTTAATTGAATCAGTTCTGTCATTAATTATTATTCATTGCTGGGATGGCATTATATTTTATAGCAGAGTACTAGCCATCCAGTTCCAAAAACAAGCCTGTACACAGAGAGGGTTATTATGAGGCCTTTGTAATATTCATAGAAGGATTCAATGAATTCAAGAAATTCATCAATGTTTGGCACTTATTTATAATGTAGATTCGTGTAAACTAAAAAACATCCAAGTAGCTAGAATAGAAAATGTGAACTTGTTATTATTTTGGTTTGTAATTGTTTTGCTTTTCTTAAAGTGGGTAAGGTGAATAAAAGTGGGTGTGATTTTCTGTGTGCAGTGCCCTAGTAACTTCCCTTTTCAAATTTCTGCATACTGGCCTGAAAACATCCTCACTGAGTCACTATAACATAACTTCATGAAATAAGAGTTGCTTTATGAGCTTTCATTTCTCAAAATGGAGAAAACAATGAATTGCTTCATAATGCACTGATTTTCCAGACTGTAGAGGAATCTCAGCTTAGTTTTGATGTCATAAATAAAAAGAAGGGGACATTCATGGATGGTCGTGAGTGTGATAGTGTGGTTGAGTACCAAGCAAAATTTAAATGAAAAAAGGTTTTCTTAATGAGGGAATGCCCCTATTGAAGATGCTTAAAACTACCAGGGGTATCCTCATCAGAACTTGCTTCAACTTCAGAGGGAATCCCTCTTTGTCCAGAGTTCCAATCATGTGTTTGTCTGACAAAGTTTTGAAATACTCTAGATGACCATTTGATTCCAATTTTGTATGGAGGGTGGACATGGGCAAATTCTGAGACGCAGTACCCAAAAGATCCTGTTATAAAGACACGCAAATTTCCACAGTATTTTAAGGTAGCTACTAATTCTAATTGATGACTCTAATGTGCTTTATTCTTTTAGGTTCATTCAAAACCCCAAGGATTCATCTATCATTTATTTTCATGTGTAAAGAATAGTTTTGTTTAATTGAGACAATTATTATTCTATTATATTGGTGATGCCACACCTCCTTTTCACTTCCTGTTTTCATACCTACATATTGTAGCACCCTAGACAGTTAGCAATTCTCAACAATTTATCAACTATTATTCCATGACTAAAAATGTGCAACAACTAAAAATCAGCAACAACTAAAAATCAATAAAAGTGTACACACTTAAATATAATCGTTATGACGTCACAAATTAATAATTAATGATAATTACATAGTTTCCTGTTTACCACATCTCCCCCCTCTTAGCTTTCAAGCTATCTTTAGTGGCCATAGTAGTTAGGCTTAGTCTTTTGTCGTGATGACCTCCTAACTGTTGAAGTGGGATTTGGATTGGAAGGTGGGGGTGATGGGTGTGGCGACTCCCGTGATTGAGGAGGTGGATCCTCGCAATCTGGTATTGGATCCTGCAGTGATGTAGGATCTCTTTGAGGTGGTGTTCCTCCAGAGCTATCAGGTAAGTCAGGTAAGGAGAGAGGATCAACTGAATCAGCAGTATTTTCTGTCTCTGATTGGTCATGATCTGGATCTGGTGAACTTCTACAATGTATGTTGTCAACATGCCTTCGTACCACTGTTCCACACTGTAGCTCTACTTGGTATGAAAGTGGTCCGGTAACCTTAGTGATTTTCCCTGGTATCCATTTGGGTGGTGGATTAGAGAAATTTTCTACGAACACCGCATCTCCTAATTCAAAGGAGCGTAATGGCTTGGAATTATCATGTCCTAACTTCTGCTTTATCTGTTGAGCCTGAACCTTCTTTGAAATGTTGGGGTACAGTAAATCCAACTGTGAAGACAATCGTCTATTCATTAACAGTTCTGCTGGAGAAACTCCAGTAGTAGAGTGCGGTGTAATTCTATATTTGAATAAAAATTTTGACAGTTTATCCTGAATAGAATCACCTGAAGTCTTTTTTAATCCTGATTTAAATGATTGAACTGCTCTTTCTGCTAATCCGTTTGTAGATGGATGATAAGGTGCAGAAGTAATGTGGAGAATGCCATTCTTTAACATAAAGTCTTTGAACTCCTTACTTGTAAAAGAAGGACCATTATCTGTAACGACTTTGCGTGGTATGCCATGCGTGGCAAATATAGTCCTTAATTTTTCGAGAGTCTTAGCAGTAGTGATTATCATTACATCCATCCATTTGGAATGTGCATCGACTATAACTAGGTACATATGGCCATAGAATGGTCCAGCATAATCCAGATGCAACCGACTCCATGGCTTCTCCGGCCACATCCAATGGTGTAGTGGGGCTGTTGCAGGCGCCGGTCTTAATTCTTGGCAGATGGTACAGCTTCGTACTAACTCCTCAATGTCAGAGTCCATCCGTGGCCACCAGTTATAACACCTTGCTAGACTCTTCATCTTGCTAGTACCTGGATGAGTTTCATGAAGTTCTTGCAAAATTCCTTCCCGGCCAGGGGGTGGAACTATGACCCTATTACCCCATAGGATACATCCATCAAGCAAGCTTAACTCATTCTTTTTGTTGAAGTATGGTGTAAAGTCTTTGCTAGGGGACTTGTCTGGCCATCCAGATAGGATAAACCTTTGCAGTTGAGATAAAGTGGGATCCTTACTAGTCCACTCTTTGATGTTAGAAGCATGGATGCAAGTACTTGAGAGATGATTGATCAACTGTTCCAGAACTGCTGGTGTAGAGTTATTTAAGGTTGTAATTGGACGAGGTAGTCTACTGAGAGCATCAGCATTGGTCAATGCTTTTCCAGGTTTGTAACGGATACTGTAATGATAGGCTGAAAGCATGAGAGCCCATCTCTGAATACGAGCAGATGCTAACTGTGGGATGCCTTTCTGCTCATTGAACAGGTAGGAGAGAGGTCGGTGGTCAGACTGAATTGTGAAGTGTCTCCCATAGATGTAATTATGGAACTTTTTTACCCCTGACACTATTGCAAGTGCTTCTTTGTCCAACTGAGAGTAGCGTTTCTCAGCTGCATTCAGAGTTCGAGATGTGTAGGCAATTGGACGCTCCTGTCCATCTTCCATAATATGTGAAAGTACAGCTCCGATACCATAGTCAGATGCGTCACAAGCAAGTACAAGTGGCTTCATGGGATCAAAATGTACAGTGAATCAGCCTGTAATGCTTCCTTGGCTGCTCGGAATGCTTCCTTCTGCTTATCACCCCAGATCCACTTTTTATCCTTGCCCAGCAAGTCATAGAGAGGTTTGAGAGTACTTGAGAGATTTGGGAGGAATTTCCCATAGTAAGTGAGAATACCTAAGAAGGAACGAAGTTGTGTAACATCCTTAGGATCTGTTGCTTCCTGAATTGCTCGAACCTTCTCAGCTGTAGGATGCCGACCTTCCTCATTAATTATGTGTCCCAGATACTCTATACGAGGTTGCATGAAAGTACATTTATGTCTGTTAAGGTGTAGTCCAGCTTCCTCTAGTCTGCCAAGCACAGAGTCCAGGTTACGAATGTGTTCTTCAGCTGTTCGACCCGTAACAAGTACATCATCGATATAGACAGAGACTCCGGGCAGGCCTTGTAGAAGTGTGTCCATGTGCCGCTGGAATATTGCTGGAGCAGAACTCACACCAAAAGGCAACCTGTTGTACTTAAAGAGACCTTTATGAGTGTTAATAACAAGATACTCTTTAGATGGTTCATCCAATGGTAACTGCAAATATGCATTAGATAGGTCAAGTTTAGTGAAAGTTTTGCCTCCAGCCAGAGCTGCAACTAATTCATCCACTCTTGGAAGGGGATAGGATTCAGTAAGTAAGGCTTTATTAGCTGTGACTTTATAGTCCCCACATATACGAATTTGACCGTTTTTCTTTAGTACTGGCACTATAGGAGCTGCCCATCTGGCAGTTTTGACTGGAGAAATTATTTTTAAACCCTGTAACCTGTTCAGTTCAGCTTCAACCTTTTCCCTAAGTGTAAAGGGTACTGGTCTGGGTTTGTGGAACTTAAGCTTGACCTTGTCATCTGCATCCAGGTGCACTTCTAAGCCTTGCATGCATCCTAATTCATCAGAGAATACTTTAGAGTGCTTGTCTAGAATGTCTGCCAGAGGTGTTTGTTTATCTAACGCCATTGCATGAATAGAGCCTAGGTCCACCTCCAGCTTTTGAAGCCAATCCCTGCCTAAAAGGTTAGGCCCATCCCCTGTAACCACCTGTGCTACCACAGCCACCTGTCTTTTTTCATACCTGGCTTGTACAGTTGCACAACCCATGATGGGGATAGTCTGGCCAGTGTAGGTCTTCAAACATATTCCAGAGGGTTGTAGGTCCACTCCACTACTCTGTCGAATTCGTTGGAAGGTTGAGTGATTGATAATGGTAGTAGATGCTCCTGTATCCACTTCCATTGTAACAGGAACATCATTCAATATGACCTCCACTGTAATAGGTGTGCACTTAGGATCTCTGATAGAAAACAGTTCACCATATGCACCATCCACATCATTATTTTCACAAGTGCCATTCTCAACATAATGTGATAGTATCTTGGGGGGTTTCTTACGATGAGCATTAGCCTTGCCTTTAGCTCTACAAACTCGTGCTAGGTGTCCCTTCTTTTTACAGTACAAACATTCAGTTTCCTTGAACTTGCATGCAGGAGCCAAATGTGGACCTCCACACCGATAACACACAACAGTACCATGTTCTGTAGGCGTAGGGTAAACTTTATTCACCTTTCCTGAGACTTCTCCATGAACTTCTCTATGAACTTCTCCAGCATGCTGGTGCTTCTGGCTTACAGCTTTCAGGTGTTTAGAGTCTCGTTCAGAGTCTTCAATGGACAACGCTAGGGTATAGGCTTTGTCATAATCGAGTTCTTTCTCAGACAAGAGCCTCCTTTGAATGGTGTCATTATTAACTCCGCAGACCAACCGATCTCGGAGCATCTCCTTCAAGGACTTTCCATAGGAGCAGTTCTCGGCTAAGGCCCGTAAGGCGGCAATGTAAGCTGCAACTGATTCACCAGAGTTCCTTACTCGAGTATTGAATCTGAAACGCTGCACAATGATAGACTGCTTCGGTTCGTAGTGGTCCTCGAGCAGCTGGCAGATAACACTGAATGAGGTTGACTCGAGCTTGCCGTCTTCCACTAGACTACGAGCCAACTTAAATGTCGGAGTGCCGCAACTTGCAACGCTGCTTTCCTTCTGTCGTAATGTCATTAGCTGCGAAGTAAAAGGTGAGCTTTTGCTTGTAGGTAGTCCAATCCTCTAAGGCTGGGTTGAACGGTGAGACAGTTCCATGTGTAGCCATCTCTGCACTCCTTTATCTGCCGGTGAGTTTTATCCTCCTCGCCAAATGTAGCACCCTAGACAGTTAGCAATTCTCAACAATTTATCAACTATTATCCCATGACTAAAAATGTGCAACAACTAAAAATCAATAAAAGTGTACACACTTAAATATAATCGTTATGACGTCACAAATTAATAATTAATGATAATTACATAGTTTCCTGTTTACCACACATATCATCCAGCCAAACATCCACACACTAGGGACAGGTAAATTATGCTTTTTTCCTTCCCTATTATGCTATGCTCCAATGCTTTACCCTCTCCCCTATTATGCCCCAATAACATTACCTATTATGCCCCAATTATGCCTCCATTATGGCCCAAAATTTTAATGTTTATTATTAGCCTGCCTAAACAAACAGTTAATTGTTCATTAGGGAATTCCCTCACCCTCTTGGAGGGTTCAACTTTAGGTTTTTTTAATCCATGACTACCAGAAGAATCATCAATGATAACTCATTGGCAAAAATCTATACCTATTATTCCAGCATTGCTGGGGCATTAGGGTTCAACCTATTATGCCCAAAACTAAGCCGGCATAATTTACCTGTCCCTACCACACACCCCAATTTCATTTTTAAAATAAAGTTTTATCACTTGGCTAAAGTCTCAGCAAGTTTGAGGGCTACCTCTTGAGTTATGAGTGCCTACGTAGGCACTTATGCTATAAGCCACAATAACAATAGCAGTATTGGTATAAGCAATAGTGCACATTCCTGGTTGCTATGATGAGACTTACCTGTGATTGATGAACAACAGCCACAAAAGTAGAATTGTGATATCTTTCATCACTGTCATCCCATAAGTCTATTTTATTAGTTATTAAGAGGACATCATTGACATACGTAGTCATACATGACTACTCCAATATATTATATATTGACAGTTCATCAATAAGCATGGCATTAGAGGATTTTCATTTGGGTATAGGTTATTTTCTCTGAAAGATGCCTAAACTGCTGTTCCAACAGTTTCTTCATGGCTAACTTCAACTCCTAACTAGACTTACTACTTCACTGGTATAAGACGACACCAGGTCAACGTCACTATCAAGTGGAGTATATCTCCTTAGGCGGGCAACAGGAGTACCATACCAAGTATTGTCATTGCACCCAAAAACTAAATTTTCAGAATAAACACCATCATTTTCCCCAAAATTGTCATCCACCTATGTGACATACTTCCTTCTTCCATGTGTCACACTGACAGTTAAATCTTTCAAAAGATTCTCTACTATCTTCCGCATAACCTCATGTTCTAGGATGTTAGGAGTGATATCAAATTCAATGTGATGCCTATTTGCAAGAACACTTAGTAAACACTCAACTGCCTTTTTTTTTCATTTGGATCTGTCTCTGTATCTTTACACAAATTTTCAGCTTTAAATCAGCTGATAATGACACTGAGGAGTGGAAATTTTGTGTTACTTCATATACTTTAACAGTAACCATGGAAATACTATTCCACAACTTCTTTGCCTGGTGTTCTGCAACAACAAATTTAGCTTTGAAACACTCAGCTACTTACATGTGATTGCAATCCTTACCAGTCAAGTATAGGGGTGCCAACTGTACATAGTTACCAACTTTTCAGAATTATTTATAGTGAGATGTGCATGTGTGACTATATACAGTCGTGTATATCTATATCTTTGAGTGTTGTATGATGTTTTGTATGAAGCAGCACCCTTCATGTCTGTTAAGTTAAAAGATGACTTAGCTACTTTTCTTCATGACAGGGGGAAGCAGATCATATTATTATCCTGTGATATAGCAATGTCCTTATCTGGCTCTGATAGTGACTGACTACTGTACTCCATTATCTCCATGCGACTAAATGTGACATAATAAGCATAGTTAACTGACCCTTTACTCTGCTTGCTATTTTATAGTGAGAAAAATGAACTTGCTTATGAGACTGTGAGAAAAGGGCTAAAACAGTGAGTCTCACTGTGAAACAGTGAGAGTTGGTAACTATGACTGTACAAGGTGACAGGTCAGACAACTGCAACTACAAAAATAGAATTAGGACATCACACACAAGGAACAATCACAGCACAAAGATTGGTAGTTGGTAGTCAGGATATTTGATGGATAGGATACTGAACACAGTTTTTGGGCAAACTGCTTGCGGAATCATCAAGTTTGCTAGACTATCTATGGCAAACTTTTGGCAAACTAAAGCAAAGTATGGCTAGTTTGACTACACCAGCATAGCTGCCAACTTTTCAAAGACTATTTCAGGAACAAAGACCACACCTCATCCAACCACGCCCCAAATAGTGATGTTATGCCCAAAAAGTAAAACTGTATTATGAGTAATTATTATACATTTACTACATATTATTGTATAATACAATGTGTATGTGGGACATGGCAATGTTACATTTTTAACTTTTACACTAAAATTTTGTCACTTGAAATGGAGCTTGTAGAAATGTCAACTGAGTGACTTAGAGGTGTTGTATAAACTAGCTGGGCAGCTGGGGCTGTTTAGCTTGTAAAAAATCTAATATTACTGTGACACTGTGAGGTGTAGTGTAAACTATCTGTGAGCTGGCTGTCTGGCTTCTGGGACATAACAATAGCTTTCCGGACTCCGGGGACAGAGTGATAAATCGGGGACAGTTGGCAGCTAGCTATGCACCAGTAACACTGGATGTCGACAGTGAATTCTCATAAACGGGAGAGTAACTCAGCATGAACCCACGTCATCATTGGTGAGACCACACCTCCTATAGAGGGACTGATATGCAGTATCTCCAGATCACATTTCTTGAGTAAATTCCATTTTTTGTTCCTAAAAACCCACATCCTTTTTTTTTTTTTTTTTAATCCTAACTATCATTTTCACTAGCATACATTACATGTCAGAATTTGGATTAAAAGTAAGAGTAATGACCATAATTATGAATGTGATTTATTCTACTATGAGAGGGCCATTAACATGCTGGCATCAAAAAATTAATTTTAATTTTAGTTCTGCTGTTGACTATTGAGCTCACAGTGAGTTATCTTTTCCCTCAATAGAAGAGACAGAAGAGAACTATTCTGAAGCAGGTCATGGAGAAGAAACTAACTGCCTCTAACAGACTAGAAGCCATGAAGCACTGATAGATAGCAAACTAGCAATATCAATTGTGATTTTTTTCTTATTCCGATGAAAATGGTAAAAGAAAGGAAAGTTCTTAAGGACATTGTTGGGTTGTAGAGTAGCAGTGGTTTCTCCCTTCTTGAAATGTGATTGTCTCTACCTATAGAAGAAACTTAACTAGGAGACACATAAGAATTACAATTTTGCAGAATTGTTCTCTTCTTCTTTCTTCCTGTAGTATTTTCAACTACGTACAGTACACGCACTCACACAATCTTCACTATAGATAGCTAACTATATTAAAGAAATTCACATCTCTGCTGGAATTGTCCTTATGATTGACTATAGCTACTAAATATCAGACTACTGTACTTTATAGTTAGGAATTGAGCCACCAGAAAGTACTGGCTCATTCATTATAATTTTATTATAGTTACTCAGATGCTGTTATAATATCTCGCATCCCTATGTCATTAGTATTTCATGTAGCCATGTAGTCTGTAATAATCTGGGTTCTGTAACCTGTTTTAACTTTATTGTTCAGCATTCTACGAGCCCCGCCCACTAACTAATACGTTATTTCGATGACCTTTACCTTAGGTTTAGTGAAAGTTGCTTACTTCGAGCTAGGAGGTGGGTAGACTATGTTTTTGACAAGATCTGAATATGACAGGTGAGTAAGGTGTTTAAAGTTGACTAATTTGACAAGTAATGGTGTGTTTGGAATTTTACTCCATCCTATCACACAGGGGTGTGAATACTTTTTCCCCCACCCTGGAACGACTATTTCAAGTGGAGTATACCATTGAAACCATCAAGGTGAGATCTTAATTCCATCATAGATAATAGAGAGGAGGGATTGGAAACGCTGCACTGAACCTAATATTGAGGTCATGGTTAATGCTTTATTGGTCATGGTCATGCCCCCACTTAATTAGCCCAGTGCTCTGGGCATGCAGTATAGTAGAGTAGCTTCAGGGCCAGTAAACTGACTACCTGAAGTCTGTCAGCTATTACCTATGCTGTCAGTGATTGCCAGTTGAATTGTCTCTTTGCTGCTTTTTTTTTTTTTTTTTTTTTTTTTTGGCAGTAAACACCTTGTGAGTTGCAGTTAATGACTCTGTGGGATTTTGCTGAGTCTATTACAATAGGTGGAACAGATTTTTCAACTGAGACATAACCATAGGTAGTATCTTAATAGTTTTGAAAGGTCATCAAAAATCGTCATAACTCAATACCTCAGAATACAGGTGATTAGGTTTGAATTTATGTGTGGGATTTTTTGTTCATTCTGTATGTTGTAAGTTTGTGGGAATTATTATACTTCAAGAAGTTAGTCTCATGCATACCACACTCATCCCAAAATAGGTTCTAGTCAAACTGCATTGGCCTACTGGTTCAGTGTGAACAGTGAGCTGGAATCTATGCTGAAATAATTGTGATGTGCACATTAACTAGTCACACCTCTTCACTTCTTATTTAGTCTCTTTGCAACTTCCTACACTTCACAAACACTCCTTGTCTGCTTCCATAAAAGGAGGGAGCACAGGGCGGCCCTAACCAGTGCTATAGACATTCAATAACAATAATCTGTTTTCAGTCACAGTCATGTGACTGTAACATATAATTTCATGTGTATTTTAATGAGTGCTTCATTTTTTCTTGTGTTGGGATATAGAAGGTGTTGTAGAAAAGGATCACTTTTGAACCCAACAGCATTGGAATTAATTTGATAGTCATGTTGGTGAGATTGAGTTTTGGTAAAATGTTCTCACATCAATAAACACCAGTTTATGTGTATAATATCACATTTATTAGTTTGCTAACCCTTTTCCAAATTCTGATGTATTTTAACATGTTATTGATCACCCTTTTCCAAATTCTGACATGTTAACTATAGTACTCTCTAAGTTTGGTCTCAGGACAACGATCTCTGTGTAATTTTGAATTAGTGGGTTATTAGAAAGTTCTATTAATTTTGGCTATTAAAGTGAAAACATAATATTGCTGAAAAATCATGAGTTCTGCACAACATGATTTTTTAGTTGTACTTATAGGCAAGTATGACAGGATTTTACCCTCTTTATCCCCTTAGGCTCATCTAATAGCAGACTCTTGTACCATGGTTAACCGTGCTTGTGTAGATGTTCAGAATCATTACAAGGAACCTATGTTTGTGGAGAGTGTGGCTCAGTCTGTCTCCAACCTTGCCATGATATTTAGAAAGGATGATGATGAGAAACCAATGGTGAGAGCCTAGTAGTTTGTTTTCTCAGAGATCAGGGTGACAGTCTGAGGAAACAGGGTGACAGAGTAAGATGGCAAAGAGTCTGAGAGATCAGGGTAGGAGTTTCTACCCACTCATTAAGCTAAATATCTGCTATAATATTTAGTGTAGATATTTTGTAAGATAGTGAATCAAGATATAGTGGTTCAGAACACATCAAAACATTTATGTATACCAGGAATGATGCTATTATTCTAGAGAGAGATTACTAAATCACTAATGTTCTCCTGAAGTGAGTTTCATACTCACATCAATGCATCTTTAGCCCCACCCACACTTGAATCAAAGTGAACTGTTTACAGTGGAACCACTCTATTCTAACTTTCTGAAATGAAGCAACCATTTATTAGGGACTAGAGATGTTCCAAATGACAGCTTGTATATTAACATTTGTAAAACTTCACTTCCTGTAATAGGTCACTTCTCTATTCAGGACAGTATAATTTTTCTCAGGGTGTCTATAATAGAGGGATTCCACTGTATTGAGGTGGAGTTTCAAACCACACCGGAGTGTTTAAGCCCATTTCACTCACTTACATAAGAGAAACTACCTCAGCACTTCATGTGAGGCATTGATGAATAAAAATATAATCAGTGTGTACAGGTGAATAATATATGTCTGTGTGTGCAGGTGCATGTGTTCCATCTCCACGGTGGGTGAAGAGGGAAATATTTAGTTTGTAATATGATCATTTTAGATAAACAATGAATTTAGTTTAAATTAAGATTCATGGTTGCTGCTTACTTCAGTAATTCTATGAATCTTTGATCTTTCCTTTAAGTGTTCTGTTTTGGCAAAAGCCATTGGCCTAGAGTCTGAAGGTACTCAAATAACACTTCAGGAAGTGTATAGAAAAGTGTTCATGTAACTCTATAGCTATATGTGAATACTGTGTTCTATTAATATTTACCGTGATAAAGAATGTGCATAAAATTAATATTCATAGCTATAATATTATTATGTATCAATCCACTCAATCTTGAAATTCAACTTTTGTTGGCTAAAGCTAATTTTTATCCATGTTGTAGCACTTTTGCTACACTGTCTGTTGTCTACTTCTAACATTTTAGCTCACAAATTTAATTCCTTAAATGATACAGTAGAACCCCTCTATTTCAATTTCCTGAAATGAGGACATCACACTGGCTTCAGTAATTGTTCTGTTCTAATACTTTTAGAGTGTACCAGCACTAGTATGGATGAAAGGGACCATGACTGTAAAGACTTTACCCTTAATTAACCCACCTTAACTCCTTTTTCTCAACTATCTCACCTTTGAACCTCCCCTTCTCTTCCTATATAGGTGGCACCTTGATCCTTCAGGTATACACTATAAAAAACCGGGTCTGAAGGTATTCAGATGTAAGGTGTATAACAAGGTGTGCACATAACTATATCCAGGTGTGAATCCTTCATGTTACATAATATTCATAGCTATAAATATCCACCCACCTACCTTATCTTGAATCTAATAGACCCCCCTCTCTCACCTACTCACTTGGAATCCTAACCCCTGAAATGAGAGCACCTCTGTATTAAGGACGCTCTCAAATAACAGCTTGTGTACAGAACTTCACCCCCTGAAATAATTAATCAGGACAATAGAAAAATTCCTCTTTACATGTTTCCATATTCTGACTACTCCAAGCTCTGCTGTTGAATATTGTACTATTGTGCTCACACTTCACCTATTTCCTGTAGATTGTGACAATAGAGGAGGGAGAAGAGAAATTCTAAAGTAGGTCATGAAGGAAGAACAAACTGTGGAGGTACTCTGAGTTAATGGCTTCATTGATTTAAATCAGTCTACAGTCAGTTAGTTGAAGAGTATGTATGCAGCTAGTGATTTTGTTGTGTGATATATTTCAGATGGTAGCAGTCAGAGTTGGAGGGAAGTATGAAGTGTATCCAATGACAGACAGACTTAGAAGCTCATGATGAAAAGATAGCAAACCCAAAGGGCCAAAATTATTGTGTGATTGTTTCTCACTCAGTTGAAAACAAAAACTTTTTAAATAAAGGACATTATAGGGATGTAAAGTAGCAGTGGTTTCTCTCTTGAAATGTGATATGTATAATAATATGTAATATTCATGGAACCTCAATTTAAGTTCAGCATAAAAAATTGGAAATCACTAAAAGAAAAAAGAGTTTTCAGAGGGAATTGAATTATTTTGACCACTTCAAGCATAACAATGTCTCCCAAAGATGGGATAGTGGTTGAGTGTAGTTTCATGTTACACTAAAGCATTTAAGTGAGTTGTCCAGTGGTGCCATGGATAGTCCATTGTCATCCATGGTTGTCCAAGTAGCTATGGACTTCATAGATCATCCATGAATTTATGTTGTTACTCTCTGTTAGAGTATCTGTGGATGTCCATGTAACTATCATAGTAATGTTGACATCCATAGATACTCTGACAGAAGGTTTAACATTTACTTTCATAGATAATTCATTACTTAGAGGACAGTACACTATACCAGACAAAAGTCACGGGCTCAGGGCCTGAAGGTGCTTAGATATGACTTCAGGATGAAAGTGTGTCACAAGGTGTGCATACAACTATATCATAATAATTACTCTATAGACAATACTACTATTCACATTTTGGACTGATTTAATTTGAGTATGAAAAAAGGAAAAGTTCTGATATCTTTTCTCAGCCAAGTCTTGAAAATACAGGGCACCCAAGAATTGAATTTTCTAAATCAGCTTGAACCATGTCCATGTCTAATGCAGCTAGCAGTTTGGCTGAAGCAGGGAGTCTCAAGGTTGCTGGATCTCTTTCAACTTGGGATGAAGTGAGTTGTAAGGTGTGATTGTACAGAAGTAATAGTCTATCGTACCTTCGCTGTATGCCTCAATAAAGGAGATGCACTTCTGGTGGCTGTATGTTTACCTATAAGATATGACATAATGACCACAGATGATACAGACATTGCTGATCTCTTTGTTGTCTATTTCCAAGTACTCCATGTTTTAATCCTGGCTAAGATAGCTTCTAGTCTGTCACTAGAATACACTCCCTCCAACTCTAATTGCCATCTGAAATACATACCACCGGTTTTTACAAGTAGCTATAGCTATGGCATACAGTGGGAGTTTGGAGATACTATATATAGTCAGGTGGCTTAGTGAAATTATAGTTATGAGGTGGAAAAAAGTACCAATTTTTGCACAGGGCTCTATTATAGCCTAATAATTGATATTAGCCGAGGAGCCCTCTGAAAAATGTTTGCATACTCATGCAATGACAAAATGGCTGCCATTATCAGTAACTTAATGATATTATAAATGTAAAAGTCCAAATATTGATTTTTTGACACTCCTATGACATTACAGTAGTTTCATTAGCACTGCTGAGGTGGTTGGTTCTGTCATGCATGATAACAGTTAGTTTCTCGATCTTCATGAAGTGGTCATTGTTTGCATACAAATGCTCAAAAGTGTGATTGGCAAGACACACAAATGTGTCAGTGACATCTCTATAGGCTTGCCAGGCTTGCCAAGCTGATTTTTTCCCTTTTCCCTTGAAGGCTGACACAGTATCACACCCAGTCATAGCATGGAATACTGGAAGAGCTCTTGATTTAGCTGCCCCAAGGCTAGAACAGATGGCATTTGTGCTATAAAAGTGGAAACATTTGCCCATACCAAAGGCAACCCAAATATCAACCTGAGATTAAGTAATGGCTAAATTGAAGTATGCACCAACAAGGATAGTTATAACATCTGTGTCCACAGTGCGCACTTTGATGATTGTTCATACCCTGCTCCAAAGCATGCAAAATGTGCACAGCGATCCTTGTGTCAGCTTCCTCATGGTTGCATATTGACATCTGACTGCTTATTTCACCTGTGGATACTACAGAAGTACCTTATGTGATGTGAATGCTCTTGTGTGGTGGGCAAACAAACTCAGTAATTCTTGACATGAGAAATGAAAACAATTCCTCTTTGTTCTTGGATCATGCAGGAAATTCATCCAGTTGGTAGGGAACTTGGTAGGACCTGTGACACCTTTCTACATACACCTTTCCCCCTCTTGTCATGAGTAGACTCTTTCAAATACCAAGAATATAAATATTCCACACAAAACATCCAATCTTTTGGCAATGCACAGTGGCTTGGACAAGTATAAGGAAAGAAGACATTATCTGCATACTCAATGAAAGTTTTGGCACCAGGAGGATTTTACCTTGCTTTGATTTGATCTTTGGCTGTGGCCTCTTAAAAAGAGTAAGGGAATTTTTGGGGAATGGACTGTACTCATGACTACTTAATGATTTATATTAATGCATAGTATTATCATATTAATACAGCTGCCATTTGCCCTGTGCAATATTTGGCAAGGGCTCCTCGGCAAAAATTGCTTATTATGACCTAAGAAGCACACAAAAAAAAATTTGGTGCTTTTATCCTCTCAGTAACTATAATGACCGAAAACTACATTAAGCCACCTGACTAATATAGCAAAGGTCACTTTCAAGCTAGTATAATATCAAAAATATTCAGCTCACCAGTTCAGGCTAACTGCTGGCTAATTCAGGTTGATAGCTGGCCCTAAATTCATTGGATATTCACCTGGCTTTGAAGGAGTGCTAAACCACTATATTACAGATGTGGTACTACTAGCAACTAGGTTAAGAGTCAAGCAAGTTCTCTATTAGCTACAACCCCGATTCAATGTTATAACTTCTAACCTGCATTGGAGTTCATGCAGCATCTTACAGAGTATTATAATTATATACTGATATTATTAGTCATCAAACTAAAAAATTGTCTATAATTATACAATTAATAATATATGAACATCGGGTCTTAGTAAAAGGTGGATGCACACTCTGAAGATTTAAGGGTTGGCTAGAGTCCTTTTTGGCAGTAGCTATGTGATTTTTCTTTGTAGTTTCTCCTCTATACACACTAATTAAGTAAATGTAAGTAAAAATCCATTATGCAATATGAGCCTCTGAACTCGACTGAGGGGAGAGTGACATCATTCAGTTAAAAGACTTTATTGTACATATTATAAGAACAATGCAAGGTCATAAGGTAACATATACAAGATTTTTGCTACAGCACCATCACTTAATTATGTTGCTTGTTAATATATTGGAGTTTGAGGAGCTTGTTTTCTTGTTTGCACATTTTCTTTACACCATTTTTGGAGTTTGTTGAACATCAATGCCACTATTATCAGTAATTCAATGAATGATATAGCTCCTAGAAGGAGTACTAAAATTTGATTGGATCCAGATGTATCTGTAACTATGTTGTGTGTTAATAATAATTTTACTATTAGGATTCAACCATCTTACCTGTACACACTGTGGATGTAGTCATTGTGGGTATAGTCATTGCAGGTATAGTCATAGTAGGTAATGAAGTATTGAAGGTGGCCAATGTGCAGTAGCTCTGATTGTAATACACTTTAACTATAGAATATTTTGTGCCAGGCTCAAGGTTGGGTATAGATATATTTCCATCGCACATTATCTGAATATCCAATTGTTGTGGTTGAAATATGAAACTTTCAATACCAGTGTTTTCTTTACCACAGAATAACACAACAGTGACATTTGTATGGGATGCTTCAAAAATAATAACTCTTATTCTGTCTGCAAAATAAGTATTAATAAGCTATAGCAGAATGAGATGTGGATATAAACCTCCCACCTGCCTCTCCCCCACCCCTTCTCCCATTATTAGAGATTGCTAGGATAAACAGGTGAAGTATAATATTAAGGATTAAGGGAGTCCCTTCAAAATTATGTGTCCAGTTATTCATAGATACTGACTGATGCAAATCACACAGAAAAAATAGGGCTTTCATATACTAGTGATGGAATGAAAAATAATTAACCCCCTCCCCTCCCCTCCCCTCCCACCTTAGCAACCAAATAGAAGAACATGAAGATGCAACTAGGTGTTATAAGATTAAATTTATTTTTGCCTATTCAGGAACCTCAAGTTATCCAGCTTGGAATATTGATGGTGTGCCCTTTCTAGTCTCTGAGCTACCCAGTGGCCACTCATGTTAGACCAATATTAAGTTAGTAATTATTGTTGGACAATGGGAAACAATTATTACTTAGCAGAATAGCTATACTTATTATGTGTATGTCATTCCAAATGAAGGTAACTAAATTCTTTAAGATTATTGTACAGAATAGTTTTATGTAGCTATAGTATTCCAGTATCTTCTAGATCACAGAATTAATCTAGCTACATAGCTAAATAGCTAGTTGAGAACTAATATATAGCTTGTCTTATAATAGCTAGCTACCTAAAACAGATTATTTCATAGATCTCTCTATTATAGTATATAGCTAGCTATTCTGTTCCTTATTCTAAAGAGATCAGTTGTTCCATAATCGAACATTTCTAACTTCAATATTGGTCTATTGGCTATAATTATAATGAGTGGCCACTGCGTAGCTCAGTGACTTGATAAAGCACACTATCAATGTTCCAAATACATATATTATCACAGAATAACTAGTTGAGAAACTAGCTATAGCTAGATTGAACACACAGGTTGTCTTTCACCTAATAGCGATCCTAATACTAACTTATGTAAATGTACATACTTACCTCTGTTCTGATAGCAGCTACAATCTTCCTGAGTATCTATAGCTTTAGAAGATAAGTAATGTGTGAGTGTGTCTGTAGCTACACTGGTGTTTATAATAATTATACCTTCTATTCTTGCTATGTCAGAGGTTCCAATGCCATTAGTAGCTGTCACTGAGATTAGGAATGGTCCACATGAATCAGGGTAGAGTTCAAAGGTAAAAGGAAGACATGCAGAGTTGTTATATATCAGACTGGTTTGTGATCCGGTGACATCAGTAACACTGACATTATAGTACAGTACAGGATACTGAAGGCTGGAATAAGCACTGAAACACATGGAATCTCCCATATTTGTAATGTTTGGTTTTATAGGTGGCCCTATGTATGTGTAATAATAGATTATTATTATAAATAAATAATATAATGGCCAAGAATTGCAGTATATTACTTCCAGGGAACCATCATTATTACTGCAGTGTTTAATTGTTTAGTCAGTCAAGTTATAATTATAATCTAAAGCAGAATTTCACATTGTGAATCCAGGGGGAAGCCATAAAGCCCACCAAGAACCAAACCTTAAATCATCTTTAACTAGATGCAAGCTATCTTGTTGCTTCTCTAAATAGAAATATAACCAACAATACTTCAGTAGCTAAAATGACTGTTTCCAAGCACACTGAAATCAATTTTTGCATATTTAATATACAAAGTCTTTCTTCTACTTGTATATGAACTATAGGATAGAAGCCTTTTATTGCCAGAGTTATAATCATTAGAAATTTGTATATAACCAGGGAATTCCCGTATTCACAATTTATTATGGAATAGCTAGCATTAGTTTTTCTGTGTGTGCAAACAATACAAAAATGACTCTAAGTAGACCTCCAGGTTTCTCTAAGATGCTAGACTGACCTTAAAAGACCTGCAGTGATTGCCCTAGCCCTAGCACATACAGTTACACAGGTTACAAAAGATTCTTCTCTATGGAAAGCAAATATCATTGTGTGTGTAGTAAAAGATTTTCTATAAAGTTCTATAAAACTTAGCGTACAGGACAGCTAGTAAGCTGCCGTTTAGTTGACAACCCTACCGCTTGGCTCTCAGGAGGCAGTTTGTCACAGTGGCATGGCACAACTATAAATGAGTAAAAAGGAAAGTGATAGTACAGCCATGCATACGAGAATCTTCGATAGGACCAAACACAGCATTTTTAATCAAAATTATACAAACTAGCCAGCTATCTATGCTTACCTTGCTAGTTAAAGTCTTATATTCAAAAAATAGAATGAGTAATTAGCTAGATAATTAATAGTACTATTGTCAGGTACTCACATCGGACATGTGTTGTCTCATACCCACTTGACTCCTAGCTACAGCTTTATATACTATTCCAATAGATGGGACTATAGCTACTATGTAAGATTATGTGAACTAAATTTTTATTGTTATTGTATCATATTATCATTCTTATTATCATTGGTCATCTTAATCACACTGAACTGCACATGCTGAGTAGTTTTTGGTTGCTAGGTTGTTTGAACACCAGTTATTATAGTAATGGTTAGCTACTCTAATAGCTAATATTTTTAACTTCTAATGCCACTGGTTAGTTTTAAGAACCCTCATAACTATCTGCCATTTTATACTTAGCCAGCTAGATTACTAGTAGTTACCAAGTAACTACCTACGAATATACCTTCAAAAGTTGCTATAATGTTTTCTTACGATGTTTTCCAGGCCAGGTTCTCCCTCTCTATTAAGGGATAACAAAGAACCAGAGCAACAACAGCTTCTTCCAGAATGACATCATCAATGTGCATGGAATTATGTTATATAGTAGCTAGCTATTATAGTTCAATGAGTTTCATACAGCTATGCACTATTTCCCAAAGGACTGCACATTCATATAAGGCAATATGAATTCAATTTGCAGGAAGTGGTCTGTTATTCAATAAAAGTTCCTTATATTTGATCAATAAAAAATAATAAACAACTCATCTACATACTGACTCTCAGCCATTTACCATGAAGCATACTTTAGGGTTCTGATGCAATGATTTAAATTGTATAGCTATTTGCTAGGTATGTCATGACAGTAACTCTTGTGGTTCCTGATAGTAAGATACTGGAATGCTATAACTTTTAAGGGAATGAAATCCTTATAGCTACCTTTAGTTAGTTACCTTGATTTGGAATAACGTATAGTGTAGCTATTCTGCTCCTTATTCTAAAGAGATCGCATTGATATTGTCTTCCATTGTCTGACAATTGAACATTACTCACTCTCAATGTTTGTCTATCATATGAGTGACCACTCGGTAGCTCAGTGACTAGATAAGGCACATTATCAATGTTCCAAGTTGGATAATTTGAGGTTCCTGAATAGTCACAAATAAATGTCGCATCACCTCCTTCATGAACAGTTGCATCTTCAGGTTCCTCTATGAACTGTATTTCTGCCAATAATACCTCTGCATTTGAAGATATACCATGCAATTTAGAATAATACCCTATACAGGTAACAGTCTGGCATGGCCTAACTTTTGGGAAGTAAGCACACAACCCCATAATGATAAGTCGTGGGCAGGTTGCTAACATAAACAAAAGAATACTGCTACATCTATAGCTCCAGACCAGTATAATATGGACTATATACATAAGTTAAAATAATCTAGTCATAATGCTACAACATTTACTTTTTACAAATAGAAGAACCAGAAATAATCGAAGTATCATTATTCTAGTAACTTGCCACCTGCTTGGAATCCGAGAGCTACACACATACACACACCAATAGTCTATTATTATTAGATACTTTCTGGTAAAGTGGGAGGGGCGTGAGCAAAGAGCAAAAGCTTCGTTAGTGCGCCCAAGTGAAGAGTACTGTCCACTATGATAATAATACCGAGGGGCGGAAAATTACTATATAGACGTCAACTTTTATCTGTGACGACCCATGCCAAGCACGCTTGCATAATTATTATTATGGTTATTGTGCGGTAGCATATTCCTGACAGCCTACAACGTTGCTGGGTAGCTACAGAAATATATCTTGACATGGTTTAAAAAATAAGGCCTACAATACAATATCAACTTCGTATGAAACTAATGAGTAACATGTACTTGATAGCTATGTAACTACAAAAATATAAAGGGTGTATGAGCCAAAAAAAGAGAATAAGGCCAGAGAAGTATGAGGGAAGTAGCTATTGTACAAAATTAAGCTTTAGTTCTTTGGTTTGAACTGGCATGTCCACTTAACTGGAAATTACTTTCCACTGGAATAACAGCCTATACAAAAAAGGGTAACTTTCAGTTTTCTCTTTGAAATTTTATTCAGAAGCACGTATTTCCAGCTGAATAGTATGGGATCTCAATGGGCGAGTTGCAGGACAAGTTCGTTTTTGTGTGGATTACATAAATTATACAGAGTCATTATCACAGTAAATGAATCACAACACACATAGAAAAGGATTTTCTCTAACTCTGACTTTTGATTTTGTTTCAGAGAAGACTTGATGTACATCAGTCTCCATTTCAAACACTCAGATAACTGTTCCCAACATTCTTAACGTTTGGAGAAAAAGGCATAATTATATAACCCATAGGATTTGGTTCCAGCGCATGCGCAGTGATATGAATAAAAAAAGTATAATGAAGGAAGGCTTGTGTTGTGCAACTCTTTGCCAAGGATCACGCTTTAAAGTCTAAAGAAGTCTGGAAATCTTGAGAGAAATCTGAAAATAATTTTTGTTCTCATAGTTAACTAGCTAAATATCTATTTCCTATCCTCAATGTTCAACACCTACTACAAGTCCAATTGTCAGCAGCACTAAAAACATCGATTTAGCTGCTAGTAATCCCGCCTGGCACCAAAAAAACTTCCCATTGAGTTTGGTGGTCTTGGAATATAGAGCACAGTGCAGCTTGCTCCTTCATATATGGCTTCAGTTGCTGCCTCTGCCTTTTCCAATTTACAGCACACTTTATATACCATCTTGCCTACATTTGCTACCAACATTGATCCTACAGATTTCCAACATTCTGATGGAATAGTCCTGAAGGTGTCACCAAGCTATTTATATACCATGTAAGAGTAGAAAGCCATTTGTATGTTACAATATCTTGGCACCATCCTATTGTGGGGTTGCTACAGATGCAGATGGTGGGCTGGTTGCTGCAATGGTAGAGAAGAGGAAAGATACCATGCAAATACATTGCATGGTCTGGATCCTGGCTTCAATTTTATACTAGTGGCCATCAATATATACTTTGAAGGTAATTAGCCTAGATAATATATACCAAACATAGCATAAATTATTAGATACACAAGACTAAACCAACATGCTGACGCTCTAACTAGATCACACACTTATTCTGAAAGTTGTTCAACACACACGAAAGCTAATTATCAATGTTTGAGTTGTTCACATGCATGGGCTATATGGCAAACTTCCCAAAATTATATCACTTTTAGCAATAACTGCCTCTTTAGGAATTTATTTCTACTGAAGTAGCTATTGTACCTCATATCTACATTTTACCTATTATCAAACTGCTATTAAAACAAGTGCTAATAATTTTATTATGTTATCGTAAAGTGTATGCTTGACTAACTTGCTTTGAATCAAGTGATTACAATACCAAGTAGAAGGAATGCAACTTGTCAATGTAGAGTAGAATTTCTCTATAAAGTACACTTGCTGGGAAGTTATATATCCACCATAAATTCAGAGTTATAGCTAAATGATAGGATATATAGGATATTGTCACAGAATAATAGACAAATTTCTTTTGTACAAAAATAAATTCCACTATAATAATAGTTGATGTCAGCACAAAGTAAAAATAAACATGACAATAATTATTACTATTATGGCTACAGACTTAATTGTAACTATGTTTTCTTAATTATACTTTAATTGATGGACTGACTTCCAGTTTTAGTTAGCTATCTTCTTTAATAGAAGTATAGGCAGCCAAATTCATATTGATAATGAATAGCAAGGTTGAGAGCTAATGTTTCTGGATTATCTGTACCAGTGTTATCTAATCTCCCTTCATTCAAGTTTTTCACTGGCACTGGTAATATTTCTTCACATTTAGGTGTCAGTGGTGAATTATTTTCTTGCATATTTACTGTGTTGACACTTTTGATTTCTTCCACCACTAGTGCTGGGATAGCATCTTCATGCATGGATGCTGTTGGTGCTACATTGGGATTAGTGACCATTGTTTCTGGATTAACTGCGTGGATGTCACTTCCTCTTTCGGTCTTCATACCAGCTGACGATATTTCTTCATACACAGGTGCCAAACAATAGCAAACATTTGGAATAATGGTTAATACTTCTGTATTTTTCTGTATTTTAACTGTGTTGATGTAATCTCTTCTCTCTTTCGTTATTGGTACTGGTACTACTTCTTCATACACAGGTGTTGATGAATTGCAGACAGGTGTTACTACTGCATTTTCTTGTATTTCATCTGTGCCAAGGCCATCATCATCTATTATGGAGATGTCTCTCAAAGTAGATTCTAAAATTGAATGATTAAAGATACATGGTGATATTCATTTCCTGGGCCACAGATGTTTCAATAATGTAATTATTACATACATACCTAGTTGTGGGCAGTTGTATGATATGTTTGTTGTAACTTTCTGCTCCGAGTTTCTTCTTTTTCTCAGAATAGATAATGATACAACTGTTAATACCAGAACTACTACAAAGATTAAGAGACAGGTTCCACTGATTATTACCTCTAATTAAAAAAAAAAATACAGCTGTTAATTTATTGTTGTAATAATAATTAGACCATACTTATAATAATTGGCTGTGCAGTAATAGTGGTGTTATTCGTCCAAATAGCAGTAGTATGGTGAGAGGTAAAGTTTGTAGTAATTTCATCTACTGTATAATCTAAGTTTATTATGGTTGATAATAGATAAATAAATAATATGATACAATTATATTACCTTCTGTTGTCAAATACTTTGTAGAGAAATCAGTGCTAAATGTAGTTGTTGGTGTAGCTTCTATTAATTTTAATTAATAGTGAAAATATTTTACCCTCAACTCTTTTAACATATTGTACCTAATATGATAATCCTGTATGATGATAGAATATTAATGATGATACAGTTTAAAGAGCCAGTGCATATATCTGTGAGAGTCAGAAAGTGAACCAATGTTCCACTCATTGCAGGAGTTAGGTTGTAGAAACAAGCACTGCCATCAGAACTTATATTCACCATGTAGTTAGTTTCATATGCACATGGACATCTTTCAAAATATGTAAATAATGCTACACAAGTGCAGTGGTCGAAGTCAGTCATATTATCAACATTTTGAGGCCACACCAAGTAAACACCCAAAGAATCAGGAACAGTATAACAGAGTGAAGAATTTGATGCTAGATAGTCTGTTTGGAGAGTCTGTGATTCTGCATACAACCAGAAACTACGTATATGATTGGTCAAACACTCCCACCCCCACACACTCCTCCCCCAGCCCCACCTGTTTAATTAAAGGGCCAAATATGTCAAGTCTATGTTACTACCTCTATAAAAATTAATATTGATGAGCAAGCAGAGGCAAAGTAGCAGAGTAGCAACTGTCTATTCTGCCTGACCTGCCTCTACTACATTAATACTATTGTATAATATTTGTGTCACAACTGTATAATAATACTGTATATTCTGTCATTAAGGTTCAATGGTTCATATGCTAGAAGAATGCAAGGATGAGCATGCTTGGCAAGGATTTGCATGGACAAAAGCATTAGTGAACATTATACAAACCTTATATCTTTTAATAGAAATCTCTGATTTACTAACAGCATAATTATTATAATAATCATCCATTGATTCTATAGATTTCTAAAATTAATAATTTATGATCGTTGACTCACCGTTAAGTTTATAAAAGGTTTTAGTGGAATCCTGATATGAACAAACTGTATTATTAACATCTGTTACAGCAATTCTAAAATAAATTATTTCTCCAGTGCTGCTTGTTAAATCACTTGATGATATAGTGATACTATCAGATGTGGTGATATAGTTTATTTCAGGTGCAGTAAAATGGCCACTTATAACATCAGATTCAGTGAAACCTTGTAACTTGAAGAATCTCTCTGTATCACAATAATATATCCATCCAATAGTTGTATTAACTGGTCCAATCTCTAACTGTTGATAGTTAAGTTCAAGTCTGTTGGCATTAGCATTAGCATTAATATCCCCTGCATTCAAATGAGAATAATATTATGTACGTATATTATTAGTGTATAATAATAATTCTACCTTTTACTCCTAAGACATTTATTCTGATGACTACTTGAGCAGCAACATTCAACCACTAACCAAGATTAGGGGAGGGGTTCCATTTGGCGACCAGTACCAGTTTACAGACAAAAGACGCATAGGTTCACATGACTAGGTATTTTTGCATACTTTTATGAGCTGTATGTAGTTCTGGCCTACCAGTGTTTAAAATCAAAGATCAGGATCTATTTTTTGCCAGAGGAGGTATAAAGTATGTTTTGGTGGCTAAAAAACTGCAAGTAGTGATAACCTTCCTATGGCAATTTTAGAGGGCCAGTACTCGAAAAGTTTATATGCTATTTGCTTTCTTTTTTGCATGTGGGAAGCAATAAGCAAGTACTATTAGTTGCGTGAATTGTTATAATATTATTAGCCATTTGTAGGAGATAACTGCAGCTAGATATTGTCACCCATCTCAGCTACCACATTCCAGATGTGATCATACCATTGCTGAAGAAGAACGTCTGGTTTCATATGCTCTGCATATGGCTAAAATTGGCTATGGGTGTTCTTGAGATCAGAGTGGAAATGTAATGACTGTGTTATGTAGTAGTATCTACTGCTTTTCCTTTTAATTTTACCATGTATAATTAGAATGTTCTTGAGTGGGTTGTACATATACAGCATAGGTGTAGGAATGAGATTTTGATTGGGAGGCACTCGTATGGAAAGGAATGGCTAAGTGTGTGTGTCGGCAAAAATTTTGATTGACCACACCCACTAGCCACACATTTTTAATACAATTTAATAACAACCAAAAATGCTTATTTTCACCTACGTACCTAGCTCTAGCTAATACTGAGCAGCTGTTACATGAATCAAGAGAGACACCATAGGTCACAAATGTTGATAGCTACTAGGTATAGGGAGTCAATAAGGACTGCCTATTCATCAGCTAACTTTAAGTGGTTGATTGAATAGGACTTTGATTTCTTCAAACAACCTGCAATCTATTTTGTCAGATTGGGGGGGGGGGGGCACCCAGTTCCTACACCTATGTACAGGTGTAGCTGTCCAGTTACTGGGTTACTGTAAATAAAGCAAGTGGGAACTAGGATAAGCCTACTTGAATGCAGAATATAAAGAACAACCAGTGAATGTGAGTGTTTAATTATAGTGGTGGGTTTTCTTAAGTGTCTGGTACTTGGCGCCACTCCCTATATCCTCTGAAATTTGTTTTATCTATTGTGAGCTTGAGCTAATTTGGCATTCCTGATAGTCTATAATATTTTATGACTACAACTTACTGAAAAAGTTAAAGATGATGAATAATCTCATGAAATATGGATAAGATGTCTTCATTCTGCCACGCACGTTCTCAAGATTTAGCTAGTACAAGAATGTGTTTAGGCCACTCTACTTTACTACACAAAAATTACATTGCCAGCTTGCTAGCTATTTGGGACTAGGTACAGATTTTCTATAGATCCTTAACACGTGATATCTCAAAGACGTTTATTGGTTAGAACTAGATAGTATTAGCTATAATAGTACGAGGAGATGGAGTCTTAAATAGCACACGATATTGCAGCAGTAGACAATAACAGCAGGTATTGTTTAGTACTTATTCTTACAGCTAGAAAAAAACTGACCTAGTTTTACATCGAATTAAGTGCCTACAAGGCCTGTAGTTCCGGCAGTGGCGTAGCTACATAGGGGCATTTAGGGCACATGCCCTACCAAACTCTCTTAGTGCCCTACCACTATCTGCCATAATTTTAGCTGAATCTGGTAAAAGATTGATAGTCCTTAGTGAGCAGTTTAGTCCATAGGTCAGTGCCCTACTGGTGCCCTACTGGTGCCCTACCACATGTTTAATCCTGGCTATGCCACTGAGTTCCGGAAAACCAGATTTAAACCCAACCACGTGAAATGCCAAAATTAGTCTGGTCAAAACCAGTCTATTGTGAATTTAATACTGAAGCCATTAACTTTCATGAATGGTTGTTGTTTTTACAAGTATTATACAAGATGTGGTCTTCTGTTATATATTGCCTAACCTGAATTCAATTAAACTGGTCAAAACCAGTCAGAAGATAGCTAGAACTGTAATAGTCTCTCAAATATGTCCCTTTAAAATTGAAATGAAGGGAAATTCTGTCCTGCCCTTTTATACTTTTCACTTCAGCAGGAACTACACAATCGAGATCTTCCAAACGTCAACCCCCACCCCACACACACAGCTGTCCTAGATAGCATTTTCTAGGGCAATGATGCAATGATGTTCATACATGTTGGCTAGGGCACTGGTTTTAGTTGGCCTTTTATTCCACACACACACACACAACATGTGGTTTTCCTGTTGAAGTTTCTGGATATCCGGAATCGGCTAATGATTTCGCAACCAATATCGACCTTGTAGACACAGCCTTTTACATAGCTATGGTCCATACCATGAAATTTGTGGTAGCTATGTACATTACGTACATACAGACAGTACAGATAATGATATCAAGTCCAAAAGGTTATTAAAAGGTCGCTTTCTGTCCAGAATCTTGAAGGTGACATGGATTGGACATAGTTAAGTAGGTCACTTTTGTGTCAGAATCTTGTTGAAGTGTAGATTAGACTTAGGACCATGGATATCATAGCCAAATGGAGTGTGCATTTGGAGGGGTATGCATAAATAAGCATTGTTTTGCATCTTGGGAGGCAATGCATGTTGAGGTGTTTATACTACTGCAAATCAATTTTTGGAAGCCTGAAATTAATTATCAATCTAATTAATGGTACAATTTAAACTTTTATTTCAACTTTTTTTTTAATGATATAGCTAGTTAACATATTTTTAGCACCAAAATGTATGTCAGTTTGGTGTGTGGGTAAAAAATTGCTGTAAAGCTATAAGCGAAGTAGTTAGCCAGCATGTGCTGGACTCCCAGCAGCGAAGGTGTCTGTACATTTTTAATAATATCATATCCCCTTAGGATGACAATCACCATGTACACAACACTCCCAATTATGAACTCTGAATGGACATATCTTGTATAAATCATGTGTCACAGTCAGTTGTTGCTATATAGAAAGTTTTGAATTGGCATAATTATATAAGTAAAATTTTATTATGATATTAACTCGGTGTACAGCTTATCACTAGATTATACTTGTTTTTATTTCAAAAGTGGCCAACAACAAACTTGGAGAATTTTCACTGACCTCTTAGCTATGTAAACAAAAAAATTAATACTGATACATTCAATACTGTACTGTGACAATTCATAAAGTACTCAGTTGCTTATTTCTCCCCACTTTTTCCTAATCATGCACATTTTATTGATACCTATTGTTATTCTAACACATGTGTCTGTCCTAATAAATATCTATAATAGTATAGCATTAATCTAGAGTTATAAACTTAGGAGTGAACTTTGGGCAGTGATGGGCATGTGTCTAATCATGGATTAGCTACAATTATGAAATTTACTATTATTATGGAACAAATCCCCAAAATAATAAGTAGCTAACTACATTCAGTATAAGACACTATGCAAGTGTCACTCTATATCATGAAAGAAGTGCTATAAACTTAGGAGTGAAATTTTGTATACTTAGAAGCAATAGAGGTGAAACTAAAATTGTGAAGCTGTTGACAGAAAAATAACATTTTAATTAATAGTAATTAAATGTTATGATCTTGAATACAAAGTTTATCACTTGAGATTTTAATATTTTTTCAATACATGAAATCTTTAATGCTAGAGGTTGGGGTTCTACATAGCTAAGGTCTTGTATAATGAAATATGAACTGTGAACATGCTGATAGAGGATGGTGTAAAGAGTGCTATGTGTCAATGGAGTAATTTAAAACCTCAATTCCATTCATTATCACAATCTCCATTAAGTGTCATGAGGGATTTTGGGACAAAATGTAGCTAGCTAGGAGTCAAATAATCATCAAATGAGTAAGCAACATGTGGACAAACAGCCATGAACTTCAACATATCATACCTTAATTCACATTCTGTCTCTATCATCACACAGACTTCACTATTGCCCATGTGCTGGTACATGTAACCTGGCTTATAAAAAAGAACTAAGTTGTGTTACTATGAACACAGACAACAGTTAGTGTAAAGTTGATCATGTGAGTGGTTCAAGAGTAGCTATCTAGCTATATGCATTACAATGATAGGAATCAACTAGTAGAAATGTGTTATAAACACACCTATTAGGCCTAAAATCATCTGTCACAGTAGAGATATTATAATATAATCCATTTGTAGTAAGCTAAATAATATATTCCCTCATATAAGATATCACAGAAATATAGTAGTAGTATTACTGATGGTCACTATAAGCACTGCATGTCTTAAAGGCCGTTGCAACAGTTGTAGATTAGTGCTGTGTGGTATTGTGACATGCAGTGCTTATAGTGAAATATACAATAATACTACTATTATTCATAATAATTACGTATATCTATGATATCTTATATAGCTACGCAGTATCTAGCTAACTGAAACCTCTGTTTGTATGTAACTTGCCCAGAGACTAATGGTAAGAGGTCTCCACAGTAGCAAATGAATTTTTTACTATTCATACCCAATATTAGCTAGGTATATAAAATATAACAATGAAAAGTGCTTTAGCTACAACTTCACATTCAAACCAGTGCCATTAGAATGAAAATTACCTTAAACCCATAGCTTATGCTCATCCACACTACAATGCTATCAAGTAGCTATGTTACTGTTAACTGTATAAGGAAGTAGTTATGCATATTAATGTACAGAGGAGCAGTGCTGTTTGTCGTATCTATCATTATTTCCAATATTATATTCAATTGTCACTTTGCTGGACCAAGCAAAGTCATGTATATGCATGACTTCCTGGATTATTGAAAATTAATGGTATTATTATTATTATGAAACTAATGGTTCAGTTTTGTTTAGTGTTGTACTGTATTATTCAAAACAGTCTTGAATCCAGCTGTGTGGGTACAATAATATTGCAGGCACATCTGGATACTGTTAACAAAGCATATGTTATAAGATTCCTCTATAAAAGATGAGAGTTGCTATTTTGTTATGTCTAGCAGTATAGAGATAGTCATCATTAATAGTCTACATGAACCAACATTAGTCCACAACTCCACCACAAACATATGTACTAGTCCATGAAATATTATGATCAATAATGGTGAACTAACTATCTGCATTTTGGCTTTAACAGAAATGGAGAAGTTTGAAAAATAGGTACCAAATCTATCACTTAACAGGTAGCTGTATTCATGATGCTAGCTATCTTTAACTACTAAATTCATTGCAGGCACACATGAAGTAGTGCACGAAGAACCATGGTAAAACTGTATGAACTTCACAGATGGTGAAATGGCTACTCCAGTCTTTGCCTAGCATGCTAATCATGGAGATTCACTACTTCTGTTACCTAATGAAAATTAAAATGTTGAACTGACTAGATTCTCTAACTGTACAGTCACATAGGTGAGTTCTTAATCATGTTTATATTTCCCTCTATCTTGGCCTTAACAGCTATGAGTGTGTGGTTTTATTTGTGAAGAAATGCACTCTGATACATTGAAAAATTCATACTCACATTGGAAATTAAGTTTTGGTAAAATGTCTTTGCATCAATAAACACCAGTTTATGCATAGAGTGTCAGGTTTGTTAGTTTGAATAGCTACCTTTTTCTAAATGCTGACATGCCTCTACCTTTCTTTTGAGTTATTTTATCTCTATGGCAATGCAGGAAAAAAATATTGAGAAGTTCTCTCTGTAATTTTGAATAAGTAGGTTAATAGGTTGTATGCAGCTATTAACAGCAACACAAAACTGGGTAGTCTTAACAGTGGGGGGCCCAATAATAATATAGGCTATCTATGAACTTATACTTGAGATTCACAGTCAATTTCATTACCCTTGCAAAGCTGAACTCAAGAGCACAAACCGAAGTAGACTAATGGATTTGTGTAGCTGCTTTGCATTTAAGAGAGCACTTTGAAAGTGTTGACTTGTCACCATTGTGGTTATCACCTTGTCATATCATTAGTCTTAAGCCAAGACGCAAGATTCTGTGTCAGCAGCTTCTGTCTATGTGCTAGCTAGTTGCAAGCTGATCAATCATCTATCAAATCTTACTTTGAGCTACCACCTGAACCTAAAAGTAAATTAGCTTGTGTCAGCATACCAAGTCTGTGTTCTAATAGCAAGCCCCTGAAGCGGAATATGAGTGCAATGATTTTCAATTGGAGAATGAGCAAGAGTCTACAGAAGCTCAATCACCCTCTCTAACTCTGACCTATCAATTGAAGAAATGTTGTAGTACAGCATCTGAAGTATCTGACTCTAGCAAAATCACAGTAAAGCTATGGCACAGGTACAATTGCTCACAGTAGGTGCTTCAAGGCAGAAGTTACCCGTGGCTTCATTTATTATTCACGAAAGTAAATGACACAGCAAGGGCGGAGGAAGCTTGAATTGATAATAGCCTATGGTTACCTTTCCTCTTTTCCAGCACTTAGGAAACGCATAGTCCTTTCCCGGCTTGAACTGACCAAGTGCTGTAGAACGCGCTGCCATATTGAGAAGAGGGCGGGGCAAAATTTGGTAAGCATTAATTAGAAAATTGAATATAAAAATACTAGAGCTATGCGCTCCAGTGTCTCCATAAGTCCCTAGATCTGGGGAACAATTGAGTGATTTAGGGATCAGGGAGAGATTTTTTTGAATAATAGTGAAGATTTGCACTAGGCTTCAGCTTAAAAAAGATTTTATTAATAATTATGTTATGTCACATGAAGAGTCAAAAGCCATGCTGAAGGCAATGCTGATTCACTTACTAATGCAGCTATTCTTTCCTAGTTTGAAATGAGATATACTTCTTTGTAATATGATATATATATATATATATATATATAGCTATATATAGGTTATGTTTCTCTGATACAACCAATGTCATGTTAACCAATGTTATGATTGGGCTCATCATTCTGTAGCTACATTGCTAAGAGAGAATCGATCCTTCATCTCTTTGTGATGAAGTGTGTATGTCACTCAGCACACTTATGTGCCTCTCATGTGTGTGAAAAACTTTCTTGTGCTATAGATTATTCTTTCACATCTCACTTATAAAAACAAAGCAGAGAAATAAGAAGCTTAAACTGTTGATGCCCTCCTGATGATAAGTGGGTCATTACTCTGTAATTGTGATCCAAACTCTGACATTATGTAAAGCTGTTAAGTATAATAGCTAGTAATGAGAGGATGCTATATGGAAAAAACAGGATGTGGGTTTTAGGGAATTCTAGGGACAAAAATGGAATTTACACAAGAAATTTAGTTCATGTGATCTGGAGACACTGATGCGCTAGCTAGTTAGATTACAGGCCTGCCAACCTAATTTGTTAAAAAATATTGAGGTCAGTGAAAAGAATTCATAGTGAAAACGTGGAGGTGGGCTGTTGAAATCCAAAATAATTGTGGAAAGTAATGGGGTTTGTGAGGAATGGCCACTTTGATTCCCAATCCTTTGAATACTTGGTTTTGTACTTATATCCAGTATACCTTGCTCTCTTTGGTGAAGATTCACCCAGATCATCATGTATACAAAGCAAGATGAGATAGCTAGCTCACAAAATAAAAGCAGTCAATCTGAAAAAGCAGTGGTCATTGCCACTTTCCTTTGCGGGTTTTTTTGTCCTTTCCAGTACAAAATAGAGTCTAAACATTCACAGCTCAACTTCTCGGTCCGGGTCCCTCAATGATTATGCGCATTGCCTGATTTAGTGTAACATCTCCCAGCCTGTTTCTTAAGTGGGTTTTGATTAGCCTCATAATTATTACTAAAACTTCTTTCCAATTAAAAGTGGGTGTGGCTCACTTCACTTGCCCATATCTTCCCCCCTAAACCAAAATTTCTAGATGAAACCCTGATGTGATATTCATTCTGGAGACAATCCGATAAAATTAGTACCCTGTCATATCATGTGGATTCTCTGCAACCTTCATTTGGCTAGTTTCTTCTTAACAATATTCCAGCAAACAGTATCTCATTGATCCATAATAAAAATGACCTTATACAAAAATGATGATGACTATTACGTACTTAAATAGTCACAATAATAATATTATTATGATACCACATACCCTAAAATTACAAAAACCGAAATAGCTAAATATGGTACTTGCAATAATAAATAGTCACGCTAAGGTATTCATTTTTATATGTATTATTATGGCTAGCAGTATTTATAACAGCCAATTAATTTTGTTATGTCTATAGCAGTATAGAGACAGTCATTGTGCTACGTATTACTTGTACCAGGTAACTTTGGTAATACTGTACTCCTAAATTCATTGCAAGCTTTTGAGGTAGTGTATGATAAGGTGAAGCTATGTTTTCCTATAACACAGATGGATTGATGAATTGACTACTTCAGACCTTGCTTTGCATACTAGTAAACCTAGACTTCTTGGAAACTACTACAGTGCCCTGCTCTCTACATTTCTCTTTATCTTAAGGACCTTACCAGCAGCTTTGCTAACTGGAATACAATTGGCAAAAGTGTGCTGAGAGTTCCTGATGCATGAGATGAGATCTTGTACTGCTCATGCTCATCCACACACATCTGTGTAGTAGTCAGTGCCCAAAATTAGATAAAATTATCACTGCCCAATTAATTGCTTAATAGAAAAAATGTTTCACAACTATTAACAGCACATGAACAAAGTTGAAACATTCAAAATTTGATTTTGGATAGAGTAGAACGTGTGGGAGGAGCAACAGATAGCTAGGCCTTGACAAAATTTGCTTAGCAAAATTTGAGCAAAATGGGCAGCCTGAAGAAACAAGCAATTCTGCAAGCAAAATGAGCTGCCAATTTTAAAATGGCTGCTAGTGAAGATGTCTCAGCAGAGATTGATGTAATTGCTTGGTGCATGCTATGGAGCTACCCAAATGGGCTAAAGCTTTCAGGTTAGTACATTAGTCCAACCATCTTCTGCTGCAGTTGAAAGAGTCTTTTCGATTCTACAACACTTTATAGCTCAGCAGCAGTCATCTTTGGAAGGCTACCTGTCATCTTTGGAAGGCTAGCTACCTGGAACTCTCTGTTATGTTGCAATACAACCTTGCTCATTATATAGATTCACTAATAATAGTGCCAGCACTTTAATGACAAAATGGGTGAATCAGAAAAGCAAAATAAATAGATTTATCAAGCATAAAAGCAAAGCAAAATAGACAGGTCAAAAAAAGCAAATTTTGTCAAGGCCTAGCAACAGGATGTGTGCTAATGTTGAGTTGCAGTACTGGGAGCTTGAGCTAGAACTTGTATCAAACCAGTGTTTGTCACTGCCCAATTGCAATTGATCATTGCCTAATTCTGATTTATCATTGTCCAATTTGTAACATACTATATTTTAGGCACTGGTATGAGTGCATTCATTGTGCTTTGAGACAACTGCTTCCAATTCACCTGATTATGAAGAGCAGCCCAAATTTGACCAAGGTTGTTGACGTTTCTGATGTTAACCATTACTTAGCTAGCTGCTTCGCATTTTGGAGGATTAATAACCAACCAACCTTCATCTTTGAACCCTTATATTCATGGTCATCTCAATCCACATGTTTCAAGGGATGGATGAGTATATATGGTTTGCCTGTCATAGACTGGACAAAGTTTGACATGAAAAAATTGTGTATGCCTCCTCAAACATACTGCAGATTAGACTATCTATTGTTGGATCATTCTCTAGCTTCTCATGAGCAGTAGCCAGGTACTGCTGGGAGTTTATTTTTAGCATGGCAAGCTGAGACCTCATAGAAGCCTCAAACTCTACTTAGTAGACTTCCTTCTAAAGGTTAACCTTCAGCTATGATACCAGCTCAGCAACACCACTCCCCTTACATCATTTGTTGATCATGCTAAGTAGGGAAAGATTTTTTTTCATAGGGGACACAGAGCAACTAACCAGCATAAAGATCAAGGTCAAACTTGAACCAATACAGTTAGCTATATAGGGCTGCAAGTTATTTTCTCTAACAGAGAGGTCTGATGGTCCTTTCAGAAGCCTGGTCTATATATAATACAAGTGCATGGGAGTCATATTTTGCTAAAAGTCCAATTTTAATTGATGCTGACATAAAAAAAATAGACAAAGCCCAGGCTTCTAGCTATATCAGAGAAAATGTGGTAGCTAGCTTGCACAGAACTTGCATTAATTTTTTTTTTGTGGTAGCCTTTATAAATTCCACTGTCAAAAGGAGACATCTGATTACAACAATAACCTCATAAATAAATTCCCCTGCCCTTAAATTAGTCAAAAAGATAATTATTATTACTTCAAGATGCATGCTACTAGTTATCATTTTGTATTTCTTGCTCTACCAAACTTTGCCTAGATGGGCGTGTGAGCTTATTTTGTTGCAAGTACAAACTTTTACTATCCAGAGGTTGGTCATAGAATTAATGATTTCGACCCTACTATTGGCTCAAGTACTGATAGATAGCAAACTATTGCATAATTCAACCATGATTGTTTAATGAAGATGGTAAAAGAAGGGAAGTTCTTAATAGTTAAGCAGATTAGTGCAATAATCGTGCATTTTTATGTAAAAGCACCAAAATTGGTAGAGATTTATACCAATATAGGGTAACTAATTTCAGATATGGAGGCATTTGTGAAAACTCCTGTAGCAGTTATTCAGTGAATAAGTTTATGCACATTTTTAGCTAACTAACGGTTTGCGCAAAAATATATATTTTCGCGCCCAATATATTTTGTATTGCCAAAAATTAAAACGCAAAAATAATTTTGCAATAAAACTGAAATGTATGTTGTGAATAAATACTTGCATGAAGACCTGTGACGAAGTGACTTCAACAACTTCCCTAACTTTATCTGCTGGACTCATGCAAGTATATAGCTGCTGAACATATTATATCAGTGCTAGAAAGATTCACTATCTTTTTAATGACTAGACTAGTGATACACATATTGATGAACTCGCAATCTTTTCCCCCTATACTAATGATCAGGTTCTTGTGACATGATATTGGGGTCATTGGGTATCATAGCAATTAATGCCAACAGTGACTGGGGGACTGATTTGATATGCGAGTCCTTGACAAAGGAGCTGGCTTCAAGTTCACTTCCTCACAATTTTGATACCTTTGCTAGACAAACAGCCTCATCATCACATGCTTTGTGAAGAGCAGGCCTCACATCTTCATCAAATGCAAGAAGTATTTTATGAACTCCAAGGTTCGACAATTAGGCATGAATTCAAACCTAGTAGCTACTGTGGAGTTGGACTTCTATCACTCCAAGCTGATGAAGTCGAGTACAATTAAGTTTGATTAGATCAGAAGACTGGGGCAACACTTTCAAATCTCCAATTCATGCCGCCAACTCAGCCAGAGTAATGCCATGACTGATTTCATTATGGTTGCCTGTTTCAACTTCATTTATCAATGATGCAGCTTGGTTGAAAATAGAAACTAGCTAGACAATGAGAATGATACTTAGCCTCTTGAGCGATCAGTACTTAATTTGGCTAGCAGCCATTCACCTTGAAGATATGAACACATTTCCTAACACAGCTGTTCAAGGAAAATGTTGACATGGTTCCAATGATTGATTTCTCAAAAAAAGAAGCATACGTCAGTTGCATGCTTGATACTTCTGCAAATAGCTATACTTCTCAGTGTCCTCTTCATTTTTTTCTTCTCAATGCAACTGAGTAACATTGAATTTTGTGTGGCAGGATTTGCGCCACTTAGCCTTATGCTCCAGAAGAGTGGCTTCAATTCCATCAAACTTCTAAGATCAATAGACAAAGGCAGGTCATTCAACTCACTGAAACGCATGATATTTCTGGAAAGAGTAGAGTAATCCTTGCCCATCACTATGTTTTGATTTTGCTGGACAATGTAATGTTTCGGATGTGACTTGTTGGCAGAGGAGACATTTACTCCAATCAATCTTCACTGGCTCACCTACTGATGAACTAGGTTGCTGTAGCTCTACAAGATGATAGCTTTTACTAGACATACTAGTCAAATATTGCCATTGTCACTGCTGCAGCTATGAACTGTAGGAATAAACCTACACAGTTGTGATTGTACTGCAAGAAAAAACCTTTTGCATTTTTAATTTTATGCATTGTAAATTGACTAAGCTAAAATATATATTTTTGCACAAACCATTAGCTAATATCATAGTGAAGTAGATTTGTGCAAAATTATATAGCTAATTATACAATTATGCCTTTCAACATAAAAGCATAAAAATTGGTGGAGATGTAGATCATTATAAGACAATCAATTTCAGAAGTGGAGACATCTGATAAAACTCCTGTAGATTTGTATATTCATCAAAGAAGTTGACACTATTTTCAGTCTCATTATAATTATACCCTTACGTATTTTTGCACATGGCACATTTTCATTAATATCAACCATTAAATAATTATGGGACAACATCACATAATGCTAAGTCTCTATAGCTAAATATTTCATCAAGTACAGTAGACCCTTGCATATCATGCAGGGCCTCATTTATCAGGCTGCCCTGATTATCCAGCTTATAGTGGCAACCTAAATTAACCTTACTTACATTAATTAACCCATAAATCCTCCAAACCTGCTAGCCAGCTGCTTTGACTCCACTTGAACAACTTTTCCTTTTGCAGCTTGACTAGAAGAGGAATTACTATTTGCTTGAATCTTAAACTGGAAATCTATTCGAGCTAAATGAGCAAGTTTAATTTGAATCAATGCAAGGCTAGCATGGTGGCCATTTTGAAGTTGTTGCTATGGCAACTGTGGGTGCACTTGCAAGCGCCTCCATATCCAAAAATATGTTGAGAAAGAGCACTTGTCTAGAATGTATGTATTGTTTGCAATTATTTATTCATTGGTGTATTATTATCTTGTGTTTAGTTGCTAAGTTATTGTTTATTATAATAACATTATTTATATCCTCCAGCATAGTAACTAAGTACTTGTTTATTTTAGATGCATTATTATAGCCTGTGGCACTGGACATTTTTTAGTTTTAAATTATGTTTCTATAGTAGTTGTGTTTACTTCTTAAGATATTTTATTCTTGGAAAGTTGTTTCTCTGCAACTCTGCAACAGGTTATGGGCCCAGAGCTCACTTGACAACTAGATAAAGAATAAACTGTGCAGTGTTTAAAAGACTTACCTAAAATATAATAATAATGGCAACTGAGTCAAAGTCAGTGACTGTTTATCCTCTTAATGGATCAAACTATCCAACCTGGAAGCTTCAGTGTCAGATGGCATTGATGAAGGAAGGACTGTGGAGCATTGTAAATGGTACTGAGCATGCTCCTGAAGCAGAAGGTGGAGACAAGTTCTCTACTAGAAGAGACCGTGCACTCGCAACTATTGTGCTGTCTGTTGACCCATCTCTACTGTACTTAATTGGAAGTCCTGAGGATCCAGTGGAAGTTTGGAGGATGTTAGCTAACCAGTTTCAAAGGAAAACTTGGGCTAACAAGCTGGAGCTCCGACGTAAGCTGTACTCTCTAAGAATGAAGGATGGTGATTCTGTTCACTCTCACATAAAGGCAATGACTGAAGTTTTTAACAGTCTGTCCATTGTTGGTGATCCTATTTCTGAGGAGGATCAAGTTGTGTACTTGCTTGCAAGTATTCCTGAATCTTACAGCATGCTTGTGACAGCTTTAGAGGCAAGCACAGAAGTACCAAAGATGGAGCTTGTGACTGAGAGGTTGTTGCATGAAGAATGCAAGTTGAAAAGCAGAGAAAAAGCTAGTGCAAGCAATGAGAAAGTAATGGCTGCAGGTCACAGATACAAGAAGAGAGGTCCAAAATGTTACAACTGTGGGAAATATGGCCACATCAAGAGGAACTGCAGGAGTAATCCTGAGCAGAAGAGTGTAGCTGACAAGGGTTTTAAGCAGAGAGCTAATGCAGCAGGAACTAAACAGAGGAACAACAGCTCTGACAGGGAAAGTGTGGGACTTGTTGTGCAGCATGCAATGTCAAGTCACTCTAAGAAGACTGCTTGGATAGTAGACTCTGGTGCTACGTGTCACATGTGTAATGATCAATCTGTGTTTGTGACATATGAGAGTCTGAAAACACCTCTGAAAGTAACACTAGGTGATGGTTACGAAGTCGATGCACTCGGACGTGGAGTTGTAATACTGTATAGTGAGTTACCCAGTGGAAGAAGTAAGAGGTGCAAGTTGCATGATGTTCTGCATGTGCCAAGATTGTCATACAATTTATTTAGTGTATCAATGGCTACAAAGCGTGATAAGACAGTGAGATTTGGAAAGACTAACTGTCAGGTCCTTGATAAAAACGAGCCTGTTGCTATTGCTATAAAAGTAGGAGAGCTTTACTATCTCAAGTGTCACATGAATGGCATATACTCCAACACAGCCAAGACTCAAGTCCAAGAGTCCAAAGAAGACAAATGGCACCAAAGATTTGGACATTTAAGTGCAAGAAACTTGCAGAAATTAGCTAAAGAGAAACTTGTCAATGGATTTGACTATAACTCTTCAAGAGAGATCAGTTTCTGTCAAGCATGTATTGAAGGAAAACTTCACAAGAGAAAGTTTCCCACCACTGGAGGAAAGAGAGCCAAGAAACCACTTGAACTGGTTCATAGTGATGTTTGTGGGAAGATTTCAACACCATCATTAGGTGGAGGTATCTATTTTCTCACTTTCATTGATGACAACACTCACTATGTGTGGATCTATATCCTGAAGAGCAAGGACCAAGTGTTTGAAAAATTCCTTGAGTGGAAGGCTCTGGTAGAAAATTCTAGTGGACAAAAGCTGAGGACTCTACGTTCTGACAACGGAGGAGAGTATACTTCTGCAGAATTCACTGCATACCTCAGGAAAGAAGGAGTACGTCATGAGTTTACAGTGTCTAAGACCCCCCAACAGAATGGTGTGGCTGAAAGAATGAATAGGACACTTGTTGAAACTGTACGTTCAATGTTGTCTGATGCCAATTTGCCGAAAAGGTTCTGGGCTGAAACACTCTCAACAGCTGTGTATCTTCGTAATCGCAGTCCTACAACAGTAGTTCAAGGAAAGACACCATTTGAGGCCTGGATGAAAGAGAAGCCCAATGTGGGTCACCTCAAAGTTTTTGGTTGTCTGTGCTATGCACATGTTGCTAAGGATGAGCGACAGAAGTTTGATGCTAAGGCGAGGAAGTGCATCATGTTAGGCTATGGTACTGAAACTAAAGCTTACCGACTCTATGATATTGAACGAAAGAAAGTCTTCTTTAGCCGTGATGTGGTCTTCAACGAAAACGTGAATGGAATTGAGAAGGAGTCTGTGAGCAATGACTCTGACACAAGATTTGTTCAGATCAAATGCTCAGATGAAGAAGATCACACAGAGAGTTTCAATGAAGAAGAGGAACAGGAATCTCTACAAGAGGAACAGGAATCTCTACAAGAGGAAGATTCTGATACTGGTTTGCGACGTTCATCAAGGGAACGAAGAAAGCCTGATTACTATGGAGTAAGAGTTACAGTTGCAGACACCTCTGGAGATCCAACATCTCTAAAGGAAGCACTGGCCAGCTCAGACAAGACAAAATGGGTGAATGCAATGGAGAAGGAGATGGAATCCTTACATGTAAATGAGGTTTGGGATCTGGTAGAACTGCCCAAAGATAAGAAAACTGTTGGTAGTAAGTGGGTATTTAAAACCAAAAGAAGTGCTAATGGTACAGTTGAAAGGCATAAGGCTCGGCTAGTAGCACAAGGATACTCACAACGGTATGGGCAAGACTATGACGAAACCTTCTCGCCAGTTGTCAGGTTTGAATCTTTGAGAACGGTCATAGCACTTGCAGTGCAAAATAGTTTGAAGCTTTGTCAAATGGATGTGACAACTGCATTTCTAAATGGAGAACTCAAGGAGGAAGTGTATATGAAACAGCCTGAAGGATATGCTATAAAAGGCAAGGAAAATTTAGTATGCAAATTGAAGAAGAGCATCTACGGTTTGAAACAAAGTCCCAGATGTTGGAACTCAGCTTTAGATTGTCATTTGAAGAAAATGGGATTTAAACAAGCAGCTGGAGACCCTTGCATATACATGGCTTCAGAAGGAGAGATGTTTTTAATTGCTGTATATGTGGATGACATTCTTTTAGCTGGAAGAAGTGATGAGAGGTTAACCACTGTCAAGCAAGCTCTATCGAGGAAATTTCAAGTGAAAGACATGGGAAAACTGCACCACTTTCTGGGCATAAATGTTGTTCAAGATTACAAGAATGGAAGTGTTTGGATTGGACAGGAATTGTACACAGAGAACATCTTGAAAAGATATGGTATGGAAGATGCCAAGCCAATTCAAACTCCGGTGGATATTAGTACAAAGTTGATGAAAGGGGGAGATGAAGACACATGTGTGGACCAGCAACTATATCAGTCAGCTGTGGGAAGTCTCCTATACCTGTCTATTGTCACAAGACCAGACATCACGTATGCAGTAAGTAATGTGGCTAAGTTCTGTGCCAAACCAATGAAGCAGCATTGGGTAGCTGTGAAACGAATCTTTCACTATCTGAAAGGAACTCAGAAGTATGGACTTCTCTATAGCAAAAATGATTCCAACTGTGTGGGATTCTCAGATGCTGATTGGGGAGGTGATTTGGATGATCGCAAGTCAACTTCTGGGTATGTGTTTCAAGTTGGTGGAACAGCTATAAGTTGGAGAAGTAAGAAGCAGGCCTGTGTGGCACTATCAACAGCTGAGGCTGAGTACATTGCCCTTGCTGGCACTGCTCAAGAGTCTTTATGGTTACAACAACTTTTTTCAGATCTGCAGAAAGGACCTACAAAGAAAATGGTCATATTTGAAGATAACCAGTCTGCAATAAGCATGGCAAAAAACCCTCAGTTCCACAGTCGATCAAAGCATATTGCTATCAAGTACCATTTCATCAGAGAACAGGTCAGGAATGGAAAGGTGGAACTGAAATATTGCAGGACAAATGATATGGTTGCTGACATCATGACCAAAGGATTGAGTGGTAAGCAGTTTGAGAAGTTGAGATTCATGGCTGGAGTGGCACCAATGACCAAACATCCTGAGACAAGTGAGAATGAGTGTTGAGAAAGAGCACTTGTCTAGAATGTATGTATTGTTTGCAATTCATTGGTGTATTATTATCTTGTGTTTAGTTGCTAAGTTATTGTTTATTATAATAACATTATTTATATCCTCCAGCATAGTAACTAAGTACTTGTTTATTTTAGATGCATTATTATAGCCTGTGGCACTGGACATTTTTTAGTTTTAAATTATGTTTCTATAGTAGTTGTGTTTACTTCTTAAGATATTTTATTCTTGGAAAGTTGTTTCTCTGCAACTCTGCAACAAAATATTCATTACATATTAATCTATGTCTGTACCAATTTTGGTGCTTTTACATGAAAATGTACGATATGTTTGTTATCCTGGACTATGCTGCTGGACTATAAGGACATTTTAGGGTTGCAGAATAGCATTGGTTTCTTCCTTGAAATGTGGCTCAATTTGAAACTTCTAAGTATCTTTATAGTGCAACCGTGCATGCAGTTCCAAAAATTATTTCAGGTCATAACTTCCTCAAAATAACACCTTTGAACTTACTTTTTTTTTTTTTGGCTCTGCTCCGCTGTAGTAGCTCTAAAAGCCTATGCAGTTCAATAATTTCTAGCTACTTCCATTCAACAGTTATGAACTGCCCATCTATTTAGGTGGGTGATGACATCATTTTTGCAAAAATTTATTGGGCTATGATGTAAACATTAAGAGACCGCATGGTTGCCAGGAAAGCCTACAAAGTTTATTGTTTGAAGTTACTTGTTATATTGCTCTTTGGAGAGTTGACACCCAAGAAAAAGAGAATGAGGCAGCTAGATGAACATTTAAAGAAGGGAAGGGAAGTGAAAAAGAACAAGGTATATCTAGTGTAGTAGGGAGCCTGTCAGATGAGGAGCAGGTGTATGGCGATGTTTCAGACATGGATGAGCTTATGGGGCTATCACAGGAGGCTTTAGATACAGCTAATGAGGTTGTAAATCCTACTTTTGATTTAGATGCTAGTGTACCTGGAGGTTCAGAGTTAGAAAAATTAGTTATATTTATTAAATCACATCATCGGATTTCTGAACATCAATGGTAGTCATTTTTTGTCTTATATTTTTGTTTTTTGTATTTTTGCTCAATACAAAATCTGAAACAATGTGTTAGCAGTGTTTGTTTAAAATTTGAGAAATATATCATTGATTTTGTAAGTAGAGATAGCATTTTATGCAGTGAACCTCGTTTCGTTTAATAATTTTTTAATCAATAATAATTTATTATTAAGTATTTTTGCTCTATACATTCTTTTTGTTTTCTTCTTTAATATTGTATGAATGTCGAATTTTTAAATTTCCATGAATTTGGAAGGACTAGATACAATTTAATGAAAAATGCCATATATGGAAATATTTTCAGTTTCAATGTAAATGAAGTGTCAAAAAGCTTAAGAAATATTTATCATCACCTGATTGAAAAATTTCAACCCATAATTACCTTCTATGACCAAGTTAGAGCTAAAATGTCACTTTAATAAAAAGTTGGAACTGCAAGCCTGGTTGCACTATACCCAACACAATTATCTACAGTAATAGCTATCTGTGGCACACTAACACTGAAAATATATATTAGTTATAAAACACTAGCACTCACTTTCTAGGGATGACCAGTCTCTAAGAGACACATAAGAATTGTGAATTGTAAATTCTTTTCATCTTTCTTCCTGTAGTAGCTTGAACTTTAGTGTACACACCCATGCAGTCTTCACTATAAGCATATTTAAGAAATTCTTGCATCTCTGCTAGAATTGTACTAGCTATGATTATAGTTACTGAATATCATAAGACCACTGTACTTTATGCTTGGTATTGCCATCTCTACTAGCTAGAAAGTGCTGGCTCATTCATACATCACTCCTTACTGTGGATCTAATATAGTCATGAAACTTTCATGTAGCATGTAGTCTGTTTTGTGTTATAACTTTATTGCATGCAGCGAGCCCTGCCCACTAACTTACGTGTTATTTCGACGACCTTTACCTTACGTACCGTTCAACGTTTTAAGGCTTAGTGAAACTGCTTACTTCGGGCTAGGAGGTGGGTAGATTATGTTTTTGACAAGATCTGAGTATGACAGGTAAGTAAGGTGCTTAAAGTTGACTAACTTGACAAGTAATGATGTGATGGGTTTTATTTGGAGTAAACAACAATTTTACTCCGTATCACAGGGGTGTGAATACTTTCTCTCCACCCTGAGGGACGACTATTTCAAGTGGAGTATGCTAGTGTAGCCATTAAAGTGAGATCTTAATTCCATGATGTAGGAGTGCTTCATTTTCCCCCTTGTTTTGGGATATAGAGGGTGTGGTTTTAGCTGTGGAGAAAAGGATTACTTTTGAACCCAGCAACATTGAGAAAATGATAGTCATGTTGGTGAGATCGAGTTTTGGTAAAAATATTCTCACACCAGTTTATTTATAGAATATCATGTTTATTAGTTTGACTACCCTTTTCCAAATTCTGTAATTAACACATTAACTATAATACAGAGAAAACTCTATAAGTTTGGCCTCAGGACAATAATCTCTGTGTAATTAGTGGGTTATTAGAAAGTTCTATTTAGCTATTAAAGTGAAAACAAATTGCTGAAAAAAATCATGAGTTCTGCACAACAGAATATTTCATAGAATATTGATTTTTTAGTTGTACTTATAGGCAATAATATGGAGTGTGATGGGATCTTATCCTCTTTATCCCCTCAGGCTGTACCATGGTTGACCGTGCTTGTGTTGATGCTTAAAATCATTGGTTTGTCTACAATGAACCTATGTCTGTAGAGAGTGTGACTCAGTCTGTCTCCAACCTTACCATGATGTTTGGAGAGGATGATGATGAGAAACCAATGGTGAGAGCCTAGTAGAGAACTGGGTGACAGTCTAAGAGAGCATGGTGGCAGTCTTGGATAGCTTAAGAGAGCAGGATGGCAGTAGGGTGGTGGTCTGAGAGAACAGGGTTGGAGTTTCTACCCACACATTTGGCTAAATATCTGCTATAATAATATAGTGTAAAGTATTTTGTAAGATAGTGAATCAAGAAATATTGTTTCAGAACACATCAGAGCATTTATAATATATATTTTCCAGGATTAAGGGAAAATGAAAGTACTATTATCACTAATGTGAAATAGACCATTTCTCTATTCAGGACAGTCTAATTTGTCCCAGGGTATCTGTATTGAGGTGTAGTTTCAAACCACATCAGAGTGTTTAAGCTCCATCTCACTTTCCTACATTAAACAAATTTGTCTTACTACCTTGGCCCTTCATATGAGGCATTGATGAATAATTATATAGTCAGTGTGTACAAGTGATTAATAATATATTATGTCTGTGTGTGCTGGTGCGTGTATTCAGCATAGATGAATAATAATATAGTCAGTGTATACAGGTGAATACTAATAATATAATTATGTCTGTGTGTGCAGGTGTGTGTTTTCCATCTTCTCGGTGGGTGAAGAGGGAAATATTTAGTTTGTAATATGATCCTTTTAATGAGTTTAGTTGAAATTAAGACTCATGGTTGCTGCTTACTTCATGAATTTTCCTTTAAAAGTGTTCTGTTCTAATACTTTTAAAGTAGACCAGCACTATTAATAGGAGGTATGGATGAAAAGGGACCAAGACTGTAAAGACTTTATCCCTTATTTCTTTATATCTTAGCTCCTTTTCCCTCAACTATCACTCTTGTACCTCATCATTTAACCTCTTCTCTTCCTATATAGGTGGCATCTGGATCCTTTAAGTACAAACACTCTTTACTAGGCAAAGACCATGGGCCTAGAGTCTGAAGGTGTTCAGATGTCACTTTAGGAGGTGTATACTTGTAACTCTCTAGATAATGTGTGAATCTTGTTACCATGGGAAAGAATGTGGATAATAATCATAGCTATAATATAAACAGCCACCCACCCTAATCTTGAATCTAATGTCTAAATAGACCCCCCTCACTCACTCACTCAGTGGAATCTTAACCCCTGAAATGAGGACACCTCTGTATTAAGTGTTGTTTTAGGGTCCACTGTTTGGCACAGCACTATTAATAGCATGTATAGATGAAAAGGGGCAGACTTTACCCTCTCTTTACTTCCTCCTTTTTCAACTATCCCTTAATTACCCCTTCCTTCGTTATCTCTGAACTCCCTCCTTCCTTACTTCTGTCTCACCTTTGAACCTCATCATTTAACCTCCTCTCTTCCTATGTAGATGGCATATTGATCTGTTGGGCACATACACCCTGTACGAGGCAAAGGTCATTGGCTCAGGGTCTGAAGGTGTGCAGACATCACTTCAGGAGGTGTATCACAAGGTGTGCATGTAACTTATAAAGCATAGCTATATGCCATGACTATGTATCCACACAATCTAGAATTTCATATCTTAGCTACCACCTATTCATAGATTCTCTCTCCAGACCTCTCTTGTCTTATTCTGACATTCTAACTTACAAACATTCAGTGGAATACAAACATTTCAACTTCCTGAAAAGACATTCACTACTTTTGGATATGGAGCTTGTGTATTAATTGACATTAGTAGAGTTTCACCTCCTGCAATTAAGACACAGGTGCAATACATACAGGCCTACATGTGTACTGATACATGTGAGTGGTTTTGTGGCAAATCTCACTACTTATTGTATTCTTTGGTTAAAAATGTACCACCTCCATAAATGGGAAGTGTCTGATAGACTGTTTACTATTTTGTGGTAACTTATAAGGACTAATCTCATGTTAGGGGGTGGGCACTCTTGTACTTGCTTAAAAATGATCATGAAGCATATCATTGGAGAGCATTTGAAACGAGCTATCTTTTGGTAGCAAAATTAAGGGTAGGGGACCAACAACAAAAAAGTTAAGGTGATAAAAAGTATATCTCATGAATAATTCATGAGTTGATGGGTTACATCCCCCTTAAACTTTTTTTCATCTTTCTTTTATCATTAATATAACAATATATATATCATTTGAAATGTAAAATACCCTCCCAGAGTCCTTTAATTTTATTGCTACTACTTGGAGCAATGTGCACAGTGCTGTGAAGATTTTTTTTATGGATCAGGAGTGTTATAGTTCTAATGCCACCTCTGCCACAAAACTCTCTGTGGTGGTGCTGTAGAAGCCCTACTCTAACCACAGAACCATTTATGGGCATACTGCAAAGTATGTCTGAGAAAAATTTTAACTTGACTGAAAAATGACCTATACTTGGATTGTCAGTACTCCATTCTGTATTGAGCTACCTCCCTTTAAAAGCTCATTTCGAGATCTATAAAAATTATGGTATCAAAATCAAGTTTGTAGGTGATACTGAAGTTGAGTTATGGGCAAGTCAATGCAACTTGTTATTTCGTGTTTTTTTTTGCAAAATGCCTCCCTTAATGAGGTAGTTTAATGCACTTTAGCCTAAAACTAAATATATTAAGTGGCAGAGCTTATCACATGAGGAATTACATTGTCTGACACCAGATGGTATAAATAATTCATAGTAATGAATTACATTGTCTGACACCAGTGACCAGATGGTATAAATAATTCATAGTCACATGCATTACATATTAATGTGGGTACAAAATTTAATTTTAGGGTACTAATTGTCTTTATGAGTCAAAACTTAATATCACATGTCCATATTAATAGCAGAAATTACAACATATTGATTTTGAAATACATACCACAGTAGAGTAACATAAATAATGATGTCATTAGTTAATAATATAAAGTTACTTGAAAGTACCAAGTCTGTGTTCAGAATTTTACTAACAAGTTTTCTTAGAACATGAAGAGCCATTATTTGTTCTGAATTTCATGTGATTTATACTTGTTGGTCTTCCTCTGTAACCAATCAAAAAGTTCTGCATCTTCCTCTCCATGATGCCTCAAAAGTTAGATTACCATCACTATCATCATCATGCCCATGAAAAGGTAAGCCCTAACGAGCTTTAAACTTCATGGAAGACAAAATTTTCAGTAACATAATTGTGTACCAATGTGCATGGTTATAGCATTTAAAGTTATAATCATATCCACAACCTGCCTGAGGCAGGCACTGTTCTCATTAGCCTTGAAAGAAGCAGTGGCATCTTTCCAGTTTGAGTATCCTTTGGATACCTATAATAAAATATTCATCATGTATCTAGTATAGGGAACTGGAGGGGCTCCATCTACAGTTAAATACTACACACCCTATGTATTAGATAATGGCTTGATGAGCACCAACTCAGAAAGCACCAGAATTAAAAAAGAATAAAGGGCAGGCCCAATCAGAGAGGTAACCGAGTAATTAACTACTGCTTCAACATAACTGGTATAATTATGGGGGATGTAGTACTGGAGACACACTGTCATGTCTAACAAACAATTCTTCTACTCGATTGTTATTTTTGTGTCTACTAATAATATTCTAGTTGTGTGGCCTACGCAGTCTATGTGAATTTTTTGTCCCTCTCACCCTATTGGCTCAAGCCATCCCACCGCATCCCAACTGGCAATAATTCAGGGGTGTATTAAGTTATTAGTAGTTGCACTTGTGCTATCAACTTACACAGCCTTAGAGCTAGTCTTATCAGGCCGAGCACGATGTAAGTTACTAGAGTTTGGGGTGATTCTATGTGTAAATCCTCGACATTACGTCATTTGTAATATACTTGTAATATTCAATAATATATAATAAGATTACTGACTATAAAATAAGATTACTGTAATATACTATAAGGACATAGAAGGACGGGTCCTTCTATGTGTAAATTTCCTTACAGTATTCCTTCTATGTGTAAATTTCCTTACAGTATATTACAGTAATCTTATTTTATAGTCAGTAATCTTATTGAATATTACAAGTATATTTATTACAAATGACGTAATGTTGAGGATTTACACACGTATATGTACACGACCACACGTACGTAGAATCACCCGTTTGCCATGTGTGTAACGCGCCCCCATCACTTTTAAATGGACACGCCCACCCACATTCACTCTTGTGCATGCGTGCTCATGACCAGTACATTTATGGGTGTAAGTTCATCACAAGCCATTAGCCATTATTGGTCCCAGGAAGGGAATTTCAATATTTGCAGGTGCTCAACTGCAACACTGGTAAGTATTCAATTTAAGCCCACCTTGGCACATGCCAATATGGATGGCAATCACTCCCAGAGGTGAACCTGCTATGGTGGGCTTCAATAATCATAATGTATCAATACTTTTAAGGATACCAGGGCCTGCTTAATGGACTTGAATGCTTCTGCACAGTCACTACTCCATTTCCACTTTACTCCTGTGTCATAATTATAGAGGGTGGGCCACAGTGGCTAACTGAGAATGAATTTCCCATAGTTTAAGAGTTTAATGTATGTCTTCAACTGTCAGAGATTCCTTGGCTTGCCTTGATAATTTATCTAGTGGGTGAATTCCAGTCAAATCAACCGAGGAGTTTATGCTTGGAGCAATTAAAGCAGCCTCTGATGGTATGGGTATTAACAGAGCAGCCAGAGAGTTCAGCATAGCATTAAATTGGGGAGAGTTCCTTATTTGTCAAGTAATGAGGAGCAAGAGCTTGTGTGATTATCTCATCACTTGCTCTGAGAGGATAACCCAAGAAACAAGCTGTTTTAGAAAAACCTTAGAGAATAAGAATGGAGGCCCAACTTGATTTTAATGGCAAAGGATGGTGGTTTAGCTTTATGCAACACTATCCTGAGTTAGCTCTTTGAAAGGGTGATGCAATCAGTACTCTCACTTACCCCATGATCTCCACTACTTCCAGAGCTTTAAACAGTATGGAAAAGGAGGTAGAGAAGAAATGGAAGCTGAGTTGGATCTTCAGATTCAGACTGAAAATGAAACAAGCTGTACTACTTCTAGAAGAAGTCATGCTACTTCTCAAGTAAGGGATACTACACATCTGGAATAACCATCTGTGAAGCTAGTCAGGGGTTCCTGACAGGAAATACAAATAGTAGCCAAAATGGCTAATTAATTATTAATTTTTCTTTAGCCATTTTAGCCATTCGGTAAAGTAGGATTATAGCCATTTTGGCTAATTGTGCTTGTCCAACTGTAGCCAAAAGCTACTAGAATTAGCCAATGGCTAATTTGGCTAATGCGTGGGGAACCCCTGCTAGTGATCAGAATGTGTGTTCTGTTTGCCTAGGAACATACTAGAATGATTTTGTCTTTGGAGTTCTACAAAGAAAGACTTAGTGGATACGTGGCACAAATCTTGAAAGCTGTGGATTATGGATGCATTGAGATTGTGTGAGCTTGGAGAAGAACAGATATATATGCTACATGTGTAATGTTGTTTTAATGTGATATAATGCATTATGTTGACTTAGTAATGTTCTGTAGCTGAGTGTTGAGTGGTTGTTTACTGGACTTTATACAGTATAGTTATGTAACATAAAAATCCCCCCCCCCCCCTTTGTGGGTGATTATTTAATTCACATACAATGAATTTTGCATAACTAAGAATGATGCAATAAATTGCAAAATTATACATGCTCAGGGTCTTCGAACACTCAGGCATTTGTATTAAAATTTAAAGTCTTATAAGAAGTTATCCAGAGAACTACATAAACATGTCTGACATTAAACATCTAAACAGACTCTCATACTGTTACTAAGATATTTGTTTTCTATTTAAAATAAATAAATGCAGCACAAAATATTAGTAGTTAATGATTATTCCATATTTTAATGCAAGTACAATAATTAGTAGTCAAAGTAAGATAGGATTATGGCTTGTGCTGGTCGGTTTCTGATCTGCCTAGACTTCACTCTAATTGTATGTGATTTTCACCACTTAGTAATCATTTACTTACACTGCCTTAGTCATCATATCACTCCTCACACCAAGTGGTTAACACTTTACACCATAGACTTTATCATGGTCAACACTTGTAGACTCTACTATAGCTATAATATTCTCCTATAACATAGTAATCACCTATGGGTGGAAAATTATGATGAGAGTAAAGTTACATGGTTGATAATTGATGACTTACACTACACACCAATTCCATCATTTGGCCTGTTAATCTGCTGATATCAACACATAATTTTTTCTAATTACTATGGAACATGTATAATTATAATAGAACTTAAGTTGGGCATTTAATTTTCCTGGGAGCAAAATTTTGAGCAAAATCCATCAAGACTAATGTATAATAATTGTGTGTTAATAATAACTAAATGAATAAGTATACCTCATTCACAACTTTCTGCTTGATCCTCCTTACTCTAAGGATTAGTAATACCACCAGTAGACCTACTACTATCGTTGCTAAGAGACAGAATCCTAACACAGATACAATAATTAATTGAAAATAATAATAATTATTATTATAATTTTATTACCTTTTTTCAATAGTGCAGTAGTGGTGGCATTAATCATCCACGAATGTCCATTAATATCACCTATAAGGAGAAAATAATAATTGCTACAAGTTTTATAGTATATCTCACTATTTATAATTGTGGGATTTTCACTGGTAAGCATCCTAGTAGGTTCATGAGAGGTATCGTCTATATAATAATGCAAACAATGATTGTTAACAGTATATACGTAGATGTTATTATTCACCATTTAAAGTTGTGGGATTCTCACTGGTAAGCATTCTAGTAGGTTCATGAGAGATATCTATGTATATTATCATAAAAACAATAATAATTATGTATAGTACAATACAATTTTGTAAGACTCACCAATAAGCATTCTATAATGCTATTGAAGACAAATTCTATACTATTATTATTGGCACCAGTAGAGTCTAATATTACCTTTCATTATTGTGAGATTTTCAAATTTATGAGGAGTACCTATACAAATGCCGCAATATTATGTTAATTTACATGATTTAACAATTTATAAAGGCTAAAATGTAAGCACATTAGAGTGAAATTCAACAGAATGATAGCTTACTTGGACACACAGTATCAAAACCATGCTATCCGTAGCTAATGGCTGATTAGCTATAATTAGTGTTATATAATTCTTTTACCTTCATTTAGAGGATCGACATATAATGTAGCTATCTTGCTCCTTTTGCTGATGAATACACATTGATACTGTGTCCCATTGTCTGACAACTGAACATCTTGAACTATTAACATCTGTCTATAATATGAGTGGTCACTGGGCAGCAAATCACTGGGATAAAGTCGACCATTAATCCTCCAATATGGGAAAGCTGTGGTTCCTGTATAGGTGCAGTTGAATTTAGCAACTCCTCCTTCTTCAATGGTTGTATCTTCAGGTTCATTTATGAAGTGTACAGTCACTAAAGTGTAATAGGAATAATAATTCTAATCATTAGTGTAGGAATAATAAATAATAGGAATATTTTTTTAGTTTAGTTATTGCTATTTACTTTAGCAGGGAGAATATCACTATTATTGGTAGCTCTTATTTCAGATAATGTACTTGCGTAATTAAACAAACTACAATGTAATAATTATTATTACTAACAAGTATATACGTACCTGCTACACACTGGCACTTGGTGTATGACATTAGCACATTAGCTCATGACAGACACTTACGTACACATACAAGCGTATTATTATAATAATAGATGTATAACCTCCATATTATTATTCTACACACTGCAATTATTATTGATGACTCAGGAAAGTTTGATACTATTATGCTGCAGTTTAAACCCAAGGCCTCTCCTTCACATGGAAAATTTGGTAGAGTGCCTGCCTGAATAACGTGTAAATAAGTTGTTGGTAGTTTAAATCTACATTATTAAAACTGAATATTCTGACTAGCCAGTAGGCACGACTACATGTAAAGCTATCTCTAAAAGAGGTTGCATATATAGCTACTTCGTATTACCTGCTAATCCAGGACTGCATAGTAGCTGCACCAACACGACTGATGTCATCACCAGGTTTATTTTTTTGCACCAGTTCTGTAAATGCACTGTTTTAGGATTATCTAGCATCATGCTACTCGTGCTGTGTTAAAGTCCTTGCAACGGGAATTCGAATAGCATTCGTATAGGGAAAGTGGTAAGGTAATTAATTGTTTGCCCTGATCAGAATGAAGATATTTTAGGGGTGAGAATCTGCAGGACATTCCATTTATGATAGCTAGCCACTGTTAGTGCTGCTTGTAAGGATATAATAGCTAGCTAATACCTAAATCCACTACCTATATAGCATTAAGTGCAAAAAGGTGCTCGAAGAACAGATTTCTTGGAAGACTATAATTATAAGAAACTAGTAATGGCACAGTATAACTCTGGTACATTTACTTATTGCTTGAATTCTTGAGCATAATTATTATTATAGTTGTGTTTCTCCGTTATGGGCAACTACCATAGGGAGAAATATATAGGATAATCTGGCAAGCCCTATAAAACAGATTATTGTGTGAACCATAATTATTTAGCTATAGAGCTGTATTTTCTGTCATAGAAATAGCTAAACTTAATCTTGAAGTATAGCTGTACAAAGTGTTAATTTGGAGTAGTTAGATCTTATTATGAAGTCTAAATAGATGCATGGTTGTCAGTTTCCTTCACTTAAAATAGTGAGGAAGCACTTAACATGCTTGATAATATCTAGCTAATAGCTTCTATATTTTGACCACACCCATTGAAAGGAAAGCCTATTTAAAGGCTATAATAGCTACAGAAGATAGCTAATGGCTGTATTCACAAAATGAATATATTATGGTTCCTAGTAGTCTGCCTTCAATTTGGAATCCCTGGATTTGAAGGTCTGTTAGTTATAGCTAAATTAATGAATACTTAATAGCTATAGCTACGTAGCTAGCTAGAATTCAGCTTGAAGTTGCAACTCTTGCCGTGTGTATTTATATTCCAGCTGCAGTAGAGTTCATAAACGAACCTGAAGATGCATTTGTTGATGAAGGAGATGATGCAATTTTCAACTGCTCCTATTCAGGCACAACAGCACTTCCCTTTTGGTTCATCAATGGCACATTTTATTCCATCACTAGCCTGCCAAGTAACCACTCATATCAAAGACAAATGTTAATTGTTAAGCATGTTCAAGTGTCAGACAGTGGTACAGCATATCAGTGTGCATTCATCACAATAAGAAGCAAGATAGGTACACTCTATGTTATTCCCATGTATGAAGGTAACTTATATATAGCATTATCTAGGTAACAATGCATTTAGCTTATAATAATTATATATAGTAACTCTACCACCTACTGGGACACAATATCAAAACAGTACTTCACTGCCTGTAACTTTTGCAAATGAAGGTAACTGTTATATTATTACAATTAGCTAGATAGCTAGCTAGTATTCATTTCTTGCTTATGTAGTAGATACACCTACTACTAGTACTTTAACAAGAACTACAGATTACTCCTTAGAATATTTGACAACTGAAGGTAATTACCTGATAATTATTAGTAAAAATTAATGATTTTTAAATAAAACTATAGATATAATTTTGAATAACACAGATGCCACTTCACTACCATTTCTACAGTTAAAAAGTAGGCCTAATAGTAATAGAAAGTACGTATAATATTAATTTTATAGAGATTATTATTAGATTCTCTGCTCATCAGTGTAACACTCAGTCTTGTAATTGTAGTAGCATTGGCAGTAATATCATTACTTGTACTGAGAATACGACAAAGCTTGAAGCAGGAAGATATTGTGACTTCAATTATTAGTAATCATTATGACAATAATAGCTAATTATACTCTTTTTTGAAAAAAAAAAAAAAGACATTCATGAGGAGAGAGTAACACAAGATAATAATAATACACTAACTTCTACCATTGATTCATCGGCACCCATGTATGAAGAAATACCAGGAATGAAAGATGATATCAGCGTGCAAGATAATACAGAAACATTAGTTGTCAATCAAAATGCTTGTTATTCACCAGTTATGGCCATATATGAAGAAATATTACCAGCTCAAAGTGTAAAATGGAAGGAAGTCAACTCAACACATACTGAATTGGAGGAGAACATTGCCTATAATGTTATTCATCCACATCACTGGAATGAACAGGTCAATGAAAATGGAAATCCATAACTATAAATTGTTACAAGAATGAATCCAAGTTTTATAATGTAGCTACGTAGCTTAGCTGCACTCATATTTTATACTTCCTCAAGATTCTGTGTGTTTTCTATTGCCAACTTGATCACTAATGATAATCAAAGAAGATCTTATAATAATGGTATTGTTAACATAGCTATCATTAATTTTACACTAACTTCTGCACTTCATATTGGAGTAAACACATTATCCATTCAAACCTTTATTCATTGTGAACTGTTTTGTGGCCCAGTTAGCTTCACCTTATTTTAAAATTTTCATGTTCTCACTTCAGAATTCAGATGCCCATTCAACACCCAAAATACAGTGAGTTTTTATAACTTGGTACTTTTAGTTTTTGGTACTTTAGTGTTCTTTAATAAATTAAGTCTCAGATCAAGATGGAAGTATTTTCATTTTGCATGTTTGTTTCCATGTATCGATGATTATGATGAAATTACTATAGTGATAAAATCTCTGATAGTAATAACAATTCATGATAAGTGTACAATTAGAATGTAGTAGCATTTCCCAATTTATCAATTTTACAGTTTATTCTTAATGAGTTTCAGATATCATATACTACATCATAATCTACCTCCTGTAGCTACACAATTGATCACAGTCATAGCAACTTACGAATTACAGGCAAAATCACACCTGATTATCCTTGATTTTGCTACCAGTGGAGTGTTCAAAATTATTATAAGTATAATACAGTGATTACCTGATTCACTTTTTCAACTTCATAATTTACAGGAAAGCTTAATAACTATCTCTTGTACCTTCAGGTGTATTTAAGGAGCTAGCTATTGATGTGTAGTAATGAGGTAGTATTGTTGTTTTATTAGATTAAGTTACTACATCACCCTCATGCTAGCTATTAGTATACAAAAAATGACAAGTATAGATGCCTAATACCATGGCAATAAAAGTTTAACAAATTAACTACTGATTGTGAGTCTCTAATAAATATTCCTTACATCTGTCCTCCAGTTTTTATGCTCACTACATGTAAATTACTCACATTGTGAAGTTATAAACATTTAAACTAAAAATGCTAATGATAACCGCATGCCTTCTACAGAGATCACAAAATCACAAAGCTGAAGTAGCACATGAAGTGATGAGCTATGTAAAAGTGATAAGCTATTATAGAAACGCATAATAATAATGATACATTTCCCCCACAAAAGTTATTATTATTATAGCTAGCTATTACACTTTTACAACAAATCAATAATCATGGTCTGATCTGATCTAGGGAGAGCAAAATAAACTTAGGATAAGGGAATACTCACAACCTATACAGGAGAATCAATGCAGGTGCTTGGAGAGTTTGCTGTTAATTAATGTGATATATGAGAAACAAAAACCAGCTGAATTGAGTTTAGTTGTGGTTCATGGGAATGGTCCCAGTCTGTTGGGAAGGAACTGGTTAAGTCAGATACGTCTGAGCTGGAACAAGATTTGTCGAGTCTCATCGGAAGCTAAAAGGGCCTTACCAAACCTGTTGGAAAAATACCAAGAAGTTTTTGCCCAGGAGTTGGGTACTATTAAGCCATTCAAAGCTACACTGTCTCTCAAGGAGTCAGCTAAGCCAGTGTTTTACAAAGCACATCCAGTACCATTTGCTTTCAAGGCTGCTGTTGAAGAGATTTTGGATCGTTTGGAGAATGATGGAGTATTGGAGAAAGTACGTTATAGTGAATGGGCAGCTCCAGTGGTAGTAGTTCCAAAATGAGATGGACAAATCAGACTTTGCGGAGATTATAGGGTCTCTTTCAATCCTTCACTTGAAATTAACCAGTATCCTCTACCAAAACCAGATGAGTTGTTTGCTACATTAGCTGGTGGGAAAATGTTCAGTACATTGGATCTTTCACGTGTCTATAATCAGCTGATGCTTGATGATGTCTCTCAGAACTTGGTGACCATTAACACCCATCGTGGTCTATACAGATATACCAGGTTACCATTTGGGATAGCTTCTGCTCCTGCTATTTTCCAAAAAACTATGGATTCAATATTGCAAGGTATGGAAGGAGTGGCTTGCTTTCTGGATGACATACTAGTGACTGGATCGTCTGAGGAAGAACACCTCAAGAATTTGGAGAGTGTCTTACAGAGCCTGATGAAACATGGAGTCCGTCTGAAGCGTGAAAATTGTTTCTTCATGAGGACCAGTGTAGAATGTCTCGGTTTCAAGGTGGATGCTGAAGGTTTTCACGCCACAGAGGAGAAGTTGAAGGCAATCACTGAGACCCCAAGACCTTGTAATGTGACTGAGCTACGTTCATTTTTAGGATTAATTAACTATTACAGTCGATTTATATCTAATTTGGCTGCTACTCTTCATCCTCTGAATTGTCTACTATGTAAAGATTCCAACTGGAGGTGGACTAAGGATTGTGAACAAGCATTCCAAGCTGCCAAATCGAAGCTCATATCATCACATATTCTAGTGCACTATAATCCAGAACTGCCTCTCAGACTGGCAGGTGATGCTTCTAATTATGGAATGGGTGCAGTGATATCTCACATGATGCCTGATGGGTCAAAACGCCCAGTTGCCTTTGCCTCCCATACACTTACAAGCAGTGAGAGAAATTATCCACAAATTGAAAAAGAAGCATTGTCATTAGTGTATGGAATTCGTAAATTTCACTCTTATTTGTATGGAAGACAATTCACTTTGATTACAGATCATATTTGGAACTAAGAAGGGAATTCCAGCTATGGCTGCAGCACGTCTCCAACGCTGGGCTATTCTATTAGAAAGCTAATGGTGTAAAACATGTTCGTATAGCACCATATCACCCAGCCTCAAATGGTTTGGCTGAACGTTTCGTTCAATCGTTCAAAACTGCTCTAAAATCCGGTATGAATTCGATTGTCACATCGCTTAGCAAATTATCTGTTATCATATCGAAGCACTCCACATACGTAGCACTACTGGTGTTTCACCATCATCTCTATTTCTTCATCGACACATTAGGACAAGATTTGATTTATTACAACCTGATTGTGAAGCCCAAATAAATCAAAAACAATCTAAACAGAGAGAGCTACATGATTGTCGAGCCAAAACTCGTGAGTTCTTTGTAGGCCAGCCTGTGATGATTAAGAATTTAAGACCAGGTCCTGATTGGGTGTCAGGTATAATTGTTGAACGCCTTGGTCCTGTGTCCTATCTAGTGGAAACATCCCAGTGGTTGTTGTGGAAGCGTCATGTGGATCATTTGAAGCCTATAGATAAAACAAGCAATGATGAGCAGGAAGATATACCATATGCTCAGGATTTAGTTGCTAATGAGTTCTGGAAATGCAATTCCTGATATTAGTGAGAGTGCTCCAGTTCCTGTTACATTTGAAGATGCTGCTGAGCCCATACAGCCTACTATTGAGAATTCGGCTTCTGTTGATCTTACCTCTAATGAACTTCCTACATCCACTGAAGAACATTCACATGATTCATCCTCTACATTACCTCCTGTAAAAACTTACCCTAAAAGGAATAATTGTGGCCCACCTTTAAGGTACTCTGATACTTACTGTCTGTAACGTATCATCTTAAGTGTGGAGGAGTGTAGTATATTATTTCATATTAATCATTACATCTGAGCATGCTCATTATGAAACACACACACGTGTCATTCTGATTTTTGTAGACAGTCTAGTTCTTGTTCTCTCTCTCTCTGTGTGTCAAGAGTATAATTATATTTATTAAAAGATATTGACTTGGCTTATCTGGGAAAGCGGGTAGACACCTCATAGACTCACTGTAGTCAGCAGTAACTGACTAGCTAACAATTAGATATGCATGTATAATTATCAACATTTTTGTGGCCATAGACTAGACTATTAAATGGTGTGTGTGCGCGCGCGTCATTGTGATTGCAGTTGATGTTATTTGCTATTTTTTCTAAAAAGTGTCCTTACAACTCATGCTGGGTTACCACAACATCAAAAGAAGTTCCTCCCTGAGGTCCAACATCAGAGTACAGCATAGCCACAAAATTATATTCTTGACATTTGCTGCCAACTGTATAAAGTTGTTAGCAGAAGGATATGTCCTAGTGTTGACCTGCTGAGTAGAGTTGAAATACTCTTTTGGGGAAACATTAATTTTTTGTAAATACATGTCATCTTTTACATTTTTAAAATTAATATCACTAACTATGGGTACATGGAAACAAATATTTGGTGTAGCTATGGGTGATTTTACAAGGTAGTACTATCTTCGTTTCCAGGTGGATTGTCACCAATTCTCCCTTCTAGTTGATCTCCAGGTGTATTGCCACCATTTCTCTCTTGTATTTGTCTCCATATTATTATTATTATTATACACACTATAAATGCTATAAACGTAAATGCTAATGCTGGAATAACTATTGGCAATATTATTTTGATAACTTCACTCCCTTGTCCTGATGTTGGCATACCTAACAAAAGAAAATTATAACTATACCAATGCTAGCAATAATATCTGTACTGGTACATTGGGTAACTGTAAAAATGTGACAATTGAGCCATGGAAGTTACTGTTCATGTTAAACAAATGCTATATATGCTGGAGGTCACAAGTCAAGTCTAGGAGCTGAGTTCACTAGTGTTAGTTGTGGGAAGTAAAATGACTATCATTTTACTCTATATCATTTTGCACTCAATTATTATGTATCTATACTATAACTACAATCATATTTATGGTAGCTAGCTATATATGTGGTGTGCATTGGAAATCTTATAACCTTATAATCTTATATGCTAATATTACCTTAAAAAAGAGTATGGATTGTATAGTTGTTATTATGTGATCAAGTCCTTATAGCTAGCTATGGCCAGTAGGTTACTGACTTACTTGTAGTTATTGTTGGTGATGAAGTATTAAAGGTGGCCAGTGTACAGTTGGTCTGGTTATAATACATTTTAACTATAGAATATTCCATGCCAGGCTCAAGGCTAGGTATAGATATATTTCCACTGCACATTAGCGTGATATCAATTTGTTGTGGTTGGAGTATAAAACTTTCAATGCCATCATCATCTTTGCCACAGGATAATGTGATAGTGACAGTGGTTTCAGATACTTCAATAGTAGTAACATTTATTTGGTCTGTAAAATTATTATGTTAATGTATAGCTAACACACACACACACACACACACACACACACACACACACACACACACACACACACACACACACACACACACACACTAATACACACAGAGTACATACATGTATGTACATACCTATGTTCTGATAGCAACTACAATCCTCCTGACATCCTAGAAGATGGAATTTTAATAATATAGCAAATAACTACTCTAGCAATACCTTCTTTCTTTGTTATGTTGGAAGTTCCAATACATTATGCATTGCATTGCAACGCATTCAACTTGCAATGCACAGAATAGGCTAGGCGTTATTCGCCTATCATTGTTATACCCCAAGTCGGGAAGGGTGGGGGGGATTTGCACTATCCACCTAGCAAATTCCATACCCCTGGGAGTGACCAAATCCCCAACCAAATAATACAGGGAGGGAAGGAGTATGTATGGAATTTTTCATTTTTTAAAATGAGTATATATTTTATATAATAATTTTTTTTTCTAGGATCAAGAATCAATAAATTTATGTACATGACCAATTTTGAGCACTTCACAATTTTTATACACAATAATTTAATATGTATAATTATACAGTATATATGTATATATATATATACACAGAAAGGGTGGGTTCAGAAAGTTTTGGTGAATTTAGCTTTACAGGTCTCTTTCTCTATCCATAGCAAACTAACACTGTACAGTCAGACAATCATCAGGAGGTCATTCCTTTATAGAAGTGTTTACTATTCTACTTAAAATGGGGATATTTTGACTCATTGTATCATCAATTTATCTTGCCCAAAACTTTATTAGCATTCACAGTTCATATGTAGTTAAAGCACATGTTTTGCTATAATATTTATAAGTAATGTTATGGTTTGTATTGTCAATGTGATATGGTCAGGTACATAAGCTATGAAGTTATAGACAATGTAAGTACGTATAAGTTATCAAGTAATGAGAAAGGATATTATTAGCCATGTAGCTGTGTTGTTATTATATGTGATGATGTAATGCAATTTAAATGGCAATTTAACAACCAGTGCATACCATAATGAGTATGAAATCATTAATTTTCATAACACCTCTTACCACCTTTTCATTCTACTCACATTTCGTTACATTACTCTGTGACCCTAAGAAGATAATGTACTTAAAGATATGTAGTTTATAGCCATTAATAGCTAGATAAGTCATGTCATAAAGTAAAAGGATACATGAAATGCAAAACATTGTGATACAAAGTACAACATAATGCTTTTTTTCTATACCAGCTCCCTAGTGTGGGACTCACTCCCCTCACACCTAATAGTTTGTTTTTCATTACTCCTACATTGAATTACTAATGAAAGATGGTGTAGTTTATGTAGCTACATAATAATTATGTTACTTTACATACCTAGTATGATAATCCTATGTGATGACAAAATAATAGTTTTGCTAGGAACTTCATCAGGAGGGCAAGCAAAACTAGGTCCTCGACGAAAGTGAACCAATGTTCCATTCATTGCAGGAGTTAGGTTATAGAAACAAACAAGACTGCCATTAGAACTTAAATTCACCTTGTATTTACATGAACAGCATTCAAATAATAACTCATTTAGTATAATGCTGCAATCACAGTCATCTCTATCAGGCAATATCATATCAGCTGATTTATCCATAACTGTTTCAGGAACAGAATAACACTTTGAAGTGTTTGGTGCTAGAGAGTCTGTTTGGAGAGTCTGTGATTCTATATAAAATATCCTAATAGCATACTGTGATGTGTTTAAGTTATACCTCATTATAGTATCTACACATCTTGAAATAAGTACATAACAAACAAAATAGACAGAATGGAATATCACTAGTTATATACATAATGAGAAAATCCAAACACTTGCAGTGTCTCAATGGTATTATAAAGAGGTTACGCCATAAACATTAAATTTTGATAGCAGAACTATCAACTAAGTTACATATATAAATGGCTCACCATTAAACAGGTAAAAGGTTGTAGTAGATTTCTCAGATGAGCAAATAGTATTATTAATATTTGTTGCAATAATTCTAAAATAGAGTGCTTCTCCAGTACTGCCAGTAAGGTCACTTGATGGTATAGTGATATTGTTAAATGGGGTGGTATAGTTTATTTCAGGTGCTGTAAGATCGCCACCACAAGGTTCGGTAAAGCCTTGTAACTTGAAGAAGATCTCTGTACCACAGTTGGGTAACAAATATATCCATCCAATAGTTGTATTAACTGGTCCAATATCTAGCTGCTGATAATACAGTTGAAGTTTTGTTTCAAGAAATTGAGTAATACCATCTCCTATAATGTTGAAAAGAGTCACATACAAGAGAATCACAAAAAGATGAGGTCCTCTGTGCATGGTATGCTGTGGGAGGGGCATTATTTAAACAAAAAATGTTTCCAGTTTTTTCATATAGCTAGTTACACAACTCAGTCAGTTTCTTAAAACTGAAGAGTGAAAAAATGAATGGATGAAATCCAGCCCATCACCTCCACCAAACACAAAATAGCTTTGGTTGTAAACATAACCAAGCCAGGTAGAGATGAGTTGTGTTTTTAAACCAAGATGTTTTCATGAAGACTTATTGAATGTGGGCTAATAAAAATAAAAGGAAGGACTTACTATTATTATGGATTAACATAACTATTCTAAACTTACCTATGATAATTTCATAAGATGACAAAATAGTGATGATACTACAGTCTGGAAGACTAGAGCATATATCTGTGTGACGTCTAAAGTGAACCAATGTTCCATTCATTGCAGGAGATAGATTGTAGAAACAGGCACTGCCATTAGAACTTATATTCACCATGTAGTCACTTTCACATGAACAGAGTTCAAACAATTCCACCTGTGGTATACATCTGCAATCAGAGCCATTTCTACCAGGCCATACCATTACAGCTGGACTATTCATAACTGTTTCAGGAACAGTATAACACAGCGAAGAGTTTGGAACTAGAAGGCCTGGTTGGAGGGTTTGTGATTCTGTATAAAATTTATTAAAATTTACTCACCTATCAAATGAAGTACAAAATATTAGAATCATTCTATAGCATACTTTGTTAAAACTATAAGGTACAGAAGTTAGCTTACCCACACACTCACCATTAAACTGGTAAAAGGTCCTAATGGATTCCTGAGATGAACAAATGGTATTATTATCATCTATTGCAATAATCCTAAAGTAGAGTGCTTCTCCATTACTGCCAGTAAGGTCACTTGATGGTATGGTGATGTTGTCAGATGTTGTGTTATAGCTTATTTCAGGTGCTGCAAAATGGCCACTTGTGACATCAGATTCAGCGAAACCTTGTAACTTGAAGAGTCTCTCTGTATCACAGTTGGACAAAGAAGATATCCATCCAATAGTTGTATTAACTGGTCCAATCTCTAACTGTTGATAGTTTAGTTCAAGTTTGTTAGCATTAGCATCATAAAGTTGAGTATTGCTTCCTGTATTGAGTGTAAAGAATGGATGTCATCTATTATGTTCATCATCAGTGATTACATTATACTAAAGGGGTATCCTTTGACAAAATGTGAAAGAACATGCCCTAGCCCTAGTCCTAGCCCTAGCCCATGAAGAAATATCATCCCAAAGTCACTAGCTAGCTAAGTGCAGGTGAATTGGGATGATATTTCTTTCATGTAGCTACTTGTAGTAGCAGTTAGCTAGTCTGTTATGTATCTACATAGTGACTTAGGATTGTGTAGAATGCATGCAGTTCAAGTGCAGCAGTCATCCATACATCACCTTTATTATTTAGAACGCTTTTACTTAGTTACCTACCTACATGCACTTAAATTAACATATGAATCAAGTTTACTCTTGCCTTGATGTATCATAATTATATTTTGTATTATAACATTAATTTTTGAAAAATAATTCAAGTGCACCAAGCAGCCTATGGATCTCTTGGTGCACCACCACTGAGACAGCTGACCAGGACAGGGCAGTGATGAAACAATGGCGTCTTCTTTTGAAGGCCAGTAAAGAATCAGCCAGGAAGCCTGCTTTTTTCATGAAGCCACTACATTATTGAGATGCCGACAATGCAGCACAATGCAACAGCATGGTACTATTGATACATGTTGCATCATGTAGGAGTAATGCCCATGAACAAAAGAAGTTTATATGAAGAAACAGATGAAATCCCTTTTTTTGATTGTTGCAGTTTTCTGCAGTTGGTAATGAGTTTTGCTGCTGAAAATTGAAGCAGTTACTTTCTTGTCCTAGGGCTTGGTAGAGGAGTGTATATTTATAAATGTATAATTATGTGTATGCAGGTTCAATATAATAGATTAGTATACCTGGAACTACTGTCAGTTTATTTATGGTCCCCAGCAGAAGGTTGCTTGGCCTATTTTCATCATAGCTGACACACTGGTAGGTTGTATTATTCAGACCAATGGTGATAGTTGGTATAGTTATTAGTGAAAAACTGTCAACAATGATGTAGCTTGGAAGACTTGTTAGTTCATACAGAGTTCCATTAATCTTCCATAAAGGTGCTGCTTCCTGTCGGCCAAAATTACATCGGATATTAATGTTACTGCTAATTCCTTCAACAGCAGTTTGTTCGTTTACTTGTGACTTAACAATGGTGAAAATTCCAATTCCTATAATACCTATAGTGATACAATAATAATTATAATATTCATACCCATTTTCAAATTACTAGCTAAGATATGAGTGAAATAATATTTTCCCCCATCCAATCGACTTAGGGAAGGTAAAATAAGAGGAACTTGAACTACAAAGTTGACTACTCCTCCTGCTTGAGCCTAGAGTAAGATGATGTCAATCTATTATGTACATTTATAAAGTGAAAGTTACAATTCAAGCTTAATGTTAGTTGTACTGTAGCATACAGGCCTACAGTATGGTGGCCCTGAAGGTCACTCACTACTTCACCCTCACAGTGCACAGCCTCACCCTTACAGCCTCACCCTTACAGCCTCACCTTCACAATGCACCACGTCATAATAATAATAATAATAATAATAATAATAATAATAATAATAATAATACAACTTACAATATATACACCAAAATTAGGTGTACAAAAAAATGAGAAACAGGCTAGGTGCAGACTAAGAAATTAAAACTGACTTGATCAAGTTTTTATTAATGGATAAAAATGGTTGTGCAATTCTAAGATCTCTGATAGAAAAGTCTCTAGCAGCCAAAGTCTTTATGATTGTAGGAACTCGTAATTTCAACTAGCTGACAAGACATTACAGTGGATAAATAATACTCTTGTAGCTACATGATTCTTCTAGAGTACCTACATACATACGTTTAAAACATCCTATTCTCATGTAAATCCTCCTTAACATCTGTGTATTGTAAATAGGTTTCAGTTTGTCATCAAGTGTCACACAAAATTAGGGCCCTGACATGACTATAAGTGATGTATCTGGGGCATAGGAAGGGTGGCTAAGGGGGCTGGAGCCCCTACAATATTTAAAAGGTGGAAGCTCTGCCCCACCAATATATGAAGCATACTTGCACATTTCATAAGCAAACAAACACCTTAAAAAGGTATGTATTTTACAGATGTACTTAATATGTACAAGTTTTATGCAGCTGCCTATAGTGTCAGCATGCATGCACTGTAAAACCACCAGGGGCTGAATTATCACACTGTTTTTGAACAACTTTCCTGCTAGCATCGACAAAAGGCTTAGATAGTAAATGTCTTTTTATTCCTTGAAAAAACCAAGGAACAGTGAAGTTGCTGGAGTGAGTGGATGTATGCCTGAATCAACTGAACTTAATGCCAGTGAGGAGCTTGAAGATCAGCTTCTAGCTCAGAGTGAGTGTTTTTCTACATGTTGTGCTGACAAGACGAAAACATATCAGCCTACTAATAAGATTATTCTTTCAAGTATGGCTAATAATGGGAAATATGGTATAAGTCTTATCCATGGTTAACTCTACGTATGTTCAACTAGAAAGAAAGCATTATTGTAGAAGTGTAAAAAATCTGGGAATGTTAACCTTTAGCTCTAAAGCTGAGACAATCACAAGGGAAGGCTTTAAAGATGGCCATAGAAAAGTTTCATGCAGGAAGTAATGTTCATGGTGAGGCTATTCTAAAATGGCAGATACTCCGAGCAATACCTATGAGTGAACAATTAGCTAAGTGAGTAAGGACTCAGTTGGTCTATACTGTCTCTACTACATCAAATGTCCTCAATACTGTAGTAACAGACATTCTTACTCTGTGCGATCTTCCACTAGTACTCTGTAGTCTCTCAGCCCTGCCAATATTTATGACCCTCATACGCCCCTGTGTATACCATAAAATAATAAACTAGCTAGTTATAATCCTACAGACCTTGATCTAATAAATTCTTCTTTTTTAATTAATACCATCACCTATTTTCAACACCAGTAGCATTAAAAAAAATTTATAATCATCATCATGGTGGATCTGTGTCATGCAGTGTTTTATACATTATGATTATTTCACAACATAATTTATTACTCGCCATATCTGGCCATAATAATTGGTAACCAGTTCAGTCCATTAATCTCATTCTGTGTGAGAACAATGATCATTGTGTATGGGATGTAAGTGATCCTAGGAAATGCTGTGCATTAAATGGGTGAGTGAAGCCTTGAGACCAGTCACCATAGTTGTTACAAATGAGCATTTAGGGGACATGCACATAATGGTCTCCAGACATGAACCATTGAATTTGATTGGCATAGCTAATATTTTGCTAAATTTCCACGAACAAAATTGGTGTGTGGCTCACTTCACTTACCAACAGTAGTGCACAGAATGCCTGGCTACTAATCCTTTCTTAGCTATACTGAACATGATTTCTTCTGTTTAATCCCATACTATGTAACCTATTTTTAGCCAGAAAAGACTAATAATTGTGTTCAGACAATTATTATACAAATAAATCTTAATTTTCTTCACTGTCATAGTATCAATAGATTTAATTACCATGATACACATATGCCAATATTACTGACAACCTCTTGTGCTGATTCCAATAATGCCTTATACTTATGATACACAATATCATATTCATCAAACAAACTTTGAGAATTCAGATTTTAACCACAAGTTATTTCTAGCAACTAGCTAACTTTTACTAAGACATCTAGCTACTGGTATTCTTCTAGTTTTTTCTGAGTAAGTCTTACACCCCATACACAGGTTATAAGCAGATCCCCTATATAAACAGCCAAGTGGATGAACTCAAAAGTGGCCATCTTAATAGGCAGTTATGGCTAATTAGCTGAGGGTGACCAATGGTGAAGCTAGCTAGCCAAGTATACCACTATTTCAGAATCATCACTTGGCATACCAAAGAATGGAGACAAACTGAAAGAGAAAGCTCTTAACACAGCAAGGGGGGTAATTATTATTATGTGAGTGCAACGCGGTGCGTTGTGAGGGTAAGGGTGTGTGCTTTGAGGGCGAGGTTGTGCATTGTGATGGTGATGTGGTTCGCTGTGAGGGTGATTCGGTACACTGTGAGGGTGATGGAGCAAGTGATCTTCAGGACCACCGTATTATAGCCATGGGGAAGGCTCTCTGGAACACAACCACCCCACTCCACTTTTAAACATCTAGAGATATGTCCTGATGGTAGTTAATGAGGACATGCCATACTATAGCTAATTTATACAGAAATAATGCTATGCTTATATGTAACTAGTTGCCACCTAGCTGAAATCATGCAGCAAACTGAAAAGGGCAGTCAAAAGTTGTAAGATTCTTACCACTTAAAAAAGCAAGAAAAATAGTCATTAATAAGTTCTCTGGCAAATTTTATACACTTTTCTACTCACATCTTGTGAATCTGAATGAAATGACCATACACTTAAATATATCAACACATAGTTGAGATTGCCTATGAACCAAGAACACCTGACATCTTTCTTTATACATAATTATGCTAGCTATGACACTGCTATTCAATTGCACTCAAAAAGAATGGAACACTTGATTTATTAATTGTGATCAAAATTGATTACTTGTACCTCCCACTTTGATGCATGATATTATTTAGCTATATCCCAGCCACAAAGTGCCCTCTACAGGCCAGGAAATAACAATGCTGAGATAGAGGCTTTTGTCTTATTACCTAAGCATTTTACTTAGCTATTATGCTAGCATAATTATTATGCCGTAGGAGCCTTAGATTGAGACCCACCTTTATATTAATCTATCTATGCATAAGAATTAATAATAATCAACAAAAATTACTAAGGTCTTAGCTGGCTATCGATAACTTACAGAAGAACACCTTCATTCCTTTATGGTAAAGTAAACGGGTTTTCGGACGCTCGCAGCAGGCTAAAATGAAGGTGGTCTGTTACCCTCGGATATCTTGCACACCAAAGGTACCAACTGACTTTTTCCACTTCGACCTAGCTAGAAGCTTCACAAACCTGGCGTTCAAAAACCGGGTAAACTGCCCGTTTTCAGAAACGGGTTATAAAAAGAGCATGAAACAAGGAGCAGGACTCAAAATTTCTACGTAGATTCTTCCAAGCTTTGCAACGCTACAAAACAGCCGGTTTTCAGACACAGATCATAAAAAGAGCAAGAAATAAGGAGCAGGACTCAAACTTTCTACACAGATTCATTCTTCCTAGCCCCCCTAACGGCTTTACTACTTCGTGCAGACTACTAGTGCTAAAATTACAATTTAAAAAAATTGGGCGGTCATGCGATCAATAATTTCAGACGGTTTCCGCCCACTTTTACGTTTCCTCGAGTAAAATCTCGGTCGTCCAGAATTAAGGCCAATAAACTGCCGAGTCCGAGGGCGTAGCCCCGAGGACGAGGTAGTTTATTGTAGCCATCACAAACACTATCAATAAGGTCAATTGGGACTATGTCACTAACTCTGAGTTATTACTTCAGACAATACATTGCGACCAATCTCCCTTCAATTGCCACTGATATTTCGTTATGTTGTGATGTGTATTGTACTGTTCACCTCTCTCAAATCGACCAATTAGCCATTTCCCTCCTACAATGCATCTCTGAAGCTTCTTCTTTGTTCCTTCCTACAGTCAGACCCTCACAAAGGCACTGCATTCCTGGATGGAATGATCTTGTTCGTGAATTTAAGCTTAAAGCTGACTTCTGGTATCGGGTCTGGACTGAAGCTGGCTCACCTAAGTCTAGTGTACTCTTTCAAATTAAGAAGCATGTTAAATCAAGATATAAGTATCAGATTAGAAAACTCAAAAGAAGAGAGGAATATATTAAAAATCAAAAATTATTATCTACATTCTCCAAATCTTCCACCAAGCAATTCTGGAAAGAAGTTAAGCGTATAAGAAACTCTGGTAACATCGCCTCAGCAGCTTCAGTTATCGATGGAGTGAGTGATCCAGTAATTGTCTGTCATCTAAATTCTCTGTGACTTTGAATTCTCACAACAATGACACATTTGATGAATCATGCCTGCATATCAGTGAGTCTGATGTTGATAGTTTTGAATTTACCGTTGATTGTCTTTTAGAAGCATTCAGCCACTTAAAGTCCAAGAAGTCAGATGGTTCTGATCTGAACTCTTCTCACTTTATTATGGCACTGCCAGTAATCGATGAATTTCTTTGTTCTTTATTTACTATTATTGCCCGTCATGGTCATCTCCCTTCCTGTCTGAGGGACTGTATTCTTGTACCTGTTCTTAAGCCTGGCAAAGATTCCTCCTGTGGAGATAGTTACAGGCCTATTGCCCTTGCCTCTACACTAAGTAAGATTCTTGAGTGGTGTATTCTGCTTAAGTTTAATAATTACTTACAAACTTCAGAACTTCAGTTTGGCTTTAAACCTGGCCTATCTACTACTTTTTGTACTGGTGTATTGAAAGGTGTGGTCTCACATTATCTTCAACGTGGTTCTTCTGTCTTCGCTTGTTTTCTCGATGCCTAAAAAGCCTTTGATCTTGTTAGGTACAGTCTACTTTTTAAGATATTGCTCTCTGTAGGTCTCCCTGATTTGGTTGTTAGATTATTATCTAGATGGTACTCAAGTCAACAGCTTAATGTTCGTTGGGGAAAAGCCTATTCAAATAAGTTTGGTGTGTCCAATGGTGTAAGGCAAGGTGGTGTGCTATCTCCAATTCTTTTTTCCATTTATCTTGACACATTAATGACCTCACTTAAGAACACTGGTGTTGGCTGTTTTTGGGGTGGACAATTCGCTGGAGCCCTTGCTTACGCAGATGACATTGTCTTGATGGTCCCCTCTCTTAGTGCTCTTAGATTGATGTTAGTCTGTTGTGAATCATTTGCTACTTCCCATGGTCTTCTCTTTAATCCTGCAATGACACAATTTATACAATTTTTCCATCATGCACATTTGAAAACTGATCCACACATCTTCTTCTGTGGACATAGATTACTTGTTGTCACTCAAGTCATTCATCTTGGACATATCCTTACCTACAATCTCTCGTCGAAATGCAGAGATATGGTTCGTAAGGTAAACTCCCTTTTCTGCTCCTTTCCGGATACTTTGCCTGGAGTTTTGACATTTCTTTTTCGTTCATTCTGTCTAGGACTTTATGGAAGTTCCCTATGGTCTCTTTCTTCTGGTGCTCTGTCTGCTCTAGAAATTACTTTTAATAAAGTGTTACGACGTATATGGAAACTTCCCTATAACTCCCACACAAGAATTTCATGAATGTATTAATACTAACAATGGGACAGAGTCTCTAAACAAAGCATACCTATCTGCCTCATGCTAAGCAAAGTACAAATTTATCAGGAATTGTTACTATACTTCTCAAAACCTTTTTACCAGCACTCCGACAAAAATATTTATTTTCTAATTTTGAGCAAAGCAGTGCTAATTGAAGATACATACCCACCTATTTACATAATAGGCCAAAAAGTGTCATTCTTCACTGTTTAGACAGAAAAGCTACCAGCAGTTGTTTTAAGGCAGAAGATGTGTCTACCACCGCTTCTACTGGTGTTTTTGAAGTTAGAAGTGGTGATAATGTGATTTCCTAGTGCCATCATGTACTTGCCCTGACTGGATCAACACAAACTATCCATGTAAGCACTTTTTTGCTGTATTTCGAGTTTACCCCTCATGGGATTGGAATACATTACCAGCTTTATACCTTGAAAGTCCTCGACTGAAGTTAGATAGCAAGGCAGTTGAGAGCTATTTCAGCCACACAGTGTGTACACTAGATAGTCCATCCACACCTAACCTGTGCAAAAATCAAGATTTGGATGTGGATTATTATTCAGGGAAGATCCCCAAAAGAAAGGTTAGCTCCACCTATTATAGGTTGATTACACTACATAAGATATTTATGTTATACACTATATGTAGAGTGAAGCCAAGCATCTAACAGGAGAATCTATTAAAGCCAGGACCACTCTAAAAGCAATAGAAAGCTTGACCTATACATGCACCAACCCAGAGCTATTGAAGAGTTTAAATTGTGACCTTGAATGTATATTACATAATTTTCGAAGTAGCTTGCCTGAAGCTGAAGAATTAGTGATTCTTCCAGCAGTTCGTGGACGTGTTAAGCAATCTACAACATTACACAAATTCTCCACACTTCCTCTCTACAAATGAGGTAGGAAAAGGCTTGATTCTAAGTATCGCAATCGTGTTGGAAGGAGAGCAGATGCACTTAGAAAGGTAAGCTTGTAAGTTTCACTTTATTAATTATACTATATTCCATTATACCAGGCCGCAAGGAAATATCTAGCACAAGAAAGAAGCATGACTGATGCAGCAGACACTATAGTAACTAAACAGTCTAATCTGGTGGTAGCTATTAAGAAAAAAGTGTGTGAGGAAAAGATTGCTCCTACAAAGAAGTTCAAAACAGCCACAGTACAATCACTTGCTGGTATATGAAAATCTATATAGCTATTTCTGTAATTATAATCATGTTAATTTACTTGGCAGGAAAAAGCGTAGTAGATGTAGAACTTGTATGGGTTGCAAAGTAGCTGACTGCAAAGTCTGTCCAATGTGCCTTGACAAGCCAAAATAATATATGGTGGACCTGGAAAGAAGAAACAGTGCTGTGTAAAGAGAAAGTGTTCAGTGTTCTGGCATACAATCAAGTTCACGACTGAAAACATCTAATGTAATAATTATAATAATTATTATATAAATATAATTATTATTATAAAGTTATGGATAACTTAATCTCCTCATGGGCAATTAGCCAGCCCAACTCAAGGTATGTTAAGCTTCCTGGAGTGTTATTACCAGATGAATTACCTATCAAACAATGGCAAGTTTGTGTTTCCAGGAAGCAAACAGTTTTCTAAAGAGCTATGATTGGAAATTTACCCAATTTTGGGTGATGGAAATTGCCTCTTCAGAGCACTTTCACAGCTTTTATTTGAAAAAGAAGATTACCATCAACAAATCAGAAAAGTTCTAATTGAAATTTTAATATTAAATAGTGAGGTTTTTTCCAAGTATTGCACAGACAGCAGTCTTGATGAACCTGTGGCCCATATGAAGTATGAAACTATTATGGGAACAGACATTGATTCGTGCTGCTGCATCTTACCTTCAACTCCTGATATTTGTGTGTACACAGAAAAGTAAATTATTGGAATATTACTGGGACTGTTTTTTCCTTCGATCACAAAGGTACCAACACTAATTCACAAATATTTCATATGTCAGACCTCTCTCCAATCATTTTGAGATTTGCCACAGCAACAGGTGCCACTATGATGTAATCACAAAGATTGATGGGAATGTTCTGGCAGGGGCGGATCTAGGATTTTAAAAAGGGGGGTTCTTTATTTGCAGGGATAGTGAAAAGAGCTTATGCATGCAGGGAAAATTTTTTTGCTTTGGCCACATCCACTAATTACTACTTCCATTGATCATGATTGATAGGTAAAATGGACAATGATGAGAACAAAATTTAGTGGTTGATGAGAATAAAAATTGAATGACTAATCCTACAAACCAATTCTATTACATTAATTTAAATCTGCTAATAACATCATCCAAATCTACAGGTAAATCATAATGAACATGCATTAAAGCTAGAGATGACAATCTGACCTGGCCCATAGAACTACGTAAAAATGTTTTTAGTTTAAGTGTACTATTAGCCCGTTCATTTTCACAGGAAGTGATGGGAAGTGTACAGCCCAAGCGCAACAGTGTGTGGATATTGGGGGAAAAATCCTTGTCACACTTCTCAATGGCCTTCCTCAATGATGATGGTTGATCCTCTGCACTTTGTCCCTCCCACTTAGCCTTCCACCTCAAAATATCAATTGCAACTAAGGCAGGATTAGGCAAATCTTCCTCATAGAATTCACTAGCTACACTATATTACAGAAGGTACATACCAGATTCATTAGTTTGGAAGCAATTGTGGTACTTCTTTGAATTGTGTGAAGCAAACCTGACACTTTTTGTGTCCAGTGGTTAAATTTCTCCTGCACAAATTGTCCCAAATCTTAGGAATCAGCAAAAAGAACACAAGGCAAGCAATATATACCATCGCTATATACAAAATGAGTATTATCTACTAAGTATTTATGTTGGCATGCTCTATTACAGCCATCCAAGGGTCTACTAGGAAATTTATAAGTGGGTTCAGGCTTAAAGTGATTTGTTAGCACAGGGAGTACATTTTTTTCACTTACAAACTCTAGCTTGAGGCATTGAACGTACTACACATCCATCAATGCAAACACTAGACACCTCACCAGGATTACAGACTAAGCCACTATCATGCCCACTAACACTAACAGCACATGCATTACCGAGACTAGGAGATTCAGGACTAGTGGGAGGAACAAGTGCAGAGAGAGATGATGCTGACACTACGTTCGACTCAGCTGTCTTGATCTCTGAAAATGATGACTGGATGGATGGCATATTGATAGCCTCAACATCGACAAGTGATGACTTATGGGAGGTGGAAACCGCCAAAATTACCTCTCTTTTTTTGAGAGGGGGTGCTTTTCGAGCAGAGGGGGTACTTTCGACATGCAACAGGGGTGACTTTTTTTTGAGAGGGGGTGCTTTTCGAGCAGAGGGGGTACTTTCGACGTGCAACAGGGGTGACTTTTTTTTTTTGAGAGGGGGTGCTTTTCGAGCAGAGGGGGTACTTTCGACGTGCAACAGGGGTGACTTTTTTTGAGAGGGGGTGCTTTTCGAGCAGAGGGGGTACTTCTGACGTGCAACATGGCCTTTTTTGAGAGGGGGTGCTTTTCGAGCAGAGGGGGTACTTCTGACATGCAACGGGGGGTTCTTACATGCATGCAACAGGTTGTGCTATAATTATACTGCCTAAGTATTATTATTGATTGGGTATGGGGCGTGGTTTTAAACGGCACGTTTGGGAGGTGTGGTTTTAAGCTGTTCATCGTCCACACCACGGGAAGAATGACGAGTTTCCATGCAAGCACTTAGAATAGGGAAGATGAGTTTGTGGTGTATGCAAGCACTAAGAAGAGTTATTACTCGCATTCATGTATTTCATGACGGGAGGTACTCTCCTGAATTACTAGACTATTGTGTACTAACACTAGAGTTAGTTTATAGAGAATTTTTGGTGAAGAACTACTCTTCTGGTTTAGCTGACTTTGAGGAGGAAGCTTCCCAGTGTGTGTTGACTGCCCTCAGAAAGTTGTCACACATGAAGGAAATTACTGAAAATTCATTGTCTGACTACCACCCTCCAATGATGTGTTTAGGAACAGTTGGCCGACCACGATTTGTCATCTCCAGGCAACAATTAGAGTTCCTGGTTGAAAATAACTTTACAGTGCCACAAATGTCTCTGATACTTGGTGTTTCAAGTAGAACTATAGAAAGAAGGCTGAGTGAAAATGGAATTTATATTAGAGCCAGATATGCTGATCTCACAGATGCTGAACTACATAGAATTGTTTCTGAGATTCAGGAAGAGTATCCTTCTTGCGGTAACCAACAGATGAGAGGACATCTCCTTTCTCTTGGATATCGAATTCAGCAACATAGAATTCGTGAGGCTCAACGTACAGTAGATCCTGAAGGTTGTATAATGAGACAGTTACATGTCATCAATAGACGAACCTACAATGTTCCTTCACCTCGATCACTGTGGCATGTTGATAGTAACCATAAGCTTATAAGGTAGGTGCCAGAGGTATATATCATTTATTATAATCCATAATTCTACATTTTAGGTGGAAGTTGGTCATACATGGTTGCATTGATGGTTATAGTAGATGTGTTATATATGTTTCATGTCATGATAACAACAGATCCCAAACAGTTTTGAACCTATTTTTGGAGGGAGTACAGGAATTTGGGCTACCCAGTAGAGTGCGTTCAGACAGAGGAGGAGAAAATGTCAAAATAGCTCAATATATGTTGGAACATCCATTTAGAGGCCCTAATCGTGGGAGCTTTATCACTGGACGAAGTGTGCATAATCAACGAATTGAAAGGCTATGGCGAGATGTATTCTCTCAATGCATAGTTCTTTTTTATCGCTTATTTTCTTACATGGAAGCCAATGGTATTCTTGATGTGGATAATGAAATTCACATGTTTTGTCACCATTACACTTTCATTGCACGTATCAATCGAGCTCTGGCTGGATTTAAGTCTGCATGGAACAACCATCCATTGTCAACTCAAGGTTCCCTTTCTCCTAATCAACTGTGGATAATTGGTTTGGCAAGGTCAAATATAAGAGATGAACCGCAAACTGAGGTATCTATATTTGTATGTAGAGTTCCCTATAATGCTATTCTGTAATTCTCATACATAATCTTCTATATTGCGTGAAATTCAGCCCAAAATTCTTGTTAAAAATAAGTATATAAGTCTGTGCATCACGTCCTGTTAACATTGACTCATTGTTGAGTTAGTGCTAAGTGATATATATAGTGCATGTCCATTATTATATGCAAGTCATTTATAGTTTGCAGCTCTATGCTGAGTGTTTAGTCTTTGACAAAACTAGTCAATGACAAATAAACTCAGCAATCCAACCCCCAAAATACTTCCAGTTTGACAGCATTATAGATTTTGATACTTTACCCTACCTAAAATGCTCCAACAAAAAATGCAAACCAACCCTACTTGTATGCATCTGATAGAAGTCTTTTAAGGGAGGAAAATAGCTTTTTTACACACAGATGTTTGGATATTTAGCTGTTCCTTTAGGATTTTTTTATTACACATCTATTGTTTTTAGGATGATGCTCAGCTATATGGTATTGATTGGGATGGTCCCATTTCAATTGATCCTGATGAACCAGATTCTGTTATAGTTCAACCACCTTATTGTCCCCTATCAGAAGAAGATTATTCTGAGCTGTCTCAAACAATATCACCTTTAGGAGACAGTCATAACCATGGAATAGACATATATCTTGCTACACTCTCATATGTGTGTGCTCATTTGTAATTAAACTTTACCATGAACATTTTTTTTTGTAACAATGCTTAATGACACCCTGAACATTGAAAATCAAATGATGAATGGTACATACATACATAGAATGATAACGGCCTTAGTGAATCATGACAATCCAAATCCACCATGACAGAGGAAACCAATTTCCATAGCATTTTTGAATGATTTATAGTCTGAATGATACATGGTGGGCAAGGTCAATTGTACAGCACATGTAGAGGAGGTTGGGTAAATATTTGTTGAATTAAAATTGATTTCAGGAGGGGATGGAAATCCTAAAGGCGGCACTTCCTCTGATCCCGAGAAAAAACTAACTATGCTGGAAAGTGTCACAACTCCTATAGCAAAGAATGAAATCAAAGTTTTGAAAACAGTATTGATTGAACATCCTGAGAATTGTTAGTATACAAGCGCCATTATTGATTTACCTTCATCTGAATCTTCTTCAGTACATGTTACTGAATAAAGAATATTTGATTTCATAATTAAAGTAACACATACACACTAAGTATTGTACCTCTTTCACATTCATCTAAGTATTCAATAAAGTGCATGTATGTTGCCTCCTCCTTCTGGCAAGCAGATGAACCTTTCTCAGAAAATGCAACTGAAAATATCTTGCGGATGTCATCTGTGTGAGAAAATAATAAAGCAGACTACAAATTATGCTCAGAGACAACTGATCTATGGTAAATAGACTATGGGACTATGGTACTACTGGTATTGTCAAGAATCCATTTTTAGATACTTTTCAGCAATAAGTGTATCTACTGTGTACTTGCTTAATCAGCAATGAATGTGTGAGTAAGTTGAATTTTGTGAGAGTCTATGCTGCATGGTAGACAGCTATAAGAACACAATAGAACCATTAAATCTCTAAGCAGATGATGCATAAATAACACTATAGACATTCTCACAAAATGACTTAAACAGGTTGAACAGCAAGAGGATTATTACCAGAGCTGAGCTTTTTTGCTATTTGACTGAAGAATGGCCTCAAAATGTTGGGATGTTCTCTAATAGCACTTAGCACACCTAGAGCCTTCAATCCCTCGATAAATTGATCTAGCTCTGCTTTGCACTGTAGCAGTGTATGTTGCAAAGTAATAGCTTGAACCATGTCTGTTATATCATCATTTGCAAAAGGTTTAATGAATCCACTCCCTTCCAGTAATCCAAAATGTTTTTGAGCAATTTCTTGAACTTCATTGGTTTTAGCATTAGTTATCTACAGTTAATAATAATAATAATAATAATAATAATAATAATAATAATAATAATAATAATAATAATAATAATAAACTGACAATTATATTATTAATATAATACCTCACTAATAGCTTCCCTTACGGCTAAATCTGGAACCTCATCCACACTGGCCACAATTTCAGATATGGACATGCCACTAACGTAATTAAATACTGACTGAGATAAAATGTGGAACCCAGCACCACCCTGAACTAGAGCCATAGCAGCTAAATTTCCAATCTTGATAAATACACCATTCTAAAAATATAAAACATTATTATTGTTAAATTATCATTGCATAGGGCTAGGGATCCCCTAACATAAGGGTAAGAAGCAGGGAGGTAATTGCTCACATAGATTTTGGATATTGATACATGAACATAATAGTAGTCTATTCAGTGCTGGAGGTGGAGGGTTTTAAGGTTTCTGAGTCTGAGATCACAATAGAAGAATAGGCTTATGTAAACTGTCATTTCCACATGCACATTTTAATAGTTAATGTGTACACTAGGCTTAGGTAGATTATGCTGGCATAATTTTAGGAATAATAGAGACTGCCTGGAATCAAGCATAATGCTAGAATAATGGGACACATTTTGGGAATAATTTGAGCTCTTTTTGCACCTGGTCATTGTACAGCTAATTTTGAAGTCCTCGGAGTGGTCCTGATGGAAATGGATCTACTCCATTAATTCCATTAGTGGTTTCATGAACTATTGGTGACTATACAGTGATTGAGCATGTGATCAGCCATGTGGCATGTTTCAGTTTTTTGGTAGTGTCAAAAATGGCTTCTAGTTCACTGAAGGCCACTTTTGGAGATCAGCAGGGACAAACTTTACAGGACTATGTAGAAACATCAGTTTAACAAACGATAACTGTTCTTTTAAAGAAGAATAATCAATAATGTTGTGAGAATAATGGGTGAATTAGCAAGAACAATGGGCAACTTTTTTTAGCATTGCAGAATAGAATAATGGGGGAAATTTTGAGCATAATCTACCTAAGCCTAGTGTACACAATGACAAAACCACAAAGACACCTGCCTATCTGGCCTCACACTTGTAATAAGAATTAATTAAAACAATGTTCGAAGTGACTAGGGATGAGTAAATTATGCTTTTTTTAACCTATTATGCTATGCTCTGATTCCTGAACTTTCACCTATTATGCTTTTTAAAATGTGCCTATTATTCCTCAATATTATGCTGCAATAAACTATAATTATATATATATAATACAAAAGTGGGAGTTGTATTGTAGTATAATGGAGGCTTCAACATAGTCCTCTAAATAGGCCTGAGTACAATATGCTTTTAATTATGCTATGCTCCTATTCTCCTTATATTGCCTATTATTCTTTACCATTATTCCCTAAAATTCCCCATTATTCTTACATTAGGAGTGTTGTACTGTAGCATGTCTCTACATAGTCTTCTAAGCAGCCTTGCTGCTGTTCATTAAAAGTGTTGTTCAAAAGTAAAAATACTCTTTCTGAAGCAGCTGATGAAGGTTTTATCAGTAAAATCATTCTGGACCAGTGAGGGTGCTCACCAGCATGCACACTCCACCACTTTATAGTTAGAGTTATCAGAATTGAGCTGGGAAGCTTTAGCAAGATAGCTAGCTAATTCATCTTTCAGATTGGATAACAGAATTATCTACAAAAGGGAAAAGTTTATCAAGGTCAGACACTGTTGACTGAATTTCATGTATTCTGATGGGTAAAAACTGCCTTAAAAGTGAGACCACTCTAGGTTCTTGAACTTCTAAATCATTATCTATGCGACTGGCATGTCACATGTGATGTGACTATTGAGCTGAGATAGCTAGCTATATGTACTAGGTGTGTAGGTGACCAGTCATGCATGACATCAATATGCTGCCTGCCCTGAGCTGAGAACAATAGTTGAAACTTCTGACCTATTATGCTTCAATTATGCCCCTTTTAAGATTATGCCCAAATGGAGCTTATTATGCCAAAAGTTGTCAGGCCTAGGCTCCAGTAAATCATGCCGGGCATAATTGGAGCATAATAGGCTCAACCATTATGCTGGGCATAATGGAGCATAATAGGGAGCTTCAACCATTATGGTTGGCATAGTTTGGAATTGATCATTTTACTGACTAGTACATGGCCTAAGTGCATGTTGTAGCTAGTTAGCTGAATTAATCCTGTGGAGTTTTCCTGCTCTACTACTTCTAATCCTGAGATTGAGAGTAGTAGCAGCAGTGAATCATAGAGTGAGAGTTCTTTAGTTCAACAAAAAAAGGACTGCTTCATTGCTAAGTAGATTAAGAGTCCCAACTAAGTCTGATTTGTGTTGAAAAAGGAAGATACTGACTCAATTTGTTCATAAAAAGTAGGGCATAATGGGTAGAATTCAGAGCATAATAAGGTTAGATTTTGAGCAATGCTCCAAAGCATAATGGGCAAAAATTTGAGCATAATTTACTGGACTCTACTCAGGGCTACCTCTAAAGTATTTTGCTGACCACAACCATTTTCCAACCTGTTAATTATTAAATTTAATTAAAACCCATTCAGTCTATGTGGTGCAGTAGTAGGACCACAGCACCCTGACCCACAGCACACTTGACACATGCAGACTATAATAATTTATTGGCTGAACAAGATACCTTGGTAAACACTAAACAGTATTATAGACTACACACCATTTGCCAATGAAAAAAAAAAAAAAAAAGCCTATTATGCTCAATTATGCCCTGAAAGGGATTATGCTCCAATGTAGCCTATTATGCTAAAAGAATAGCTTCTCTTAATACATCCAGTTAATGGTTTATATTTTAGGTCATGGTCACATTAGCTTATTACCTGCAATGCAACTGAATTGTGTCTGAATGTACCACATGTCATGTATTCACCAGCTACATCTTTAGAGACCAGAGTAAAAAACTCCCTGGTAAGGCCACCTGTATCTTGTCCTTCTTCTCCCAAAAATTCCACCTATAAGAATTTAAGATAAACTTAACATTTTTGGTCACAATTGCAAAGATAGCTTGCAGCAATATTAATCAAAAAAGAAAAACAAAAAATTTACAAGCTACCTTTGAAATTGCCCCAGTTTCATTGTACTTAGTCAACTGTCATGCTTTAGTCTTGCAAGATCACTATACCTGGATATTTTTAGCTGGAGAGAAATTAATACTCGTTGTCCTTTTTATTGCATCCTTTATGCAATATCCTCTTCTTATTACAAATGTGAAGCTCTCATTTTTATTAAGAAACCTCTGTAGGTTCTGGATAATTTCACTACAACTAGAAATGAAAAGTAGTAATGTTAGTTTCAAAATGAGACTATTAAATACCTAGGTTGACTCGTTGGTATTGAATCTTTACTAGACAGTTTTATAGATTCAATAATTGCTTTTTCAATATCACTATCTGACTGTAGAGTTGTAAAAAAAAATGTTATTGTAGGTTAAATATAAGCAGATGTGCCTTACATCAGTAATGTCACATATTTTTTCGTCTATCAAAATTGGATCTGTTTTCGAATTGCTACTGTCATCAGGAGTAGGAGGTTTACTGGGTCCCCACTCATTTATAAAATCAGGGTCTGGGTCCCAACCACTCCTGAATTAAACAAAAAGTGACAATTACAAGAATTAGCTAGTGTCATAATACCTTTTTGCTGATACACATTTAGCCAAATGATCCTTGAGGAGATTCATGGAGAGAACTTCGCCACAGTCAAGACACTCTTGCTGAACATTCTTACTGGATTCCTACATGATACATACCATGGAATAAAAATTAATATTAATTGCAATCATTCATCCTGTCAACTCTCCCACTCCATTCATGTGGCACATGCATACAAATACCTAAAACTACTTACACTCTCAATAATAGAAAGGTCCAAATTTTTCTGTAATGGCCGAATATAAATTTTTGCAGAACTAACCACTGCCTTCAAGTATTCGACTGTATATCCAGCAGGAGGAACATCAATTAAAACAAGGTTCCTTTCCCCCTTGTCACCACATCTTAATAATTCATACCCTCCAGCTTTTAATAGCTTTGGAAAATAATCTAACAGCTGATCACAGAGCTCCTTGGCATCTGAATGAAAATAGAGAGAAAGTTTCTTTTCTCCAAGGCCTGCTAAGGCCAGAGCAGTCTTTTGTCCATGATCCGGAACATAACTATTAATAATCACAATCAAAACTCATAATTACCATGATCATTCAATACCATACCTTTGCATTTTTCTTGCCAAACAGCAAAAATTGTGGGTCCACATTTGGAGCTTTTTCTTCTTATTATTCTTCCTTCTGCTCCCTTCTGGAGGACGCCTTTTAGTGGCTGTCCAGTTAAACAGCTTATTCATTTCAGATGTACTTGCTCTATAAGGGCTGCAGATTGATAAAGAGTCAGAAGGTCCACTCATCGCCCTAGAGACTGAAGGTCTGCAGATCGATAAAGAGTCAGAAGGTCCACTCATCGCCCTAGAGACAGAAGGACTGGCAGGCCTGCCCTCTAACCTCTCAACAGCTTTTAACAGAAGATCTGTGGCTTGTATAACCTGACTCCTTAGGTTTGTGTCCTGCTCCATCATGGTCAGAAATAAACTGAATTTACTCCACTTGCTTAGTATAGTGCGCATGCGTAATTAGCTTTACAATAATAACGTTCCCTTTCCTGATGGCTGTCTGCGAACTACCCCCTCTTTGCTCGAAAAGCACCCCTCTCAAAAAAAAACAGCCACCACTGTTGCATGTCAGAAGCACCCCCTCTCAAAAAAGCTACCCCTGTTGCACGTCAGAAGTACCCCCTCTGCTGGAAAAGCACCCCCTCTCAAAAAAAAAAGTCACCCCTGTTGCACGTCGAAAGTACCCCTCTGCTCGAAAAGCACCCCCTCTCAAAAAAAGTCACCCCTGTTGCACGTCGAAAGTACCCCCTCTGCTCGAAAAGCACCCCCTCTCAAAAAAAAAAGTCACCCCTGTTGCACGTCGAAAGTACCCCCTCTGCTCGAAAAGCACCCCCTCTCAAAAAAAAGTCACCCCTGTTGCACGTCGAAAGTACCCCCTCTGCTCGAAAAGCACCCCCTCTCAAAAAAAAAAAAGTCACCCCTGTTGCACGTCGAAAGTACCCCCTCTGCTCGAAAAGCACCCCCTCTCAAAAAAAAGTCACCCCTGTTGCATGTCGAAAGTACCCCCTCTGCTCGAAAAGCACCCCCTCTCAAAAAAAGAGAGGTAATTTTGGCGGTTTCCACCTCCCATAATGACTGAATTGGTGGCATCTCGATCCCACTAGAGTGAGGCAACAGAATTTCCTCACCACGTTCAGGGCCAGCAGATCCTGATGGTTAGGGGGAACTAGTGGCTTCACTTGTCTTCCGACATTTGCTATAACCAAAAACCAAACAAGTTTCAACCAGTGCAGTGCTCTCTACACTAGTTGCATTTAGCTAGATCACTGACTCTAGTCATACAGACACGTTAAGACTTACACTGATTGAGAAAAGAATGAATCAAGCTTCCTTTGACGACTCTGAGACATGACAACAACTGGCAGTAAAACAGTATAGCACAAGGAAAAACGCTATGTCAGCAAAAAAATTATTAATGAAAATGTCCATGTGACTAGACTAATAAAACTGGCTGCTGCTATGGCAACAGGCCAGCTGGCTAGGTACAAAGTACAAGTCTACTATCGATGATGACTGAGTCTTGAGATCTGCTTTGTAGTGTGGGAGATCTGGAGTTCCGAGGACTTCTAACAGGTATTGAAGAGCTTTGGTAGTTAGAAAAAAGGGGGGTTCGAACGAATGTAGTCGAACCCCCTCTGGATCCGCCCCTGTGTTGCTACTTCTGCTCCCACAACTGATGTCACTGTAGATTATTTGGACCTAACTATAGAAGAAAGATGCTAGCTATATACCAAACATTAGTATAAACAACCACTAATTTTATTGAACTTGACCACACTTCGCATAATACGCACTTTCAGCTTTTTGACCGTTTGACCTTTTCTGCAATGACGTCACTCACATGGATCGGGCGGCGGGTCGGGTGAACACGTAGTGAATCCCATTCCGAAATGCCCCGACTTACGGTACCTTACCACTTTCCCTATACGAATGCTATTCGAATTCCCGTTGCAAGGACTTTAACACAGCATGAGTAGGGTCTGCAACACAAAAAATGAAGATTCAAGAATCCAATTCTCCACAGTTCCAACAATATGAACTCATTAGGTGAATGTCAAATCCAACACAAATTTGTACCCTGCAGTCTTCTTCAGCTCCGCAGGCTAAAAAATTAGTTCCAGCTTTTCGCGTAATTAGATTGAGGTCCACCCTCCAAAATATAAAAAATCTTATCTTGGTCTAAATGATGCCCAGTGCTTCTTCTGTCCACTGGCTGTGTGTGTAAGTGTTAAATAGTGATGCTTTGGCGTGCTAAGTAGAGCTAAATCCCTTGTACTTTGGTCAGTCATCCAAAAGCGGGCAATTTCTGTGGTTTGTATGGGCCCAATTTTCCTGCAGAGCAAGGTAGTTTTCCCCTCGCATCATTTATAGTTAGGGGGAGGCCTTGCTTGTGCGTGACCATAGTTAGAGCCGGGTCTATTGTTTTTTGCCATCAGAGATGCAAGTGCAAAGCAGTGTAAGGCACGCTGAGGTAATCTTTGATGGATTCTAGAGTTGCTAGAACTGTATCCTGATGGCTAATAGATGGAACATGCTGTAAACTTATGTCTACTTGGAAATATAGGTTGGGAGTTTAGGCAGGAAATTACTGTCTCATGGCCACTAGAACAAGATCAGGTAAAGAAGCGTCCTAACCATTAAAATCTAGCTCACCAATACCTTTTGCATGATGTAGGTGATAGAACACCTACATACGGTGAATTGATTGACCTTCTTGACGATTCCGAAAAGAATTGTTCATTGAGTGATAATGTGTCGGACATCCTTTACTCCAAATTCAAAGATACCTATCCTGGAATAAGCATTGGACGTTGCAAACGATTTCATGCAACTGTGATGCGCATTGCTGCTCCAACGAGGTCATCATTAAGGGGTCCCAGTAAGCTCTGTGGTTCGCCGCTCACATGCTATCGAAAAAAGAAGTGGATTCCTCGTATCCGAAACCCGGGTAAGCAATTCTCAGCAGTTATTAACAGGATTTTTTTAGAAAATGAATTTGGAGGGGAGGGGAGAGGAATAGGGGCAGGTTGTTGAACTTGAATCTAGTTCACACTGTTGTCTATTTCAGGAGGCAACACTATTTCAGGGGGTTCCCTCCCTCCCTAACCTGGATGATAGACCCTTCCCCCTTATCCTACAGGTCCACCTGACAGAGTTCCATTCCCTGATGAACTTTATTATTACGGTCTGAATGAGAAGTTACTGGCCAAAGTTTTCCATTATGTGCAAGCTCAAAAGAAGGGTTCTCTTCCTTGGAGCGTACGAGGAGTTCCCAGCATGTTGTTTTATCAGCAGTTGCATCGCTACATGAAGAAATGGCCTCTAAGTTCCTCTTCAACAAAGACGGCAATTGGAAAGTTGAAAGATCAGAAAAGAGCTGAACAAAGGAGAGATAAGCTTATTCAAGTGCATACACAAAGACAGGCACTTCTTCAAAGAGCACAGGTAGAAAAAGATAAGCTCTTAGAGGAGCATCTGATTACATCAGAAGAACTACATCAATCTATTTCAGACATTGATAAGGAGCAGATCAGTATCTCCAAGAAGAAGAAGAAAAAAATTACTTTGTTGAAAACCCAAGTGAATATAAGAAAGAAGTTACTTAAAGAAAAAATTCAAATTACTTTTAGTCAGTCCCGAAAACAACTTCCAATCAATGACCTTGTTAAGGAATTGGCTGAACATATAGCTGCAAACAGCTTGCCTCCAGAATACTCAGCTTTGATCAGTAACCCTTTTTTATTAGTTGGCAAATCCATTAGTCACAAGTTTTAACTGGAAGAGACATGTGAAGAGAAATGGTACAGATTAGTGACTAAACTATATGAAATAGCATATGACGAAGAAGATGAGTCATGTCATTTTGATTTGACACAGGACTTGATAATGGGCAACTTACAAATCATGTAATTATTATTTTTTTTGTATACATAATTATAACTTGGCTAACTTTTCAGCTACCATATATAATGGTTCTGGCCTGATCTATAACCGATGCTTCCTCTCATAAGAAGCACATCACATTAGGATAGACATTATACCCTGGAACTTTGCTTCACTGTCCTGTGCAATGACTGTGCATTATCTAACCATAGTACTACAAATTGTATCTTCTAGTGGGTGGTTTGTTTCATGTGAGCATGCATAGCAACTAACTACAGGGTTGTGCAGAATATCCTTGCAACAATAAGTACAAAGCAGGAGTATGGCAACAAGTGGTTAGTAACAATGCAATAGGTAGAAGTTAAGCAATAACTTCCATGAATGAAACATGAAAGCAACCCTGTCCTCCCTTCACACAATGGAATGTTTGGGTGGAGGTGTAACTACTATGAAAATTAGAACTGTTCCATACCTAAAGGTACTGACCAACAAATATTCTTATTACAAGTCAAAAATCAATAGCAACAACCAAGTAATGAACTACTGACAGCTATAGATCATCCATTATCGTATATATACTCTTCATGATGCTTTCTAAAGTTTGATGTGCATGGTCTAATTATCTTTTCATCATATTGAAATTTATGGTCAACTTCTGCACACATTCACTACATTGCTTGACTTCCTTTTGCAAGGCTTTTACTTCAGTATCTTCCAAGCCGTACTTCATTGTTGCAGAGGGAGGCTGTTTTGACCCAACAGTTCACTCAATAAATCGGTAAGCATTGTCAGGCTGATAACCTTTATCCTGCAAATTCTTATCGATGGCGATGTAAACCTTTCCAATTGCCGTCTTTGTTGAAGAGAAACTTAGAGGCCATTTCTTCATGTAGCGATGCAACTGCTGATAAAACAACATGCTGGGAACTCCTCGTACGCTCCAAGGAAGAGAACCCTTCTTTTGAGCTTGCACATAATGGAAAACTTTGGCCAGTAACTTCTCATTCAGACCGTAATAATAAAGTTCATCAGGGAATGGAACTCTGTCAGGTGGACCTGTAGGATAAGGGGGAAGGGTCTATCATCCAGGTTAGGGAGGGAGGGAACCCCCTGAAAGTGTTGCCTCCTGAAATAGACAACAGTGTGAACTAGATTCAAGTTCAACAACCTGCCCCTATTCCTCCCCCCTCCCCTCCAAATTCATTTTCTAAAAAAATCCTGTTAATAACTGCTGAGAATTGCTTACCCGGGTTTCGGATACGAGGAATCCACTTCTTTTTTCGATAGCATGTGAGCGGCGAACCACAGAGCTTACTGGGACCCCTTAATGATGACCTCGTTGGAGCAGCAATGCACATCACAGTTGCATGAAATCGTTTGCAACGTCCAATGCTTATTCCAGGATAGGTATCTTTGAATTTGGAGTAAAGGATGTCCGACACATTATCACTCAATGAACAATTCTTTTCGGAATCGTCAAGAAGGTCAATCAATTCACCGTATGTAGGTGTTCTATCACCTACATCATGCAAAAGGTATTGGTGAGCTAGATTTTAATGGTTAGGACGCTTCTTTACCTGATCTTGTTCTAGTGGCCATGAGACAGTAATTTCCTGCCTAAACTTCCAACCTATATTTCCAAGTAGACATAAGTTTACAGCATGTTCCATCTATTAGCCATCGGGATACAGTTCTAGCAACTCTAGAATCCATCAAAGATTACCTCAGCGTGCCTTACACTGCTTTGCACTTGCATCTCTGATGGCAAAAAACAATAGACCCGGCTCTAACTATGGTCACGCACAAGCAAGGCCTCCCCCTAACTATAAATGATGCGAGGGGAAAACTACCTTGCTCTGCAGGAAAATTGGGCCCATACAAACCACAGAAATTGCCCGCTTTTGGATGACTGACCAAAGTACAAGGGATTTAGCTCTACTTAGCACGCCAAAGCATCACTATTTAACACTTACACACACAGCCAGTGGACAGAAGAAGCACTGGGCATCATTTAGACCAAGATAAGATTTTTTATATTTTGGAGGGTGGACCTCAATCTAATTACGCGAAAAGCTGGAACTAATTTTTTAGCCTGCGGAGCTGAAGAAGACTGCAGGGTACAAATTTGTGTTGGATTTGACATTCACCTAATGAGTTCATATTGTTGGAACTGTGGAGAATTGGATTCTTGAATCTTCATTTTTTGTGTTGCAGACCCTAGCATGAGTAGCATGATGCTAGATAATCCTAAAACAGTGCATTTACAGAACTGGTGCAAAAAAATAAACCTGGTGATGACATCAGTCGTGTTGGTGCAGCTACTATGCAGTCCTGGATTAGCAGGTAATACGAAGTAGCTATATATGCAACCTCTTTTAGAGATAGCTTTACATGTAGTCGTGCCTACTGGCTAGTCAGAATATTCAGTTTTAATAATGTAGATTTAAACTACCAACAACTTATTTACACGTTATTCAGGCAGGCATTCTACCAAGCTTTCTAGATTTTCCATGTGAAGGAGAGGCCTTGGGTTTAAACTGCAGCATAATAGCCCCAAACTTTCCTGAGTCATCAATAATAATTGCAGTGTGTAGAATAATAATATGGAGGTTAGACATCTATTATTATAATAATACGCTTGTATGTGTACATAAGTGTCTGTCATGAGCTAATGTGCTAATGTCATACACCAAGTGCCAGTGTGTAGCAGGTACGTATATACTTGTTAGTAATAATAATTAGTTTGTTTAATTACGTAAGTACATTATCTGAAATAAGAGCTACCAATAATAGTGATATTCTCCCTGCTAAAGTAAATAGCAATAACTAAACTAAAAAAATATTCCTATTATTTATTATTCCTACACTAATGATTAGAATTATTATTCCTATTACACTTTAGTGACTGTACACTTCATAAATGAACCTGAAGATACCACCATTGAAGAAGGAGGAGTTGCTAAATTCAACTGCACCTATACAGGAACCACAGCTTTCCCATATTGGAGGATTAATGGTCGACTTTATTCCAGTGATTTGCTGCCCAGTGACCACTCATATTATAGACAGATATTAATAGTTCAAGATGTTCAGTTGTCAGACAATGGGACACAGTATCAATGTGTATTCATCAGCAAAAGGAGCAAGATAGCTACATTATATGTCGATCCTCTAAATGAATGTAAAAGAATTATATAACACTAATTATAGCTAATCAGCCATTAGCTACAGATAACATGGTTTTGATACTGTGTGTCCAAGTAAGCTATCATTCTGTTGAATTTCACTCTAATGTGCTTACATTTTGGCCTTTATAAATTGTTAAATCATGTAAATTAACATAATATTGCGGCATTTGTATAGGTACTCCTCATAACTTTGAAAATCTCACAACAATAATGAAAGGTAATATTAGACTCTACTGGTACCAATAATAGTATAGAATTTGTCTTCAATAGCTGATATCACATTATAGAATGCTTATTGGTGAGTCTTACAAAATTGTATTGTACTATACATATTATTGTTTTTATGATATTATACATAGATATCTCTCATGAACCTACTAGAATGCTTACCAGTGAGAATCCCACAACTTTAAATGGTGAATAATAACATCTACGTATATACTGTTAACAATCATTGTTTGCATTATTATATAGACGATACCTCTCATGAATCTACTAGGATGCTTACCAGTGAAAATCCCACAACAATTATAAATAGTGAGATATACTATAAAACTTGTAGCGATTATTATTTTCTCCTTATAGGTGATATTAATGGACATTCATGGATGATTAATGCCATCACTACTGCACTATTGAAAAAAGGTAATAAATTAAAATAATGTTTTCAAAAATAATATAATTAACTAAATATTGTATTAGTGTTTTATAGTTTTGTAATAATCATCGGATTCTGTCTCTTAGCAACGATAGTAGTATGTCTACTGGTGGTATTACATCATGCAATAATCCCTAGAATAAGGAGGATCAAGCAGAAAGATGTGAATGAGGTATACCCATTATGGATTTTGCTCAAAAATTTGCTCCCAGGAAAATGTTCTATTAGCTATGCCCAACTTAAGTTCTATTGTAGTTACACTATGTTCCATAGTAATTAGAAAAATGTGTTGATATCAGCAGATTATGCCAAAATGGTGTCTAGTGTAAGGCATCAATTATCAACCATGTAACTTTATTCGAATCATAATTTTCCACCCATAATAGGTGATCTGATATTCTAACAAACTGCAGTAATTAGAGTGATGACTGACAAGTCTAGGCAACAAAAAATCATCAGAAACCGACAAGCACAAATCATATGGCAACAATAATCCTGAGAGGACTTTAGAATCAATGATCCTCTCAAGACATCTTACTTTGACTACTAGTTGTAATAATATCCATTAGCAAACTATTAATATTTTGTGCTGCTGTGCTGCATTTATTTATAGCCTTATCTTTATTTATTTTCAAGTATCTTAGTAACAGTATGAGAGTCTGTTTAGATGTTCAGTTTTGTCAGACATATATGTAGCTTTCTGCATAACTTCTTAAACTTTCCCAAGATATATATTGCATCCTTAATTATTAAAATTCTATTATATCATTGCAAGTTATAAAATATGTAGGTGAATAATCACCCACAAAAGAGAATCACAATCACAATACATTCATAATCCACAGATTTGTGCAACATATCCACTCTCTTTTTAGAACCCCAAAGACTAGGCAAACAGAACACACATTCTGATCACTAGCTTCACAGAGGGTTATTCAAGATGTAGTGGTGTCCCTTGCTTGAGAAGTAGCATGGCTTCTTCTAGAAGTAGTATGGCTTGTTTCAGAAGACCCTTTTCAGTCCAATTCTGAAGATGCAACTCAGCTTTCATTTCTTCTCTGCCTCCATTTCCATGGCCATCTATCTGCTTTACGCTCTTCATCAGATTTCCTCTTCATTTCAACTTCATTTTGCTGCTTCAGTTTCTATCTTCTCTCTCTTCCTGTTTTCTTTAGCTTCTAATTCATCTTGTTTTTTCTTCTCCTTGGCCTCCATAAGAGCTATAGCTTCCAAGTTATTAAGTACAAGTACACCATGGCCAGCTGAAGAATTTCGCTTGGGTTTAGGGGTAGAGGTTGTAGCTGAAACCTTGTATATATTATTACCATGACAATAATACAAGGTCATAATGTTGTTATAGTATTCACTGTTTGTGAGTTTTACCCTGAATGATGTCACCCTCCCCTCAGCAAAATTTCTAAAATTTGGTACTAATTATTGGTATAATTATTACTATAGAGTAAATTGCAAAATCAGAGGCTAGCTTGCAGATCCAGGTCAGAATCAGATCTTCTAGTATCTCCTTGGTTACATCTTCACACTTTCCATCTTGTGGCTCCTAGTACTGCTTACCAACAAGCTCTTCATATTTCATCAATGCTTACTTGTTTTGTGAGCTGTACTTCATGGCAACAGTGACTTCAATGAGGATTCTAACCCCCCTGCACCTGAGGTGACATGCTGTGGTGGGTGTCACAGTAACCAAGGCTCCACACAGTTACCACCTAATGACAGGAAATTATCTTGAAGGGGTGGAAGGAGGCTGGCATTCAAGAAACCATTGATGGTTCTACATTACATACACTTGAAGACCCATATCAGGCCATATTTTATTTTCTACTACATGTGATATTAAGTTTTGACTCATGTGACTATGAATTATATATACCATCTGCACTAAACATACATACCCACACACTGATCACACCATGTTTATCCAGTGGTGCCATAGATGTGATCCATAATTGTCCATGTTTAAATTTTGTATACAAACATCTGCATGTGGTTTTTTCAAGCATCCATCACAATATTCTGTCAAAGAATCAGTTGTCAAAAAAAAAAAAAAAACTTTGGAAAATCCATGGACTTGGACAGCCACAGATACTCTGACAGAAGGTATAACCATGTTTACATCCATGAATAATCTATGGATGCCTCTGTGAATAAATTGTTTATGAATCATTATTATACATCTGAACCAATTCAGCCACCCACACTGACAATATTCATGAGAGTCCTTTGGTGCCAAAATGTCAACCACAAATGCTAATTTTTTTTCTTGTTGTAAGCAGCCTCTAAGTGTTTATGTACCATCTATGTGTGTACACACACATAACCCTCCCCTCTCCCTACAAATCATCCAGTAATTGGATTGTTGATTAGATTATTGAAGATGGTGGCAAAATAAAGAGTGTAAACAAAAATTAATAAGGAAGAGAGAAATTCAGCAAAACTGTAATCCATGTATCTCCTAGTTGTCTGAAATGGTGATAGTTGAGCCTTGAAACAGTTAAACAGTAACCAATACAGTAGTGGGAGGGAAAAAAGGCATGGGTAGGGTCTGGTCATCACTATTGCTACAGTGCTTATATTTTAGTAATACATGTTAGCATGCAACAGAAAAATTGCTATAGTAGCTAATATTTATATTTTTGGGTATTATAACATCTCAGCTATTGTATAAATTGAGGTTCCATGAATATTATATACATTTCAAGGGAGAACCACTGCTGCTCTATATCCCTATACAATTTAAGAAGTATCATTTTCAACCGAGAGTGAGAAATAATCACAACAATTTTACCTATTCATCATGAGCTTCTAGTCTGTCACTGGAATACACTTTATAACTCTGACTGCTGCCATCTGAAATACATCACACAACAAAATCCCTAGCTGCATGCATACTCATAAACTAACACATTCCATCCAAGTAGACTGACTTAAATGTCATGCAATCAGTGAAGCCATTAACTCAGAGTATCTGACTTACCTTTCTCCTCCATGACCTGCTTTAAATGTTTTTCTTCTGCCTCTTCTATTGTCATACTCTTTACAGGGAATAGACAATTCACTATGAGCTCAATAGTACGATATTCAACAGCAGACCTTAGAGAAATGGAAACATGTATAGTGGAATTTTCTATTTAATACACATTGGAACAAATTAAAGTAGAGGGAGGAGTGTCCTAATTTCAGGAGGCGAAACTCTAATAATGTTAATACACAAGCTCCATATCCAAATTTAGTGAATGTGGTGTCCTCTTTTCAGGAAGTTGGAATAGAGGGATTCCACTGAACTAGAATGTCAGAACTAGACAATAGGCAAAATTTAAGGTCTGGTATAGGTGGTAGCTATATGAAATTCTAGATTGTGTAGAATAATATAGATATAGCTATGCTTTATCATGGTAAAATAGCATTCACTATAAGTTACATGCACATCTTGTGATACACCTCCTGAAGTGATGTCTGCACACCTTCAGACCCTGCAGAGCAAATGACCTTTACCTCGTATAGGGTGTATGTTACTAACAGATCAAGATGCCATCTATATAGGAAGAGAGGTTAAATGATGAAGTTCAAAGGTGAGACAGAAACTAAGAGGAAGGAGGGAGTTCAGACATAAGGAAGGGGTTAATTAAGGAAAGGAGGGAGTAAAGAGATAAGGTAGTTGGGGATTAATTAAAAGTAAAGTCCTTACAGTTGTTGTCCCTTTTCATCTATACCTCCTATTAATAGTGCTGTGCCAAACGGCCAACTCTAAAAGTGTTACAACAGAACTTTTAAAGGAAGAATCGAGAGATTCATAGAATTACAGCAACCATGAATCTTAACCTTAATCTTAATTCATTGTTGGTAATAATTAAATGTTTCTCTCTTCATATGCACATATTTATATATGCCTCACATGAAGTGTTGGGTTATGTTTTTAATGGAGATTAAATGCTCTGATGTGCTCCACCTCACAGTGGAATCTCTCTATTACAGACACTTGGACAAATTAAACTGTCTATGATTTCAGATGTTTAATACACAAGCTGTCACTTGGAACATTTCTAAGTGCCCTTATTAAAGAGGCAAATCATTAATTTTCATGAAATTAAAATGAGTAGTTCTGCTGTAATCCACCTTGCCGTGGCCCAACAGCCACGTGGTATTCAGCATATTTTTGACCTTCATATGCCTCTGTTGATGCAAGTGTGGATGTGACTTAAGATGCATTGATGTGAATGTACACATCCTTCAGGAGAACATTGATAATATAATGCTCTCTCTCTAGTATAGATTAATGCTTTAATGTGGCCTGAACCACTATTTCTTGACTCATTATCCTACAAAATACTACATACCTCTATTCAATGAATACTATAGCAGTTATTTAGCCAAATGAGTGGGTAGTAGGTTCACTGAGATTGCCACCCTACTCTCTTAAACTGCCACCTTACTCTTAGACAGCCACACTGCTCTCTAAGACAGTCACCCTGATATCTGACAAAACGACTAGGTTCTTACCATTGGTTTCTCGTCATTATCCTCTCTAAACATCATGACAAGGTTGAAACAGACTGAGTCACACTCTCTACAGACCCAACGATTCTGACCTACTTTAGAATTTCCCTTCTACCTCCTCTATTGTCACACTCTACAGGAAATAGGTGAAGTGTGAACTCAATAGTACAATATTCAACAGCAGAGCTTAGAGTAATCAGAATATGGAAACATGAATTTTTCTATTTCATATATACACATTGAGATGAAGTAAAGTGATCTGAGGTAGCTATCCTATTTCAGGGGGTAAAGTTCTATTAATGTAAGCTGTGTCCTTAACACAGAGGTGTCCTTATTTCAGGGGTTACTGAGTAAATGAACGAGGGGGATCTGTTTAGACATTAGATTTGGTGGGTGGATGTGTCTATTATAGCTATGAATATTATCCACCTATGGTAAACTAATAAAATGTAGGATTCACACATAGGTATAGAGTTACATAAACACCTTGTGATTCACCTCCTGAAGTGACATCTGAATACCTTCAGACTCTAGGCCAATGGTCTTTACCTAGTGCAGAGTGTTTGTACCTAAAGGGTCAAGGTGCCACCTATATAGGAAGAGAAGGGATTAAATGATGAGGTACAGGAGTGAGAAAGAAGAGATAGTTGAGGGAAAAGGAGCTAAGGTATAAAGAAGTAAGGGGTAAAGTTTTTACAGTCCTGGTCCCTTTTCATCCATACCAGTGCTGGTCCACTTTAAAAGTAAGACAGTGCTTTCCCTAAGCATAATGGGCCATTAATCTTGGTATAGGTGAGCCTCTTCTGAACTTCCACTTCATTACAATAATACACCTTTATTCACAGGGCTTTATAACCCAAGGAGGGAGAGGCTTAAGATGTAAAACATGCGATAATTAAGAAAGGAAGAAAGAAGAAAAATTCAGCAAAACTATATTATGTCTGAGATGTTGATGGGTTCTGCATAGCTAGTTGAGCCTTGAAACAGTCAACATCAATAATAATACATTGGGAGAGAAATGGGGTAAATGATGAAGTACAAGAGTGAGATAGGGATAGTTGAGGGGAAAGGAGTTAGGTTGGGGGTAAATAGTCCTTACAGTTCATCCATACAGTGTTAGAACAGAACACTTAAAGGAAAGATCAAAGATTCATAGCCTTGCTGAAGTAAGCAGCAACCATGAATCTTAATTTCAACTAAATTCATTGTTTATCTAAAGACAAACTAAATATTTCCCTCTTCACCCACCATGAAGATGGAACACACACACCTGCACACACAGACATATATTATTCACCTACACACACAAAAAAATTATTATTCATGAATGCTTCACATGAAGTGCTGAGGTATAATAAGACATGTTTCTTTAATGTAGGTAAGTAAAATGGAGATTAAACACTCTGATGTGGTTTGAAACTCCACCTCAATACAGTGGAATTCCTCTATTATAGATACCCTGGGAAAATTAAACTGTCCTGAATAGAGAGGTGGTCTATTTCAGGGAGTTAATTTCTACTAATGTAAATACCTAAGCTGTCACTTGGAATATTTCTAAGTGTCCTTAATAAAGAGGTGCATCATTTCAGGGAGTTAGAATAGAGTAGTTCCACTTAAACAGTTCACTTTGATGGATGTGTGGGTATGGCTTAAGATGCACTGATGTGAGCATGAAACTCACATCCTTGAGGAGTACATTAGTGATATAGTATATACTCTCACTCTAGAATAATAGAATCATTTGCCCTTAAGCAAATAAATAATAATATGCTTTGATGTATTCTGAAACACTATTTCTTGATTCACTACTGTACACTAAATATTATAGTGAGTAGAAACTCCCACCCTGTTCTCTCAGACTGTTGATCACCCTGCTCTCTGAGAAAACTACTAGGTTCTCACCATTGGTTTCTCAGTGTTTCATCATCATCCTCTCCAAATATCATGGGAAGGTTAGAGAGAGACTGAGTTACACTCTTCACAAACATAGGTTCTTTGTAATGATTCTGAGCATCTACATGAGCACAGTCAACCATGGTACTACGAGAGCACAGCCTAAGTGGATAAAGAGTGTAAGATCCTGTCACACTCCATATTATTACCTGTAAGTACAACAATAACTCTATGAAATATTCTATGTTGTGCAGAACTCATGATTTTTTCAGCAACTTAAGTTTTCAACTAATAACCCACTAATTCAAAAATTACACAGAGATCATTGTCCCGAGGCCAAACTTAGAGTTTTCTCTGTACTATAGTTAATGTGTTAATTACAGAAGAGTACATCAGAATTTGGAAAAGGGTAGTCAAACAAATAAACATGATATTATATACATAAATTGGTGTTTATTGATGTGAGAACATTTTACCAAAACTCAATCTCACCAACCTGACTATCAATTTCCAGATTTTCTCAATGTTGTAGGGTTCGAAAGTGATCCTTTTCTACACAGCTAAAGCCGCACACCCTGTATCCCAACACAAAGCACTCCTTAAAATACACATGGAATTAAAATCTCACCTTGATGGCTACACTAACTAGCATTAATTATACTCCACTTGAAATAGTCATCCCTCGGAGGGGGAGGGGGGGTATTTACACCCCTGTGATGTTCTTTTATTCCCATCACATCATTTAAACACCTGTCATATACAGAAGATCTTGTAGCATACCCACCCCCTTGGTCGTCAAAATAACGTGGGCGGGGCTTGTAGAATGCGCTAAGTTACAAAAGAACCTAGATTATTATAGAGACCATAATACTCATGACTATATACCAAAGTAAAGGGTTTCTATCTAACAGCAATTGAACCACATTTACAAGGGAGAAACCACTGCTACTTTATAATCCTACAATGTCCTTCCTTCTTTTTACCATTTTCAACTGAGTGAGAAACAATCACAATTGAATAATGCAATATTGTGAGTTTGCTATCTATCAGTGCTTCATGTCTTCATCCTGGCTAAGATGGCTTCTAGTCTGTCACTGGAATACACTTCATATTTCCCTCCAACTCTGACTGCTGCCTACTGAAAAACATCATACAACAAAATCACTAGCTACATACTGTTCAACTAATCCACTCTATCCATGTAGACTGGCTGAGGGTCATGCAATCAATAACTCAAGAGTATCTGACTTACCTCCACATTAGAGGCAGTTAGTTTCTCCTCCATGACCTGCTTCAGAATGGTGAGAAGTTTCTCTTCTGCCTAATCTATAGTCATACTCTATAGGGAAAAGGTGAGCTCAATAGTACAATATTCAACAGCAGAGCTTAGAGAAGTCAAAATATGGAAACAAGTATAGTGGAATTTTTCTATTTGGAGCAAATTAAAGTGTCCTTAATGCAGAAGGTGTCCTTATCAGATAGAGGGGTTACACTATTAGACAACAGACAGCAAACAGCATGGATGAAAGTTAGCTTTAGGCTACAAAATTAAATGTACATGAAATAAAATAAAAATTGAAGGTCTGGAGAGAAGATCTAGAAGCAAAGGGTTAGGTATGAAATTCTAGATTGTGTGGATGCACACAGTCATGGCACATAGCTAGCTATGCTTACCATGGTAACAGTATTCACACATAGCTATAGATTTACATGCATACCTTGTGATATACCTCCTGAAGTGATGTCTGAGCACCTTCAGACCCTGAACCAATGGCCTTTGCCTCGTACAGGGTGTATGTGCCCGATGGAGCAAGGTGCCACCTATATAGGAAGAGAGGGGTTAAATGATGAGGTTAAAAGGTGAGACAGAAGTTAAGAGGAAGGAGTGAGTTAAGGATCAAGGAAGTAGGGGGTTAATTAAGAGATAGTTGAGGAAAGAGGGAGTTAAGGAATAAGGTAGTTGGGGGTTGATTAAAGGTAAAGCCTTTACAGTTGTGGTGTTTTTTCATCTTTACCTCCTATTAATAGTGCTCACATGAAGTGTTTGGTTATGCCTTAAATGGAGATTAAATGCTCTGATGTGCTCCACCTCAACAGTGGGATCTCTATAATATTTCAGACACTTGGACAAATATGATTTCAGGGGTTTCTATTAATGTTTAATACATAAGCTGTCACTCGGAACATTTCTAAGTGCCCTTATTAAAGAGGTATATCGTTTCAGGGAGTTAAAATAGAGTAGTTTCACTGTAAACAATTCGCTATGATGTAAGTGTGGGTGTGGCTTAAGATGCATTGATGTGAGTGTGAGAAACCACACGTCCTCCAGATAATACTCTCTCTCTCTAGAATAACATGATACTATATCCTGGTATAGATAAATGCTTTGACATGTTCTGAACCACTATTTCTTGATTCATTATCCTACAAAATACTACATACCTCTATTCATTGAATACTATAGCAGATATTAAGCCAAATGAGTGGGTAGTAGGATCACTGAGACTGTCACCCTACTCTCTTAAACTGCCACCTTACTCTTAGACGGCCACCCTGCTCTCTAAGACAGTCACCCTGATCTCTGACAAAACTACTGGGTTCTTACCATTGGTTTCTCATCTCATACTCTCTAAACATCATGGCAAGGTTGGAGTCAGACTGAGTTACAGATTCTGACCTGCTTTAGAATTTCTCTTCTACCTCCTCTATTGTCATACTCTACAGGAAATAGGTAAAGTGTCAGCTCAGTAGTACAATATTCAATGGCAGAGCTTAGAGTAGTCAGAATATGGAAACATGTATAGAGGAATTTTTCTATTTCATGCACATTGAGATGAAGTAAAGTGTTCTGATTAAATGGATAGCTATCTTATTTTAGGGGGTGAAGTTCTATTAATGTAAATAAGAAAATTGTTATTTGGGAGTGTCCTTAATACAGAGGTCACAAGGTGTCCACTGAGTAAGTGAGAGAGGGGTGATTGGGTGGGTAGATGTATTTATACCTATGAATATTATCCACATTCTTTCCCATGGCTACTAGTAAAATGCAGTATTCACACATAGGTATAGAGTTACATACACACCTTGTCATTCACCTCCTGAAGTGACATCTGAATACTTGGACCAATGGTCTTTACCTAGTGCAGAGTGTTTGTACCTAAAGGATCAAGGTGCCACCTATATAGGAAGAGAAGAGGTTAAATGTTGAGGTACAAGAGTGAGAAAGAAGAGATAGTTGAGGAAAAAGGAAAAGAAGTAAGGGTTTAATTAAGGGCAAGTCATGGTTCCTTTCATCCATACCTCCTATTAATAATAGTACTGGTCCTCTCTAAAAGTATTAGAACAGAACACTTAAAGGAAGGATCATAGAAATGATGAAGTAAGCAGCAACCATGAACCTTAATTCCATTGTTTATCTAAAGTGATCATAATAATATTATTATTACAACTAAATATTCCCCTCTTTGTCCACTGAGATGGAATACATCTGCCTCAATACAATGGAATTCCTCTATTATAGATACCCTGGGACAAATTAAACTGTCCTGAATAGAGAGGTGATCTATTTCAGGGAGTGAAGTTCTACTAATGTTAATACACAAGCTGTCAGTTGTAACATTTCTAAGCACAAAGAGGTGCTTCATTTCAGGGAGTTAGAATAAAGTGGTTCCACTGTAAACAGTTCACTTTGATGCAAATGTGGATATGCATTGATGTGAGTGTGAAACTTACTTCCTTCAGGAGTACATTAGTGATATAGTACTCTCACAATAGAATCATTTGCCCTTAATCTTGGCAATTATAAATGCTCTTATGCTATTTTTTGATTTACTATCTTACAAAATACTGTACACTAAATATTATAGCAGATATTTAGCCAAATGAGTGGGTAGAAACTCAGACTACCACCCTGCTCTCTGAGACTGCCATTCTGCCCTCTCAAGCTATCCGAGACTGCCACCATGCTCCCTCAAACAGTCACCCTGATCTCTGAGAAAACTACTAGGCTCTCACCATTGGTTTCTCATCATCATCCTCTCCAAACATCATGGCAAGGTTGGAGTCAAACTCTCCACAAACATATAATGATTCTGGGCATCAACATGAGCACAGTCAACTATGGTACGAGAGTCTGCTATCAGACCGCTAATGGCACAGCCTGAGGGGATTAAGAGAATAACACTCCATATTATAGTTATCGTACATCAATACCATAATTATAAACTCATGATTTTTTTAAACAATGTTTTCACTTTAATAGCTAAATAGAACTCTTTAATAACCCGCTTATTTCAAATTACATGTCCTGAGGCAACATGTAAATTACAGAAGAATACATCAGAATTTGGAAAAGGGTAATCAAACTAATAAACATGATACTCTATACATAAATTGGTGTTTATTGATGTGAGAACATTTTACCAAAACTCAATCTCACCAACATGACTATCAATTTCTCACTGTTGTTGGGTTCGAAAGTGATCCTTTTCTACACAGCTAAAACCACACCTTCTATATCCCAACGCAAGAAAAAATAAAGCACTCGTTAAAATACACATGAAATTAAGATCTCACCTTGATGGCTACACTAGCATACTCCACTTGAAATAGTCGTCCCTTGGGGAGGAGAAAAAGTATTCACACCCCTGTGATATGGAGTAAAATGGTCTCTTATTCCAAATAAAACCCACCACATCCAAATAAAACCCATCACATCGTTACTTGTGTAGTTAGTCTACTTTAAACACCTTGTTCACCCGTCATATTCAGAAATGTAGTCTACCCACCTCCTAACGCGACTTTCACTAAGCCTGAATGGCACGTAAAGTAAAGGTCGTCGAAGTAACACATAAGTTAGTGGGCGGGGTTCGTAGAATGCGACCACATACAACAGAATATAGATATTACAGAATGTTGGAAATAGGAAATACTCATGACTATAGAGATGAGAGTATTATAACATATACACAGTAAGGAGTGATGTATGAATGAGCCAGCACTTTCTAGCTAGTAGCTAGCTAGAGATTATAACATGGCAATACAAAACATTAAGTACAGTGGTCTTATGATATTCAGTAACTATAATCATCATAGTGACTTAAGGACAATTCTAGCAGAGATACAAGAATTATACCTATAGTGAAGACTGCGGTGAGCTGTGTGCACTAGCTATATAGCTAGTTGAAGATACTACAGGAAGAAAGATCAATTCTGTATCTCCTAGTTAGGTTTCTTCTATAGGTGGAGACTGGTCATTTCTACAAAGAGTGCTGGTGTTTTATGGCTAGCATATATTTTCAGTGTTAGCGTGCCACAGATATTGCTGTAGATAATTATGTTGGGTAAAGAGTAATAATAAGCTCTTTAACAGCAATTGAGCCCCATTTCAAGGGAGAAACCAATGCTATTTTACAACCCTACAATGTCCTTAAGAACTTCCCTTCTTTTTACCATTTTCATCTGAGTGAGAATATTGTGAGTTTGCTATCTATCAGTACTTCAGACCCTGAGCCAATAGTAGAGTCAAAATCATTGATTCCGTGACCAACCTCTGGCTAGTAATTTGATGGTTTATTATTGTACTTTAGGATATTTGCCACAAAATAAGCTCACACAACCATCTAGAAAGTTTGGGCAAGAGCAAGAAAGCACATCAAGTGGGGTCAAAGTACAGTGACAAGGTAGCTACATTGAGTAGAATGAATCATGAATGTGTGTTCAGCGTAAGCTCATACAAGTCCTACATTGACAACAGCAATATAGATGAAGTAGAGTCAGGAAGAATCTTCATGTAGCTAACTTGTCACGCGTTTTAATCTTTAGATCTGGAAGAAACAACAAAAGTCTCCACTAAAGATATTACTCTCCAAAAAATGCAATCTTGCTTACCATTCTGCAATAACAAATGCTGCCTTTTCCTATATAGAATTAATTACTTCCCAATTACTAAAACAATAATCCAATGATATGTAGTAGCTATTGAATGCAAATTAGTTTATCTTAGCATCAATAATGTTTATTTTGAGCTGATTCACATACTGTGTTTATAACACGTTTCTACTAGTTGATTCCTATAATTGTAATGCATATAGCTAGCTAGATAGCTACTCTTGAACCACTCACTCACATGATCAACTTTTGTTTGTGTTCATAGTAGCTAACACAACTTAATAACCTTTTAATAAGTTACATGTAGCTATATACCACCACATGGACAATAGTGAAGTCTGTGTGATGACAGAGACAGAATGTGAATTAAGGTATGATATGTTGACTGGCTTATACTCATTGATGATTATTTGACTCCAGAAAATGTCCCAAATCTATCATGACACTTAGTGGAGATTGTGATAATGAAAGGAATTGGGAAGGTTTTAAATTATTACTCCATTGACACATATTTTAATTTATCACTCTTTACACCATCCTCTATCAGCATGTTCTATTAGCATATTCCATTTTTACAAGACCTTAGCTATGTGGAACCCCAATCTCTAGCATTAAAGATTTCATGTATTGAAAGAATATTAAAATCTCAAGTGATAAACTTTGTATTCAAGATCATAACATTTAATTACTGTATAAGTAATCATGGATTAGCTACAATTATAAAATTTACCATTATTACAAATCCCCAAAATAATAAGTAGCTATATAGCTACTTACAGTATGGGACACTATGCAACATCATGAAGGAAGTTCGCTATAAACATAAGAGTGAAATTTTATATACTCAGGAGCAATAGAGGTGAAACTAAAACTGTGAAGCTATTGACAGAACAATAACGTTTATTAGAACATTGCCCATCACTGCTTAAAGTTTATACATAATTCTAGGTTAATGTTTTACCATATAGATATTTATCAGGACAGACATAATAATGGGTTAAATGACAATGATGGAGTCAATAAAATGTGCATGATCACTAGATTAGGCAAAAGTGAGCAGAATTATAAGCAACTGAGTACATCACAGTATTTTAATGGATCAGTATTAATTTTGTTATTTATAACTGACAACTGACATTCATTTTTGGTGCTAAAATATGTTAGCTAGCTATATCATTAAAAGGAAATAGCTATTTAATTTTGGAAACAGTATACTATTGATAATTAGCTAATTTCAGGCTTCCAAAAATTGAATTGCAGTAGTTGAAACACCCAACTTGCATTGCCTCCCAAGATGCAGAACAATGCCCATTTATGCAGACACCCCTCCAAATGCACACTGGCCATTTGGCTGTGATATCTATGGTCCTAAGTCTAATCTACACTCTAACAAGATTTGACACAAGAGTGGCCTTCATGAGATGAAGAAGATTGTTCTTTTGTATACCTATGTCCAATCCATGTCACCTTCCAGATTCTGCAGACAGAAAGCGATTTTAATACCCTTTGGACTCGATATCATAATCTGTACTGTCTATGTGTATGTAATGTAGCTACTTACCACAAATTTCATGGTATTGACCATAGCTATGTAAAAGGCTGTGTCAACAAGGCCGGTACTGGTTGCAAAATTATTTCTGTTAAAAAGCCCATTCCGGATATCCAGCAACTTCAACATGAAAACCACACCCTTTTACACCCACAACATGTGAAATAATGGTGTTGCTTCAGGTGTTTTCCTTAGCCAACCTTTGTGACAGGTGCATCTGATCAACCAGCAAAGCAAGCAGTTAGATGAACATTATTGCCCCAGAAAACACTGGCCAGGGCAGTCATTTTATCAGTCAGCTGGGTGGGAGGGGGGGAGGGTTGGCTCAAGAACATGGATCAACGATGGTTGATGTGGTTTTCTAGGGCATTGATTTTAGTTGCTCTTTCAGGGCTGCTGAAAACAGTCAGTCAATGGACATTTTCCTGTCAAAATATCTAAATCTCTGGGTAAATTGTGCATTTAGTCTGGTTAAAACCAGTCTATTGTGAATTTCATGTTTGTCATTAGCTATATAATGCTGAAGCCATTAACTTTCATGAATTGATAGTTATTACTTGTTGTTATTACAAGTATATACAAGATGTGTATATTGCCCAACCTGAAATTCAATTAAACCAGTCAGAAGTTAGAACTGTTATAATTTCTACATGGTCTCTCAAACATGTCCCTAATAAATGTCAGGTCAAATCTAGTTTCTTATCAGCAGCCCTGCCCTTTTATGTTTCCACTTTAGCAGGAACTACACAACCAAGATCTTCCGTTTTGGCTAGGTTATTATTTCATGTGTTGTGGGTGTGGATTAAATCTGGTTTTCCGGAACCGCGACAGGCTTTTTTTTCTAGCTGTAACTTAAGAATAAGTACTAAACAATACTCGTCTACTGCTGCAATAGTAATGAATAATAATATCGTGGCAGTAGTTAAGACTCCATCCTAGAATTGATGACGTAATTTGGGTTTCTATAGGGAAGATCAGTAGGGTAGTTATCCTCGTATTAATTGTCTGTCCTTAGTAAGTTTAAAATTAGCCAATAAACGGCTAAAAAGTCGAAAATAGCTAGCTATGTAATGTTTGTGTCCTAGAGTAGAGTGGCCTAAACACATTCTTGTACTAGCTAAGGGAGTTTTATCTTGAAAACATATGCATTGCAGAATGAAGACATCTTATCTATATTTCATGAGATTATTCATTATCTTTAACTTTTGCAGTAAGTTGTATTCTAGCTAGCTATAGACTATCAGGAATGCCAAATTAGAAGTAAACACAACAATCTCTAGCTCACAATAGATAAAACAATTTCAGAGAATAGTATAGTTGTTAAAGAACTGTAGTAGAATTACTAATACATATTTAGCTAGACATTCTCATTTGAATGCAGGAGATATTAATGCTGATGCTAATGCCAACAGACTTAAGCTGAACTATCAACAGTTAGAGATTGGACCAGTTAATACAACTATTGGATGGATATATTCTTTGCCTAACTGTGATACAGAGAGATTCTTCAAGTTACAAGGTTTCACTGAATCTGACGTTATAAGTGGCCATTTCATTGCACCTGAAATAAACTATATCACCACATCTGATAGTATCACTATATCATCAAGTGATTTAACAAGCAGCACTGGAGAAATAATTTATTTTAGAATTGTTGTAACAGATGTTAATAATACCATTTGTTCATATCAGGATTCCACTAAAACCTTTTACAAACTTAACGGTGAGTCAACTATCATAAATTATTAATTTTAGAAATCTATAGAATCAATGGATGATTATTATAATAATTATGCTGTTAGTAAATCAGAGATTTCTATTAAAAGATATAAGGTTTGTATAATGTTCACTAATGCTTTTGTCCATGCAAATCCTTGCCAAGCATGCTCATCCTTGCATTCTTCTAGCATATGAACCATTGAACCTTAATGACAGAATATACAGTATTATTATACAGTTGTGACACAATAGCATTACTGTAGCAGAGGCAGGTCAGGCAGAATAGGCAGTTGAGCTACTCTGATACTTTGCCTCTGCTTGTTCATCAATACTATAAGAGTTGCTTGACATTTAAAATTAAATAGTGGGGGAGGGGTGCTGGTGGGGGGGGGTGTTTGACCAATCCTATATTATAATTTCTGGTTGTATACAGAATCACAGCCTCTCCAAACAGACTATCTAGCATCAAATTCTTCACTCTGTTATACTGTTCCTGATTCTTTGGGTGTTTACTTGGTGTGGCCTAAACATGTGAATATGACTGACTTTGACTGCACTTGTGTAGCATTATTTACATATTTTGAAAGATGCCCATGTGCATATGAAACTAACTACATGGTGAATGTAAGTTCTAATGGCAGTGCTTGTTTCTACAACCTACTTTCTTCGATGAGTGGAACATCAGTTCACTTTCTGACTCTCACAGACATATGCACTGGCTCTTTAAACTGTATTATCATTAGTATTTTATCATCATACAGGATTATCATATTAGGTATGTGAATAGAGTTGAGGGTAAAACATTTTTCACTGTTAATTAAAATTAATAGAAGCTACACCAACAACTACATTTAGCACTACAAAGTATTTGACAACAGAAGGTAATATAATTATATCATATTTATTTTATCAATTATAATAAACTTAGATTATACAGTAGATGAAATTACTACAAACTTTACCTCTCACCATACTACTGCTATTTGGACGAATAACACCACTATTACTGCACAGCCAATTATTATAAGTATGGTTTAATTATTATTACAACAATAAAATTAATTAACAGCTATATATTATTTTTTTTAATTAGAGGTAATAATCAGTGGAACCTGTCTTTTAATCTTTGTAGTAGTTCTGGTACTAACAGTTGTATCATTATCTATCCTGGTAAAAAGAAACTCAGAGCAGAAAGTTACAACAAACATATTATCATATAGCTGTCCACAACAAGGTAAGTATGTTGAAACATCTGTGGTCCAGGAGTCAATACATCTATAATCATTATTTTAATGACATCTCCATAATAGATGATGGTAGTCATGACACAGAAATACAAGATAACACAGTAACACCTGTCTGCTATCTATCAACACCTGTGTATGAAGAAGTATTACCAGCACCAATTAATGAGAGAAGAGATTACATCAACACAGTTAAAATACAGGAAAATACAGAAGTATTAACCATTATTCCAAAAGTTTGTTACTCTTTGGCACCTGTGTATGCAGAAGAAATATCGCCAGCTGGTATGAAGATGGAAAGAGGAAATGACATCCACACAGTTAATCCAGAACCAATGGTCACTAATGTAGCACCAACAGCGTCCATGTATGAAGATGTTATTCCAGCACTAGTGGTGGAAGAAATCAAAAGTGTCAACACAGTCAATATGAATTCACCACTGCCACCTAAATATGAAGAAATATTACCAGTGTCAGTGAAAAACTTGAAAGAAGGGAGATTAGATAACATTGGTACAGATAATCCAAAAACATTAGCTCTCAACCCAAATGTTTGCTATTCATCATCAATACAACTCACGAATGAAAGAGAACCAGCATTGAATTCATTTGAGAATATGAATTTGGCTTCCTATACTTCTATTAAAGAAGATAAGTAAAACTGGAAGTCAGTCTGTCAACAAAAGGATAATCAAGAAATGCTATTTACCAGAAATTAACTTAATAGCTAGTCGTAATGTCTGTAGCCATAATAGTAATAATTATTTTCATATGCTTTTTTACTTTGTGCTGACATCAACACATATTATAGTAGAATTTACATAACCTCTGAAATGTGTCTATTATTCTGTGACAATATCCTATATCCTAACTCTGAATTTATGGTGGGCAACTTCCCAGCAATGTCCCAAAGTGTACTTTATAGAGAAATTCTACTCTACATTAACAAGTTGCATTCCTTCTACTTGGTATTGTAACTATCATGATCAAAGCAAGTTAGTCAAGCATACACTTTACCCTAACATGATAAAATTATTAGCACTTGTTTCTAATGTAGATCACAGTATGAAGTACTTCAGTAGAAATAAATTCCTTAAGAGAGGCAGTTATTGCTAAAAGTGATACACATAAAATTTTGGGAAGTTTGCCATATAGCCCATGCATGTGAACAACTCAAACATTGATAATTATTAGCTTTCATGTGTGTTGAACAACTTTCAGAATAAGTATGATCTAGTTAGAGTGTCATAGCATATATTGGCTTAGTCTTGTGTATCTAACAATTTATGCTATGTTTGGTATATACATCTTTCTTGTCTGATCCTTCTTTGGCAGGTATCCCTCAATGATGCCAGACTTCAGGCTAATTAGCTACCTTCAAAGTATTGATGGCCACTAATATAAAATTGAAGCCTATCCAGACCATGCAGTGTATTTGGTAACTTTCCTCTCTTCTACTATTGCAGCAACCAGCCCACCATCAACCCCACAATAGGATGGTGCCAAAATAGTAACATGTTGTAACATACCAATGGCTTTCTACTCTTACATGGTATATAGATATCATGGTGACACTCACACTCCACTGCTTCATCTCCAATTGTCTACCCACATTCTTCCTGATTCTGAGATCACAGACTGGGCAAATGACCTTTCCTCCAGCTGGCATTGTAATTGTCACCATATGACTGAGCAGTTAAAGTCTGTTTTGTCTGATATTCACTCTGTAGCGAATCAAGGCTGCTAGCTTAGCTTGTCCTGCTCACGATCCCTACTTTGAAGCCCTGGCTGCTGCCAGCTACTAGATAACTACTAATACTCTCTGTGGATTTTCAAACCCTTTGGTTTTCTGCAGTTTTGAAAAAGCTGGGTTATTCTCCACAGACAGGACTAACTCTAGAAATAGTTGAACAGACCAAGGTGGAAGCAGTTCTTTCTCGATCGACCATTAGGTAAAGGGTTATCTGGGTTGGCCTTATTTTTTCCAACATGTCAAGATCTATTTCTTTAGCTACCCAACAAAGTTGTAGGCTGTCCCTATTATGATAAACCACCATACAATTCACTATGTATATATACAGTATAGCTACCGCGCACAACAGGCGTGCTTGGCATGAGGGTCGTCACAGACAAAAGTCCACGTCTAGTAGTGGCGAAGAGCCTCCAACTAGCTAACTTGAAGTGAATAACTTCAGTATAAAAATTGCTCACTTTTGTAGCAAATTCCGTAGCTAGCTAGTTTCATGACATGCATCATTATTAATCAGACACACATCTACTTGTACAGGTATCTTGTGATTAAAAATTGACTAGACTGTGAGCTAGAGTTGGGAGAGTCTTAGCTCTTGATAGGAGACACTGGAAGAAGCTATATATAAATAACAATGCACTATAATTTATCACCTTTTTGAGGAATTTGAACACTGTTTCAAGCCCCTGGACTTATTTCACAGCTGTTCGCTAGTTTAATCATTTCCGTATAATAGTCCGTATTTATAGGTGTAACTCCGGATAAATCCGTGTGGTTGGAAGCTCTGCATCTGGGGTTGGCGGTGGCAAGTTACTAGAATAATGATACTTCGATTATTTCTTGTTCTTCTATTTGTAGGAAGTAAATGTTGTAGCTATATAACTAGATTATTTTAACTTATGTAGTCCATATTATACTGGTCTGGAGCTATAGATGTAGCTAGATTTAGCAGTATTCTTTTGTTTATGTTAGCAACCTGCCCACTTATCATCATGGCAGTTGTGTGCTTGCTTCAGTTAGACTGTTGCCTGTGTAGGGCAATTCATTAGCTATTTTTCTTGCTAAATTGCATGGTATTCTATTAATATTATCTTCAAATGCAGAGGAAATAAAGGCAGTAATACAGTTCATAGAAGAACCTGAAGATGCAACTGTTCATGAAGGAGGTGTTGCAACATTCACTTGTGCCTATTCAGGAACCTCAAGTTATCCAAATTGGAACATTAATAATGTGTCTTATTCAGTCACTGAGCTACCGAGTGGCCACTCATATGATAGACCAATATTGAGAGTTGAAAATGTTCAATTGTCGGACAATGGAAGACAATATCAATGCGATCTCTTTAGAATAATGAGCAGAATAGCTACACTGTATGTTATTCCAAATCAAGGTAACTAGCTAAAGGTATAAGGATTTCATTCCCTAAGTTATAGCATTCCAGTATCTTACTATCAGGAACCACAAGAGTTGCTGTCATGACATACCTAGCAAATAGCTATATAATCATTGCATCAGAACCCTGAAGTATATGTTTCATGGTAAATGGCTGAGAATCAGGATATAAACTGATTTTTTTTGATCAAATATTAGTTAATATTTAATTCAGTTCAAAATACAAATTTTATAAAATGAATAACAGACCTTATAAAAATGTGCAGTTCTTTGGGAAATAATGCAACTTGTAACATAGCTGTAGCTATCATATCGAAACTCACAGAACTATGGCTACTAGCAATCTAGCTGGCTAAGTAAAAAATGGCTGATAGCTAATTAGCTACTCATAGCTACGTATCTTCTATTTTAGCTAGCTATTTTAGCTATAGTTGAATAAGACCTTAACTAACAAGGTAAGCATAGATAGCTGGCTAGTTTGTATAATAAATGCTGTGTTTGATTGTATCAAACATTCTCGTATGCATGGCTGTACTATAGCTTTCCTTTTTACTCATTTATAGTTGTGCCATGGCACAGAGAAGAATCTTTTGTAACCTGTGTAACTGTATGTGCTTGGGTTTGTATGTACACAATCACTGCAGGTCTTTTAGGATCAGTCTATATAGCATCTTGGAGAAACCTGGAAGTCTACTTAGAGTCATTGATTATTTTTTTGCACACACAGAAAAAAAAGATAGCTATTCCATAATAAATTATGAATACTGGAATTCCCTGGTTATGTACATAATAAGTTATCTATGTGAAACATAACTTCTAATGGTTACAACTCAGGCAATACAAGTAGAAGAAAGACCCTGGATACTAAATATACAAAAATTGATTTCAGTGTGCTTGGAAGTGGTCATTTTTGAAAATTCAATCAGCTAATAATATTTCCATATAGGGCGGGGAAAGAGAGTTATAGGATAGGATCACCCTTTCACTTCCTTTCCCCCACCCCCTACAACTATTTCAGTTGGGTATAACAGGTAACTGCTATCATGAAGCAGTGACTGATCTAGGATTTTAAAGAGTGAGGGGGCCTGACCTAATGTGTGATTGTATGGCCACTGTGCGTTTGAGAAAAGTTAGCTACTGAAGTATTGTTGGTGTCGTATCGTGTGGGTTCTCCGCAACCTTCACTTAGCTTAGTGAACGACTACAATATCTCATTCATGATAACTCTCTACAGATTAGTAATAAAAATGACCTTATTTATACAAAAAATGATGATGACATATTATTATTGGACTATAATAATATAGTCACAATAATAATATAATATCACAGTTGGTTATATTTCTATTATTTGAACAGCATGAAATAGCAACAAGATTGCTTGCATCTAGTCCATAAAGGATAATTCAAGGGAGCCTGAGGTTGGAGAGAGCTCCATGGCTTCCCCCTGGATTCACAATGTGAAATTCTGCTTTAGCTATAAATTATATTATAACTTGACTGACTAACCAATTAAACAATAACAATGATGATTCCCTGGAAGTAATAGTTCAAAACATTACACTGCAATTCTTGGATTCTAATTCATTAGCTATTATTATACATACATAGGACCACCTATCAAACCAAACATTACAAATACAGGAGATTCCTTGTGCTTCAGTACTTATTCCAGCCGTCAGTATCCTGTACTCTACTATAATGTCAATGTTACTGATGTCACTGGATCACAAACCAGTTTGACTGGCATATATAATAACTCTCAATGTCTTCCTTTCACCTTTGAACTCTACCCTGATAGATGTGGACCATTCCTAGTCTCAGTGACAGCTACTAATGCCAACGGAACCTCTGATATAGCAAGAATAAAAGGTATATTATAAAAACCAGTGTAGCTATACATACACTCACACAGATGATCATTGGATAATACTTATCTTCTATAGCTATAAATACTCAGGAAGATTGTAGCTGCTATCAGAACAGAGGTAAGTATGTACATTTGCATAAGTTGGTATTAGGATTGCCATTAGGTGAAAGGATAAAATTTAATACTATAGTTACTTACATAGTTTAATGATATTATATTTGGAACATTGATAGTGTGCTTTATCAAGTCACTGAGCCACTCAGTGGCCACTCATATATTGGAAGTTAGAAATGGAACAAAGAATAAGGAGCAGAGTAGCTACTAATGAAATCTGTTTTAGGTAGCTAGCTAGCTATTAGGTGAAAGGATAAAGACAACCTGTATATTCATTTTAATCTATAGTTTCTCAACTAGCTATTTAGCTATGTAGTTTAATTCAGTGATAATATCATAGCTATTCTGTACAGCGAATTTAGTTACCTTCATTTGGAATGAGAAACACCATAGATATTCTCCTTATTCTAAAGAGATCACATTGATATTTGTTTCCCATTGTCCAACAATAATTGGAGGGATTGATTACACATTCCATCACTGGTATAGCTACAAAAGCCCTACCTGTTTATCCTAGCAATCTCTAATATCAACACCCCATTGTGCTATAGCTTATTAATACTTCTTTTACAGACAGAATAAGAGTTATTATTTTTGAAGCATCCCATACAAATGTCACTGTTGTGTTATTCTGTGGTAAAGAAGACACTGGTATTGAAAGTTTCTTACTTCAACCACGACAATTGGATATTCAGATGATGTGTGATGGATTTATATCTATACCTAACCTTAAGCCTGGCACAAAATATTCTATAGTTAAAGTGTATCACAATCGCTACTGTACACTGGCCACCTTCAATACTTCATTACCAATGACTATACCCACAATGACTACACCCATAGTGTGTACAGGTAAGACTATATACAGTATGGTTGAATCCTTAATTTTAATAAAATTTTTAACACATATAGCTACTACATCTGGATCCAACAAAATTTTAGTACTCTTTCTAGGAGCTATATCATTACTGCATTGATGTTCAACACTCCATTTCAGGAAACAAGCTCTTCATACTAACAAGCAACATAATAATTGTGTTATCTTATATATGTCACCTCCCAATGTTTATATAATTATATTGTTTATTTATAATTATAGACAATTTTTTTAATTTGATGACTAATAAATTATCAGTACTCTGTAAGAGAGGCATGAACTAACTGGATACAGATTAGAAGTTTATAACATTGAATAGGGGTTTCTTAAAGTTTTAAGGGGGGAACTGGAGGTACACCTCTGCTATAGTATCCCTGGGATCTCCAAACTCCAACTAGCTATATGCCATACTTGTAAAAACTGGTGGTATGTACTTTAGAATTTCTCTTCTACCTCCTCTATTGTCACACTCTACAGGAAATAGAAGATTGGGTGGATTTATAGCTATGAATATTATCCACATTCTTTACCTGGTAGCATTAGTAAAAAGGATTCACACCTGGATATAGAGTTACATGCACACCTCATGATACACCTGACATCTGAAAACCTTCAGACTATAGGCCAATGGTTTTTGTCTAGTGTAGAGTGTTTATATTTGAAGGATCAAGGTGCCACCTGTATAGGAAGAGAGGGGGAGGTTCAAAGGTGAGAAAAAGGGGGGAAAGGAGTTAAGGTATAAAGTAAGAGGGTAAAGTCCTCATAGTTATGGTTCCTTTTGTCCATACCTCCTATTGGTCCACTCTAAAAGTATTAGAACAGAACACTTAAAGACTTAAAGGAGGATTCATAGAATTACTGAAGTAAGCAGCAACCATGAATCTTAATTTCAACTAAATTCATTAAATGATCATATTACATAAACTAAATATTTCCCTCTTCACCCACCGAGGTGATGGAACACACACACCTGCACACACAGACATATATTATTCACCTACAAACACACACACAAATTATTATTCACATGAAGTGCTGAGGTATTATAAGACAGATTTCTTTAATGTTAGGTGAATGAAATGGGAAACACTCTGATGTGGTTTGAAACTCCACCTCAATACAGTGGAATCCCTCTATTACCCTGAAACTGTCCTGAATAGAGAGGAGTCCTATTTCAGGGAGTGAAGTTCTAATGTTAATACTCAACCTCTCATTTCTAAACATCCTTAATAAAGAGGTGCATCATTTCATGGAGTTAGAATAGTAATCTCACTGTAAACAGTTCACTTTGATGCAAGTGTGTATGTGGCTTAAGATGCATTGATGTGAGTGTGAAACTCACTTCCTTCAGGAGTACATTAGTGATATAGTACTCTCCCTCTAGAATTGCCCTTAATCCTGTTATGTTTTGATGTGTTCTGAACCACTATTTCTTAATTCACTATCTTTGTGAAGGACTTAACCACCCAACAAGCAAGAGCAGTAAAGTAAGTAATTAAAACTATTATTCAAAACAGAGAACTAAATAAATCTCCAAGGTAGCTAGCTACTACACACGCAATAACATAAATGAACTGATGATAATGATACAATAATAATGTAGTCCAGTAGTGATAATGTGTTCCTTTGTTCTCTCAATCCTCCACAATCTTACATGATACTTATTATAGATATTAAATTAACCAAATGAGTGGGTAGAAAGTCCTACCCTGTTTTCTCAGACTAACACCATCTTGCTCTGCCACCCTGCTCCCTCAGACAGTCACCCTGCCCTCTGAGAAAACTACTAGGCTCTCACCATTGGTTTTTCATCATCATCCTCTCTGCAAGGTTGGAGACAGACTGAGCCACACTCTACACATAGGTTCATTGTAGACAAACCAATGATTCTGAACATCTACACGTACAGTCAATCATGGTACAAGAGCCTGCTATCAGACCACTCATGGTACAGCCTGAGGGGATAAAGAGGGTAGGATCCTGTCACACTTGTAGGTATCAATACTCTATGAAACATTGTTGTGCAAAACTCATATTTTCATCAATTTAAGGTGTTAACTAATTATAGAAGAATACATCAGAATTTGGAAAAGGGTAGTCAAACTAATAAACATGTTATAATAATATACATAAACTGGTGTTTATTGATGTGAGAACATCTCAATCTCACCAACATGACTATCAATTTTCAGATTTTTTCTGGTTTAAAAGTTATCCTTTTCTCCACAGCTAAAACTACACCCTCTACATCCCAATGCAAGAAAAAATGAAGCATTCATTAAAATACATATGAGATTAAGATCTCACCTTGATGACTACAATAGCATACTCCACTTGAAATAGTCATCACTCGAAGGGGGGAGGGAGGGCCTGTGATATAAAATTGTCTCTTATTCCAAATAAAACTCATCACACCATTAGTTAGTCAACCGTACTCACCTGTCATACTCAGATCTTGTCATCTACCCACCTCCCTAAAGTTGAACGGTGCGTAGGGTAAAGGTCGTCTAAATAACACGTAGTAAGTGGGCGGGGCTCACAAAGTTGCAACATTAAGTTACATAACACAGATTATTACAGACTATGGCTACATGAATGTTAGATATTCATAGGGATGAGAGATATTATAGCAGCATCTGACTAAGGAGTGATATCAATGAGCCAGCACTTTCTAGCTGATTATAACTAGACCTAACTCAATTCCTACAATACCAAGCATGAGACTGCATGAGTGCATGTACTGTACTTGAAGACACTACAGGAAGAAAGAAGAAAGGAAAAATTACAATTCTTATGTATCTCCTAGTTAAGTTTCTTCTATTAGGTCATCCCTACAAAGAGAGTGCTAGTGTTTTATATATAGTAGCTATAGCTGTTAGACAGATATTATACTGCTATTATGTGACCACCAAATTAATTCGGGTAAAGGGTTTCTATAATAATAATAACCTCTCTAACAACAATTGAGCCACATTTCAAGGGAGAAACCACAACCCTATAATATCCTTTTCCTTCTTTTTACCATTTTCAACTGAGATTATATGTGGTAGTACAGTGAGTGAGATAAAAAAGTAGACATTGCTTTGTCTTGTTTCAATGCTTAGGAATGGGATATTGATGCATTGGAAGAGAGCACTCAACTGCTCAACAGCCTGTCATCATGTGAGTCAATAATATTGAGTTTGCTACGTATCTATCAGTGCTTTATGGCTTCTAGTCTGTCACTGGAATCTTCCCTGTAACTCTTATTGCTGCCATCTGAAAAACATCACACAACAAAATCACTAGCTGCATGCATACTCATAAACTAATACACACTCACACTTGGAAAAATTAATCAGTGCATTGTTTTCTCTAAGTTCGACAACTGAAAGCTCATAAGGCAAAAAGCAAGCTCATACATGTTAGTATGTTTTCAGATCAATGCGCAGTTTTGAAAAGGGCAGTTACTAGAAGACTGCTGCACACAGAAAATCACACCCACTTTTTGAAAAGCAAAGCAGTTACAAATCAAATAACAAGCTTAGAATAACTATTTAGTTTACACCCATCTACATTATAACAACAACTATTATTTTCAAAGGCCTCAATCTCCCAAAATCTGGGCCTGTTTTTTGGAACTGGATGGCTAGTACTCTACTAATTAAAGTATTTATAATTATGTAGCTAATTAATACACTGCCCCAGCAATGAATTGGTATATAATGTTAAACTTATATTAATGATTCAATTTTGGGACATTAAAATGCATTATATACTGCATTTGTTGGACCCACAAATATTACTTCTTTTTGCTTAGTTGTCTATTTTCAGCCTGCAGTTGAATAGTAGATAGCTACAGGTACAGTATTGTGAACACTATATTATATAATATTATAATAGTAAACAACCACATGATGTGGACAGGTTTGTTGGTTCAACATTATAACTGTTATGTCAAGTTATATTGTGCCATTTTAAAAACAGTAGAAAATCACATGACAAAATTTTATTTGGTCCAAATAAAATGGCTCTTTCTCCATGTAACAGCAGAGATTACATCATTACATCATTCAGATTACATCATTCATTGTCAATTGTTATTGTACTGTATCTAGCCCTACCCCCACATCTACCCCATAGCATAGTACATGCAATTGATGATGTAATCTCAATGTTATATAGCTACATGGAGAAAGAGTTAGCTATGTAACTATAGCTATTTTCATATATCTTTGTTTGGAGACAGGTTTTTTGAACTCTTGTAGAGAGGTTAGCCTCTTCTGGGAGGTTCTCCTTCATATTCACTCTGCATCTTATTGTTTAAATAGAATTTCAGGTTATTAGCTAGCTATAAATTTAATACTTGTGAAGGTCTGAATCTACCATTATTGCATAATCTAGCTATGTATATAGCTAAGTAGTTAATACTTTTCTCCAGTCCAGGAGTCGCTATATATAATGGAGGTTGAATCTATTGTATTTTAATGCCCACTTTTTCTTGCTCTCCTAAAGATTATTTCTTAAGGTAACAGCAATATTGATGATGAAGTAGAGTCAGGAAGAGTCTTCATGTAGTTAACTTGTCATGTGTTTTAATCTTTAGATCTGGAAGAGACACCAAAAGTCTTCACTAAAGATCTTACTCCCCCAAAATTGTAGTTTTTGCTTACCATTCTGCAATAAGTTTATGCAAATTACCTGAGCAAGTGCTGCCTCTTCCTAGAATTAATTACTTCCCAAAAATAACAATTACTAAAACAATATAATCAAAGCCATAACAATGATAGATAGTAGCTATTGAATACAAATTAGTTTATCTTAGCATCAATAATGTTATCTTTTGAGCTGATTCACACATTGTGTCTAGTTTACCTATACAGGAACTTATTTTCTTCACTGTACATGTAACATTGATGCACCTGGTTGCTGTATAGCATAAGCACAGTTTTCTTCCATCTTTAGGATCTCTTCTTTTGGTATCAGATATAGATACCTCTTCATAAACTGGTGGTGCAGTTGATGAATAACAAAGGTTGGCATCTATGTCCATCTTCATAACACATTTATCATCTACCACTGCATAAGTAGGTTCTTCTAGTATAGTATTATGCATGTCCTGAGCAGCACTAAAATTCTTCTTTGCTCTTAGGAATAACATTATCAGGCAACAAAGGATGACTATAGAGCAGATTCCAATGCTAAGTCCACTGGTCAAAGCTATAGACATAAACAAAATGTAGCAGCTGGTTATAATAATTAGAGGTAGTTTTGGAAAAATTGCATTTTTGCTTGTTTGGGCCCAGACCACAGGAAGAGAAATAACTTCCTAACTTATTAATTAATATGTATGAATGTTATGTATGTCATCCTGCGCATGTTCAGTACCCCCCCCCCCCCCCCCCCCCCCCCTTTATGTTCACGTGATTCCCTCCTATATGTATGTAACTCATAAAGAATATCTATAACAACGTCAACCCTAGACATTGCTAATAATATTACAATAAGATGAATTTAATAACAAATGTACCTATAATTTTGGGGAGATTATTAACGACTTCTGAAATTGCTGCTGTTGTTGTATCTGTTGTTGAGCAGTAGTTACAATTAAGGGTATCTGCTAAGATAAGTGATATAATGTGATATATGACCTACATGATAGTTTTACAACTTAATTTTTACTATTCATTGGACCATGTAGTGGAGCCTGAAGTGAGTATTCAACAGAACTTGGGGCAATCATACTTGTCAGACTCCATCGTCCATTATCTGTCAAATTCAAAATTCATTATCATCTGTCAAATTCAAAATATTATTAGCTAGCTAGTAAGATTTCTGTTCCCTAATATAAAATTTGTGATATGTACAAGGTTTATAGGATACAGCTAGTTAACAATATTATTTACTATTCATTGGACCATGTAGTGGAGCACTTGTAGACTGATGTGAATATTCTACAACAGAACTTGGAGCAATCATATTTGTCAGACTCTGGTGTCCATTTTCTGTCAAATTCAAAATTTTAGATATTCACTAATCAAATTAAGGTGGTGCTGTTTTTAAGTAGCTATACCTTGTTCAGAGATAATGTACAAAACGCCAGTTCGACTTTGAACTGAGACAACAATGCAGTAGTACTTAGTCCCATTATCTGCAAGTTGGACATTATTAACCACTAATTTGTGATACACATAAGAGTGTCTTCTAGGAAGTCTATCTGACTGATAAAAGTGATCATTTATAACCCAATATGGAACATCGTTAGTTCCAGAAAAGGAGCAGTTGAATTCAGCTGATCCTCCTTCAACAACAAAGATGTCTTTGGGCTCAGCTAGTAAATGGACTTCAGATGTAGCTAAAATTTTAATAATAGACAGTTATCTACTAATGCAGACTTAGAATTGGAGCAATACCTTTGGGAAGAGTTTGCATCATGAAGAAAAAGTACAAGAACATGGCTGTCTTCCTGCATTTATACACCAAACCAAGCCACTTTTGTTGCAATGATTTCCTTATAACAGACTTTAAAGTTTACTTCTCACTTATATGGACTTTAGTTAGCTATTCACTGTTCTTGCTCAGTTTAAATACAGATATGTTTCACTTATTACGTACTAGTGTCAGTCCCAAAAGATCTAGCTATAATATAACTGAGATTCCACTGAGAATGATCTGTGGTTCACTGATAGTAAGTTAGCTAAATTGTACTGACATAGATTTGTACAGCCACTGCATTGGATTTTGTCACAGAATCTTAAGGAAGGGGAAGTAACTTTGACAATAACACCTCTCAGTGGTCTTATGTAAATTCCTGTAGAGTTCAAAGTACACCTTAATACTGTCTAAAAAAATCCACAGAGTAAGCAAGGACCCCATGATTGTGCAGCAGAAAATTCATCCTCATGTTTACCCCCAGATATAGAGCTGGAAGACTCACCACTACTTTGGTTACTACTACATTGCTAATCGCCTAGATAGAGGGGCACTATTAATAGCTAGAAAGAAATTTAAAATCAGCAATAAGTAGAAAAATTCACAGAATTCCTTGATCCATTCACATACAATTTTCTTCTCCAAAAATCCACAGGTTGTGGATAAATCCATGAACCTGCAAATCTGCAACCGCCATCATGACGTCACACTGACGACCATTGCCTAAGTGGCCAGAAATTACATCGTATCTATGCTACATCTTGGAATAATATCAATCAATACCGCCCAAAGATAAGGTTTATAGTCTAGCGGTTAGAACAGTTTCAGTACGTGAAGACAATGGTGGAAGAGGCTCTGTTGGGGTTTTAAGCGTGCAGTCTTTCAGCGTAGTAAGTTAGCCTGGGGTGAAATAACATAACACGATATCATGGCTGTAGGCTGTAGCTTAACGGTATGAATCCGGTTTACTGCCATAATATCCTTGGGAGTGAATGTACTAGGAGTGTAATATTTAATTTTAATAGCCCTTTCAATATTTATTGTACTGTAAAATCGCAATAATAATATTTGCAGAGATAATTGTTATTATACGAAGGTCTAGCGCTCTATCTACACAGTATGAAGTTTTATCTGCATATAACCATTCTCACAATTTATGGTATGTTATTGTAGCTAGAATTCTTTAGCTATTATTATCTAGCTACCCCTTAATTAGGGCTCTGATAGCTACTAGTTTGCAAGTTAATTTAGCTAACTATCAACTAAGTATTCAGTGAATTGAGCTGGTTTCAATAGTTTTAGACACATTGAAAATTGATTTCACTAGTTTTATGACTAGAAAGAAAGCAGCTTGCATAAAATCACTATTGAAAGATATGAGATATGGCCAATGTTAATTTTCTATGCCATACATAGATAATTGTATAGCCATAGCTATTCACATCATATTCTTTTGGTCAACAATGGCTCTATAGCTACTTATTGCTGATAGCTATAGTATTGTGAGTAGTATAATTTGCTATTATAGAAACTTTAATAATTATAGTTATAATTGTTCCAATCATGTGCATCAACAACTTAGGAATCATTACAATATGAAGCCTAATGAGTTATAGTGCTCAGAAGCAGACAACATAACTGTACATGACAGGAGTTGTGCTAAGACAAAATAAAGGCATTAATTTTCTTTTTTATATAATTATCATGATTTTATTACTGTACAGAATTAGTATCTTCACAGGAGTGTCGTGTACAAAATGTTACTGGATTGAGTACCACCACTATAGAATGTGATAATACTGGACAAAGAGATGTACCCTTCTGGTTAATCAATGATACCTTATATGACCTTTCTAATATCCCAAATTACAATGTACCTGTTGGGTTTTCATCACTAACCATATATAATATAACTGCTGCTGTTAATAATACAAACTACCAATGCCTTGGAAATGAAGTACACCAAGGAAGATGTATTACACTGGTGCTTTATGCAGGTATATTTATATGTAGCAGACCCATAGACAGGCTTGGGGGAGATTAGACCTTCTCCTTCCTCTTTGCTTCTTTAGATTTAATATTTAATGAATATTACATTATTCATGTAGGGATATTCATTTCATTTATTCATATAAATTAAATGTAGATGATACTTTTAATACTATAATGGAAATTTCAAGCTTTCTGTTAATTAGTTTTAGGGGGTGTGGTCATTGAAAAGTGGGTGTGGTTTTCCATGTGGGGTTTCTATGTGGGGTTCTCTATAATAATTTACTTTTCCAAAATTCTGCTACAGTACTATATCTTGCATTTGTGTGATTTTAATACCATTCTGACATCCACCTCTACAGACATTCTTTTTCTATTTCACACTTTACATATCAAAATCCAGCTATATCTAGGTTAAAAAGCCAGACAGTTCTAAGCCATGTAGTATTTCTTAGAAAGTTCTAAGGTTAAAATTCCTCATACAGTGCTATATACAATATTACATGCCTAGTCTTCAAGATTAACTGCATACCTAGATTTTGGAGGAGCTCAACCTTCAAAAATAGCTAGGTCATCCTGAAGCTTTTCTTGAAGTAACTTTCATGAGGCCAGAGGCAGGTAAATGGAGAAGAGAAGAAAATCGAAGATAATTAGTTTCAAGAGCAAAAAATGGGAAAGTTGAGCACTCCAAAATAAAGTACTATACAGTTAGTATGCTACAATTTTATTGGCATTTCTACAGTAACTCAATATACTTGGCTTAAATGTTTTTACTCTTGCTTTTCTAATGCCAGCTAATACTAGCTATACACTAAAGATTTGAAACAAAAGATAATTACATATAAGCTTGCTTATGGTCATGTGGCAAGCATGTGGTTTTTTTGCTAGAAATTAAGCCATACAGTATGTGTATGTGACATGTATTCCTGTAGAGGCAAGCGAGGATGCCACAGAAAGGTGGTGCTGTTTACCGTTAAACTACCAGAAAACATTAATTGGAATTGAAGAAACCACGATAGAATGGATCAGTGATTGTGATGACAGTTTAAACATTAGTATACAGTTTTTCACTTGGTTCAATATTATAAATAATAATCTCGACCAACAAGAGACACATATAGTAATGTTAAATAATACTTCCAACAGCATTACTATTCCTACAAGCAACTTAACCAACAGTATGGGAGAACAAGTGTATTTTAGAATAATTGCAAAAAATACTACCATCGATGCTATTTCTTCAAAAAATAAAATGATTTTTTTTAATGGTGAGTGTCAATTTATTATAGCATATTATATAACCTTTTACACAGTAGCATGCAATATTGTTTACACCTAATAACTGGAGTACTGAAAAACTTTGTGACTGAAAACAATTAGCTTGAGTGAGCTAAAACAAAACAATGTCAGACATCACTGAAATAAATTTTCCCTATAAGATTCTGTCCACTGGTGCAACTGCTCATGCTAGTGAAGTTTTTTAGTTCTACAATGACTTAAATTTTTATTATATTATTATGTATATTAATTTTTAGAATTTTCATAAAATGCCATGACAGGGAGTGAATTGAGTTCAAAAAATGTATACAGCATAACCTCTCTATTTTAACCCCTTGATATCAGGACACCTCTGTAATAGTGAAACTCCTCTATTCTAACCCCCCCCTCCACCCCCCCCCCCCTAAATAAGGTCACCATTGTGGAACCCCTCTACTACAACTCCCTGAGAAATGGGGACAACTGTCAATAATAGTTTGTGCTATGACATTAAGAATTTTACTACACCTGTATTCATCTTCTATTGATTAAACAGCATTATAGCAATTTGCATCTATTTGGAAGAGTGAGTGTGATGCTTTTTGAATGTGACTAGTTTTATAAGATATTAGCTCAAGTCTCATGTTTACATTTGCAGTTTCACACGTTCCTGTACAGCGATGTGTAACACCAGGTTCTTCACTGTGTTTCAACATTACAAAAACAGATCTCTGTAATGGAACGCAATTTGTGTGGTCTAATGAAAGCTGTATATGCCCTCTGGATATGAGTAAAATTGCTAGAGATTGCAGAAATAATTGCACAATGCCTATAATGGTCACTGATGAAACTGTTTGCCTTAATGCCAGTATGAATGGAACATTAGTCCACTTTCGATGCTTCACTCATTGTAACATGTCAGACACTAACAGTGCTTGTAAGATCATGTCATTAATATCATCTTATCACATCATCATTGAAAGTAAGTTTCTCTTCACATTTTATATAGCTAGGAGTTAGCTAGTACAAACCAATTATCTGTCCCTTTATCTATCCATTCATCTGACATTGTGGTTTAAGTAAAATGTGGAATTCATACTCCAACCAGCCAACACAAGCCAATCCTTATCATGCAATGAGAAAAAAACTTATATCTGATTTCATCAGATACTGACTACACCGTACTAGTATCTATAATGGAAGCAACTGTACAGTGACAAACTTCACAAGTATGTAGCTATATTATCATTACAGTATAGAACTTTCCTAATAACTAATATCCTCTCATTACAGCAACAGCAGCTACATCGACAACTACAGCAAGATCTCAAGAAACCCTACCAGAATCTGTGATAGCTGTGATAACTGTGATAGTTATGACAATAATTGTGGTAACTGTATGTTAGTGGTAGCTAGCTATGTTATCTTAGATTCCAATTTTTACATTATTTCCTTTTTCCATGTTGTACTGTTTGGTTTAAAGTTTGAGGAACGAGCAAGCTCCTAATGAATTTCTCATCTATGTTATCATGGTAACACCACTTCTGCTTATAAATTACATGTACTGCTGAATATTAATGAATGCATTGCAAATACAGAGTAGCTGCAATGTTATTGAACAAATTTGACAGTGTGTCAAATCACATCTCTATAAAAATGGAAGTGGTGAATATAAAAATACTGACTTAAAATAGATCTCAGAAGTATATCCTATATCTAAGAACATGTCTTTTGAAATTTTATTGCAAAATGCCATTCATTACTAGCAGAAATTCTACAATGAGACTTCATAGGTTTTAAAATTCAGACCCCCAGAACACTCTCTAGTTAAGTATAATGCAAGCATCTGCTACTATATCTCAAACTAGTATAGTTACATTTCTGTATGTAGCTATATATTTGCAATAAGTTCTATCATAAGGTTTAACCTAAACCCAGTTTGCTATGAAATTTTCTGTCAAATTAAAAATTATTAGCTAGTAAGAATCTTGGCATAAAGATAGAACAATAACCCGACAACATAACAATATTGCTATCATTCACACATGGCTGTAGAGTTACTTAAACACACTTTCTAATCTAGGAACCAATGGTCTTTAGGTACAATGAAAGGATTAAGTTCCAAATAAGAAGGAATAGGGAGGGATGATTTAGGGATGTGGTTAAAGAATAAGGGAGTGAAGATATAGTCCATCTTTAACACTGTAGTGCCAAATTGTCTGGCTCTAAAACTATAATTACTGCAGTATTATTACATAGCTAACATGTTACTATGAATCATACAAAATAATACCATCTGCACCAAACATTATTACATTAATGAGTGTCCAGAGGCAACTACATAATCCAATGTAATTCACAGATGTCAAAAGTTTAAGTTCTGGAGTTGTCTCAAATGTTTATGGACCATCCATAAAGGTACACATAATTCTGTCAGAGAATCCATGGTTGTCAACAAAATTATGGATGATCATAGGCAGACACTCTGACGATGGGATAGTGATGGAGTAGATTTTCATAATGCAAAATGTGGTGAGAGTTGTCTAGTAATGCTTGGCCAATCCATTGTTATCCACAGATATCCAAGTAACTGGACATCCATGGATCATTCATGGATGTACACACATTTATACCAAAACATCGTAGTGCTTGCTAATGACCTAAAAACTCTCTCATTCAAAGACTGCCTGTTATTGGGTTATTGAAGATGGCAGCAGAATAAAGAACGTAAACATGAAGGAAGAAAAAAAGAAGAGAAACTTCAATCTTAAACTTCAATCTTTCATGTATCTCTTAGCTAATCTGAGAGTTGATGGATTCTTCATAGTCGAGCCTTAAAACTGCCAAACATTAATTTTAATACACAAAATGAAGAGTGGGAGAGAAGTAAGTATGGATGGGGTCTACATTGAGATTGCTACAGCATTTCATGGTAATAATTAGGCCTTGGCAGATTATGCTAGCATAATTTTGGGAAAAATAGGTGCTGCTAAGAATCAGGAATTATGCTGGGAAAAATAGGTAGAGTGGTGGGAATAATAGGTAAGTAATCTATTTAATTGATGCACACTAAAACTTTTACACCTTACCTAATAGGTAGCTAAGGTGTAAAAGTTTCTGTGTACTGGTGTAGGGTGTAGGTACTACTGTTTTTGTGTACTGGTATAAAGGTACTGGTGTAAAGGTGCTGGTGTAAAAGCAGTGTTTCAGATAAAGTTGACATCATGAAGTGGCGGAAGTCCCGTGAGGATAGCTAATAGTCAATTACCTAACTGGAGTCAAGCTTGTAAACTAGTCTTACTGGTGCAGCCGCCATCAGCTGCTGCTGAATGAGTGTTTTCCATGCTATATAACTAATGCATTTTTGCCACAGCAAGAATCTTCTTTAGAAGATTACATACAACTTTCCGTCATGCTACAGTACAACTATAGATAATCTCATTCATAATGTGTTATGTTGACACTTTTTTAGTGAGCATAATTGGGAAAAATAGGTAGAGTGAAAAGAAAAATAGGTAAATAATAGGAGAATAGAAGGAAAGAAAAATAGGTAAATAATAGAATAGAAGGAAAGAAAAATAGGTAGAATTTTGAATTTTGAGCATAATCCGCCAGTGCCTAGTAATAATAATTAATATTTATTATTATATTTTTAGTGATACCAGTTAGCATGCCATAGATATTGCTATAACTAATTAAACATATTATTTTTGGGTAAATACTATAACAAATTCATGAATATTACAAGGGAAAATCACTGCTGCTCTATATCCGTACAATTTAAGAAGTTTTCCCAAGTGAGAAACAAATAGTTTGTTATCAGTACTTCATGTTTTCATTTTGCTGTCACTGGAATACACTTTATACTTACTGCTGCCATCTGAAATACATCACACAACAAAATCACTAGCTGCATGCATTCTATCCATATAGACTGACTTAGTGTTGTGAACCCATTAACTCACTTACCTCGGCCTTCATGACTTGCGTTAGAATTTCTCTTCTACCTCCTCTATTGTCATACTCTACAGAAAATGGGTGAAGTGTGAGCTCAATAGTACAATATTCAATGGCAGAGCTTGGAGTAGTCAGAATATGGAAACATGTATAGAGGAATTTTTCTATTTCATGCACATTGAGATGAAGTAAAGTGTCCTGATTAAAGGAGTATATAGCTATCCTATTTCAAGGGGTGAAGTTCTATCAATGTAAATAAGAAAACTGTTATTTGGGAATGTCCTTAATACAGAGGTGTCCTCATTTCAGGGGTTAGGATTCCACTGAGTGAATGAGTGAGGGGGTTCAAGATTGGGTGGGTGGATGTGTCTATTATAACTATTTATGAATATTATTCACATTCTTTCCCATAGTAAATGGGAGATTCACACATATCTAGAAAGTTACAAGTACACACCTCCTGAAGTGGCATCTGAACATCTTCAGACTCTAGTGGGTGGGTGGGTGGGTGGGTGGGTGGGTGGGGTGGGTGGGTGGGTGGGTGGGTGGGTGGGTGGGTGGGTGGGTGGGTGGGTGGGTGGGTGGGTGGGTGGGTGGGTGGGTGGGTGGGTGGGGTGGGTGGGTGGGTGGGTGGGTGGGGTGGTGGGTGGTGGGTGGGTGGGTGGGTGGGTGGGTGGGTGGGTGGGTGGGTGGGTGGGTGGGTGGGTGGGTGGGTGGGTGGGTGGGGTGGTGGGTGGGTGGGTGGGGGGTGGGTGGGTGGGTGGGTGGGTGGGTGGGTGGGTGGGTGGGTGGGTGGGGTGGGTGGGTGGGTGGGTGGGTGGGTGGGTGGGTGGGTGGGTGGGTGGGTGGGGTGGGTGGGTGGGTGGGTGAGTGAGTGATGAGTGAGTGAGTGAGTGAGTGAGTGAGTGAGTGAGTGAGTGAGTGAGTGAGTGAGTGAGTGAGTGAGTGAGTGAGTGAGTGAGTGAGTGAGTGAGTGAGTGAGTGAGTGAGTGAGTGAGTGAGTGAGTGAGTGAGTGAGTGAGTGAGTGAGTGAGTGAGTGAGTGAGTGAGTGAGTGAGTGAGTGAGTGAGTGAGTGAGTGAGTGAGTGAGTGAGTGAGTGAGTGAGTGAGTGAGTGAGTGAGTGAGTGAGTGAGTGAGTGAGTGAGTGAGTGAGTGAGTGAGTGAGTGAGTGAGTGAGTGAGTGAGTGAGTGAGTGAGTGAGTGAGTGAGTGAGTGAGTGAGTGAGTGAGTGAGTGAGTGAGTGAGTGAGTGAGTGAGTGAGTGAGTGAGTGAGTGAGTGAGTGAGTGAGTGAGTGAGTGAGTGAGTGAGTGAGTGAGTGAGTGAGTGAGTGAGTGAGTGAGTGAGTGAGTGAGTGAGTGAGTGAGTGAGTGAGTGAGTGAGTGAGTGAGTGAGTGAGTGAGTGAGTGAGTGAGTGAGTGAGTGAGTGAGTGAGTGAGTGAGTGAGTGAGTGAGTGAGTGAGTGAGTGAGTGAGTGAGTGAGTGAGTGAGTGAGTGAGTGAGTGAGTGAGTGAGTGAGTGAGTGAGTGAGTGAGTGAGTGAGTGAGTGAGTGAGTGAGTGAGTGAGTGAGTGAGTGAGTGAGTGAGTGAGTGAGTGAGTGAGTGAGTGAGTGAGTGAGTGAGTGAGTGAGTGAGTGAGTGAGTGAGTGAGTGAGTGAGTGAGTGAGTGAGTGAGTGAGTGAGTGAGGTCTATTTAGATATTTGATTCAAGATTGGGTGGATTTATAGCTATGAATATTATCCACATTCTTTACCGTGGTAGCATTAGTAAAAAGGATTCACACCTGGATATAGAGTTACATGCACACCTCATGATACACCTGACATCTGAAAACCTTCAGACTATAGGCCAATGGTTTTTGTCTAGTGTAGAGTGTTTGTATTTGAAGGATCAAGGTGCCACCTGTATAGGAAGAGAGGGGGAGGTTCAAAGGTGAGAAAAAGGGGGGAAAGGAGTTAAGGTATAAAGTAAGAGGGTAAAGTCCTTATAGTTATGGTTCCTTTTGTCCATACCTCCTATTGGTCCACTCTAAAAGTATTAGAACAGAACACTTAAAGGAAGATTCCACTTAAAGGAAGATTCATAGAATTACTGAAGTAAGTAGCAACCATGAATCTTAATTTCAACTAAATTCATTGTTTATCTAAAATGATCATATTACATAAACTAAATATTTCCCTCTTCACCCACCGAGGTGATGGAACACACATACCTGCACACACAGACCTGCACACACAGACATATATTATTCACCTACAAACACACACACAAATTATTATTCACATGAAGTGCTGAGGTATTATAAGACAGATTTCTTTAATGTTAGGTGAATGAAATGGGAAACACTCTGATGTGGTTTGAAACTCCACCTCAATACAGTGGAATCCCTCTATTACCCTGAAACTGTCCTGAATAGAGAGGAGTGCTATTTCAGGGAGTGAAGTTCTAATGTTAATACTCAACCTCTCATTTCTAAACATCCTTAATAAAGAGGTGCATCATTTCATGGAGTTAGAATAGTAATCTCACTGTAAACAGTTCACTTTGATGCAAGTGTGGATGTGGCTTAAGATGTATTGATGTGAGTGTGAAACTCACTTCCTTCAGGAGTACATTAGTGATATAGTACTTTCCCTCTAGAATTGCCCTTAATCCTGGTATGTTTTGATGTGTTCTGAACCACTATTTCTTAATTCACTATCTTTGTGAAGGACTTAACCACCCAACAAGCAAGAGCAGTAAAGTGAGTAATTAAAACTATTATTTAAAACAGAGAACTAAATAAATCTCCAAGGTAGCTAGCTAATACACACGCAATAACATAAATGAACTGATGATAATGATACAATAATAATGTAGTCCAGTAGTAATAATGTGTTCCTTTGTTCTCTCAATCCTCCACAATCTTACATGATACTTATTATAGATATTAAATTAGCCAAATGAGTGGGTAGAAAGTCCTACCCTGTTTTCTCAGACTAACACCATCTTGCTCTGCCACCCTGTTCCCTCAGACAGTCACCCTGCCCTCTGAGAAAACTACTAGGCTCTCACCATTGGTTTTTCATCATCATCATCATCCTCTCTAAACATCATGGCAAGGTTGGAGACAGACTGAGCCACACTCTACACATAGGTTCATTGTAGACAAACCAATGATTCTGAACATCTACACGTACAGTCAATCATGGTACAAGAGCCTGCTATCAGACCACTCATGGTACAGCCTGAGGGGATAAAGAGGGTAGGATCCTGTCACACTTATTATTACCTGTAGGTATCAATACTCTATGGAACATTGTTGTGCAAAACTCATATTTTCATCAATTTAAGGTGTTAACTAATTATAGAAGAATACATCAGAATTTGGAAAAGGGTAGTCAAACTAATAAACATGTTATAATAATATACATAAACTGGTGTTTATTGATGTGAGAACATCTCAATCTCACCAACATGACTATTAATTTTCAGATTTTTTCTGGTTCAAAAGTTATCCTTTTCTCCACAGCTAAAACTACACCCTCTACATCCCAATGCAAGAAAAAATGAAGCATTCATTAAAATACATATGAGATTAAGATCTCACCTTGATGACTACAATAGCATACTCCACTTGAAATAGTCATCACTCGAAGGGGGGAGGGAGGGCCTGTGATATAAAATTGTCTCTTATTCCAAATAAAACTCATCACACCATTAGTTAGTCAACCGTACTCACCTGTCATACTCAGATCTTGTCATCTACCCACCTCCCTAAAGTTGAACGGTGCGTAGGGTAAAGGTCGTCTAAATAACACGTAGTAAGTGGGCGGGGCTCACAAAGTTGCAACATTAAGTTACATAACACAGATTATTACAGACTATGGCTACATGAATGTTAGATATTCATAGGGATGAGAGATATTATAGCAGCATCTGACTAAGGAGTGATATCAATGAGCCAGCACTTTCTAGCTGATTATAACTAGACCTAACTCAATTCCTACAATACCAAGCATGAGACTGCATGAGTGCATGTACTGTACTTGAAGACACTACAGGAAGAAAGAAGAAAGGAAAAATTACAATTCTTATGTATCTCCTAGTTAAGTTTCTTCTATTAGGTCATCCCTACAAAGAGAGTGCTAGTGTTTTATATAAATAGTAGCTATAGCTGTTAGTGTGTATCACAGATATTATACTGCTATTATGTGACCACCAAATTAATTCGGGTAAAGGGTTTCTATAATAATAATAACCTCTCTAACAACAATTGAGCCACATTTCAATGGAGAAACCACAACCCTATAATGTCCTTTTCCTTCTTTTTACCATTTTCAACTGAGATTATATGTGGTAGTACAGTGAGTGAGATAAAAAAGTAGACATTGGTTTGTCTTGTTTCAATGGGATATTGATGCATTGGAAGAGAGCACTCAACTGCTCAACAGCCTGTCATCATGTGAGTCAATAATATTGAGTTTGCTATCTATCAGTGCTTTATGGCTTCTAGTCTGTCACTGGAATCTTCCCTGTAACTCTTATTGCTGCCATCTGAAAAACATCACACAACAAAATCACTAGCTGCATGCATACTCATAAACTAATACACACTCACACTTGGAAAAATTAATCAGTGCATTGTTTTCTCTAAGTTGACAACTGAAAGCTCATAAGGCAAAAAGCAAGCTCATACGTGTTAGTATGTTTTCAGATCAATGCGCAGTTTTGAAAAGGGCAGTTACTAGAAGACTGCTGCACACAGAAAATCACACCCACTTTTTGAAAAGCAAAGCAGTTACAAATCAAATAACAAGCTTAGAATAACTATTTAGTTTACACCCATCTACATTATAACAACAACTATAATTTTCAAAGGCCTCAATCTCCCAAAATCTGGGCCTGTTTTTTGGAACTGGATGGCTAGTACTCTACTAATTAAAGTATTTATAATTATGTAGCTAATTAATACACTGCCCCAGCAATGAATTGGTATATAATGTTAAACTTATATTAATGATTCAATTTTGGGACATTAAAATGCATTATATACTGCATTTGTTGGACCCACAAATATTACTTCCTTTTGCTTAGTTGTCTATTTTCAGCCTGCAGTTGAATAGTAGATAGCTACAGGTACAGTATTGTGAACACTATATTATATAATATTATAATAGTAAACAACCACATGATGTGGACAGGTTTGTTGGTTCAACATTATAACTGCTATGTCAAGTTATATAGCTATGTGTTGTGCCATTTTAAAAACAGTAAAAAATTTCATAGGTCACATGACAAAATTTTATTTGGTCCAAATAAAATGACTCTTTCTCCGTGTAACAGTAGAGATTACATCATTCAGATTACATCATTCATTGTCAATTGTTATTGTACTGTATCTAGCCCTACCCCTACATCTACCCCATAGCAGAAGTACATGATGTAATCTCAATATTGTTATGTACGTAGCTACATGGAGAAAGAGTTAGCTATGTAACTATAGCTATTTTCATATATCTTTGTTTGGAGACAGGTTTTTTGGCCTCTTTTAGAGAGGTTAGCCTCTTCTGGGAGGTTCTCCTTCATATTCACTCTGCATCTTATTGTCTAAATAGAATTTCAGGTTATTAGCTATAAATTTAATACTTGTGAAGGTCTGAATCTACCATTATTGCATAATCTAGCTATATAGCTAAGTAGTTAATATTTTTCTCCAGTCCAGGAGTCACTATATATAATGGAGGTTGAATTTAATGCCCACTTTTTCTTGCTCTCCTAAAGATTATTTCTTAAGGTAACAGCAATAATGATGGCCTATAGATGAAGTAGAGTCAAGAAGAGTCTTCATGTAGTTAACTTGTCATGTGTTTTAATCTTTAGATCTGGAAGAAACACCAAAAGTCTCCACTAAAGATCTTACTCCCCCAAAATTGTAGTTTTGCTTACCATTCTGCAATAAGATTACCTGAGCAAGTGCTACCTCTTCCTAGAATTAGCTACTTCCCAAAAATAACAATTACTAAAACAATATAATCAAAGCCATAACAATGATAGATAGTAGCTATTGAATACAAATTAGTTTATCTTAGCATCAATAGTTTTATCTTTTGAGCCTGATTCACACATTGTGTCTAGTTTACCTATACAGGAACTTATTTTCTTCACTGCACATGTAACATTGCTGCACCTGGTTGCTGCATAGCATAAGCACAGTTTTCTTCCATCTTTAGGATGCTTTCTCTTCTTTTGGTATCAGATATAGATACCTCTTCATAAACTGGTGGTGCAGTTGAAAGGTTGGCATCTATGTCCATCTTCATAACACATTTATCATCTACCACTGCATAAGTAGGTTCTTCTAGTATAGTATTATGCATGTTGTGAGCAGCATTAAAATTCTTCTTTGCTCTTAGGAATAATATTATCAGGCAACAAAGGATAATTATTGAGCAGATTCCAATGCTAAGTCCACTGGTCAAAGCTATAGACATAGAAACAAAAATTAATGTGGCAGGTGGTTATAATAATTAGGTATTTATTTGAATTTTTGCTAATAATTAATACCTACAGTTCTTATTTATACCTATAATTTTGGGGAGATTATTACCGACTTCTTCTGAAATTGCTGCTGTTGTTGTATCTGTTGTTGAGCAGTAGTTACAATTAAGGGTATCTGCTAAGATATAATGTGATATATGACCTACATGATTATTTTACTTACTATTCATTGGACCATGTAGTGGAGCACTTGTAAACTGATGTGAATATTCTACAACAGAACTTGGGGCAATCATATTTGTCAGACTCTGGTGTCCAACTTCTGTAATTCAAATTTTAGATATAATTATAATAATGTGGTGCTGTTTTTAAGCATACCTTGTTCAGAGATAACATACAGAATACCAGTTCTACTTCGAACTGTGACAACAATGCAGTAGTACTCTGTCCCATTATCTGCAAGTTGGACATTAGTAACCACTAATTTGTGATACACATAAGAGTGTCTTCTAGGAAGTATATCTGACTGATAAAAGTCATCATTTATAACCCAATATGGAACATCGTTAGTTCCAGAATAGGAGCAGTTGAATTCAGCTGATCCTCCTTCAACAACAAAGATGTCTTTGGGCTCAGCTAGTAACTGGATTTCAGCTGTAGCTAAAATTTTAATAATAGATAGTTATCTACTAATGCAGACTATAGAATTGGAGCAATACCTTTAGGAAGAGTTTGCATCATGAAGAAAAAGTACAAGAACATGGCTGTCTAAGTTTACTTCTCACTTAGATGGACTTTAGTTAGCTATAATTCACTGCTTTTACTTCAAATTGATGATATCCATTCAAGTCGACAATTTAAGTCTAAATATTTCACTTATTATGCACTAGTGTCAGTCCCAAATGGTCTAAGATTCTACTGTGTATAAAGAATGATATGTGGTTAACTGATAACAGATTGCAAATACAATGAAGTGGTGATAAATGAGACTCTAAAACATACATAGAGCATAAATTTGTACAGCCACTGCATTGGACTTTGTCCCTTTCACTCCTAATTTTACACACTTTTCAACTGTCTGTTACTCGGAACCCCTCGGCACCAGGATACCCTCCTATCGCCAACCTCGGCATCAGAAGTCAGAACAATGGGTCAGTTCTTAGTCTAGTCACTCCAAGGTCAAGAGTTCACTGCTGAATGAAATTGACCCATATCTCTACGAAAATCCCAGCCCACATCTTCATTTCTTGCACAATTTCAGACAATGCCACAAGCTTCAGACCACACACCCTTATGTGACATCACAACGCACCTTATACCCTTATGTGACATCACAACACACCCTTATGTGAGACCATCAACAACAGGTCATTTTTGACCTCATGTTGCTTTAGTCAACTAAAACTACAAGTTAGTACCAGCTATTAGTCACAAAACTGATCTCAATTAGTCAAAAACTAACTAAAAGTTGTCATACTAAAGCTTACATTGACCATAACATTAATCACTAAGGTTGACCAAATCTTTGTAATACTCCTTGTGACAAGACTTGCTGCTGGTTTCACTAACAGTTACATTATTAAAAAAATAATATCATCTTTGAATCATAGATGTTTTGGAGCATGGGGGCACACCCTGAATGGGAATGAGGTTAGGGGTGGGAAAGGACTCCGTGCTATAGAATACCATTGGGTAGGAGACTATCTAGCATGATTTGTTACAGGAAAACACTGTAGGCTTTCCAAAATAGCTTAGCTTACCTAAATTAACAATTTTAGCAATACAGATGTACCTAGTTCACCAGTGTGTGTATGAAGAAGCTCGTGATGACATTCTTGATTCTGATCATAGGTATGACTCTATGTGATGAAGAGATGAAAAGGCTATGCTCTGCAGTCTCTGTAATTGTAAAGAAGCTATACCAAAGAAGAATGTAAAGTCAAGAATATTCAATGGAATAACACATTTCAGAAATTGCTTTACTTTAGATGCTGAAAGGTTATATAACTAAATTTGGCATATAGGCTAGCATGTTCCTTATTGATCTGCATGTTTAACCATGGGTGGGTGGAGGGGGCATTTCTCCCATGCTTCCTATGCCTATGTGAATTCACGCAGTCTTCTCAAAAGTATTATAACATAATAATGTTTATTAATATAGCTAATCTTCACTAGCTACTGAAGTTAGTTTTGATTTGAATTTTTTTGAGTCTAGAAACTTTTGGGGTAGGTGCAAATTCCTTATCTCCTCATGTAATCCATACCTACATAATGATAATTGAGAGAGCTTATAAAATAAAAGAGGAAAGGAAGGAAGGTGGGGAGGAGGGGGGGAGATGCCCCCACACTCTACCTATAGAGTCTACAGGCCAGCTAGATACACATCTGGTTCCACGCCCCTCTAAACACACCCAGGGTCTTCACACACCCCTTCTACCGGACCACAAGGGGGTTCCCCCTCCTCCTTCTGAGAGGTCTACAGGATCTAGACACACCTCCAAATCTCTCACACACCCCTTAACTCCCTAGGTCAAGTGGGGGTTCAGCTGGACACACCTCCACTCCCACACCCCTCTGGACACACCCCAAGTCTACACACACCAATGTCGAGGTCGAGGGAGTCTCAGGAGGGGTGTTCCCCCACAACACTCTTTCCTAGCTTCTACAGGCAAGATAGTGATTCTGTGGGCTGGACACACACCCTAGGCTCACACTTCTCAGCTCAGATATTAGCTACGGAACTTACAGCTGCTATCAATGTCACTGTCCACTCCTTCGCTTAAAAGCCTGGAGCCCCAGAATTCCAATCCATATTGCTAGGTCCTCGATACTAACCCTTTCGCTACACTAATTTTCGATTTTTTTTTGGATTTGGCATTGGTCGTCACTAGGTGCCGGCGCCCCAGGCAGCAAAAGGTCGCGCAGGTTAGCGTGACGTCATGCTGGCGGCTAGCAGATCAAGGCAGAAAGAATGAGCTCCTTGGAGACTCTTGCTGGCCTGCTTATGGCCTCTCTCACACCGACGATCCTCTACGGCACTGCCCCATGCACTATGCCACTCTCCTTTTCTTTTCATTTTTTTTTTAAAGTCCATATAAAGCGAACATCAAAGGAAGATCAAAGGCAGCTCCTCCCTGTGGTCAAACATCTGAGAACTGACGGACCACAACCCATTGTTCTGACTTCCGATGCCGACAGTCAAAGGTTGGCGGCAGGAGGACGTCCTGGTGCCGACGGGGTCCGAGTAACGGACGGTTGAAAAGTGTGTAAAATTACACTCTTTTGGGAGCGAAAGGGCTATGTAATATATGTGAGTCTGTTGTCCCTTTGAATAACTTTCTTACATTACTATGATATTAAAAATAATTATTAAAGAATAATTTAAACTGCTATGACAATAGGTAGTTGGTTTGTAACACAAGATATGACAGCAAATCTGCAGCATCCACAGGAGGAATATCATGACTTTTTCTCCCCAGTTTGCTAGAGTACGGTCCACACCATCAATCAATCGGATTTTGTCTTCATACCTCACCTTTGCCTCCGTAGAGAGAGTCTGAACATACGATTCTGACACGGCTACTACTAGAACTGTACACCAGCTGTACACCAACATGGCGGCGCGGTCGGTCGGCCGGTCGCGGCGCTGGATTTTGATCACGTGATGAAATCGCTCTATATAATTATATCGATCGAGACTTGGAAGGACTGAGCAAATTCTGGGGAAACACTCGGCTCCAGGCTTTTAAGCTTCGAAGCGAAGGAGTGGACAATGACATTGATAGCAGATGTAAGTTTCGTAGCTAAGCTACCTAGTTGATTTTCGTTCCAGGCAAGCTAGTTTGAGATAGTCTCGCAAGCCAGACTCTATCACTTCTTTTTCACACAATACTTCACTCAGGGAAAAAGTGAGAGAGTCTGGTACATTACCGTAGAGCAACCCGTGCAGGCCACCAAAGCTTTTGCTGGCCGTTTGTGGCCACCTCGACAACTGCAAGCTATGGCAGAGAAATGCACAGCCTGTCTTGTAATAACTGAATGGGAAGAGCACTACTGCATGGAGACAAGTGCAGGAAAGCAAAGTCAGTCTTACATGTGATAAGGGAAGAATTGTCTTTGAATCTGGATCTAACCTCTGATACTTACCTATGTAATCCAAGCTGGACAAGTTAAAGCTACCAGCTCCTCCCACTCATCAACCTGCATGCACAGTACAGTGCAGTGAAATTCGCGCGAGCTTGCGGTTGTCAAGGTGGCCACAAACGGCCAGCAAAAGTTTTGTTGGCCTGCACGGGTTGCTCTACGGTAATGTACCAGACTCTCTCACTTTTTCCCCTAGTGAAGTATTGTGTAAAAAAGAAAAAGTGATAGAGTCTGGCCTGCGAGACTAAGTTTGAGAAGTGTGGAGCCTAGGCTGGGTGTGTCTAGCCCACAAAATCAGAGAAAGGTGTGTCTAGCTGGCCTGTAGAAACTAGGAAAGGGTGTCATGAGGGAACACCCCTCCCATGACTCCCTCGACCTTTGTGTGTAGAGACTTAGGCTGTGTCCAGCCCGTAGAAATGGGTGTGGAACCAGAGATGTGTCCAGCTGAACCCGGCCATGTGACCTAAGGAATTCAGGGGGTGGGTGTGTGAAACCTGGAGGTGTGTCTAGCTCTAAGAAAGAGCTAGGGGGGGAGAACACTGGCCAGGTATAGGGTGTGTCCAGATGGAGAGATGTGTCTAGCTGAACCCCCAGGGGTGGGTGTGTAAAACCTGGAGGTGTGTCTAGTTCTAAGGAGGGGAGGGAACCCTTCGACATCAGGTAGAAGGGGTGTGTGGAGACTTGGGGTGTGTTCAGATGGGCGTGGAACTAGAGGTGTGTCTAGCTGGCCTGGAGTATGGGGCAACTCCCCCCCTTTATTTTATAAGCTCTTAATTGTCATTATGTAGGTATGGATGACAGTGAAGAGGAGGAGACAGAGGAACCCAAAAGTTTTAGGCTTGACTATAAAATTCAAATCCAAGAAAACTATAATTTCAGTAGTGAAGATAATATTAATAAGCACCATTATGTTATTGTGCATTTAACAGTAATACTTCGAGAAAACTGCATAAGCACGGGAGAAATGTCCCCCACAAAGGAACATGCTAGCCTACCAAATTTAGTTAAGACCTCTGTATATAACCTCTCAGCATATAAATTAGTTGGAAGTAACTTCATTGCAAGCAATTTCTGAAATGTATTCCACTGAATATTCTGAAGTGGAATTCTTCTTGGTATTTTCTTTACAATCCCAATAGCTATATAAGTGACTGCAGAGCATAGTTTTATCAGCTCTTTGTCACATAGTCATAGCTACTAATGATCAACTCTTTCTGAGTCAAGAATGTCATGCTTCTTCATACACATGGAGACACCACTGATGAACTACGTAGAAATTGTTAACTTCATTTTTGCTAATTAGGTAAGCTAAACTATTTTGGAAAGTCTACTTATAACTATATAGCTAGTCATGCTAGCCAATAATTTTCATAGTGTCCTACGAAATGGTATTCTATAGCGCAGAGTCCTTGCCCACCCCTATTCCTAACCTTATTTCCATTCAGGGTGTGCTCCCATGCTCCAAAACATGTATGATTCAACAGGATGATAATTGATAATGTTACAGTAACTGTTAGTGAAACCAACAACAATTATTCTTGTCACAAATAATATTTTAGTTACAGTCACTTTAAGCTTTAGCATGTTTTTGACCAATTGAGATTAGTTTTGTGACTAGCTAGTACTAAATCATAGTTTTAGTTGACTAAAACAACATTAAGTCAAAAATGAATAGATTTAATTGCATCTGAAGCACTTGCAAATGCAAAAGGCATTTTTGTTGCTATATCCTTTATTTCATCTGGAATCATGAACACTCTTACACTTTCTATATCTATTGAGCAATAAGAAATATTTTTTGGATAAATCGCTTTTCCAGATCAGCTTTCATCACATCAATTGCCTGAAAATATTCTTTATGACAATAGAAGTAAGGTGCACTGGGCTACTTTGAGATCATCTCCAGTACTACTGGTTGCTTCATCAATCTCAGTGGCAACTTCAGTACTCAAGTCTAAGCCTAATAAATCATGACTGTAGTGCTAACCTGGTAATGGTTCAGAATCACCCTTAGAGGACTTTGGAGCTGGACACAGGAGGGTAATGAGAGAAGATTGCCTTTGCTTGGATGCCATTTTGACTAGCTATATATACCAATCCTACCATGTGCTCAGCTCTACACTGGGCAAGTCCTGCATGCTCAGTAAAAATTATAGCAATCTGTTTTAACAGCACCACATTAAGCTACTTAGTCAGCCAAGTTGGGGGGGAGGGCATTACTCCACTGATATACTGATGGTCTGCAGACTCCAACAGTGTGGTCTCTTTACATTTGCCTGGAAAACAGAATAGCTGTTGGGTAAAACACTGAAATAAAAGTTGTTTTATGAAAGTATTATGTAATAGTTATTCCACGGCGCTGAGGATATTATGGCTGCAATAACTATTAGCTACATAATACTTTCATAAAAACTTTTATCTCAGTGTTTTACCCAACAGCTATTCTGTTTTCCAGGCAAATGTACAGAGACCACACTGTTGGAGTCTGCAGACCATCAGTTTATAGTAAACAGTTCCGAGTCCGAGGGCGCAGCCCGAGGACAAGGACCGTTTACCCCTGCCATAATATCCAAGGTGACGAGCAATAACTATTATATTATTATTACACCCTAGATTGACTTATTATTCTAAAGTTTTCGGGATAGCGCTAGCTGAACTATGGCTAAAAAGAATAAACAACGACTGTCAAAAACTACAAGTATGTAGCTAGCCTGCAGTTGAAAGTGCAATTATAACTCTCGGAACTCTGGTCTTAGATTTCTACAGGATAATGCACCTTCTATTGATTTATGCTTAATTCAAGAACATTGGCTATTTGCTCATCAACTTACATTGCTTAATTTTGATCCTGAATTTGTTTCTTGTGGTGTCAGTGGTATGGATGATGATCGATTGCATAGAGGTCACCCACCCTTTTGGGGGCTGTGGTATCATCCTTAGGAAAAGTTTAATTTCTATTCAAGTGATTAAATTTCCGTCAAAACATTTCTGTGCTGTTCTCATAAAATGCTATCTAAAGACTATTTTGTTGATTAATGTTTACTTGCCAACTAATTATCATACAAATACCGATTTTAATATCTGTCTTGGTGAGTTGAGTGGTTCTATTGATTCTCAATCATTTGATCAGTTATTGATCGGTGGTGACTTCAACACTAATCTTTATTCTGATTCATGCAGATGTAACCTTTTAAATGATTTCATGTTGGAGTTTGATCTTGTTAGTGTGGACATGCATACTTCTATTACCCATACTTATGAGAGAGATGATGGTCTTGTGACTTCTTGGCCTGATCATTTTTTGGCCAGTTCTTCTCTGGCTTGCAACATTTCTTCAGTGAAGACCCTTCAATCAGGTTCTACGTATTCTATCTGATCATTTCCCTCTTTATGCTGAACTTAACCTCCATATTCAATTCCTTTCCTTCCATAAAACTACGCTCACAAACACTATCAATAAGGTCAATTGGGACTGTGTTACTAACTCTGAGTTATTAAACTTCAGACAATACATTTCGACCAATCTCCCTTCAATTGCCACAGATATTTTGTCATGTTGTGATGTGTCTTGTACTGTTCACCCCTCTCAAATCGACCAATTAGTCACTTTCCTCCTACAATGCATCTCTGAAGCTTCCTCTTTGTTCCTTCCTACAGCCAGACCCTCACAAAGGCACTGCATTCCTGGTTGGAATTCGTGAATTTAAGCTTAAAACATCGGGTCTGGACTGAAGCTGGCTCACCTAAGTCTGGTGTACTCTTTCAAATTAAGAAGCATGTTAAATCAAGATATAAGTATCAGATTAGAAAACTCAAAAGAAGAGAGGAATATATTAAAAATCAAAAATTATTATCATCTACATTCTCCAAATCTTCCACCAAGCAATTCTGGAAAGAAGTTAAGCGTATAAGAAACTCTGGTAACATCACCTCAGCAGCTTCAGTTATCGATGGAGTGAGTGATCCAGAGTCAGTCAGTAATATTGTCTATCATCTAAATTCTCTGTGACTTTGAATTCTCACAACAATGACACATTTGATGAATCATGCCTGCATATCAGTGAATCTGATGTTGATAGTTTTGAATTTACCATTGACTGTCTTTTAGAAGTAAAGTCCAAGAAGTCAGATGGTTCTGATTTGAATTCTTCTCACTTTATTATGGCACTGCCAGTAATCGATGAATTTCTTTGTTCTTTATTTACGATTATTACCCGTCATGGTCATCTCCCTTCCTGTCTGAGGGACTGTGGAGATAGTTACAGGCCTATTGCCCTTGCCTCTACACTAAGTAAGATTCTTGAGTGGTGTATTCTGCTTAAGTTTAATAATTACTTACAAACTTCAGAACTTCAGTTTGGCTTTAAACCTGGCCTATCTACTACCTTTTGTACTGGTGTATTGAAAGGTGTGGTCTCACATTATCTTCAACATGGTTCTTCTGTCTTCGCTTGTTTTCTCGATGCCTAAAAAGCCTTTGATCTTGTTAGGTACAGTCTACTTTTTAAGATATTGCTCTCTGTAGGTCTCCCTGATTTGGTTGTTAGATTATTATCTAGATGGTACTCAAGTCAACAGCTTAATGTTCGTTGGGGAAAAGCCTATTCTAATAAGTTTGGTGTGTCCAATGGTGTAAGGCAAGGTGGTGTGCTATCTCCAATTCTTTTTTCCATTTATCTTGACACATTAATGACCTCACTTAAGAACACTGGTGTTGGCTGTTTTTGGGGTGGACAGTTCGCTGGAGCCCTTGCTTACGAAGATGACATTGTCTTGATGGCCCCCTCTCTTAGTGCTCTTAGATTGATGTTAGTCTGTTGTGAATCATTCCCATGGTCTTTATACAATTATACAATTTATACAATTTTTCCATCATTCATATTTGAAAACTGATCCACACATCTTCTTCTGTGGACATAGATTACCTGTTGTTACTCAAGTCTTTCATCTAGGACATATTCTCACCTACAATCTCTCGGATGACAAAGATATACAGTCGAAATGCAGAGATATGGTTTGTAAGGTAAACTCCCTTTTCTGCTCCTTTCCAAACACTTCACCTGGAATTTTAACATTTCTTTCTGTCTAGGACTTTATGGAAGTTCCCTATGGTCTCTTTCTTCTGGTGCTCTAGAAATTACTTTTAATAAAGTGTTACGACGTATATGGAAACTTCCCTATAACTCCCACACAAGAATTGTTCAATGCAGTGCTAAGCTACAAAGCCTGTTTAACTTAATATTCCATCGTTCTTCAGCTCTCTACAAATCTTCTCAGACTTGTCCCTCTAACTTGGTCAAACATATATTCCACAAATCTGCTAATTGTTGTTTTACATTCTTAGGTTTCAATTTGAAATATGGCAAACAATTTTGTAAAGATTATTCTATCCATCACATTTTCCGTTCCAATGTTATCAGAGATCTCAGAATTGCACAACCATATTTATCCATCAGCAAAAATTTAATTGAGTCAGTTGTAATTTCTTTGTCCACGTCAACCACCTAATCCATTTCTCTTTCTTACTTTTATTTTTTAAACCTATTTTGGTGTGTTAATAATAATAATAATAATAATAATAATAATAATAATAATAATAATAATAATAATAATAATAATAATAATAATAATAATAATAATAATAACAATAATAATAATAATAATGCACCGTTTGCCTCGGGGAGTGCATTATGACTAATAATACACTAGGGAGTGAATGTACTAAGGGTGTAATATGTTTACCTAAGGTGCTTCAATAATATTACATTACGTCATTACGTTCGCAGTCGGGGCGTGGCTGGCCAAACGGCGGGGCGGGGAGGCGGGGCGGGGAGGCGTGGCGCAGCGGCAGAATGTAAAGTCGCTCCTGAGGTCTGGTGCTCTATCTTCGCAGGATGAAGACGCTCTATTTGTATGTAATCGTTCTCACAATTATTTGTAGTAAGTTATCGTGAATAGTTTGTATACGTAGCTACAAGTTCGTGAGTTAGTTTAGCTAACCAATTATTCAGTGAATTGAGCTGGTTTCAATTTCTCCAATAGTTTTAAAAATCTAGCTATTTCACTGTTATACTTTCACTGTTACTATGGCTAGAAAGAAAGCAGCTTGCATATTCTACATGGAGAAAGATACTAGCTGGCTATTTTGACTGTTACCGATGCTCATCTTCTAAGCCATACATAGATATTGTATAGCCATAGTTATCTACATCACATTCTCCTGGTTAATAGATTTACTGCTGATAGCTATAGTAGTGTAAGTAGTATAATTTGGGTGTTAGCTATTATAGTACAGTATAGCTTGTTCCAACCATACGTATGCACTGACTACTCAGGAATCATTAAAAATATATGAGGCTTAATGAATTAGCAGAAATGAAAATGCACAACATAATGTACACTGTTGACGTGACAGGAGTTGTGCTAAGACAAAATAAAGGCATTTCTGTTTCATCATGATTTTATTATTGTGCAGAATTAGTATCTTCACAGGAGTATTGTGTACAACAAGATGTTAGTGGATTGAGTACCACCACCATAGAATGTGATATTACTGGACAAAGAGATGTACCCTTCTGGTCAATCAATGAGACTTTCTATGACCTTTCTAATATCCCAGACTACATTGAAGCTAGTGGATTTTTATCATTAACCATATATCTATCAGCTGCTGTCAATAATACAAACTTCCAATGCCTTGTTTTCAATAGAAATGAAGTACACCAAGGAAATATAACTAAACTTGTGCTTTTTTCAGGTATGTAACATATGCAGGTTTAGAGATAATAGATACCCCCTCCTCCCTTTAAAATAATATATACAACATTGTACATAATAGGATGTTGGTTTATTTAGATAGTATGTGTACTGACATATCCATTTATTAGTATACATAGCTACAGTCATTCTCTTTTTATTCCACACTATCAATATTTAGGTTAAAAAGTCATGCAGTTATTTCTCAGAGTAGCTACTATGTATTATTTGCCTAGTCTTCTAATATGAACAAGAAAAATTAAATGCAAAATATTATGCTGCGGCAATTTTATTGTTAGAGATTAGCATTTCTATGGTAACTAATTATGTCAGAGAAAGAGTGCTTGGCTTGTAATGAAGTGTTGCTAATGTGTTTACTTTTCAGCTAGTACTAAACACCAAAACAACTAATTATATACAGTAGATCCAGTTAATTTCACTGTCCCTTTAATTTCGCTATTTTCATGGTAGGTAAAGGTAAGCAAAAAAAATTAAAAATTTCAATCCCCCCCCCCCAGTGAAAATAAAAAACGTGAATTGCTTCATGAGATCAGTGAAAATAAAGTGTCTTGAAAATAACTGGATCTATAGTAGCTTACTTATGCATGGTCATGTGGCAAGCTTGTATCTTGAAATTGAGCCATACAGTATGTATATATAATATGACATGTATTCCTGTGTGTAGTTGTAGGGGCAATGAGAGATGCCACGGAAAGTTGCCGTATAATGCTAAACTACCAGAAAACATTTGTTGGAATTGAAGAGACCAAGATAGAATGGACCAGTAATTGTAGTGATAGTATTAGTGTACAGTTTTTTAACTGGTCCAATATTATAAATAATAATCTCAAACTCAATCAACAAGAGACACATATAGTATTTAATAATACTTCAAACAGCATTACTATTCCTACAAGCAACTTAACCAACAACATGGGAGAACAAGTGTATTTTAGAATAATTGCACAAAATACTATGGCTGGTGCTATTTCTTCAGAAAATGAAATGACCTTTTATAATTGTGAGTATCAATTTTATATATTATATTATTCATGATTTTGAGTGAGCTAAGACAGAACAATGTCAGACATCTAATAAGATTCTGTCCACTAGTAGAACTTTTCATGTTAGTGAAGTTTTCTAGTCCTAGCTACAATGGGTGTCCTTATTTCTGGGGGATTGCAATAAAGGGATTCCACTATTATACTCAGGTGTTCACATTTCAGGGGGTTAAAATAGAGGTTCCACTGTATACACTAATTTTTTGAACTCAAGTATTAGTCACTCCCTTTCACGGCTTTCCATCCTTAACATAATTACTTGGAGGTAGCTATTATTATGAAAATTCTAAAATTAATGTATAAAAATTTAAGTCTGTGTACAGTGTGGAACCCCTCTACAACTCCCTGAAATAGAGACATCTTAGTATCATTAAGAACACTTAAATATCATGTCAGTAATAGTTTGTGTATAATTTCACTCCATGAAATGATAGAAATATCCAATATTCTACATAAATGAGTTAGTGTGATGCTTTTGAATGTGACTAGTTTTCAAGCCTCATGTTTACATTTTTGCAGTTTCTCATGTTCCTGAGCCACAATATGTAACACCAGGTTCTTCACGGTGTTTTAACGTTACAGAAACAGATCTCTGTAATGGAACAAACTTCGTGTGGCCTAAATTTATAAATTCCGAAGAAAGCTGTATATGTCCTCTGAATGTTTATGGATTTTGGCAAGGGTGCTTAATACCTATAAATATCACTAATGAGACTGTTTGCCTTCACGATATTAATGCCAGTATGAATGGAACATTAGTCCACTTTCGATGCTTCGCTCACTACAATATGTCAGGTACTAACTATGGCTTCATCTCATTAATAGCAACTTATCGCATCATCATAGTTGATGGTAAGTTTAATCTTCACTCTTTGGGAGTTTATAAATGTCCATTTGTCTGTCTGTCTGTTTGTCTGTCTGTGTCTGTCTTCTTACTACACAGGGCCTCCTAGTATGCCAAAAATAAATGTCAATGATTCCATATGCTTTAGTGCTTACACGAGCATTGGTGATCCTATACTGCACTATATTGTCAACGTTAGCAATAATGCAGGACAAACTCATCTAACTGGCAGTTATAGCATTGCTCAATGCCTTCCCCTCACTTCTGAAGAGTGTGGGAGATTTAATGTATCAGTAACAGCTGTCAATGTTTTTGGAGCGTCAAATGTAACAGATTTTGAAGGTAAGGGTTTCATATTGTTACTTTTCACCTGCAATAATGTGTACATAATGCAAATACAATATTCCAACCTCCTGAAATAAGGACACCTCTGTATACAGTGGAACTTCTCTATTCATACCTGTAGACACTCTATGTTTAATGCAGTTACGCAGGCTATGTGCTGTTTTCTGTGGTGGAGCAGACGCATGAACTTGCCAAAGATGTTTATCATTATCTATGAATAATAGTTATGAAGTAAATAACTGCCGTACAAAAGTAGCAATTTTGAATAGTCCTGGCTCTAAAAACTAATTCATGTGTTCATTTTCAACACTATAGCTATATATACACACCCATTAACAAATACAGGGTTAAACAGAGAGTATGTCAGTCTCATGCAGCTAAGTATGTAACCTGACTAACGCACTCACTGCTTCTTCCTCTATATTTATTACACAGGCTTTCAAAATGGTTGTAGTTGCTATCAGAGCTTAAGTAAGTAAATACTGGCTACTTATAAAGTGTAAGAGTTAGTGAGTATGTTTTTTATATAGATCAAATAAATATTAATATATCTGAAGTATTATCTATGGCAGCCACAATCTCACTACATTGCGGTTTAAGTGAAATGGAAAATGTGGAATTCATACTCCAACCAGCCAACATAAGCCAATCCTTACCATGCAATGAGGAAAAACGTATACCTGATCTCAATCCTGATACTGACTACACCATACTAGTACCATATAATGGAAGCAACTGTACAGTGACAAACTTCACAAGTATGTAGCTATGTCTACAGCTATTATCATTACAGTATAGAACATTCCTAATAACTAATATCCTCTCATTACAGCAACAGCAGCTACATCGACTACAGCAAGATCTCAAGAAACCCTACCAGGATCTGTGATAGCTGTGATAACTGTGATAGTTATGACAATAATTGTGGTAACTGTATGTTAGTGGTAGCTAGCTATGTTATCTTGAAGATTACAATTCTTACATTATTTCCTTTTTCCATGTTGTACTGTTTGGTTTAAAGTTTGAGGAACGAGCAAGCTCCCAATGAATTTCTCATCCATGTTATCATGGCAACACCACTTCTGCTTATAAATTACATGTACTGCTGAATATTAATGAATGCATTGCAAATACAGAGTAGCTGCAATGTTATTGAACAAATTTGACAGTGTGTCAAATCACATCTCTATAAAAATGGAAGTGGTGAATATAAAAATACTGACTTAAAATAGATCTCAGAAGTATATCCTATATCTAAGAACATGTCTTTTGAAATTTTATTGCAAAATGCCATTCATTACTAGCAGAAATTCTACAATGAGACTTCATAGGTTTTAAAATTCAGACCCCCAGAACACTCTCTAGTTAAGTATAATGCAAGCATCTGCTACTATATCTCAAACTGGTATAGTTACATTTCTGTATGTAGCTATATATTTGCAATAAGTTCTATCATAAGGTTTAACCTAGACCCAGTTTGCTATGAAATTTTCTGTCAAATTAAAAATTATTAGCTAGTAAGAATCTTGGCATAAAGCTAGAACAATAACCCGACAACATAACAATATTGCTATCATTCACACATGGCTGTAGAGTTACTTAAACACACTTTCTAATCTAGGAACCAATGGTCTTTAGGTACAATGAAAGGATTAAGTTCCAAATAAGAAGGAATAGGGAGGGATGATTTAGGGATGTGGTTAAAGAATAAGGGAGTGAAGATATAGTCCATCTTTAACATTGTAGTGCCAAATTGTCTGACTCTAAAACTAACAAAAATGATAATTACTGCAGTATTATTACATAGCTAACATGTTACTATGAATCATACAAAATAATACCATCTGCACCAAACATTATTACATTAATGAGTGTCCAGAGGCAACTACATAATCCAATGTAATTCAAAAGTTTAAGTTCTGGAGTTGTCTCAAATGTTTATGGACCATCCATAAAGGTACACATAATTCTGTCAGAGAATCCATGGTTGTCAACAAAATTATGGATGATCATAGGCAGACACTCTGACAATGGGATAGTGATGGAGTAGATTTTCATAATGCAAAATGTGGTGAGAGTTGTCTAGTAATGCTTGGCCAATCCATTGTTATCCACAGATATCCAAGTAACTGGACATCCATGGATCATTCATGGATGTACACACATTTATACCAAAACATCGTAGTGCTTGCTAATGACCTAAAAACTCTCTCATTCAAAGACTGCCTGTTATTGAGTTATTGAAGATGGCAGCAGAATAAAGAACGTAAACATGAAGGAAGAAAAAAAGAAGAGAAACTTCAATCTTAAACTTCAATCTTTCATGTATCTCTTAGCTAATCTGAGAGTTGATGGATTCTTCATAGTTGAGCCTTAAAACTGCCAAACATTAATTTTAATACACAAAATGAAGAGTGGGAGAGAAATAAGTATGGATGGGGTCTACATTGAGATTGCTACAGCATTTCATGGTAATAATTAGGCCTTGGCAGATTATGCTAGCATAATTTTGGGAAAAATAGGTGCTGCTGAGAATCAGGAATTATGCTGGGAAAAATAGGTAGAGTGGTGGGAATAATAGGTAAGTAATCTATTTAATTGATGCACACTAAACTTTTACACCTTACCTAATAGGTAGCTAAGGTGCAAAAGTTTCTGTGTACTGGTGTAGGGTGTAGGTACTACTGTTTTTGTGTACTGGTATAAAGGTACTGGTGTAAAGGTGCTGGTGTAAAAGCAGTGTTTCAGATAAAGTTGACATCATGAAGTGGTGGAAGTCCCGTGAGGATAGCTAATAGTCAATTACCTAACTGGAGTCAAGCTTGTAAACTAGTCTTACTGGTGCAGCCGTCATCAGCTGCTGCTGAATGAGTGTTTTCCATGCTATATAACTAATGCATTTTTGCCACAGCAAGAATCTTCTTTAGAAGATTACATACAACTTTCCGTCATGCTACAGTACAACTATAGATAATCTCATTCATAATGTGTTATGTTGACATTTTTTTAGTGAGCATAATTGGGAAAAATAGGTAGAGTGAAAAGAAAAATAGGAGAATAGAAGGAAAGAAAAATAGGTAAATAATAGGAGAATAGAAGTAGGTAGAATTTTGAGCATAATCCGCCAGGGCCTAGTAATATTTATTATTATATTTTTAGTGATACCAGTTAGCATGCCATAGATATTGCTATAACTAATTAAACATATTATTTTTGGGTAAATACTATAACAAATATTACAAGGGAAAATCACTGCTGCTCTACATCCGTACAATTTAAGAAGTTTTCCCAAGTGAGAAACAAATAGTTTGTTATCAGTACTTCATGTTTTCATTTTGCTGTCACTGGAATACACTTTATACTTACTGCTGCCATCTGAAATACATCACACAACAAAATCACTATAGCTGCATGCATTCTATACATATAGACTGACTTAGTGTTGTGAACCCATTAACTCACTTACCTCGGCCTTCATGACTTGCTTTAGAATTTCTCTTCTACCTCCTCTATTGTCATACTCTACAGAAAATGGGTGAAGTGTGAGCTCAATAGTACAATATTCAATGGCAGAGCTTAGAGTAGTCAGAATATGGAAACATGTATAGAGGAATTTTTCTATTTCATGCACATTGAGATGAAGTAAAGTGTCCTGATTAAAGGAGTATATAGCTATCCTATTTCAAGGGGTGAAGTTCTATCAATGTAAATAAGAAAACTGTTATTTGGGAATGTCCTTAATATAGAGGTGTCCTCATTTCAGGGGTTAGGATTCCACCGAGTGAATGAGTGAGGGGGTTCAGGATTGGGTGGGTGGATGTGTCTATTATAAGTATTTATGAATATTATTCACATTCTTTCCCATAGTAAATGGGAGATTCACACATATCTAGAAAGTTACAAGTACACACCTCCTGAAGTGGCATCTGAACATCTTCAGACTCTAGGCCAATGATCTTTGCCTAGTAAAGGGTGCTTGTACCTAAAGGATCAAGGTGCCACCTATAAAAGAAGAGAAGAGGTTAAATGATGAGGTAATTGATAGTTGAGGAAAAAGGAGCTAAGGTATAAGGAAGTAAGGGGTAAAGTCTTTACAGTCTTGGTTCTTTCATCCATATCTCCTAAGTCTAAATAGTTAGTTAATTAATAGTTAATAGGTCTACTTTAAAAGTATTAGAACAGAACACTAAAATTCACAGAGGAAGCAACCATGAATCTTAATTCATTGTTTATCTAGAATGATCATATTACAAACTAAATATTTCCCTCTTCACCCACCGAGGAGATGGAAAACACGCACCTGCACACACAGACATATATTAGTATTCACCTGTATACACTGACTATATTATTATTCATCAATGCTGAACACACCCACCTGCACACACAGACATAATATTAAATTAGTATTCACCAGACTATATTATTTATTCACATGAAGTGTTATAAGAGCTATAACTTGGAACATTTCTAAATATCCTTAATAAAGAGGTGCAGGTTGTTAGAATAGACTGTAAACATTTCACTTTGATGCTAGTGTGGGTGTGGCTTAAGATGCAAAATGAAACTCACTTGCTCCAGGATTACATTAGTGATTTAGTGCTCTTCCAATAGAAAAACAGGATCCTTTGCCCTTTAATAATCCTGGTAGATATATATGCTTTGTTGTGTTCTAAACCACTATAATATTATCTTAATTCACTATCTTATAAAATACAGTACACTAGTATTATATAGCCAAATGAGTGGGTAAAAACTCTTACCATGTTCTCACAGACTGCCACCCTAATCTGTCACCCTGTTCTGTCACCCTGTTCTGTCACCCTGTTCTCTTAGACTGCCATCATGCTACTCTCTTAGGCTACCACCCAGCTCTCCCAGACTGTTACCCTGTTCCCTCAGACAGTCACCCTGATCTCTGAGAAAACTATTAGGCTCTCACCATTGGTTTCCCGTCATCATCATCATGGCAAGGTTGGAGACAGACCAAGTCACACTCTCCACAGAAATAGGTTCATTGTAATGGTTCTGAGCATTGCACAGCCTGAGGGGATAAAGAAGGTAGGATCCTATCACACTCCATGATTATTATACCTGTAGGTATCAATACTCTATGTTCAATATTATTGTGCAGAACTCATAATAATTTGTTTTCACTTTTGATAGCTAAATAGAGCTTTCTAATAACCCATTCTGGGATCAGGTACTGCCTATAGTTTATTACAGAAGAATTTGGAAAAGGGCAGTCAAACCAATAAACATGATATTCCATACATAAACTGGTGTTTTTTGATGTGAGAACATTTTACCAAAACTATATCACAAACCATGGCCATCAACTTCCAGATTTTCTCAATGCTGCTGAGCTCCATCAGAGTGAAAGTGATCCTTTTCTTCACAGATAAAACCACACCCTCTGATATATCCTAAACAAGATAGAGGGAATAAAAATGCACCTTGATGGCTTCAATAGCATACTCTACTTGGAATAGTAGTCCCTCAGGGGAGAAAGCATTCACAACCCTGTGGTATGGAGTAAGTTGTCTCTTATTCCAAATAGAACTCATCACGTCATTACCCATCTTGTCAAGTTAGTCAACTTTAAACACCTCACCCACCTGTCTTCCAAAAACATAGCCTCCCCACCTCCTAGCCAAAAACTGCAGACTTTCACTAGGCCTAAGGCAAGGTTGAAAGCTACGAAAGGTAAAGGTCATCGAAAATAACTTAATGGGCGGGGCTCATTGTACGGCCTATAATGAACACAGAGCTTGTGTTATCTGGGTGCGCACACTGCACGGGAAGAAAGACTAAAAGAACATTTCTGCAAAATTGCAACCTCTAAGTATGTGTCTCCTAGTTAGCCATAGAAGTGATGGATTTTACATAGTTGGGTTGTGAAACAGCCAAACAGTGAAAGCAACAGTGGGAGAGCAAATTGAGGTTTCCTCTATAATATTGATCACCCCTACAAAGAGAGTGCTAGTGTTAGCATGCCACAGCTATAGTGACTACCAAATTTTTGGATTAAGGTTTCCCATGTCACATTTCAAGAAACTACTACTCTACAATCCTACAATGTCCTTCCTTCTTTTTACCATTTTCAACTGATGCATGCACACTCATAAACTAACACACTCTATCCATGTAGACTGGCTGAGGGTCATGCAATCAATGAAGCCATTAACTCAAGAGTATCTGACTTACCTCCACATTTGAGGCAGTTAGTTTCTCTTCCATGACCTGCTTCAGAATGGTGAGAAGTTTCTCTTCTGCCTCATCTATTGTCATACTCTATAGGGAAAAGATAACCCACTGTGAGCTCAATAGTACAATATTAAACAGCAGAGCTTAGAGAAGTTAGAATATGGAAACATGTATAGAGGAATTTTCTATTTGATACATCTTGAAACAAATTAAAGTGTTCTTAATGCAGAAGGTGTCCTTATTTCAGATAGAGGGGTTACACTGAATGTCAGAATTAGACAACAGACAGCAAAAATGTTCCAGCATGGATGAAAGTTAGCTTTAGGCTACAAAATTAAATAGGTCTGGAGAGAAGCTCTAGATGCAGAGGGTTAGATATGAAATTCTAGATAGTGTGGATGCACACAGTCATGGCACATAGCTAGCTATACTTTACCGTGGTAACAGTAAAAAGAGTATTCACACATAGCTATAGATTTACATACACACCTTGTGATACACCTCCTGAAGTGATGTCTGAGCACCTTCAGACCCTGAACCAATGGCCTTTGACTCGTACAGGGTGTATGTGCCCGATAGATCAAGATGCCATCTATATAGGAAGAGAGGGGTTAAATGATGAGGTTCAAAGGTGAGATAGAAGTTAAGAGGAAGGAGTGAGTTAAGGATAAAGGAAGTAGGGGGTTAATTAAGGGATAGTTGAGAAAAGAGGGAGTTAAGGAATAAGGTATTTGGGGGATTAATTAAAGGTAAAGTCCTTACAATTGTGGTCCCTTTTCATCTATACCTCCTATTAATAGTGCTCACATGAAGTGTTTGGTTATGTCTTAAATGGAGATTAAATGCTCTGATGTGCTCCACCTCAACAGTGGAATCTCTATAATATTACAGACACTTGGACAAATATGATTTCAGGGGGTTCTATTAATGTTTAATACATAAGCTGTACTCGGAACGTTTCTAAGTGCCCTTATTAAAGAGATGCATCATTTCATGGAGTTAAAATAGAGTAGTTTCACTGTAAACAATTCACTGGGTGGGTGTGGTTTAAGACGTATTGATGTGAGTGTGAGAAACCACACTTCCTCCAGAAGAATATTGATAACACTCTCTCTCTCTCTCTCTCTAGAATAACACGATAATTTGCCCTTTTTCCTGGTATAGATTAATGCTTTGATGTGTTTTGAACCACTATTTCTAGATACATTATCCTACAAAATACTACACACCTCTATTCAATACTATAGCAGATATTAAGCCAAATGAGTGGGTAGTAGGATCACTACAACTGTCACCCTACTCTCTTAAACTGCCACCTTACTCTTAGACGGCCACAGGTATAGAGTTACATACACACCTTGTGATTCACCTCCTGAAGTGAATACCTTCAGACTCTAGGCCAATGGTCTTTACCTAGTGCAGAGTGTTTGTACCTAAAGGATATAGGAAGAGAAGAGGTTAAATGTTGAGGTACAAGAGTGAGAAAGAAGAGATAGTTGAGGGAAAAGGAAAAGAAGTAAGGGTTTAATTAAGGGCAAGTCATGTTTCCTTTCATCCATACCTCCTATTAATACTGCTGGTCCTCTCTAAAAGTATTAGAACAGAACACTTAAAGGAAGGATCATAGAAATGCTGAAGTAAGCAGCAACCATGAATCTTAATTCCATTGTTTATCTAAAGTGATCATAATAATATTATTACAACTAAATATTCCCCTCTTTGTCCACTGAGATGGAATACATCTGCCTCAATACAGTGGAATTCCTCTATTATAGACACCCTGGGACAAATTAAACTGTCCTGAATAGAGAGGTGATCTATTTCAGGGAGTGAAGTTCTACTAATGTTAATACACAAGCTGTCAGTTGTAACATTTCTAAGCACAAAGAGGTGCTTCATTTCAGGGAGTTAGAATAAAGTGGTTCCACTGTAAACAGTTCACTTTGATGCAAATGTGGATATGCATTGATGTGAGTGTGAAACTCACTTCCTTCAGGAGTACATTAGTGATATAGTACTCTCACAATAGAATCATTTGCCCTTAATCTTGGCAATTATAAATGCTCTTATGCTATTTTTTGATTTACTATCTTACAAAATACTGTACACTAAATATTATAGCAGATATTTAGCCAAATGAGTGGGTAGAAACTCAGACTACCACCCTGCTCTCTGAGACTGCCATTCTGCCCTCTCAAGCTATCCGAGACTGCCACCATGCTCCCTCAAACAGTCACCCTGATCTCTGAGAAAACTACTAGGCTCTCACCATTGGTTTCTCATCATCATCCTCTCCAAACATCATGGCAAGGTTGGAGACAGACTAAGTCACACTCTCCACAAACCCAATGATTCTGAGCATCTACACAACCACCATGGTACGAGAGTCTAGCAGCCATCAGACCAGTGAGACCACTCATGGCACAGCCTGAGGGGATAAAGAAGATAAGATTCTGTCACACTCCATATTACCTGTAAGGACTAAAAAATCAATACTATAATGATGAAATATTTTTGTGCAGAACTCATATTTTTAATCACTTTAATAGCCAAATAGAACTTTCTAATTACCCACTATTACACATAGTCCTAAGGCCAAACTTAGAGAGTTTTCGCTGTACTATAGCTAATAGTTAACGTGTTAATTACAAAAGAGTACATCAGAATTGGAAAAGGGTAATCAAACTAATAAACGTGATATTCAATATATAAACTGGTGTTTATTGATGTGAGAACATTTTGCCAAAATTCAATTTCACCAACATTGGCACACGCTACCCCTTTGCACAAGTGAAAAGGGGTCAGGTGACATCGATATACAGTACCAGTTCTAAAGGAATTTATTTCTGCTGCTTGTCTGCTAGACATCCACCTTATCATACACTACCTCAAAAGCTGGCAATGAATTTATAGGAGTATTACCAAAGCTACTTAGTATAAGTAATAGCACAATTTAGTGTCCTTTAGGTACATCTCCATTCCAAAAGCAGACAGTTTGAAATTAGTCTTGAGCTGGAATAGTAACCAGCTATGTTTGTGGTGAAGTTGTGCAGACTATTAGTGAGTACATCATTCAGTTCAAATTCTTCTAATGTGAAATGACTAAGTTCATAATCAGAGATGTAAATTTATTGTCTGAATCAACTCTGGTAGTTGAACTTAATCTCTAACTGTATAATTAGGAATTATTATGACTGTCTCTATACTGCTAGACATAACATAATTAATTGGCTGTTATAATTAGATAATTAAGCACTACTGCTAGCCATAATAATAATATATGAATACTCTATTAATTATTATTGCAGGCACAATATTTAGCAATTTTGGTTTTTGTAATTTTAGGGTAATAATTTTGTCGATTGTCTCCAGAATGAGTCAAAATTCAATATCACATGTCAGGGGTGTAGGCACCCCCCCCCCCCCCCCCCCCACTCCCTCCAGATTTTTAGTAGATAATAGCTAATAAACTCAGGCTCTGGCTTTTTTTTATAAACTGCATAATTTGTAGTGGTTTAGTAAACAGTATTTAACCATGACAATAATGGTTAACAGGTAAGCATAGCAACATTGTGACAGCTGCTTAGAGAACTTGCTTGACTCTTAGCCTAATTGCTTGTAGCTAGTATCATGTCTGTGAATCTCTAAGATAGTGGTTTAGCACTAAGCCAGGCTAGTCATCCAATGAATTTAAGGCCAGCTATCAGCCTGAATTAGTCAGCAGTCAACCTGAACTGGTGAGCTAATAATATAGTTTTACTAGCTTGAAAGTGATGTTGAAGATGTTTCAGTACAGAATCCACTATCTTATAGAGCCTACCTGTAAATATTAAAACATTAATTATTTGAATAATACTCTAATTTGCTCTCTTATACCTCTTGAAAATTTTTGCTTCTGCACTTCATGCAGGAGGGGGCATATCCCCCTCCCGCACCCTCCCCCTTGAGCTGAATTGCAGCTCCTTTGTCTTTACCTTATTAGCCCCCCCTCTGTCCTAAAATGTTGTCTACACCCCTGCATGTACACAATAAATACATGATTTTGAAATAGCTATCACTTGATATGGGTCTTGGAGTGGAAGTAGTCAACAACTTTTTGAATGCCAGCCTTCTTCCATCCCTTCAAGATAACTTCCCTGCCATTAGGTGTTGAAAAGTAATTAATGGTAGATATGACATTCAGTGTATTATGACCATAAGGAGGGCAATTAATTTTTTACAGGAACACACATAATAGGCCAAGAAGAGTGTAGTGTGTAGATTAGCACAAGCTAGCTATGTAGCTATGGGTTTAAGTTAAATTCTGAAGATACTGGTTTGGACCTGCACCTTAGCTAAAGCACTTGCACATTACCAATTAATAATGAATATGGGTAGATAGTGATACTGTCCACCATGATAACATGTCATTTGAGGTCTAGGGCCATTTCGAACTAACCTACTCATGTGGATGCCTATAACTAGCTTGATATGCCCATTCAGTTCTATTCATAATATGTAGTATAAAAGCATGTTTGTAGCTAGCTAATTACTACAGTTCTATGAGAGGTGGACCCAACAGTTGTGTTCATGACATTTCTACTAGCTAGCTAGTTCTTTCTTATAGGCTATTATAATCACACCTCTTGAAACACTAATTTTATACTCACTGCTGTCTCTGCTCATAATAATGCAACTTAAATCTAATAGGTTACATGTACCATCACATGACTAGTAGTGAAGTCTCTGTAGACCAGAACAAAGGTGTGATGACAATGTTATCAGTAGAATGTGAGGTGAAATTAAGACATGCTGGGTTGTTTTGAAGTGTATTTGTGCTTGTTCATTTCTTCTTAAGTTTAAGTTCTCTTCTTCATTTATTTGGCTTCAGACATAGCTAGCTATGTACATTGGTCCCAAAAGATGCTTTGTGGACATAAAAGATTCAGCTTAATATGAACAGCATGAGAGAAATAGTATGGATAGAATCTGGTCATCACTACATAGAAATTGCTACAGCATTTCTAATAGTATATTTTATTTTTTAGTGATACAGGTTAGCATGCCATAGTTATTAGCTATATTGCTATAGTTATATATTTTTGGGTAAAGAATTACATAATACAAGGTCATACTCTCACTAACAGATAATATTGTAGGTTCCATGATTATTACATACATAATTATATCACATTTCAAGGGAGAAACCACTGCTGTACATCCGTTACAATGTCCTTCATTTAAGAAGTTTTTCACTAAGTGAGAAATAATCACAATTGAGTTTGCTCTCAGTAGTTCATGTTTTCATCTGCCTTCATAGTTTGTCACTGGAATTACTTTCTGACTGCTGCCATCTGAAATACAACAAAACCACTAGCTGCATACACACTCATAAACTAACACACTCTATCCACATAGACTGGCTCAAGGTCATGCAATCAGTGAAGCCATTAACTCAAAAGTATCTGACTTACCTCCACAGTTAGTTTCTCCTCCATGATCTACTTTAGATGTTTCTCTTCTGCCTCATCTATTGTCATACTCTCTACAGGGAATAGATAAATTACTGTGAGCTCAATAGTACGATATTCAACAGCAGAGCTTAGAGAAGTCAGAATATGGAAACATGTATAGTGGAATTTTCTGTAGAGAGGTGTCCTAATTTCAGGAGGTGAAACTCTACTAATACACAAGCTCCATATCCAAATGTGGTGTCCTCATTGGAATAGAAGGATTACACTAAATGTTTGTAAACTAGATATCAGAATTAGACAACAGACAAAATTTAAGGTCTGGATAGAGAATCTAAGAATAGGTGGTAGCTTAGATATGAAATGCTAGATTGTGTGGATGCATTATAGTCATGGCAAATAGCTATGCCTTACCATGGTAACAGAGTTACATGCACACCTCATGCTACACCTCCTGAAGTGATGTCTGCACACCTTCAGACCCTGAGCCAATGGCCTTTGCCTTGTACAGGGTTAATGTGCCCAACAGATCAAGATGCCATCTATAAGAGGTTAAATGACGAGATTCAAAGGTGAGACAGAAATTAAGAGGAAGGAGGGAGTTCAGACATAAGGAAGTAAGGGGTTAATTAAGGGATAGTTGAGAAAGGAGGGAGTAAAGAGATAAGGATTTAGAGTACAGTTGTGGTCCCTTTTCATCTATACCTCCTATTAATAGTGTTCACATGAAGTGTCAGGTTATGATTTAAATGGAGATTAAATGCTATGATGTGCTCCACCTCAACAGTTTCTATTACAGACACTTGGACAAATTAAACTGTCTAAGATTTCAGGACTTTCTATTAATGTTTAATACATAAGCTGTCACTTGGAACATTCTAAGTGCCCTTATTAAAGAGGCGAACCATTAATTTTCATGGAGTTAAAATAGAGTAGTTCCGCTGTAAACAGTTCACTTTGATGCAAGTGTGGGTGCGGCTCAAGATGCATTGATGGGAGTGTGAAGCTACACTTCAGCATTATATTGATAATACTTCTCTCTCTAGAATAACATCCATATAGATTAATGCTTTGATGTGGCCTGAACCACTATTTCTTGACTACAAAATACTGCACACATCTATTCATTGAATACTATAGCAGATATGAGTGGGTAATAGGATCACTGCAACTGTCACCCTACTCTGCTTTAGAATTTCTCTTCTACCTCCTCTATTAACATACTCTAACAGAAAATAGGTTAAGTGTGAACTCAGTAGTACAATATTCAACAGCAGAGCTTGGAGTAGTGAAACATGTATAGAGGAATTTTTCCATTTGAGATGAAGTAAAGTGTCTTGATTAAAGGGATAACTATCCTATTTGGGGGGTGAAGTTCTATTATTGTAAATTCACAAGCTGTTATTTGGGAGTGTCCTTAATACAGAGGTGTCCTCATTTCAGGGGTTAGGATTCCACTGAGTGAGTGAGAGAGGAAATATATTAGATTCAAGATTGGGTGGGTTTATTATCCATATTCTTTCCCGTGGCTACTAGAAAAATGCAGGATTCACAAATAGGTATGGAGTTACATACACACCTTGTGATTCACCTCCGGAAGTGTCATCTGAATACCTTCAGACTCTAGGCCAATGGTCTTTGCCTAGCAAAGAGTGTTTGTACCTAAAAGATATAGGAAGAGAAGAGGTTTGATGAGGTACAAGAGTGAGAAAAAAAGAGATAGTTGAGGGAAAAGGAGTTAAGGTATAAAGAAGTAAGGGGTTAGTTAATTAATTGTAAAGTCATGGTTCCTTTCATTTATACCTCCTATTAATAATAGTACTGGTCCTCTCTAAAAGTGTTAGAACAGAACACTTAAAGAAAGGATCAAAAGATTCATAGAAATGCTGAAGTAAGCAGCAACCATGAATCTTGATTTCAAGTTTATCTAAAGTGATCATAATAAATATTCCCCTCTTTGTCCACTGAGATGGAATACATGCACCTACACACACAGAACATACATTATTATTCATCAATGCCTCACATGAAGTGCTGAGGTATTATAAGACATGATTCTTTTAGGCAAGTGAAATAGCTGATGTGGTTTGAACCTCTTAAAAACTTTTTAAAGGAAAATTCATAGAATTACTGAAGTAAGCAGCAACCATGAATCTTAATTTCAACTAAATTCATTACAAACTAAATAAATATTTCCCTCTTCACCCACGGAGGAGAGAGATGGAACACACACACACACACACACACACACACACACACACACACACACACACACACACACACACACACACACACACACACACACAAATTATTCATGAATGCCTCACATGAAGTGCTGAGGTAGTTTCTTTAATGTAGGTAAGTGAAATGGAGCTTAAACACTTTGATGTGGTTTGAAACTCCATCTCAATACGGTGGAATCCCTTTATTATAGATACCCTGAAAAAAATTAAACTGTCCTGAATAGAGAGGAGTCCTATTTCAGGGAGTGAAGTTCTACTAATGTTAATACTCAACCTCTCATTTCTAAGCATCCTTAATAAAAAGGTGCTTCATTTCAGGGAGTTAGAATAGAGTGGTTCCACTGTAAACATTTCACTTTGATGCAGTATGGATGTGGCTTAAGATGCATTGATGCGAGTGTAAAACTCACTTCTTTCAGGAGAACATTAGTGAATAGTACTTTCCCTCATAGAATCATTTGCCCTTAATCCTAGCAAATATAAATGCTCTGATGTGTTCTGAAACAGTTTCTTAATTCACTATCTTACAAAACAGTGTACACTAGTATTATAGCAGATATTTAGCCAAATGAGTGGGTAGAAACTCCTACCCTATTCTCTCAGACTACCACCCTGCTCTGCCATCCTGCTCTCTTAAGCTATCCAAGACTGCCACCATGCTCCCTCAGACTGTCACCCTGTTCTCTACTAGGCTCTCACCATTGGTTTCTCATTATCAAACATCATGGCAAGGTTGGAGACAGACTAAGTCACACTCTCCACAAACCCAATGATTCTGAGCATCTACACAACCACCATGGTATGAGAGTCTGCTATCAGACCACTTATGGCACAGCCTGAGGGGATAGAGGGAGAGGATCCTATCACACTCCATAATGTAGATATCAATACTCTATGTTCAATATTGTGCAGAACTCAATAGTTTGTTTTCACTTTTAATAGCTAAATAGAGCTATCTAATAACCCATTCTGGGATAAAACTTATAGGGTTTTGTACTGCCTATAGTTGACATGTTTTTATTACACAAATACATCAGAATTTGGAAAAGGGTAGTCAAACCAATAAACATGATATTCCATACATAAACTGGTGTTTATCGATGTGAGAACATTTTACCAAAATTATATCACAAACATGGCCATCAACTTCCAGATTTTTTCAATGCTGCTGAGCTCCATCAGAGTGAAGGTGATCCTTTTCTTCACAGATAAAACCACACCCTCTGATGTGTATATCCTAAACAAGATAGAGGGAATAAAAATGCACCTTGATGGCTTCAATAGCATGCTCTACTTGGAATAGTAGTCCCTCAGGGGAGAAAGCATTCACACCCCTGTGATATGAAGTAAGTTGTCTCTCCAAATAGAACTCATCACGTCATTACCCATCTTGTCAAGTTAGTCAACTTTAAACACCTCACTCACCTGTCATATCCAAATCTTTCCAAAAACATAGCCTCCCCACCTCCTAGCCAAAAACTGCGGACTTTCGCTAGGCCTAAGGTTGAAAGCTACGCAAGGTAAAGGTCGTCGAAAATAAATAACTTAATGGGCGGGGCTCATTGTACGACCTATAACCCAGAACTTGGGTTATAATTATCTGATTTTACTGGGTGCGTGCACTGTACGGGAAGAAAGACAAAAAGAACATTTCTGCAAAATTGCAACCATTATGTGTCTCGTAGTTAGAGCAAATTGAGGTTTCTTCTATTGATCACCCGTACAAAGAGAGTGCTAGTGTTAGCATGCCACAGCTATAGTGACTACCAAATTTTTGGATAAAGGGTAGCTGGTTTATATAACTAACAGCAATTGAGGTTCCATGTCACATTTCAAGAAACTGCTACTCTAAAGTCCTACAATGTCCTTCCTTCTTTTTCCCATTTTCAACTGAGTGAGAAACAATCACAATTGAATAATGCAATAATATTGTGAGTTTGCTATCTATCAGTGCTTCATGTCTTCATCCTGGCTAAGATGGCTTCTAGTCTGTCACTGGAATACACTTCATACTTTCCTCCAACTCTGACTGCTGCCATCTGAAATGCAACACACAACAAAATCACATACTCTTCAAATAACCCATTCCATCCATGTAGACTAGCTCAAGGTCATGCAATCAATGAAGCCATTAACTCAAGAATATCTGACTTACCTCCACATTAGAGGCAGTTAGTTTCTCTTCCATGACCTGCTTCAGAATGGTAAGAAGTTTCTCTTCTGCCTCATCTATTGTCATGCTCTATAGGGAAAAGATAACTCACTGTGAGCTCAATAGTACAATATTAAACAGCAGAGCTTAGAGAAGTTAGACTATGGAAACATGTATAGTGGAATTTTATATTTGATACATCTTGGAAAAAATTAAAGTGTTCTTAATGCAGAAGGTGTCCTTATTTCAGATAGAGGGTTATACTGAATATCAGAATTAGACAACAGACAGCAAAAATGTTCCAGCATGGATGAACGTTAGCTTTAGGCTACAAAATTAAATAGGTCTGGAGAGAAGATCTAGACGCAAAGGGTTAGATATGAAATTCTAGATAGTGTGGATGCACACAGTCATGGCACATAGCTAGCTATACTTTACCATGGTAACAGTAAAAAGAGTATTCACACATAGCTATAGATTTACATACACACCTTGTGATACACCTCCTGAAGTGATGTCTGAGCACCTTCAGACCCTGAACCAATGGCCTTTGCCTCGTACAGGGTGTATGTGCCTGACGGATCAAGATGCCATCTATATAGGAAGAGAGGTGAGGTTAAAAGGTGAGACAGAAGTTAAGAGGAAGGAGTGAGTTAAGGATCAAGGAAGTAGGGGGTTAATTAAGGGATAGTTGAGGAAAGAGGGAGTTAAGGAATAAGGTAGTTGGGGGTTAATTAAGGGTAAAGTCCTTACAGTTGTGGTCCCTTTTCATCTATACCTCCTATTAATAGCGCTGTGCCAAACGGCCGACTCTAATATAACAGAACACACAATTTAATGATTCTTGGTGACCATAAATAATACATAACCCCTCATCCACTGAGATATAACACACACACACACACACACACACACACACACACACACACACACACACACACACACACACACACACACACACACACACACACACACACACACACACACACACACACACACACACACACACACACACACACACAATTTATACTGAAGTGTTGGGGTATTATAAGACATGTTTTAAATGGAGATTAAACACTCTGATGAGGTTTGAAACTCAATACAGTAAAATCTCCATTATAGACACTTTGCTGTCCTGAATAGAGAGGTGTTTTAATTTCAGGAGATAAAGTTCTATAATGTTAATACACAAGTAGTCACTTGGAAGATTTCCAAGTATCTTTAATAAAAAGGTGCATCATTTCATGTGGTTAACTTCATTTCCTCCAGGAGAACATTAGTGTATACTCTCCCTCTAGAATACTTTGCCTAGATCGTATATAAATGCTTTGATATGATTAATTTGCTATCCTAAAATACTGTACACCTCTATTCATTGAATATTATAGCAGATATTTAGCCAAATTAGTGGGTAGCAGGCTCACTGAGACTGTCACCCTGATCTCTGAGAAAACTACTAGGGTCTCACCATTGGTTTCTCATCATCATCCTCTCCAAACATCATGGCAAGGTTGGAGACAGATTGAGTCACACTCTCCACAGACATAGGTTCATTATAGACAAACCAATGATTCTGAGCATCAACACGAGCACGGTCAACCATGGTACGAGAGTCTGCTATCAGACCGCTCATGGCACAGCCTGAGGGGATATAGGGTAGATAAAGGAATTCTGTCACACTCTATATTACACCTGTAGCTACAACTACTAAAAATTAATTCTTTATCTCTGTGTTATGCAGAACTCATAATATAAGTCAATTTTAAAATAGCCACATAACAACTTTCTAATAACCCACTTAATTCAAAATTACAGAGAGAACATTATTGATGCTCTTCTGGGACCAAGCTTATATTTTTCCTGCACTGCCATAGACATAATAATAGATAACTTGTAAAGAGGGAAGTACATCAGAATTTGGAAAGGGATAATCAAACTAATAAACATGATACTTTAGACATTAACTGTGTTTATTGATATGGTGACACTTTACCAAAACCCAATGTGACTATTGATTTCCACTTAAAAAATTGCTGATGCTCATCTGGGACTTAACTTAGGTTTTTTCCTGTACTGCCACACAGAATATATTAAACTTATAATATAAAGTTGTAGTCAAACTAACAAACTTGATATTCAAAATAATATACTGGTGTTTATTGATGTGAGAACATTTTACCATAACTAAATCTCACCAATGTGACTATCAATTTCCAGAATTTTTTCAATGCTGCTGGGCTCCATCAGAGTGGAAGTGACCCTTTTCTCCACAGCTAAAACCACACCCTCTGATGTGCATATCCCAACAGCTGTTGAGCCAAGCTAGAGAGAAAATGAAGCACTCTTTAAAATACACATGGAATGAAGATCTCACCTTGATGGCTTCAATAGCATACTCCACTTGAAATAGTCGTCCCTCGGGGGAGAAAGTATTCACACCCCTGTGATATGGAGCAAGTGTCGTTTATTCCAAATAAAACCCACCACACCATTACTTGTCAAGTTAGTTAACTTTAAGCATCTTACTCACCTGTCGTACTCAGATCTTGTCAAAAACATAGCCTCCCCACCTCCTAGCCCGAAGTAAGCAAAAACTCCGGACTTTCTCTAAGCCCAAGGTTAAAAGCTATGCAGGGTAAAGGTCGTCGAAATATCACGTGCTTTGGTGGGCGGAGCTCATTGATTATAAAAAGCAACACAAGCAGAACACAAACGACAAGGCTACATAGATTATGCATTGCTCCAGAAAGTTAGGGTGTGAAATACTCAGGACTTTAGAGATGAAGTATCCATGCAAAGGAGAATAAGTAACGGCGGCGTCAACACAAAATCTATTCATGTTACCAAAGTAGTGTTAATTAGTATATAAGTGTATCATAAAAATATGAACAGTCTGGGGGGGGGGGGGTTATTCCAAGCTTGGTCTGACTACATTTCATGCATCATTGTAATTTCAGTGCCATCTCCAATATCTATATCTAGTATACAACAATGCATCTGAAAATAAATGAGGTCTTTTGCTAATGATTTGCTAAGGTGCTTTGGAGGATTTTTGCTGACCTGTTTTAGCATCCATTTGGCAAAAAACGTAAAGCTTCCAGTCTGTAAAATGCTGCTCTGCCATAACAAACAGTGCATACAAACTAACTACCCAAATTTTTATAACAATGATCATAACTTTTGAACTAACCAAGCTAGCTAATGTGATTCAAATTTCACAGAACAAGACCTTTCAAATAATGATATCCAAAGTGGGACATTGCACATTGCAGTGATATCTCAAGATTGTTTTTGTACACAAACCTCATAGGCGTAGGAAGTTATTTTTGTTTGGGGGGGCTCTTCGCTTTGCAAAGCAGCATAGCATGTGGGCAAAGGTGACTGGCTAAAATTTTCCAGAATATTTCATTCTCTTAGAGTTGACAGAAACAAAGTCTTTGGCAATCCAAGTCAAATTCAAAGTGACTGACTTGTGCATATGCAACAAAAATAGGTTATTTTAAAAAATTAATAGCATTAGTTCTGGCAGAAACAGTCAGGATTCAAGGATTCACTTCAGATTTAGCTCCAGCCCCCAGAGCCCCCCTGCTTCCTACGCCTATGAACCTGAAGGTCAAATCCAACATGGCTCATGTCAGAAAATAACATAGCTATGTGTAGAATTAGTGTGCAAAGTTTATCAAAAAGTGCACATTACTTTATCATACTATAGCTAGTTATCAGCTTTATCACTTCCTTCAACAGAGTCTGCACATTTGAGAAAATTTAGAGCAAAGTATAGGTTTTTAGTATCCTTAATTATCTTGTTTTGGGTGTGGTTAAATCAGTTATGGGTGTGGTTATGGGTGTAATTGCCTTAGAATCCCCACTTTACATCCAGCCCTATCTGATTAGTGACTGTGAGGTTATACTTGTTGGTTAAACACTAACTGTAAGAAGCCAGCTATGGCCAATAGAATGCACTTGGATATGCTGGAATTCACTCAGCATTTCACTGAGTATCCTCAATGAAGGTAGTCCCTTGTTTGGGTGGCTAGATATCACAGAAGTCAGATTAGGCCACACATTACTGTGTTACAGCTACAGCTCAGCTAATTCTATCAGTCTATAACCACTGCTTAGTGCTTTTAAATAAAAGGTTTTTAAGCTCTCATTACAAATTAGACCTCATCATTGTCATGTAGATTGAATAGATGAGTGATGAATGTTTCTACATGGAAGAGGAGAAATAAGATTTAGTGATGTCGCACTTAAATATTTTATTGATTTGTGGTTAAGTAGCTGAACTCATGTGTACAATTATTCAGAGTAAAACTAAAATTCAGAGTAAAACTAAAAGGAAAGTGTAGTTAAAGTTACTACATGTGGCATTAGCACTGTTGTATTAGTTAACTAAAACTAAAACTAAAATGGATAATAGTTCACTAATTTCTTCACTACTAAAACTATGTAGTTCACTTACTTGCCAAAACTATAACTAAACTATTTACATCATATTGCACCAAAAACTAAACTAAAACTAATGAGAGCAGAGGTTGAATCTAATATTAGTTGAGCACACCTCCAGCTGATAATTATTCTATTAATGTTTGTAGTTAACAAGCAGCATTCATCCCATGGAAGCAAAAAATTACATTTCCAACTAACTTAAACTATGATTGTATAAGTTGATTGCCCCAAAATAGCTACCATGGTCTTGTAACTAACTAGAACTAAACTAATGCTAGACTCTTGTAACTAACTAAAACTAAACTAAAAGAAATACCAGGCTCTTGTAACTAACTAAAACTATACTAAAATGTTGTAAGATTCCAATAACTAACTGAAAACTAACTAATAGTCCAAAACTACTAACTAAACAACAATAATATATAGTCATTTCACTGTAATAGCTAGCTATTAAACACTGCCACACAGGTATTTCCTGAAATTTTCGTTTATTAATAATTCATTTTTCAAATTTTCATGTTGTTTTAATTTCGGAAGAGCCTAGGGAGCCCAGCATGCTGCCCTCTGCATCTCCAATTATTCAACTTTTTAAATTTCGTAATAAAAGTGACATCCGAAATTAAAACAACGACGAAAATTTCAGCAAATACGGTAGTTGAAGATGAAATGAAGTATTTTGTATTGCTACAAACAGTAGCTATGAGTAAGTTTAAGCAGAGAACCATCGACTATCATAATATCTCTGCACAATAATGTCTACATTAGTTTTCACTATCTTATGTTATGATCACTAGCTACAGCACAGGTAAATGACTGTTAAATATTTGCCAAGTTTATAAAAATTAATAGCTACTGCCTTCTTTTCAGTTCTTACTCAAGTACCACTCAGAGATGGCATGTTTATAGTCAAGACCTTCTAAGCACAGCTTTGAGTGTTAAATACTCTAGACTTTGGTATGAGACAGAAACTACTAGCAGCATTGGAGAATCCACTGACGAATGGGTAAACTATGGCATGGCAACGAGACAGCAACATAAAATCTATCCACATTCCCATCTTAGCATCAGTAATATTCAGTTCTAACTGGTTTAACAAATCTCCATGATGATTTTGGTAAAAATGTTTCTTTAGTTTTGGGTTTCTATTTGTCTTGGCCATAGCAACATGTTGTAGCTGAATGTCAAGTGTGATTATCCTATCAGGATACATCTGCTTTGCCATTTCCTTCACTTTATAAGAATCTGTTGCTAAGAATAACTTTGAGTTTATACCAATCAGTGAGTTTGCATGCTTGATGGAACATTTCAAAATTTTCTCCCACAAACCCTCATCACGTATAACTTTGTTGGGATTAAAATGTCTCTTTGTCTCTTCATACTCATTACCTGCAAAACCTGTTCGTAAATGGATTCCAAAATATGGATCAGTGAGCCCAACCCTTCCCTGTATCTGATTCACTGTGTCAAAAAGTTGGCCTTGGAATGTGAACAGGTACTGGAGTAGGATGTGTTGCAGTGTATTTGTCTGGAAACTGAGTGATTTGTGGGATGTTATCAGTCCAATCTTCTGGAACAATTCACATGTCTTCCCATGCAACCTACAGATAGAATTAATCCCTTTATTTATGGGGACATATATCTGATTAGTGATTGTGAGATGAACTTGATGGTTACTGTGAACAGCATTAACAAGATTTGTCATGGTGTATTTTATTGACTCATGAGATCTACCGCCACGCATCTCTATGTTGTCTCCTTTTAAATCTTCCACTTCCACTGGACCCTGATCTAGAGTGATTCCCCTGTTTCCATGAACAAGGTCCCATCTGATGGAATGAGGTTTTAAGTACTTCATTGTATTCATGCTAACTGAGTCCCATTGGATGCCGAATACTCTATTGGACACCATAGCTAGGAGGAGAGCGACCTCAATTCTATAAAACTGGTCCCCTGTTCCTGAACAACTTGAACTGTCGGGACAAGACCATGTGAGAGTGGGTACCTTTGATGCTGGAATGATGCCATTTCGTACCAATTCAATCTGGTCTCTGTGAAAGTCAGCATACTCCTTTAGCTTCTTATGAAACACATTTGCCATCTTTACATTAATATTGTTATTAGTCAGACATGTTCTTGCAGGAAGACCACTTTTAATAGCTGGTGATAAGAATGAACTGTTAGTTACTCCATCACTTGAATAGATAAGTTTAATCACAGTTTCTTGTTCACTACTACTGTCCAATACAAAGTGAACTTTGTTCAAAATCATTGTCCTTGAAGGGAAGAATACATATTGACAAAAAAATAATAGAGTCACATTTACAAAGACTACACAACCCAATATAACAATCCTACTCCTAGAGAACATAACTAGATATGGCTAGCTATTCACTAGAGAGCTTATAGCTCTGAGATAGAGAGAGAGCACCAGAGAATTAGTAAACAACCAAACCAACTAGGTAACATCCTTGGATACTTCAAACACCTTTGGAATTCACCAATTATTTACAGAATAGATCAAACTGCTAGTGGTTGCCATGCAGCCTTTCTTTGTAGTTTTAATACCTCTAATTCACACCTAGTGTGAATTGTGATTGCAGACCTTTAATATTTTCGAACTTTTAATATTTTCACACTACAGGAATGGCTGCTACCACAATTCTGATGGTGTGAGGTTTCAAGTACTTCATTGTCCCCCATTGAATACCAAACACACTATTGGATGCCATGACTAGGAGGAGAATGACCTAAAACTGGTCTCCCGTCCCTGAGCAAGCTTTACTGTCTATCAGGACAAGACCATGTGATAATGGGCACCTTTGATATAGGAGTACCATTTTGCACCAATTCAATCTGGTCTGTGAAAATCAGCATACTCCTCTAGCTTAATCTGAAACACCTCCAATTTCATCCCAGACATGTCCTCATGGGGAGATGTCCTTTGTTCATAGATCTGTTAGCAGAACCATAAACATCACTGCTGACCACTCCACCACTAGGTTTGCTTACTTCAGTGGGCACAAAGACTACCTACATGTTTCAGCAGTAATGCTAATTCTTCTCTTGCTCACTAAGAAGTGAGATGATAAAGTTTTGATATAAATAAACTTATAGCTGGCTACTAAGAATGCAGATAAAACTCCATCATGTAAGGTTGGAAAACTGTACTTAAGAATATTACTACAGAGAGGATTTTGGATGTTAATCTACAAAATTAGCTCTTTACTGGTACCAAAATCAGCTTTCTTTAAATTCCAACTACCAGACAATAATAAGGGGTGTGCGCCAACACTGACAAGCTGTACAGCACTGCCACACCACTCTTTCATTTTAAGTGCTCAGTATATAAAGCAAAGTATCTCCCAGTTGTCCAACATCAGATAACTGCCCATGTTCTGACACAGACTTCAGAGCTGACTGTCAAAGGTTGGTGGCAGAAGGGGTCTGAATAATGTAAATTCGTGCCATAAGCAGGCACAGTGGCTGATCCAAGAAAATCATGCTACTAGGCCACGGCCTAGCCTAGTGACGATCAATGCCTAGCTAGTGACGACCAATGCCTTAAGCTCTAGAGTTAATTGACGACTTGTGACACTCGACGACCAATGCCCAGAGACGACCAATACCTAGCCAGTGTGACGACACACAGTAGATATGCCTACTAGTGTGACGACCAATGCCTAGTGCAATGCCTAGTGTGACGACCAATGCCTAGGGTGGCCGGTGACGACCAATGCCTAGTGTGACGACCAATACCTAGGGTGACGACCAATGCGACCAATGCAAACCGTCTAATGATGAAGAAAAACTGGAGGGTTAAGCTTGAGCGGTGCCACGGGAGCGACTCAGAATAATGTGATTTATTTCAAGAATGTAGTCAGACATGCACATTATCATTCCATATTAAATATGCATGTGATGTTTAGTGTGCATGTCTAAATTCCTTTAAATATGGGTAGTGTGCATGTCTGAGTTCCTTTAAATATGAATAGTGTGCATGTCTGAGTTCCTTTAAAATATAGATAGATACAGGGGCGTAGGAAGGGGGGGGGGGCTGGAGGGGCTGGAGCCCCCCCCCCCCCCAATATTTTAGCCAAAATTATTGTGGACACACACACATAGGGCTTGCCCAATTGTGCTAGCATAATTTTGGGAATAATAGGCGAGGCAAGCATAATTAGAATAATAGGCAACTTTTTGAGCTAAGCAATAACATTTTTCACTATCTAACTATCTACATTTATGTAGTGTGCTGGGCTGGGCTGGGCTGGGCTACTCAGTAACTCAGCACTCCTCAGCTGATGTTGCTACTGCTGCAGCTGCTTTCTTTTGAATCGTGTCATTTGGACCCTGTTAAAGCCTATGAAATTAAGCCTAGCATCAGTGATATTGATGACCTCAAGTTGTTCTCTCTCATTGATAGTTGTACCATAAGTAGGCTTAAAAGTGAATTGCCCCAATATTTGGCAGCATCAGAGGATGTTAGTCTTGCTACTGAAAAGATTCAGTGGTGGAGAGGACATGCAAATGAGTTCCTATTCTGGTACAATGTTTGCAAAATGATTCTCCTAATACAGCCTGCAGCAGCTGAGTAGGTGTTCTCTTTACTAACAAATTCATTTAATGATCTCCTAAACTTTTCCCTGGAGGAATGCTCCAGTACAATTCTAAGTAGTTTGTTGCTGGCTAACTTTTTTCTGTCAACAGTTTGTGAGGCATAATGGGGGCTTTCTTGGGTATAATAGGGGAAAATTTTGAGAATTGGAGAATAGCATAATAGGCAAAATCCTGAGCATAATTGGGCAAGCCCTACACACACAGCTACAATAGAATTCACACTGCCATTGACTTGTAATAACCCAAACCACAAACAAAGCAGCTGCACCTGCATGCACTTTGCCTAGTCTCTATGCTTGTTGAGTCAACATGACCAAGAGGTTTAGACAGGCCAGTCTCTCATTTGAGAGCCTTGCTGTGGCTGTAGAAGATTCAGAGGATCTACAAGTTCAAAGCTAAAGCTTCTACTGCTAGTAGCTACTTGTGATCAGTCTAATGCCAGGTAACTGTGTGTGAATCACTTTGCTGTGTGGATCGTACAGAGCCTTATCAGCCAACTAGTAGTGATATTAGCTTTGAGAATCTTCATCAGGAACTTCCTCTTCTTGTTACTTTGATTAGGCAAGCCCTACCCACTGTTATTAAGGTGACATCCATTCATACCATTTTTGTGAAGCCATGAATAGCCAAGTTGTATACAAGTTGATGCTGTCATAGGTGCATAACGTTCTACAGTTATATTTAATGGTGCCAATCACATCAGCTACTTCTGAAGGGTCATTTTCTGCACTCAAAGTAGTTGATACATATTTACACTTGTCCATGTCTGAGCAAAGACTAGGCACTGGCATATTTTTAAAAGTACAAATGACAAAAGACTGAAGCCTCAATATAGTCTTGTAATGTATTGTCTTGTTGTGACTTGAAAGAATTGAGTATTGAACATACTCTCTCTACAGGGTTCTACCAACAAAATCTTCCTCTGAACAATTCTAAGAGTGCCCATCCAGCATGGCTATAGTTTTAGTGCTGAATTTTCTGATACAAGTAGCATGGATGGGCCTTAATTTTTTATACAGTATTGTTTCCATTTTATGTATATGCCAGCAAAATTTTCTTCATGCTCTGCGTGGGAGGGAGCACATCCCCCTTCCCACACCCTTTGCCTTGCTGTGGCCTAACAGCCACGTGGTACTCAGCCCCCCCCCCCCCCCCAATATTTTTGACCCTCATATGCCTCTGAGATAGTGTGCACTAAAATTTGAGGGCTCAGGGGAGATTCCAAAATCCTTTGTAGGTGAGCAGAGCTTTAAAAAATCTAGAGAGCACCTCTCACTCTCACTTGTCCAACTTACTCAGCGGCAGTTTTCTAGGTGCATCAATAAACCATGATCATAAGTAGCACCACAGAAGGCCTACATGTGGCCTGTGGCTAGACATTTTGGCATAGCTCACAGACTGATCACAAAATCTCAACTGGGGTAGATCCGAGGGAAGAGTATTGTAACAGTTGTCCCCCCTCCCCATTTTAACCTAGGTAGACCATATATCACTTTTTACCTTTTATGATGTTATATTAATGGGACCTAGCTATGTGCATTCCCTTATCCTTTCTTCCCTCCTTTCTCCTTTCAAGGTCCTAAATCCACTGCTGGTATTAACACCTGACCACAATACATTTACTATCTGTTTCAGGAAGACTACTACGGAATGTGGGTAACGAGGTCTTTTCATAGAACAAACTTTGTTAATAAAATGAATGGCACCAGTTGATGAAGGAGCTATCACAGTCACTCTTAATGGTATATACATTGAAGAGGAATGTGACAACTTGATTTGAAAATAATATACTTTACAAGCTATACATTATTGAAGACATTATTGGAGTGTATATATTAGGAAGCAGCAAATACTATAATTGGAGGTATAAAATATGTCACCATGATGAGCCATCTAGTATTTTTTAAACGGGTGACCATTTCTGTTTTTATAACTAGTCACTTATTGATCCCTGTGTAAATGATATAAAAATAGGATCTAAAATGGCATTTGTTATCCTTCAAAATAGAGCTAACTACAAGGTACTGAAACAGTTGTTCTGTATCTGAACAGAGTGCCTGAATAGTGTTTGTGTAGTATTTCCTGTTTCAAGATCATTGTGTTACAATGTATTGTAATAATTCTCTGTGGCATTAGAAATCCAGGTGTTGTGGTAATCACTTCCTATAAATCCAGGTGTTGTGGTAATCACTTCCTATAAATCCAGGTGTTGTGGTAATCACTTCCTATAAATCCAGGTGTTGTGGTAATCACTTCCTATAAATCCAGGTGTTGTAGTAATCACTTCCTATAAATCCAGGTGTTGTGGTAATCACTTCCTATAAATCCAGGTGTTGTAGTAATCACTTCCTATAAATCCAGGTGTTGTGGTAATCACTTCCTATAAATCCAGGTGTTGTGGTAATCACTTCCTATAAATCCAGGTGTTGTGGTAATCACTTCCTATAAATCCAGGTGTTGTAGTAATCACTTCCTATAAATCCAGGTGTTGTGGTAATCACTTCCTATAAATCCAGGTGTTGTGGTAATCACTTCCTATAAATCCAGGTGTTGTGGTAATCACTTCCTATAAATCCAGGTGTTGTAGTAATCACTTCCTATAAATCCAGGTGTTGTGGTAATCACTTCCTATAAATCCAGGTGTTGTGGTAATCACTTCCTATAAATCCAGGTGTTGTAGTAATCACTTCCTATAAATCCAGGTGTTGTGGTAATCACTTCCTATAAATCCAGGTGTTGTGGTAATCACTTCCTATAAATCCAGGTGTTGTGGTAATCACTTCCTATAAATCCAGGTGTTGTAGTAATCACTTCCTATAAATCCAGGTGTTGTGGTAATCACTTCCTATAAATCCAGGTGTTGTAGTATAGTAATCATTTCTTGTCTTAGTATGTTCCCAACAGCTGTTGAGATAGCACATCAGAGGGTAAATACAACTATTCAGCTAACTTCCAGCCAGATTGAAAACTTCCCAATGGAATCCCATATGGTTTAGTATAAATCAATATCATAATCACATTCTATGCAAAAAGCTTATGGAGCACCCTAGATGTTATTCCACTATTATAGAGATGAAGATGGCTAGTGGATGAGATTGTTGGGACATACGCCACTGGTATACAGTATATGTGTATATATAACACTATAGATATAATAAAAGATGTGGCTTCCCTGCTATTAGAGATTAAAGTGTTAAACAATACAATCTATGCATTTAAAATAACTGGCTTAAAAAAATGTATAAACATAAAGTTTTCTAGAATTATTATTGTAGAGTCCTCAGAATTTCCTTTACACTTATTCTTTCACAGTTTGGTGTTGTGTGAAATACTCTTGACTTAGAGATGAGACACATGTTTTTAGCAGCATCTGAGAATCCACAGTAAGGAGAATAAACTATGGCATATGAACGAGACAGCAACAGAAAATCTAGCCATGTTCCCATATTAGTATCAGCAGTAAGCAATCCAGATAGTGGATCAGACTTATTTACCACCTTTTTATATTGGTGAGCTTTCAAATGAGGTTTACGTGGGTTTCCATCCGTCTTTACCATAATAACATGTTGTAGTTTAATGTCAAGTGTGATTATCCTATCAGGATACATCTGCTTTGCCATTTCCTTCACTTTATAAGAATCTGTTGCTAAGAAGAGCTTTGAGTGTACACCTATCTGTGAGTTTGCACGCTTGATGGAACATGTCAAAATTTTCTTCCACAAATATTCATCACGTATAACTTTGTAGAAATTAAAAAATGATTCTTCGTAGGCATTACCTGCAAAACCTGTTCTTATGTGAATTCCAACATATGGACCAGTGAGCCTAGCTCTCCACTGTATCTGGTTCACCTTGTTTAAAAGTTGGTCTTGGAATGTGAACAGATACTGCAATATGATATGCTGTAGAGTATCAAAATTAAACTCAGTTTGTTCTAACACTCCCATCTTCCTGAATAAACCAGATGTTTTGTTATCCCACTTGAGGATTAGTTTAATCCCTTTGTCTATAGGAACATACATTTGACTAGTGAGTGAAATATGAACATAGTCCTTACTGTATACTGCATTCATAAGATCAGAAATTGTCCTCTCGGGTGCCTCATCATCCCGAACACCAGCATATGTCTTCATCTTCACATTATCACCCAGTACATCGCTTTTATTACCTTTTAATGTTCTCTGATCTAGAGTGATTCCTTTATTTCCATGGACAAGGTCCCACCTGATGGTGTGAGGTTTCAAGTACTTCATTGTTTTCATGCTAACTGAGTCCCATTGAATACCTAATACTCTATTGGACGCCATAGCTAGAAGGAGAGCGATCTCAATTCTATAAAACTGGTCTCCCACTCCTGAGCAAAATGTACTATCAGAACAGGACCATGTGAGAGTAGGCACCTTTGATGCTGGAATGGTGCCATTTCGTACCAATTCAATCTGGTCTCTGTGAAAGTCAGTATACTCCTTTAACTTCTTACGAAAGACCTCCAATTTCATCCCTAGTTTTTTATTATACAGACAGGTCCTCATGGGGAGATGTCCTTCTTGGTTCATAGACGAACCTTTTTTATCAGAACCACCAGTGATCACTCTGTGATTGCTTACTTCAGTAGGCACAAGACTATCTGCTTCAGTAGCAATGTTAACCATACTAATTCTTCTCTTGTTCACTAAGAAGTGAGTTATGGCCCATTCACTTTGATAGAAATAGAGAAGCAAAGTTATACTGAAAATACAGATAAAACTCCAACATACCATCACCCGAAATTTGGAAGACATGGTGAGTAGCTAGCTGGCTAGCTGGACAGCTTCCTACACTAGTACAGCAGTCTCTTACAAGTAAGGTAGGGCGATGCCTTTCCAGTCACGGGAGTTAAGTGTTAGTAAGGAACAACTTTCTCAAAAAGTTAGGTAGCTATAGTTAAGCAACGCTAAACTACCAGTAGCAACATACTTCAGTATTGAACTCCAACTCCGCCTCAGTTTCCAAATCAGAACCACTTCTTTCAACCTGGGTATACTCCGCAAAACTTTCTAGTCAAGCGATCAAAAAGAATTATTCCATAATCCCGCCTCCTTGCTCGACAGTTCACTGCCTAGCTAAAATATATTATATTTATATAGTACTATCACTGAACGATTGCCCAATGATTAATTGCAATTGGGCGGTGACGAACACACAAGCTAACCAACATCCTGTTAGCTAATGCTCCTCCTACAGCATTCTAAATAAGTACATCTAAATAATAGTACACTAAGTGATACTGTACTACGAAGAACTACAGCATACGCATAATGAAGAACTACAGCCATACCAGCTTTAGGGGTGGGGTCACTCACATCAGAATACTATGAGGTGGGACGCAAAATTACATTGCAGGATACTTTTTCTCTGCAAGCAACAGTACTCGGCAGCAATAAAAGCAAACTGTCAGGGCCGGCTCTGAAGAGAATCCAGACTGCTGCAGCTGCTATTTGTAAGGCTTTCTGAGTTATGAAATTAGCCTCAGAGTGCTCCATTGGGGACATACCCTGGACCCCCCCCCCCCACCTTCCCCTAGATGGCATGCACACTCTCATCATGTTGTGCACCTCCCTTTTTTTACCCAGAGTTCCTGATTTCTAGGGTTTAGGCAACAAGTAACTTTTCTATTTCTGGTAACAGATGGTGGCCTCATTAATAACTAATTTAGTACCTTGACAAGTGGCCTAGATTTTTTAGAAGGATAGTACCTGCTTACTGGCTGTCAATGCCATAATGTTATGCTGGCAAATACCTATGGATTGTTTAAAAGAACTTTGCAGACTAGCCTCAAAATCTTCTGGATTTTTAGTAGTCATGGAAACTTCTAGACAATGTTTAAGTTTACTTAACACCCACTGACTTGTAGTCATTTGATGTCTGGTGTTATGTTCGTGTTAGGTTCTTAGATTCATGTAGTAATAGTGTCTCATTGTGCATGCTAGTATCATTTATGGTCAATTTTTATTGAATTTTTCTATTTAGCTAGATTTAATATCACTGGCAAACACAAACAGTAAGCAGTTCCAGTCTGTAAATTGTTTTCTGCCCAATAGCTACTAGTAGATCTTCACTTCCTAGAGGGATACACTGAATGATGTTACAATGAAAAGTTAGCCTAAGAGAGTGGGGGGACAAAAACAAAAACAATAAGGCTTTATATAATTAGAAAACACCCACACTGAGGAGTACTGAGGAGTTAATTAAAAACAACACCTCACACTTAGCTCTGGCTAGTCAAAATCAACCTCAATCCATAACTGCCTAGCAAGGAGGTGAACAGAGGGTGGACTGACTGGACTCCACTCATTGGGAATGATTCTTGATTCAGTTAAAATTCTGGCATCCCATTCCTTGACAAATAAGTTCTCTTGGCAACTCTAAAATTGGTGAGTGTGCTAGTGAAACCATCAAGGTGAGATGAGAGCTTAATTTTCATAGAGTGTTCTCTACAAAGATAGAGGAAGCATAAGAAAACTGGTGGGGCTCAATGGTGAAATTTTTGGCCTTACCACACCCACTTTTTCTAGCCACACCCATTTAAACAACTGGGTTCTTTTGTTATAATAATACTGCTCTTTAACTAACAGCCTACATATTTCTCTAATATTACGACTACTACACCTGTTAAATTTTTTTTTTATCCTATAGGTGAACTTTAGACACTAAAACAATTCTCAGCCACAATTTACTAATCAATGCACAGATTAAATCTAGATGGCTAACAGCTTCAAGACACTGATCCAGGGGGGAAATAGGGTGAGATGTCGCCCCCCACCCCACCCCATCCTCTTATATTCATAATGGGGGGAAATAATTAGACATTGTTATCAGCAACTACTATTGGTCATATTTCTAGGGTGAAGTTTTGTTTAAATTTTGTTACAAACTTCTTCAATGTCTATTGAGTACTCCATTATGGGCATGGTAACAATAAATTCACCTTTTATTAAAATTAAGTCACCCCTTTTAAGAATTTTCTGGATCAGCCACTGACACCAAACCTCAATCTTAACAGCTATACCAAAATATTATTACATGGGCTGACAAATGTCAAGTGGTCAAAACATAACAAATTGTGTAAAAATTGTTAGTGAGGGACATAGGTAATTAATGGTGGGAGGAGAAAAACCCACGGCTTGTCTATCAGGCCTTAAAAAAATGTCCAATCCTCAAGATTGGGCTTTAAAAAAAGAAAATACATGAATTAACTAACATTTGTGTAAGAATTATTATTGTATAGTCCTCAGCATTTCCTTTACACTTATTCGTTCACAGTTTGGTGTTGTATGAAATACTCTTGACTTAGGGATGAGACACATGTTTTTAGCAGCATCTGAGAATCCACAGTAAGGAGAATAAACTATGGCATATGAACGAGACAGCAACAGAAAATCTAGCCATGTTCCCATATTAGTATCAGCAGTAAGCAATCCAGATAGTGGATCAGACTTATTTACCACCTTTTTATATTGGTGAGCTTTCAAATGAGGTTTACGTGGGTTTCCACCCGTCTTTACCATAATAACATGTTGTAGTTTAATGTCTAGTGTGATTATCCTATCAGGATACACCTGCTTTGCCATTTCCTTCACTTTATAAGAATCTGTTGCTAAGAAGAGCTTTGAGTGTACACCTATCTGTGAGTCTGCACGCATGATGGAACATGTCAAAATTTTCTTCCACAAACCCTTATCACGTATAACTTTGTAGAAATTAAAAGATGATTCTTCATAGGCATTACCTGCAAAACCTGTTCTTATGTGAATTCCAACATAAGGACCAGTGAGCCCAGCTCTCCACTGTATTTTGTTCACTGTGTTTAAAAGTTGGTCTTGGAATGTGAACAGATACTGCAATATGATATGCTGTAGAGTATCAAAATTAAACTCAGTTTGTTCTAACACTCCCATCTTCCTGAATAAACCAGATGTTTTGTTATCCCACTTCAGGATTAGTTTTATCCCTTTGTCTATAGGAACATACATTTGACTAGTGAGTGAAATATGAACATAGTCTTTACTGTATACTGCATTCATAAGATCAGAAATTGTCCTCTCGGGTGCTTTGTCATCCCGAACACCAGCATATGTCTTCATCATCACATTATCACCCAGTACATCACTTTTTTGATCTATTGATGTTCTCTTTGGAGCCTGATCTAGAGTGATTCCTCTATTTCCATGGACAAGGTCCCACCTAATGGTGTGAGGTTTCAAGTACTTCATTGTTTTCATGCTAACTGAATCCCATTGAATGCCTAATACTCTATTGGACGCCATAGCTAGAAGGAGAGCGATCTCAATTCTATAAAACTGGTCTCCCACTCCTGAGCAAAATCTACTATTAGAACAGGACCATGTAAGAGTAGGCACCTTTGATGCTGGAATGGTGCCATTTCGTACCAATTCAATCTGGTCTCCATGAAAGTCAGTGTACTCCTTTAACTTCTTACGAAAGACCTCCAATTTAATCCCTAGATTTTTATTATACAGACAGGTCCTCATGGGGAGATGTCCTTCGACTTGGTTCATAGATGAACCTTTTTTATCAGAACCACCAGTGATCACTCTGTGATTGCTTACTTCAGTAGGCACAAGACTATCTGCTTCAGTAGCAATTCTAACCATACTAATTCTTCTGTTGTTCACTAAGAAGTGAGTTATGGCCCATTCACTTTGATAGAAATAGAGAAGCAAAGTTATACCGAAAATGCAGATAAAACTCCAACATACCATCACCCGAAATTTGGAAGACATGGTGAGTAGCTAGCTAGCTAGCTGGACAGCTTCCTACACTAGTACAGCAGTCTCTTACAAGTAAGGTAGGGCGAAGCCTTTCCAGTCACGGGAGTTAAGTGTTAGTAAGGAACAACTTTCTCAAAAAGCTATAGTCTGTTCACGTTCACCTTGCACCTGGAAGTGCTGCACGTACAATGGAATGTAAGCGGATGCTCTTAATTGCATGTTTTTGGCTTTGACGTAGTGTATATCACGTGTTCCGCACAAATAAAAGTTCCCACGCATCCTGCGCGCATTTGCCAGCTGTTTTTAGCTTGCAAAGGAAAGCGTGTAAGGTCAGACACAAAGGCTGCGTTTATGATTACTTTGAAAGAAAGAACAAGAAGATCCATCAAGGAATCGTGAAGCTGAAGAAGAAGACGGTCGCGATGCTACAAGATTAAGTAAGCGTACTGTTGAGTTTGTTATAGAGGTGGGAGGGTCTAGTTCTAGTGAAGGTGACCACAGCTCTGATGGGGTTAGCAGTGATAGCTCCAGTGTCTCTTCAGATAGTGATTGAGAGGAATGTTTTAACGGAGAAATGTTTGAGTTCTTGTTCTGTAGGTATGTCAAAGATCTGTGCCTGTCCAAGGGTGCCTGTTGAAGACCTCCAATTTAATCCCTAGATTTTTATTATACAGACAGGTCCTCATGGGGAGATGTCCTTCGACTTGGTTCATAGATGAACCTTTTTTATCAGAACCACCAGTGATCACTCTGTGATTGCTTACTTCAGTGGGCACAAGACTATCTGCTTCAGTAGCAATTCTAACCATACTAATTCTAAGAAGTGAGTTATGGCCCATTCACTTTGATAGAAATAGAGAAGCAAAGTTATACCGAAAATGCAGATAAAACTCCAACATACCATCACCCGAAATTTGGAAGACATGGTGAGTAGCTAGCTAGCTAGCTGGACAGCTTCCTACACTAGTACAGCAGTCTCTTACAAGTAAGGTAGGGCGAAGCCTTTCCAGTCACGGGAGTTAAGTGTTAGTAAGGAACAACTTTCTCAAAAAGCTAGGTAGCTATAGTTAAGCAACACTAAACTACCAGTAGCGACATACTTCAGTATTGAACTCTAACTTCGCCTCAGTTTCCAAATCAGAACCACTTCTCCCAACCTTAGTCTCGCATGCCAGACCCTTACCCCACCCATTACTCGCACATGGGCGGGCAATGGGTCTTAAGACCCATTACCTTTGGGAGAGTGGCTTACGAGACTAATAATTATACTCCGCAAAACTTTCTACTGAAGCGTTCAAAAAGAATCATTTCATAATCCCGCCGACAGTTCACAGCCTATCACTCGCAATAATTGCAATTGGGCGGTGACGGACACACCAGCTAGCTAGCTCAAGGAACACGTGCAAACATCCTGTTAGCTAATGCTCCTCCTACAGACATCTATATCTAAATAATAGTAAGATACGTGACACTACTTCCACGAAGAACTACGGCGTAATATACTACGAAGAACTACAACACAGCACATGCGCATTTGCATGCCAGCTTTAGGGGTGGGGTCACCCACACCAGAATGAGGTGGGACGCAAATTTAGATTACAGGCTACTTGGTCAGCTTCTCTGCAAGCAACAATACCCGGCAGCAATAAAAGCGAACTGTCAAGGGCTCTGAAGAGAATCCAGACTGCTGCAGCTGCTTTTTTGTAAGGCTTTCTTTGAGTTATGAAATTAGCCTCAGAGTGCTCCATTGGGGACATGCCCTGGACCTCCCCCCCCCCCCCCCCACCCCACTTCCCCTAGATGGCATGCACACTCTCATCATGTTGTGCACCTTTTTTCTACCCAGAGTTCCTGATTTCTAGGGTTTAGGCAACAAGTAACTTTTCTATTTCTGGTAACAGATGGTGGCCTCATTAATAACTAATTTAGTACCTTGACAAGTGGCCTAGATTTTTTAGAAGGACTAGCTACAATAGTACCTGCTTACTGGCTGTCTAGAATGCCATAATGTTATGCTGGCAAGTACCTATGGATTGTTTAAAAGAACTTTGCAGACTAGCCTCAAAATCTTCTGGATTTTTAGTAGTCATGGAAACTTCTAGACTGCTAAAATCAGCCTAAGTGATCACTACAGCTATCAATGATCACTACAGCTAGCTTGTAGTAGTCATTTGATGCCCGGTGTTATGTTGGGTGTTATAGGTTCTTAGATTCATGTAGTAATAGTGCCTTACTGTGCATGCTAGCTATATGGTCAATTTTTATTGAATTTTTCTATTTAGCTAGCTATTTATTATTGTAAACATTCATCTCAGTACATCATAGCTATTTTTAGATTTAATATCACTGGCAAACAAACAGTAAGCAGTTCCAATAAGTAAATTGTGCCAAGAATGAAAACAGTGGCTTGATTTTCTGCCCAATAGCTACTAGTAGATCTTCACTTCCTAAAGGGATACACTGAATGATGTTACAATGTTAACCCAAATATAGAGGGGAAAATCCACCAAAAGTTAGCCTAAGAGAATGTCTGGGAGTGGGGAGGGGGGGGGACAAAAACAAAAACAAAGCTTTATATAATTAGAAAACACCCACACTGAGGAGTACTGTTGGGAATTAAAACAACACCACACACTTAGCTCTGGCTGTGGCTAGTCAAAATCAACCTCAATCCATAACTGCCTAGCAACGAGGTGAGGTAGAATATCAGAGGGTGGACTGACTGGACTCCACTCATTCTTGATTCAGTTAAAATTCTAAAATACTGGCATCTCACTCCTTGACAAATAAGTTCTCTTGGCAATTCTGTAAATTGGTGAGTATGCTACAAGGTGAGGTAAGAGCTTAATTTTCAGAGTGTTCTCTACAAAGATGGAGGAAGCATAAGAAAACTGGTGGGGCTCAATGGTGAAATTTTTGGCCTTACCACACCCACTTTTTCTAGCCACACCCATTTAAACAACTGGGTTCTTTTGTTATATACTGCTCTTTAACTAACAGCCTACATATTTCTCCAATATCACGACTACTACACCTGTTAAATTTTTTTTTATCCTATAGGTGAACTTTAGACACTAAACAATTCTCTGCCACAGTTTACTAATCAATGCACAGATTAAATCTAGATGGCTAACAGCTTCAAGACACCCAGGGGCTGATCCAGGGGGGAAATAGGGTGAGATGTCGCCCCCCACCCCACCCCATCCTCTTATATTCATAATGGGGGGAAATAATTAGACATTGTTATCAGCAACTACTATTGGTCATATTTCTAGGGTGAAGTTTTGTTCAAATTTTGTTACAAACTTCTTCAATGTCTATTGAGTACTCCATTATGGGCATGGTAACAATAAATTCAACCTTTATTAAAATTAAGTCACCCCTTTTAAGAATTTCTGGATCAGCCACTGACACCAAACCTCAATCTCAACAGCTATTTACATGGGCTGAGCTATTTACATGGGCTGAGCTATTTACATGGGCTGAGCTATTTACATGGGCTGAGCTATTTACATGGGCTGAGCTATTTACATGGGCTGAGCTATTTACATGGGCTGAGCTATTTACATGGGCTGACAAATGTCAAGTGGTCAATTAAGATAACAAATTAATTGTGTAAAAATTGTGAGGGATAGGCCTTGGCCTTTTAAGCTCAAAAATTGAGTCACTATGCTATTCTTTTATGCTAGCTAATTAAAGTCACTCTGCTTCCTACTGTATGCTCTCGTTTGTAGTCGATATGCTCATTCAACTTTGACTTTATTATTTATAGTTACTACTACATGCTGATAGATTATGGTTACTTAGTATATAGCCCATGGCTCCAAATGCTGAGTCAGAGTAAGAAGTACTTGAAATCAGTGTGGCTTCCAAAGGTTTTTTTTTTGAAGAATCACTTTAGTGTTAGACAAAATAGCTCACTTGAAGACTGTGTTGACAGTTTAATAATGTTAGACAATACTGATTAATTTTATTGGAATTAAAAATAAAGTCAATATGCTCTTATCTAGTAACCTTAGTGAATATGCTCAAAATTATGCCAACCAAGGCCTAGTGAGTGACATAGATAATTAATGGTGAAAGAAACCTCCCCCCCACCGGCTTGTCTATCAGGCCTTAAAAAAAATGTCAATTGTCAATCCTCAAGATTGGGCTTTAAAAAAAGAAAATACATGAATTAACTAACATTTGTGTAAGAATTATTATTGTATAGTCCTCAGCATTTCCTTTACACTTATTCGTTCACAGTTTTGTGTTGTGTGAAATACTCTTGACTTAGAGATGAGACACGTGTTTTTAGCAGCATCTGAGAATCCACAGTAAGGAGAATAAACTATGGCATATGAACGAGACAGCAACAGAAAATCTAGCCATGTTCCCATATTAGTATCAGCAATGCACAATCCAGATAGTGGATCAGACTTATTTACCACTTTTTTATATTGGTGATCTTTCAAATGAGGTTTACGTGGGTTTCCATCTGTCTTTACCATAATAACATGCTGTAGTTTAATGTCAAGTGTGATTATCCTATCAGGATACATCTGCTTTGCCATTTCTTTCACTTCATAAGAATCTGTTGCTAAGAAGAGCTTTGAGTGTACACCTATCTGTGAGTCTGCATGCTTGATGGAACATGTCAAAATTTTCTTCCACAAACCCTCATCACGTATAACTTTGTAGAAATTAAAGTATGATTCTTCATAGGCATTACCTGCAAAACCTGTTCTTATGTGAATTCCAACATATGGACCAGTGAGCCTAGCTCTCCACTGTATCTGGTTCACTGTGTTTAAAAGTTGGTCTTGGAAAGTGAACAGATATTGCAATATGATATGCTGTAGAGTATCAAAATTAAACTCAGTTTGTTCTAACACTCCCATCTTCCTGAATAAACCAGATGTTTTGTTATCCCACTTGAGGATTAGTTTAATCCCTTTGTCTATAGGAACATACATTTGACTAGTGAGTGAAATATGAACATAGTCCTTACTGTATACTGCATTCATAAGATCAGAAATTGTCCTCTCGGGTGCCTCATCATCCCTCATCTTCACATTATCACCCAGTACATCGCTTTTATTACCTTTTAATGTTCTCTGATCTAGAGTGATTCCTCTATTTCCATGGACAAGGTCCCACCTGATGGTGTGAGGTTTCAAGTACTTCATTGTTTTCATGCTAACTGAATCCCATTGAATGCCTAATACTCTATTGGACGCCATAGCTAGAAGGAGAGCGATCTCAATTCTATAAAACTGGTCTCCTACCCCTGAGCAAAATGTATTATCAGAACAGGTCCATGTTAGAGTAGACACCTTTGATGCTGGAATGGTGCCATTTCGTACCAATTCAATCTGGTCTTCATGAAAGTCAGTGTACTCCTTTAACTTCTTACGAAACACCTCCAATTTCATCCCTAGTTTTTTATTATACAGACAGGTCCTCATGGGGAGATGTCCTTCTTGGTTTATAGATGAACCATTAGCAGAACTATAAACACCAGAGGGTACAAGACTACCTGTTTCAGCATCAATGCCCAACACACAGATTTTCCCGTTCTTTAAGAAGTGAGTAGTAATCCCAAGGATGTGTTTATTTTGATAGAAATAGAGAAGAACAATAATTACATTGAGAATGCAGATTAAACTCCAACACATAGCACAAGATCTGGAAAACATAGTCATGGTTATGGCGCTAGCCGATCGATCGCCTCCCTACGTTCCGCTCCCTTCAAAAATCAGAGTCTTGCCCTCTACTAGCTAGCTAGCTATGCATGCATGATTAATGATTCACAGCTACATCCGTAAAACTCCACGTAGCCTAACGTGTCCGGTAGATATCAGATTAATACTGGAGGTGAGTGAGGATCGTGGTGAACTGGTAAAAATGGGATGTCTTAAGGAGGTAACTTTAGAGACGGGGTCCTTTTTAGTTTAAGAGGGCTGGATGTGGTCATTATGTAGAGAGGGATAGACACTTGTACTATAAGTGGATGGGACATTTCCCTCTCCTGTTGATGACTTCAGATAAATAACTACTCTTTATTATAACTAGATCCTGCATGAGTCATTTATACAAAACATTTGGTTGTGACAAACTGTAAGGTACAGACAGCATTTGGATTCAGTTTCTAATTAAGCACCATTATTACTATGCATGAATGGATGGATACATTACAAGTGTCAGATTCAGTGTCAGCAAAGACAAAACTGAGAGAAGGCCAAAGATCCTAGCTGAAAGCTATAAACCCTGTTACAATGCTTCCCTATATAGAGTTTTAACTCTAGCTAATAACTAATTAAGACATTGGTCACCCATATGCATAGATAATATTTATACCTTGTAAATGGCAAGCATAATTTATGTTCACAGTCCTGATTTCATTGATATGTGATCCTTTAATGAAAGGAAAACGAATCCTTCATAACCAGTATTGAGTTATAGTCCTTGAAAAGTACACCAGGGAAACAGCAACAATTAAAACTGTTTGTCGTTGTCTTTTGTGTCTAGGCTATAATGTAGTCTCGAGCGCCAGACTCTTACATTGAGAAAGTAATGTAAGAGTCTGGCACACGCAAGACTAGCTATAATGGTTATTATAATGCAGTTCTTGTTTTAATTAATGCCCACTTAGCAATGTTCTATTCAGCTATAGCTATAGAACTTTTGTTGCTATATAAATACACTCACATGCATGCTTCAGGAATAAAACATGCAGCTTATGGCCTTAAAACTCTATAAGAGAAAGGCAACAAGCTGTTAGGAAGTAATTTCTACTATAACCATGCAATCCAGCAGTGTAATTTGCCTTAAATATTTGACAGTGATCTGACTTAGACTATGACCCTGAAAGTGCTCTATCAGGTGATTAGTAGCCATATTCAATGAGAAGTGGATATCATTAGCTAAGAGAGAACACCTAATTATTGCTGACTTCAGTTAAAAATCAAAAACTAAAGACTTAGTTTCATCAAAAATGAAATGAGATACCCACTTTTATGTAAGAGGATGAATATATAAGAATATTCTGAGCACAGCAAGAAGTAGGTCTATGAGAAGTACCTTTACATTAAGGGATCACTAAAAATGACATCACACACCTGCTTTTGTAAATGTTTTGATGATGAGTTATTGCCTAGTTCATGTAAAACACCAGTTGAAACATGCCAAAAGTGAAATCAAGCTCAAGATGATTCTTTGATCAGCCTTGCTAAGGTTCCTTCAAATATATCTACTCTAAGTGATGAAATGATAAATTTTTTCCCATTGTTTTCATTTTTAAAGGCTGATTCATACCTTTAGTTTCTCCATAATTATTATCTCTGATCTAATGTAAACATACTTTGTTTCAATTTATAGCAACTTTGCTTTTGTAAAATCAACAATTTATCAATCACTATCATTTTCAACTCTACTCCAGCTTCAGCACCTGTCTCTAGTCTAAAGTAAGCAAACATCAGGGGTGGGTCCAGAATTTTGGGTGCTTCTATGTGTAAATTTCCTTACAGTATTCTTATAGTATATTACAGTAATCTTATTTTATAGTCAGTAATCTTATTATATATTATTGAATATTACAAATGACGTAATGTCCAGAATTTACACATAGAATCACCCAGAATTTTGGAGGGGGCAGGGTGCTAGGGCTTTCCCAATTATACTAGCATAATTTTGAGCATAATTGGTAGGTGAATTGCTAATTTGCTAGCTTGCTTGGGCTGACCTAATGACCCTAGGGCTAAAATCAGCCTAAGTGATCACTACAGCTAGCAAATTAGCAATTATGTTGCTCACATGACATGAGCTAGCAACCACATGGTGAATACTTGGTGATTTCTACCATGGAAGCTGATTTTCCAGAAGTTGTAGTCCCTTGAATGGCAGGTGAAATTTTTGGTTCATTGTGTACAGTTGCCTTACTTTTCTTAGCTGACTTGGCTGGATTCATAGAAATAACCCTCTTTCGGGCTAGATTAGAAGCAGTAGGAGCTTTAAGTCTGCTATGTGGTACTTACTCTACTTAGCAGACTTAAAGCTCCTACTGCTTCTAATCTAGGGTTATTTCTATGAATCCAGCCAAGTCAGCTAAGAGAAGTGAGACAACTGTACACAATGAACTACCTACCATTAGAATTAAAGATTTTCCTAACGAGTTCCTAACATTAAGCTGCTTTTAGTGCAACCATCTTCAGCAGCAGCTGAAAGAGTTTTTTCTTTACTTTAAAATTCTTTCAATAACAGACAAAACAATTCTCTAGAGGATTACATAGAAACTTCGTTGATGTTACAGTATAAATAATTCATTAGAAACACTGTTAATAAGCCATTTTTATTACACTTTGGGAGCATAATTGGTACATTTTAGGAGCATAATTGGTTATAAATGCAGCATAAAAGAATAGCATAGTGGGGTAGGGGTTGGGTGCTTGCTAACTGGCACTAAGTGTTATATACATTCATGGTACAGTGTCAATGAAACATGTTAATTGCTAAAAGTATGTTACGTGGTTTTATGACTAGATCTTATCAGTACATAGACACTAGGAATGTGCAAATGATATTTATGAATATCATTACCCCCCTCCCCTCTGGATCTGCCAGACTGCCACTGGACTCTAGATTTGTTGGTGTATTTCTTTATATTTCTGGTGTCAACTGAATCTAGGATGAGCCTAGCGTCTCTCACTACAACCATTGAGCTCACAATAGAAGTATTGCAGAAATAGAGGCTTGTATTCTTCCCCTACCACTTCCATCAATCAATAAATTAATCCAGGTTAGATAACTAAGGAATTTTATTTGATGAATTCCAATGCCATGTTGTTCTAACAGTCTGAATTGAATTTGTGGGAGGGGAGGGGAGGGGAGGGGATAACTGTGAACTTGATGTGTTGACTTGAAGAATGTGTAATAACTTTTTGGTAACTGACAGTATGTGCTCATGTATGTTCCATTGTGATCTCTTCAGCAGTGGTTCCGTGACCTATGGTATCCAGTCAGATCAACTGGAACTAAAGACCTACCCACCCTGAAAATCACTCCTTTTGGATGCTGATTGAAGAATTGGTGGTGGTAATCAATTGAGCTAACTCCAGCTCTCAGGGACAGTCATCCAGGTATGTTTTTGCTAGTATCGCCTCTGGTTTCATTTTCCTCCACATATACATGCTCTCCCAAGTAAACATTTCCTGATTCTAAGTAAGAACCATCACTCTCCCTGACTAATACTTGATTACTGGACACTGGTTCGTGTTACTTGGGTCACCACTTTACAAAAGGTTGCATTAGGATCTGTTAGACAAACATGTCTAGGCATACTCCCAAGCAAAAAAAAAAAAAAAAAACAGAGTGGTTATATTAGCTCCACCCCAAGAGGGCCAAGACACACTTCATTTCATGCAGCCACACCTCAAACCAATTACTTCTAAATCCACTTCAAAAGCAAAAATGGAACATATAGCACTTTATTTTGGAGGAACTCAAAGGTCATCTTGAAGATTTTCATGAAGCAAATTTCATGAGGCCAGAGGCCAGGTAAGTGGAGAAGATTACTTTCAAGAGCAAAGATTAAATTGGGGGAATATGGAGGGATCTTTCCTTAAAGTGTGAAAGTTGAGCTCTCCAAAATAAATGGCTACGATTGGTATAAGCTATAGATGCTCAAGTTAAGTGTAACATGTAATCCTAAGGAAATTTTGGGTGAGTGGTGGATTTGAACTTCATTCAGACCTCTCCTTCAAGTAGCTTATCACCTTGAACAACTGTCCCATCTCCAATTACCTTGTGTAATTCAATGCCATTCATACTATTCACCAATATGTGTTTGCATTGAACAAGAAGAACCAGATTACTTTCTGAAACAGATGTGCTATTTAGGACATTATTCTTTTATTTCTTACCACACAGTATATTCCTTACATCAAGGTAAAGCCATTTCTTTCCCAATGATACAGAAACCCCTGACTTAGCACCTAAAGCCAGGGAACCTTGTTGAGCTGGTTATAGCAATAGCAGCCTAGCTGAGTCAACATCTGATGTTTATAAGTAACTCCTCCTAATAAAATGCTAATAATTTATCTCATGATGTACCAATCTGATTTTGTTGTTTTAGCTAATTGTAACTGGTTTTAGACCATTTAATAATCATTAACTCCTTACTTACTGATATCTGTTCCCAGACAACATCACCAACAGTGGCACCATACCATGTATTAATACTAGTACTCAATGTGTTCATATTGATATACTCATTTTGTCTCCCCCCATTACATCTGGTCTCCTCATAATATACGTTTTAGTGGGTGTGCCCATAGAGAGGGTATGTTTGGAGATGTTAATGAGGGACTTTTATGAGTGTAATATTATAGCTACTAAAGTCTGTCCAAGCTGACGGGGCCATGGAAGCAGACTGGAAGCCTAAATATTATTAGGCTTCTGTAAGAACACTAAAATGACTTTAATATTATTAGGCTTCTCTTAAGAAGCCCCTCCCTAAGAGCTGCTAAATGATACCAAATGTGCATAATTTTTAGTGTGTTAGGCATGTAAGAGCTGCTAAATGATACCAAATGTGCATAATTTTTATCGTGTTAGGCGTGTTTTTGTGAGGCTCTTGTCAGCTTGGACAGACTTTAGTTTCTGTTGATTTTTAGTTTGGTTTATACGTGAGAAACAAGCTGTAGGCTGATAACAGTGTGATAGTGCAGCTAGAGTGCAAGTGGGTCTTTACACATAATAAATTATGTTCTCAGGTGGGAAACGAGCTGTCGGGCTGATAACATAGTGAGATGGTGCTGCTAGAGTGGAAGTGGGTCCCTACACATAATAAATTAGGTTCTTAGATGGGAAACAAGCTGTAGGCTGATAACATAGTGAGATAGTGCTGCTAGAGTGGAAGTGGGTCCCTACACATAATAATTATGTTCTTTGGTGAGAAACAGGATGTAGGCTGATAACATAGTGAGATAGTGCCACTAGAGTGGAAGTGGGTCCCTACACATAATAAATCAGGTAAATGGGTTATGTTCTACTAAGCTTCTACTCTAAGAACAGAATGGATTGATGTACCTGACTCCTGGGCTGGATGGGGGCTATGTCTTCTATGTCTTACAGGGGGGGAGTTCTAGCCTTGCCTGTACTACCCTAAGTTCATTTTGCCCCCTTTTTCCCCTTCAAGGTGCTAGATCTGCTCCCCCCCTTCCCCCACAGTACTGGTAGCAATTCTATGAAGCTGAACTTCTGGTAGATAATGAACATGCTCCTGTACTTTAGCCTATGGAATTTGAGGTATAATTTTGTTTTGTGTTATGGTGGGGTCTGGTTACAATGTTGTAGGTCTAGCTAGCTATAGCTGCTATCCACTACTGAGTTTGTATTGAGAGACTCTAGATAACTAATGCTACTGGCATTATTATAATGTCTATCTAGTCAACACAGGGAAAAGAATAGTAAACAAAGTCTGGCCTTCTCTAGGTGTGTGTGGAAAGTGTATCTGTTTACACCCCCTGCTAAAATTAATTAACCCCATTCCACCTACCTATACTTACTCCCCTTATTTAAGGGGTATATTATTTAAAGGTTAACCTTTTATAGTGATCTGATTGAAATGTGCATTATTTATGGAAAGCCAGGAGGTTATGCTGTGGTTTGAAAGGGGGTTGTAACTTGTAATCATGAAAACTAACAGACCACCTCAAGAGTACCTCAAAGTAGATAGGAAATTCCTTGAATATGGGAGTTTACAACTTTATTCTCATATGATACATATCAAAAGCATTCTTCCTCTTACGTACCTCCTTATTTTAATGGCAGAAGTACTGAGAGAACTATGGATGGACTATCATCTGAAACTAAATCCAAATTAAAGTAGTGGATGTTTCTCCAGAAAAGAATGAATTTACTACTGAACATATTTTTAGTTGGATAAGTGACATTCTACATCTAACATTATAATTATTGTATTGTGATTGCATTCTCAACATGGCTTATCCACATGTCCTGGGTCATGCTGTTTATATCAATGTCTCCAGAATACACAACTTAATAGTCTTTTTCCCTAGAATGACCACAACCATTTCATATTGTATTCATTATCAGCAATGTCGTATCAGTTCATTAATATACTGATATCTGTATACTAGCTATCTGTAAACAACAACAAAAAATATATATATATATATACTTCTCCTACGAAACCTGCAAACTTTAAGTTGATCATGCAAATTTGTGACACAGCATAATTATTATACCAAGTTAGCAATAAGGTCTATTTCAACAAGCTAGCTACACTAATACAGTTTATAAGCTTACCGTATGTATGTATGTATGTATATACAGTCTCATTTCAAGCATAGCTATAGTAACTTCCCACTCCCACTAAGTGTTATGGTTAGTGTTTTCCCACTAACCAAACATCACTACATAACATAGTGTATGTGTGGGCTACAATAGTAAAATTATCCCTCTCAATTGGAATAGCTAGTTAAAAGGATAGCTTGCTAGCTATATGTTCATACAAAACCTGATGCATACAGTGGGCCATTAATGGCAGACATAATACTGCATGGGTAGATATGGGGATAGATGTTCTTAACCCTCCAAGTAAATCATATACCCTCCATATCCTCCATATCCCCCATAACAGTATATTTTTAGGTTCAAACCCTTTTTAGTCTATCTCAGATTAACAAATCTTTGGGACATTCACACGGGATGTAATAGCCAAAAAAATAAATAATAATGATAAATAAATAAAAGAAAAGAAAAAAAAAAACACATCCTTTTTAGCTATTTCCTGCTAGGCAAAAATCCCATGGGAAAATAATGAGAACAAGTGGAGCCCCATTTCCTGCCTCTTTGAGCATAAGTACATCATCAGGGCTAAAAGAAAGAAAAGTCAGCTCCCACTATCCAATGGTGCATACAAGTGTTACTTAAAGCCCTTCAGCAGCAACAAATAGAGTGGGATTAATGCCAAAAAGGAAACAGGAGAACGTCCCACACAGAGGCCAAAAAAGCATACAGTAATATATAATCCAGAGTTCCTGAAATTGTTTTCTGCTGTTGAATTGTAGATTAGAATTTCATGTGATCTGATAATTGGCCATTTCAAAATCATGAGGAGCAATGGATAGCAGTAATCATTCACCATCATCTCAGTCTCATAGTCTAGCCCCAAAGCTGCTATTACATATATTATATCAGGGTGAAGCAGGTTTGAAGGTGTTACTATCTGTTCACCCAATATAGTTACCATAGATACCAGCTTTATCTTCACTTCCTTCTTCTGAGGCTCCAATCATCCCTATAATATTTTACTGCATAATAAAACATTATAACATTGGTCGTATAATTATAACTAGGCAATGGTCCTAACTAGACTAGGCACGTAACTAGGCAATGGTCGTCGCCACACCGCTACAAGTCAGCTCCTCCCTGTGATGGACCACAACCCAGGTTGGTGGCACTGGCAGACTGGTGTCTAGGGATTGCCCGAATATGCTAGCATAATTTTGAGAATAATAGGCATGTCCTAGCACTGGAGAATAATGCCAGAATAATAGGTAAATTTCAGGAGGAAAAGGGTAGATGGGGTCTACAACATTTACTGAGTACTGTAGTAACATAAGCTTCCATGGTCTTGCTAACTCATTTAAACAAGATCTCCAGAAGACTATATTGAAAAATCAATTGTGTTGCAATTTAGATAAAGCCTATGATAAGTGAGAATAATAGGCAAACTTTGTGGCATAGGAAAATAGAATATTAGGCAAAAAAATTAGCATAATTGGGCAACCCCTACTGGTGTCAACCAACTAGAAATAATGACACTCTTTAGGGTGCTAAAGGGTTAAAAATGGGCATGCATTTGGACATTAATATTATATTTCCTAGAATAAAATCATAAAGTAAAGAAGTATAGTTTTGGTGCCCAAAATATTGCTGATGCAGATCTTTCCATAGAAAGCTAAAAATCAGGAGAAAGTTCTACATCTTGGTAGATTGGTATAGCTACAATAACAAATTATTCTACTGTGATCGTGGTCGCCTACAGGTTTATGTGTTGAGCAGTGACCTGCTTGAACTCTCTGTAACAGTGTAGTTAGCTATTAGTAACTTGTGTGTCTGTTAGCTTACACTAGGTTGTTTGTTCTTACTCATTTTTGTTCTTACTTATTTCACATGGCTTCCAGTGAGCAATAGCTTGGATTTTAAACCCTTCAATATTTGATAAAATTTTCACCCCTGGCCTTAGTTTTAGCACTGAAACAGTCTTGGAATTTAATACACTTTTAAGTGTTAATTTACCTCAGAAGTGCTATGAAATTTAATCAACTTATCCTGTAAAAAACATTCAGACATTTTGATGAAGAAAACTGTGTTTGGATTTTTTGGTACAGAAAAATTTGTACTTAGGATATTACTTTGGCAGCACCAACTTACTTGTATGATTTAAGTAGTTTAAAGTTTCATATGATTAATAAAAAGATATCACAGTAAACAAACAAAAAACTGATGTTAGCATTTCAAAAAGTTATGTTGTGTGTAATACTTATTAGTGCAGATACCTCAGAATTTCCTTTACACTTATTCGTTTACAGTTTTTTGTTGTGTGAAATACTCTTGACTTAGGGATAAGACACATGTTTTTAGCAGCATCTGAGAATCCACAGAAAGGAGAATAAACTACGGCATATGAACGAGACAGCAATAGAAAATCTATCCATGTTCCCATATTAACATCAGCATTGCACAATCTAGATAGTGGATCAGACTGATTCACCACTTTTTTATATTGGTGAGCTTTCCAATACAAATTATCAGGACGGTATGGGTTTCCCTCTGACTTCGTGTAAGCAACATGTTGTAGTTTAATGTTAAGTGTGATTATCCTATCAGGATACATCCGCTTTGCCCTTTTCTTCACTTTATAAGAATCTGTTGCTAAGAATAGCTTTGAGTTTACACCAATCAGTGAGTTTGCACGCTTGATGGAACATGTCAAAATCTTCTTCCACAAACGCCTATTACGTATAACTTTGTAGGAATTAAAAAATGTCTCTTCATACTCATTACCTGCAAAACCTGTTCGTAAGTGGATTCCAACATATGGATCAGTGAGCCCAGTTCTCCACTGTATCTGGTTCACTGTGTTTAAAAGTTGGTCTTGGAATGTGAACAGATACTGCAATATGATATGCTGTAGAGTATCAAAATTAAATTCAGTTTTTTCTAACACTCCCATCTTCCTGAATAAACCAGATGTTTTGTTATCCCACTTGAGGATTAGTTTTATCCCTTTGTCTATAGGAACATACATTTGACTAGTGAGTGAAATATGAACATAGTCTTCATTGTAAACTGTATTCATAAATTTAGAAACAGACTTCCTAGATGCCTTTTCATTAGCACACATCTCATTATCACATGATAAATTACTTTCATTATCTTTTAATGTTCTCTGATCTAGAATGATTCCTCTATCTCCATAGACAAGGTCCCACCTGATAGTATGAGGTTTCAAGTACTTCATTGTATTCATGCTAACTGAGTCCCATTGGATGCCAAAGACTCTATTGGATGCCATAGCTAGGAGGAGAGCGACTTCAATTCTATAAAACTGGTCTCCCACCCCTGAGCAAAATGTACTGTTAGAACAGGACCATGTGAGAGTAGGCACCTTTGATGCTGGAATGGTGCCATTTCGCACCAATTCAATCTGGTCTCTGTGAAAGTCAGTATACTCCTTTAGCTTCTTACGAAAAAGCTCCAATCTTATCTCTGATGCTTCATTAATCAGACAAGCTCTCATGTGGAGATGTTCTTCACTCATTGATGAACTGTTAGCAGAACTATAAACACCATTACTGACCACTTCACCACTTGAAGAAACAGGTTTGCTTACTTCACCTGCTTCAGTATCAGTGCTGAACACATCACCTCTTCTCTTCTCCTCCTTTAAAAAGTGTGTCAGTGCCACAGAAATATATTCATTTTGATAGAAATAGAGAAATAAACTTATATTGACAATACAGACGAAACTCCAACATATTACAATATGACGTTTAGATATCATCACTAATGCTAGCTGCCAGCAGTATTAATATTTTGCCAAGTGTGCTCGATTCTCCGCGCTAAAAAATTAATTATGATTCAAAAAATAATTATTATTATTATCCACTTGCGTGCGTATGCGCACACACAACGTGCAAATTAGAGTTGGCCTGAGATGGAGTCCAGCTACTTTTTGTCTTCATTATTATTATGTTTGCACAGATTTTTAAGATGGTGCTTAACATTCACAAGGGAATGATTTGCTTAAAAATTTTTCACTTGTTTAAAGTTCAGTTTGTGTGTTAATAAAAGTCTATGACTTTAGACCCCACACTTCAATTTTATCCTTCAGTACAAATATCAAGAGACTATTGAAACATAAATTGTTGGACAAAATTTAATTCAGGGAAACAATACCATTAATCAGCATGATAATAATTTTGTCTTCTGAAAATATTTTCTTTCAATCCAAATAAAATTTAGTAGAGGTTAGGTTTGTTGTTCAGAAGAAAAAAAAACACTGGTTGCACTAGTTCGGTGACACTACATTGAGATGTGCAGCTATAACCTGCTGTTAACATCATGTAGCTAATGTAATTTAATATTATAAAATTAATATTGTACATAATAATATTATGTACTTAAGCAAGCACCAACGACCTTTTAAGTAGGCATAATTCGAATCTGGTGAGAATGTGGATTCCCATGAGTTAAATGAGCTCCTTAGCATACAGACAATAGTCTTAAGAAAAGTATTATTGCAACCACTAAAATTGACATAGTAACATTTCTGTCAACATGACTTGGCCACCCAGTGATGCAGAGCTGCCAAGGTTAGGAAAAGGTTAGGAGTGAGATGTCCATAAGACTAACATAAATATGTACTACATAAGGCTAGTATAAATTGTGTACTAAAAGCAAGGGAGCCAGGTGTGAGAATCACTCCCAAAGAGTGAGACTTGGCAGGTCTGGTGATGATATAACTAACCCATAGGTATAATAAACCTACTCTGTCCACATGACTTATTGAGATGTTAATGGTTAATGTAGGTAGAATGATGGTTGCTTCAGCCTTTTATTTTCACAAGATAGCTACATCATGGTCACCCTGACAATCTGACATAAAGAGTGCTACTGCACCCACTGATAATGTTTCCTATATTATTATTGACCTTAGTTTTCACCTTAGTTTTCAAAGGAAGTTATTGTAGTAACCTTTGATCCTGTTTATTGATTATGTGTGGAATTTGTGTCTATTCTACAACTGTATAGAATATTCTAGAACCATGTGTGTAGTATATAAGTGTGTTGATTTAATGATTTATGTCTCAGTTCCAAGAAATGCTATTAAATTACATTTATTACAGTTATACAGAGGCAGATCCAGCAATTTTGAAAGGGGAGGTGTCCTAGTACTGTAGGTATATACGTCAACCGGTTGTAAGGCCACAGTGAGAGTGAGGGCGTGGGAGGGGAATGTCTTTAGAGGAAATAAAATGTGAACAAAATTATAGGCATTATAATAAATCACAAAAAAGAAGGCAGTCCTGAACCCCCCCTTCTTCCTCCTGCTAGCTATAGCTACCTCCACTATTACCCTTATAATGTTAACCCCTGACAACCACTTTGGCCAGCCCATATGACATGATATGAGATATAGGGAAAACACATAAACTTCCTGTATGGTTGCAACATTCATTTGCTGTGGCACATCACATGACCACACACTGTCTGATGATGTATCTGACAGAGTTAATGTGCAGATTTAAGCTTAGCATGTAACTCATTTATTAGTTGTGTACATGGGGTCAAGAAGAACTGAAGGCAGGAGGTTTATCCTTGATCTAACAGAGCTGGCTAACACTGTGATAAGACTTCATATTGTCATCACTGAGGACAATTATTCTGTATGAATTGTTTTAGTTAAAATAAAGTATTTGCTCTGTAATGTCTACAAATATTGTATAGCTATAACTAGTTGGTTAAGAGGTATATACATATTTTAGCTCATAGGGGTCGCTTCTAGAACTTTTTGTGTACAGTTCTGCCTTGTGTAGGGAGTTACTAACATACTAAATCTTTTAGTCAAACATGGGTATTTTTAATAACATCTTCTCTTTCCAGTTAAACATCTGTATTGTCAATAACGTTGATATCCTATATCAGAATGCTGTTGTATAGTTGAGTCCTTTTTAATTAAATAATTAATTTTGTGCTGCATTTAGCCATATTTATTCATAAGAAAACAAGTATTTTAGTAACCGTATTTTCAGTCTGTTCAGATGTTCAGTTTTATGTCAGACATGTTTATGTAACCATCAGTACAACTTCATATAAGAGCAAACCCCTGAGTGTTTGAAGACCCTGAGTGTGACATAGAAAGCTATGGAATTGGAATAAAGAAGCTGATTATTATAGCATGAGCCAACCTAGAAATTTTATCTCCTAACTTCCAAAAGCCATATAGCTACTTTGTGATCAGAAGCCATGTTGTGAATGAGCTACTTAAATTACACACAATATCTGAAACTGTAATAGTAACTAACAAACTTCCACTGCCAACACATTATTATATAAAAGTACATAGCTAAACAAGAGAAAGAATTATACTTTCACACACAAAACCTTCCTTCCAATTACATATTCTGCTTTAGTGAGATGGACCCTGAAAACTTTCAGTAGTTAAATGAATAATTAATGAAGCCCTTCCCCTATCCCTGCATATCATACTTTTATTTACTTCAAAGTGTCTGGAATAAGAGAAAGAATTCAAATAACATTAAGGGGGAAGTAACCATTTACCTTTACAGAGGGCTCTTGGCCACGTTAGTTTATCGCTAGAAACGTGGTTAAAGCATCAAAATATAGTCTCAATGAGTTTTCTTTCTATTTGGATATTATTAAGATCCACAAAAGTTCAAAAATGACAAAATGTCAAACTTCCATTAGCTCAAAATGTGTACACCTAATATTTGGCATTTTTGTATTTTTACGAGAAGTGTTTGAGCTAATCAACAGCATGTTAGTGGTAGTTGTAGTTGTGGTTGATTCCCACACTATTATTGTACATAAAAAGGGCATTTTTGAGATCAAATCAGAACAGAATGTACCAACAGAAAGCTTTATATATAAGAGAGCTACATTTTTGTATTTGAACCAAGTTTCTGGGATATGTATGGCCTGTGACATTATTCTATTTTTGTGGTTACCTCCCCCACTGACCCCACCCCATAATACTCCACATTTACCTAAACAATCCTTATTATATCCATATGATCACAGTCTGGTGTGTGGAATACTCTTAACTTAGGAATGAAATGCCAATTCTTAGCAGCATTTGAGTATGCACTGTAAGGAGGATGAACAATGGCATATGAACGAGATAGCAGGATAAAATCTATCCACGTTCCCATATTAGGATCAAATTGTTCATTATGCTTTTGGTAAGATCGCTTTAAATAACTTTTATTAGGGAGTTTCGGGTTTCCATTTGTCTTTACCATAATAACATGTTGTAGTTTAATGTCTGGTGTGATTATCCTATCAGGATACATCTGCTTTGCCATTTCCTTCACTTTATAAGAATCTGTTGCTAAGTAGAGCTTTGAGTTTATACCAATCAGTGAGTCTGCCCGTTTAACTGAACATTTCAAAATTTTCTTCCACAAACTCTCATCACGAATAACTTTAAAGGGATGAAATTGGCTTTGAGTTTCTTGGTACTCGTTACCAACAAAAGCTGTCCTTAAGTGGATTCCAAGATATGATTCAGGGAGCCCAATTCTCCTCTGTATCTGGTTCACTGTATCGTAAAGTTGGTCTTGGAATGTGAACAAATACTGTAATAAGACATGCTGTAGTAAATTAAAATTAAAATTGGACTGTTGTAACAGTCCAATCTTCTGGAATAAACCAGGTGCTTTCTTATCCCATTTGAGGATTAACTTTATCCCTACGTCAATAGGAACATATACCTGACGAGACAATGTGATATGAACATAGTCTTTACTGTATACTGCATTCATAAGATCAGAAATTGTCCTCTCAGGTGCCTCGTCATCCTGAACACCAGCATATGTCTTCATCTTCACATTATCACCTGATAAATCACTTTTATTACCTTTTAATGTTCTCTGATCTAGAGTGATTCCTCTATTTCCATGGACAAGGTCCCACCTAATGGTGTGAGGTTTCAAGTACTTCATTGTTTTCATGCTAACTGAGTCCCATTGGATGCCGAATACTCTATTGGACACCATAGCTAGAAGGAGAACGACCTCAATTCTATAAAACTGGTCTCCTACTCCTGAGCAAAATGTATTATCAGAACAGGACCATGTAAGAGTAGGCACCTTTGATGCTGGAATGGTACCATTTTGTACTAATTCAATCTGATCTCTGTGAAAATCAGCATACTCCTTTAGCTTCTTACGAAAAAGCTCCAATCTCATCTCTGAAGTTTCATTATTTAGACAGGTCTTCATGGAGAGATGCCCTTCAGTCATAAATGAACTACTAGGAGCTCCACCATTGACATCCTCTAAAAGGTGAGTCACTGTTCTATGATCAACGAACCAATTACAGAAATAGGAAAGGAAAGTTAAATCCAAAAGGATAAAAATCCAACACAGAAGACTAGTTTTGATAATGGTTGCTCGGTTTAACATAGTGAGGCAGGACTGCACTCACAAACACTTGCTGGATGCTGGTTCACAGGGGATAGGGCAAGGGTAAGGACAATGGCGGTTCCAGAAGGACTTCAGGGAATTCCAATGAAATTCACTTTGATTAAAACTTACAGCTTAGGCTGGAAATAACAGCAACAAATGTTCAAATATACGTCTAACGATACCCGGGAGAGAGAAGAGAGTCTATATAGTCACCGAGGCCTAGGGCTTGTCACCAGGCAACTTGACGTTGTTGCTAGTTACGGTCTCTCAATGAGCTATATTACAGCCGGTCTCAAAGGTTATGGAAGTCCTAGTAGGGCTCTGTTAAGAGAGTAGGTATATCTCATGATGAGTGGAGATATGGAGAAGTTATTACACAAACACACTTCCGCTGCTCCGCACCCGATATGGAATTTTAGATACCGTAAATGCCTTTATTTTAGCTAGGAATTAATTTTAGCGAATTTTTAGCGAATTTTTAGCGAGAGTGACTTAAAAATTTAACATCCTGCTGCGCTGCTATCTTTATCTGACAAAATCAAGTTGCTATTAATTGGATTGTACAACATCTTGCTTGTGCACTGGTGCAGCTGCCTGGAGCATGTCTATAAGTACATGCATTAGGTTTTAGAAAAGGGCTAGTGGTTGCCCTGACCCATTGCTTCCTACACCACAAAATGGTACAGAAGAGGCTGCCAATGCTGCTGTTGCCCAACTGCAAGCAAAGAAAAAAAGAGGTACTTAACCTAGTATTTATGATGACCAATTAAGAGCCAGAATTGACTGATATGCAGCTGAAAATAGGAACAAAGCTACTGTGGAGAAGTTTTCTGGACCTAATTCACTTATCACTGACTATTGCAGTAAAGTACTTTGAATTATTATGATAATTATACGTAAATTGTCTTAACTGCTAAAATAAATTCCTGCAAAATACCTCTCTCTATACCAAAGTCGCCAAATATTAATCCAGCTAAAATAAAGGCATTTACAGTAGCCCTTCTCACTTGACTACCCCCCCCCCCCCCAACTTGACACTTGACTATAAAGATGTCATGGCTATAAATAAAATAGCTAGCTTTGGGTGCACAAAGTAGCTATAGGTCACTCAATCCTCTCAAGACTGACTAACAAAATCTGTAGCATAGCTTGACAACTGGTAATAGACACTGCTTTGATGAAGTATAATAAAATCTTATAATTATTATGGGTAGCCCATAATATTATTATTATTAATAATTAAATTTTTTGGCTTTTTATAATGAGTTAATATTATACCTGATAGGCATAGGGGCTAGAGGGGATAGAGCCCCCCCCCCCCCCCCCCACCCCCAACTCAGATTTTATACAAGTATTAGTATTTTTTTATACTGTACAGTATCTTTGGAAGTATTAATATCTTTGTACATTAGCTTGCTAGCTTAGCTATCACATTCTCAGTGCTGCCAAAGTCTTGGATTTTAGCTAGACCCTTCAATATTTGCTTTGGATTTGATCAATAATAATAGGGATTTTCACCTAACCCTAGCCCTAGCACAAAAACAGTTTTAAAATTTCTACATTTTTAAGTGTTCAACTCTAAAGTGCTATGATTTAAACCAAAACACTGATCTTAGCTATAAAGGTGTCATGTTCTCATTACATTTTTTGATAAAAATTGTGCTTGGATTTCTTTGTATTTTTTTGGTAGAGAAAAATTTGGATAACTTCATTGACTACTTTGGATATTACAAAAATTTGGCAGCACTGCTACAGATATTTTCGTTAGAATGTGCACAACTTGCTAGAATGTGCAAGGCTAAAAACAATCACATCTAATATAGTGTAATACTACCTGATTAAAAATTTGCTGCTGACAACTGTTCTTGGTTTCTCTACACTTGTTGGCTCACTTTCTACACTACACCTCACCCTTAATCCCCCCCACCTCTGGTCTTTGAATGTTTTTGGGTTACCATGCTATAGCTTCTGGGTTCTTTAAGGATGATGCCCAAACCACTGAATATAATACATATGCAGTTACAGACAGTTGTAGGTGTGTTACACATAATGCAATTTGTACTCCATGTGTTTGTGTCCAAAGAAGTGTGACTGCAATGTAAGTTTGTGCAGTATACAACTATACTGACCTGGTCCCTGGAGCAATAAATGTTGTTGCTATTGTTTTTAGGCTTAAGGCTAATGTACTAATTTTTTTTACCTATTATTCTATTCTGCACTGCTCCAGAAATATACCTATTATTCCCATGCAATTATCAAATTGTGCTCATTAACAAAACACGTGCTCATAACTGATAGTAAACATTGTGAGTATAATACAATAGAAGAATTATGAAATTGGGTTAGTTTATAGCAGCAGGAACTGGTGACTTCAGTCTATCCAATACAGTGTCACTATCACTTTCCTTGCTACTGTCCACTAAATCAGAGGATCGCATTCAAACTCATGTGCTAGTGCTTGGTAGTGATAGACTGCTTTCAGATGCCATTCATTCACAGCTGTCTATTAGACTAGTGTCTGGTAAAGCATCGTCTGGATTGTGGGTACCATGAAGCTATATTATGCTGCAAATTCCAGCCCACACTATGCTTAGTAGCTGCATACCTAATAATTGTTTTCTCCCAGATAACCCTCCATCTGAAGTTCCAGATGGAGACAGCTTGCTAAGAGAGTTAACTATTTCAGGTAGACATGAAGGTGGAGCCAGTGTGTAGCTACGCAGTGCTAGTTTGCCACAACATCCTTTACTTTGGATATAAGTTGTTTATATGATTATTATGCACACTTTTAACATGTTTTAATACATACATAGGTGGAGGAAGATGATTTTTAGTATGGGGGCAGGTCAACTAGATCTAGTGTCACACTCTCTGATAGGGTTGTCCCTAATTTTTCTGCCTATTATTCTATTCAGAATTTTCCCCAAAATATTCCTATTATTCAGGATTGTCCTATTATTCTCAGGAAATTGAGTAGTGATTCTTGTGATTCAACAATTACATTGAAACATAATTGAGGTTTCTATATAATCTTCAAGAGAAGAAGATTGTCTGAGTGAAAGTTCTGTAAAAGTATTCAGAAGCAGCAGAACTTGGTTAAACCAGAAGGACTAGCTTGAAAGCTGTACACCAATGACTCTAGTTTGCAGCGTTGCTGAGCATATGTACTATTAGAACAGTAGATTTTTTGACCTTTTCAAGGTTTAAAGCTAATTCTGTTATTCCAGCAGGTACCTATTATTCCCAAAATTATTCTTGAATAATTGAGACAGGCCTACTCTCTGATTATCACACTCCTACCATCATGTTTCAATGATGGCATAAAAATAGAATTATGTCTATGAGAATTTGATGAATGGTAGCTAAAGTTGTCTGGGTCTGGGAGTTTATTTTTAATTTGTGTATGTAGTAACATGATAGTTATTGTTTTGGATGTAGTGGAACAGGGATTATGTCCTTGACTTGTCATAAAAGTGTTTACTGGTGGCAGTGGTGATCAAAATAGATTAGTGTTTCAAGCATGAATTGATTATCAGGATGCACAGCTGGCTTGTTAATTATGGACCAAAGTTGTTTTGTTAGGTCATTGATTTTAGAATGGGGGTAAGTGCCCCCACTGCCCCCATGGTTCCACCGCCTATGACATAATACTGTATAGCTACATAACCTCCCTCTTTTTTATGATACAGACTCTAAAGCCCAAGCCCACATATTGTCAAAGCAAATGATCAAACTTGTGTCAAGAAAATGCCCTCAAGCAAACTTCTTTTTCAGACCACAATCCATTTATACACCAGGAGAAATGGTACAATTCAATGAGATGCTTCACATAGCATTACTTTACTGTGGTCATGTACACAGCCTATGGATAGAGCCAGTTCAAATGTGGCATTATGTAACTAGCTATATCCAAACCCATCATGGTCAAGTCATGATCTGATCATAGCTATAGTATACAGATTCACTAAGACTGCCATATACAGAGGCTGCTGAGGCAGTTGTTGTTGTTGTTGTTTGTTTGTTTGTTTGTTTGTTGTTTTATTATTTGGGGGTGGGGCTAAGGCTGAGGTGTAGTATCCACAAAGTGTAGAGAAACTAAGAACAGTGTTATAAAAAAAAATTAGTACCAAAAATTAGAATGAGAGCACAAAATTAATTAAAAATAATTTTCCTTTGTTCATCATGCTACCATAGCAAATTCCTTTGCCAGATCACACTCAGTTTTTGTATTTGTGTAGGTACAAATGATCAGACAATTGTATAGACCACAAATAGATCAAAACACCATTGAAACTAAGTAGTTTACATAAGCAGTAAACTAATAACTTCAAGCTCAGACAGACAGTACATGCCAGTCAACTCAATGCAGCATACATATTATACAAGGTGCATGCACTTGCAGCTGCAAATTTTTAATCAGATGTTACATTGCTATAGATATAATTATGTAACTGTTTTACAAAGTCAGCCAGCTGCCTTTTGCTCTTTTAATTTAGAGCCCCCCTTTCAAAAAAATTAAAGGGGGGAGGGGGCATTTAGTCCATCTAGCCCCCCACCCTCAGGCCTCCTATGATATTAGTTACTCATAGATAGGTGCTAGATTGGTCAATTATAGACCTATAAAGAGAACATGCATCTTATGCAGAGTTACAAAATGGTGAAATACTTAATAAGTAGCATTAAGCACCAGTATCTTGCTACAACCCTTCATGGTATAAACCACCAATGCTATACTACAGTCTCCCTATAAATTAATGGTGTGGTTGGGAGGTGAAGGAGTTACCAGCTGAACCACCTATTAATAAGCTGGTCTTTTATTTCTTGGTCTGATTACACCTATCACAAAATGTTGGTATAATTAATTATGACAACACACTAACCACTGGTATCTTACTATATAACTTGCATGTGTACACAGAAGACCAATATTTATTACTAAATAAACACTGAATTATTATTGTATAGTCCTCAGCATTTCCTTTACACTTATTCGTTCACAGTTTGGTGTTGTGTGAAATACTCTTGACTTAGGGATGAGACACATGTTTTTAGCAGCATCTGAGAATCCACAGTAAGGAGAATAAACAATGGCATATGAACGAGACAGCAACAGAAAATCTATCCAAGTTCCCATATTAACATCTGCAGTAAATAATCCATATAGTGCATCAGACAGTTTTTTGTGATATTTTTGAGTTTCATTGTGAGGTTTACTTGGGTTTCCATCCGTCTTTACCATAATAACATGTTGTAGTTTAATGTTTAGTGTGATTATCCTATCAGGATACATCCAATTTGCCATTTCCTTCACTTCATAAGAATCTGTTGCTAAGTAGAGCTTTGAATTTACACCAACCAGTGAGTCTGCACGCTTGATGGAACATGTCAAAATTTTCTTCCACACATACTCATTACGTATAACTTTGTAGAAATTAAAAGATGATTCTTCATAGGCATTACCTGCAAAACCTGTTCTTATGTGAATTCCAACATAAGGATCAGTAAGTCCAGTTCTCTGCTGTATTTTGTTCACTGTGTTGAAAAGTTGGTCTTGGAATATGAACAGATACTGCAATATGATATGCTGTAGAGTATCAAAATTAAACTCAGTTTTTTCTAACACTCCCATCTTCCTGAATAAACCAGATGTTTTGTTATCCCACTTGAGGATTAGTTTAATCCCTTTGTCTATAGGAACATACATTTGACTAGTGAGTGAAATATGAACATAGTCTTTACTGTATACTGCATTCATAAGATCAGAAATTGTCCTCTTGGGTGCCTCGTCATCCCGAACACCAGCATATGTCTTCATCTTCACATTATCACCCAGTACATCACTTTTTTGATCTATTGATGTTCTCTCTGGAGTCTGATCTAGAATGATTCCTCTATTTCCATGGACAAGGTCCCACCTGATGGTGTGAGGTTTCAAGTACTTCATTGTATTCATGCTAACTGAGTCCCATTGAATGCCTAATACTCTATTGGACGCCATAGCTAGAAGGAGAGCGATCTCAATTCTATAAAACTGGTCTCCTACTCCTGAGCAAAATCTACTATCAGAACAGGACCATGTAAGACTGGGAACCTTTGATGCTGGAATAGTACCATTTCGTACCAATTCAATCTGTTCTCTGTGAAAGTCAGTATATTCCTTCAACTTCTTACGAAAGACCTCCAATTTCATCCCTAGTTTTTCATCAATAGTGTAATTTATACAGGTTCTTGTAGGGAGATGCCCTTTATTCATAAATGAACTGTCAACTAACTTATAAACGTAGTATAAATTGAGAGAGCAGATTATGATCAAACATAGCATCATACGAGATTTTGAAATCATTGTGATTAGCGACTAACCCCAGGAGATGACAGCAGTTAGTAACTATTAGGATGCTTACGTTCCTGAATCCTCAGCAAATAGAGAGAGCGGGAGACACAAGACCAGCTGCAAGTAACTCAGAAGTTATTACAGTATAATGGAATTTTGTGGGTTATTAATTATGACTATCTATAGGAAAGTCCCACGAACGGAAGTAGATTCAGCTGGAGTACTGTATATGTGGTTGATTGTAACTATAATCATAGCATATGTGCATAGCAGGATGAGTAGTGTCCTCAGGGTTCTCCAGAATCTCATCCCAACTCATTATAAGGTCCACAGTCAGTAGGCCTGAGTACAATAAGCAGCATATTCTTTTGGCATAATAGGCTCCATTTGGGCATAATCTTAAAAGGGGCATAATTGAAGCATAATAGGGTAATAATTTCAGGAGTTTCAACTATTGCTCTTAGCTTAGGACAGGCAGCATGTCAATGTCATGTATGACTGGTCACTACACACCTAGTACATAGCTCTCTCTCAGCTCAATAGTCACATGTGACATGCCAGTAATGCCCAGTCATGGCAGATTGTCGCATAGAAGTTCAAGAACCTAGAGTGGTCTCACTTTCAAGGCAGTTTTCACCAATCAGAATACATGAAATTCAGCCAACAGCTTCTGACCTTGATAAAGTTTTCCCTTTTGTAGATAATTCTGTTATCCACTCTGAAAGCTGAATTAGCTAGCTATCTTCCCAGCTCAATTCTGATAACTCTAACTTTGATCTACTATAAAGTGACGGAGTGTACATGCTGGTGAGTGCCCTCACTGGTCCAGAATGATTTTACTGATACAGCCTTCATCGGCTGCTTCTGAAAGAGTATTTTCACTTTTGAACAACACTTTTAATGAACAGCAGCAAGGCTGCTTAGAAGACTATGTGGAAACACCTATCATGCTACAGTACAACACTCATAATGGAAGAATAATGGGGAATAATGGGTAATTTTAGGGAATAATGGTAAAGAATAATAGGCAATATAAGGAGAATAGGAGCATAGCATAATAGGCAAAATTAAAAGCATATTGTACTCAGGCCTAACAGTCAGTGTCTAATTAACTATAATTACCAAAGAATTTATAGCTTCCATATTTGGTAGTCAAGAATTATGATGATAGACAGAAAATAGGTCCCTTTTGTTCCTGTTATTTTTCTATGGGATTTGTGACTATCCTGGAAGTGGAAGGGTGTGTGTGTGGGGGGGGTTGTTATCAGAGTTAGATGGACTAAAAATGTTAATAAAAAACCATTATAGTAGACTGAGTTTGTATTAAGTATCTCATGAATTTTATAAGCAAAGTCTCCTTAATTTTGAGGCACTACTTAGCAGTAAAATCAACTATAGTAGCTAGTCCACCAACAAGGCAATTAGCAATTCTGCTCAAATTAAAAGTAGACATACAGCAACCAAGATAGGATACTTAAATAGCTATCTTCTGTGTGAAAATGGCAGTGTAGAGTAAATAGTTGATATTATAGTCATAATATTGTTAGGCGAGCTCTTAATCATGATGCGTGGGCGATCTCTGAGGTCAGCTGATGCTTGGGAGCTTGCTGTACGTACATACAAAGAAATGAAGTGTGTGATGCCCATAGGTCTCTACACACTGCACACAATACAAACCAGAGTACAGAGCCCGAGTTATATGAAGCAAGGGACAGGGTCATTTTTTTTTTTGTTTGTTTGTTTGTTTTTTGGAAGAATAAACCATATCTTGAGGCGGTGTGTGTTATAAGAAGCAAGGGACAGAGTCAAACTGAAAGGTGTTTTTTTTTGTTTTGTTTTGTTTTGTTTTTTGAAGAATAAACTATATCTTAAACCGGTGCGAGGTGGTATGTGTGATATTATAAGAAGCAAGGGACGGGGTATAGGAGGAAATTCTGTCCCCCACTAAATTTGTCCCCCCCCCAGATAGAATTTCCTAGGATAAGTTGTCCCCTAAGACAAAATATCCTACGACAGTTTGTCCCCCCTTAGTATTTAATGTCCCCTAATTAAGGGACAAAAATTCCTAGGATATTCTGTCCCTATGTATTTAATTGTTGTGTTCCAATGAAATCAGATAGATATTGTCAGTAGTTTATTGTTATTACTACACTTACTGCATATCCATTTTAATTTCAATATCCATTATTATTTCTTTCCCAAGTTACTCTAATATTGTTGAAGTACCCTGTAGTATATTTCATATTAATCATGATTACATCATATTATTCATATCTGAGCATGCTCATTGGCTCATTGTCATCATTGTCTCATTATGAAACACTCACGTGTCATTCTGATTTTGTAGACAGTCTAGTTCTTGTTCTCTCTCTCTTTCTCTGTATCAAGAGTATAATTATATTTATTAAAAGATATTGACTTGGCTTATCTGGGCAAGTGGGTAGACACTTCATACCCATGCACAGATTTATGCAAGTAGTACTTGTTCGATGTTATATTCCACAAAAATACATTCAAGATGGAGGCATATATGAGAATAATTTAAGTGTATACAGTTATTATACCTACATACCCTTGAGTGGACTTTCTCTACAAGAGTGTCCATCAGTTTTGACAAAGAACATGTTTTCAGGGGAAAATGTGGGATTTACTGACAGGTGGGGTGGGGAGGGGGACATGGGATCATTTCCAGGGGACAGAAAATCCTCCGACAATGGAGTCAAATTGAAAAGTGGTTTTTTTTTGTTTTTTTTTTGTTTTGTTTTTTTGGTGATTTTGTTTTTGTTTTTTAATAAACCATCTTAAACTGGTGCTTGTGGATTTTTGCTCCCCATTTCTGGGCTTAGAAATTATCAATCAATGACGATCTATTAACACACCAAAACAGGTGTACAAAACAGAGAGGGGGGGGGGGAGGAATGGGCTATTTATAGCTGGTCAATGTAGATAAAGAAATTACAACTGATGGTTGTAGGCAAGAAAATTAATAGAGCCTCTCTTGCCGTACAAATAAGGGTTGAAACCACCAGAGGATGATGTGCTGGAAAAATTATCAATGGCAGCTTCATATAATAGCTAGCCAACGGTACAAATCAGTTACTCTATACAGTAACCTTAATACACAAGGAACAGATTACACAAGAAGTGATGCTGTTGAATAGTCAATTGCCACTGAGATCAAACAATCTGGACACTAGATAAAAATTCTAGACCATAAAGAGCTAGTTAATTTTAAAACTATGTAAATCTTTTCCAGCTTTTGTCTTATGTTACAAATAACCAATATTTGTGTTAACATTATTCTACCCCCCTCCCCCAAGATCCAAGAAGATCCAATAAAAGAAAGAAAATATGAGTGTGCTCTACAGAGAAGATCCTGATTATCAGCAACAGATAAAATGATGAGAGAGTGTGGTAATAACTGAGTGTGACAGTACAATATACAATATTAAGTCTTGAGGGCTTGAAATTCAACACATTTTGAAGGATCTGTTTCAAATTTACGCTGGCAAAATGTCATTAACCTCTTCACTCCCTAGAAACAAAGGAAATCAGAAAATAATTAACCCTTTTAACAATAAAAGAGCAAATAATTTGAATTGGGAGATACCCCCCTATTCCCCTCTCCTACTTCGAGATACTACATTTGATAGATGTGTCCTGTACCTGAATATACTTTCTTTGTGTCTCATCATTCAGGACATGAGCGATTTGCTGCGAAAAAATCTTCTCCCGACCAGTACGAGCATGGATGCCCACCATGGTAACGCCAATGGGCCAGGGAGCATTACCAATAGCCATGGATAAGTATGCGTCATTAGCCTATCAACAGCATTCAGTGAACTAATGATTCTGACTACCCTTTACCTACACACCTACCTGAACATATTCCCTGTTTAATAAATGAGCACATATTTTTGACATGAAGACAAGGATGTCTGGAGGAGTTTTCTATATGAAAGTGGAAAATTAAGCATAGCATCCTCTATCTTAGCCCTAGCCAGAACCAAAAAACTAATATGAATTATAAACTTGAAAAAGGGTCACCAAACTAATAACCTCAATACTATATAGTGAACATGCAGTAGCTATAATAGTGGTAAAAGGTCTCCAAGTATGGTAAAGGGTCTCCACACTATGCATTATTACACTACTTACTCTTCTTTTAACATGCAGTAGCTATAATAGTGGTAAAGGGTCTCCAAGTATGGTAAAGGGTCTCCACACTATGCATTATTACACTACTTACTCTTCTTTTGAGCTGTCGCATGAGAGGACTGAGATAAGATTCTGTCTGCCTGAAAGTGGCCAGAGCTAGTTTATTCTGGTAAAATAATAATAATTGTTAATAAAGTTTCCAAAAGTGTCCCACGGTTAGTTTTTGGTTGGGAGGAGGGGTGAAGGGGTAAATCTATTGGTGTACTGGTGCATGCATCCTCTGGGGGGGGGGGGGACAGAAAATTTTTTTGAAAAATTGGCCTAATTTAATGCCTATGCCAACATGCAGCTGTTCAAACTTTTGGGAGTTTCCATGCACATGTATTATCATCCACTCATTTCTAAAATTCTTGAGAGGGGGGGGGGGGGGGAGTCACAGCCAGCCCCATATTAATTCTTCTTCTCCCCCACCCCTGTAAGAAACCCTGGCTAAAGAATTCATCTTCCCCCCTCTACATGAACCCCCTCCCCACAGTTGTATTGATCAAAATACACTGGCAACATCAACTATAAAGGAGCTATTGAAGTATTCCTCACATTGCCATACTCCAAATATTATTCTATCAAGAAGATTGTTCATTACCTGGTAACTTCTCTTCTCTGAGAAACTCTTACTGTTGAGCTCCTTAGCCCACTCGTTCAAAAGAAACTAGAATAGAATAGACGTATGAGGTTAATTTCGGGTTATTATAGAATACTGAGGTCTATATAACATAGATTGTGGTAACTAAGGAACAGTTTAATGACTGGTCATCAGAATAAGATGGAAAATTCATTACTCCAAAAACATCAAATGATACTATACATACTATAGACAGGATTATGGACAGGATTATGGACAGGATTATGGACAGGATTATGGACAGGATTATGGACAGGATTGTGGACAGGATTATGGACAGGATTGTGGACAGGATTGTGGACTGGATTATGGACAGGATTATGGACTGGATTGTGGACTGGATTGTGGATTGGATTGTGGACAGGATTATGGACAAGATTATGGATTGGATTAATGACAAGTTATGACTTGAATTTTTGTGAAGAATTTTAATTTTGTAGAAGTCTATGGATAAAACGGTTAACTGGAGGATATCTGAGCCAATAACTTCTAATTTGGGAAAAGAGAAGGCAATAAGCAGGCTGTGGTTCTGAGGCACCTTGATGAGATGACTGGATACTAGATGAACAAGTGGGCATTTTTAGAATGGTGAATAGTGGCTTCTAACTGGAACTAACTGAAGACTAAATACTTTTCAGGGACTCCAGGATGCTCCATGATATTGTGAGATACCAGCAGAAACTAAAAGAAGTGGCTAAACTAACTTTTTAAGCTAAGTTTAAACTTAGCATGTATGTTAATCTTATTTCATAGAATTGAAAAAAGGTTCCCAGAATCAACTAGAATGGTGTACGCAACCGTGTATGACTGTGCAGTATTCGGTGTAGGGAGTGTGGCTACTGAGGTGAGTGCAAGATGTGATGCTACTTGGTCCACTGGAGGGAGTGGGGGTAGAGGGTTTGTACAAGGAAGAGGGTGTCTATACCAAGCATTGGCAAGAAAGGATTTGGTAGTAGAAGGTATGTACATCTGCTTAGTAGACTTTTCTTCATGCACTCCATTTCGTACTTTAATCTATAGGACAGAAACCTTCTATCAACATTGCCAAGATAAAGTCTTCAACTTATATAGGACCTATATTCCTCACTTCCTTCAATACCCTCAACAGAGCAAGCAGCCACACAAAAGATACCTCCTAGACATAGCTAGTTGTAATAGCTACCAGAATATCTATTAACATCATGTTTTTATAACACGCTGTAAGTTTACTAGTGGAAGTTGGCCCTATTTTTATGACCTTAGATACAACATTGAAATAACTTTGCCCTCAGCTTGTGAGCTGCTAAATCAGGCAAAGTGGCTACTAATTGGAATGACCTATGATGTGAATGAACAAATTTTGTGTCTATGAGCCTATGAAAATACGAGAGAGATACCTTCAGAGTCCTGTGACACATCTCCTGTTGCTTGCCCTCGTCTTCTCCAAGCAGATCACTTACTTGTGACTGCACAGAGTAAACCAGAGGGGAGTGGTCATAATCAAGACCGAGAGGGAGGGAGATATACATACAGCATTACTGATAATGGTTCTGCTCACCTTGATGTCATCAATTGTTGTACCATCATCTTTCACCTTTAAATCCATGCTATCAGTATCCACACCCTACACCAGGCAGGATTATGTAATAAGTTGTAATCTCTTATCAGAGTAATAGGTGAAACCCCTTTTCTCCCAACATCAAAGAGTATTGTTATGCTTATAAACAGACACAAGTCTCCCTTCTCTGGCACCACAGAGAGGATGTTGTGTTGACCTCGGGAGACCAAAGGTTACTCAAAGAGTCGTAGTAGTAAACAAGGGTTAGTAGTAAACAAGGGCAGTTATAAACAAGGGTGATAAACATCAAGTAGATATTATCACTAGGTATTATTTAAGGGGAAAGAAGGGGGAGAGGGAGTTACACTAACGGACTTAATTATTAAAGAGGTAACAAAGTGTGGGTGGTTCACACCATTTAAGAGGAGGTTACACTCATTATTGATTAATTAAGGAGGTAACAAGTGTAAGAGGTTCACACCATTTAAGAGGAGATTACACTCATTATTGATTAAGGAGGTAACAAGTGTAAGAGGTTCACACAATTTAAGAGGAGATTACACTCATTATTGATTAAGGAGGTAACAAGTGTAAGAGGTTCACACCATTTAAGAGGGGATTACACTAATCACTGATTAATTAAGGAGGTACTGGGTGTAAGAGGTCCACATTATTTAATCATGTTTAATAAGGGATATTAATTATTGTACAAATGCCTATTACTCATTGTGATGTTTACCACTCCTAATAGAACTTAGTGTTAAATTAAATTCTCTAGAAGTGCTAATTTTAACCCTTCTACTCCTAGTAGTCCGAAAAATTTATCCATGGAATTTTCTGAAAGTGTTGATTTAAATCACAGGTGGAGGAAAAGTGCAAATTTAAAATCTAAATGGGCATTCAGAGTTATAAATTGGTGTTGTAAGCTTGCCTCAAATGTTAGAATGAATGGAGACAAGTTTTCTAAGGGGAAATAATATGCCTAATCAATTAAATAGACTAGTGAATGTTCTTTCATCTCAATTTTTAAATGGTAGGTCAGTATCTCTCAGCAACACTCCTAGAAAACTAGATTCAAGTACCTAAGTGTAGCTCCTAAAAGAGCTTTCTGAGGGTTTATTCTGGTCCAAAAATAACCAAGATGGCATAATAATAATAATAATAATAATAATAATTATTATTATTATTATTATTATTATGTAATAAGTGCATTATAGCCCTAGAGCTTACACTACCACCCAAGAAAAGGTAGTCCATTATGGACAAGAATTATTCCCAAATAATGGCTGGTGCACCAACAATTACACCTACTGAAATGAGGCAACACCATGCTTTAATTTGTCCCAAGGTGTTCAGGTATACCTTGGCTAAAATAAGAAAAGTCCTCATTTCAGGGTGTTGGAATAGAGAGGTTCCACTGTATACAGAGGTGTCCTCATTTCAGGGTGTTGGAATAGAGGAGTTCCACTGTATACAGAGGTGTTCTCATTTCAGGGTGTTGGAATAGAGAGGTTCCACTGTATACAGAGGTGTCCTCATTTCAGGTGGTTGGAATAGATGAATTCCACTGTATACAGAGGTGTCCTCATTTCATGGTGTTGGAATAGAGGGGTTCCAGAGATGTCCTCATTTCATGGTGTTGGAATAGAGAGGTTCCACTGTATACAGAGATGTCCTCATTTCAGGGGGGTTGGAATAGAGGGGTTCCACTGTATACAGAGATGTCCTCATTTCAGGATGTGGTTGGGTAGGAATAGTGGAGTCCTACATTCAGGAGTCTAAAATATTAAAATACAATAAGCGAACAAGGATGACTTCACAACACAAGGTTCAGAGTTTAATTGCATGAGTCAATGACCTTTCCCACAACAAAAACATAGACATATCACAGACACACTCTACCCAATTAGAGATATTATCCTTAAAACTATCTATTAATACACACACATAAACAAGTTTGTAGAACACAACCTAGACATAGCAATCTATTGAAGCCCCATCCCCATCCCCATCCCCTCTAGGATAGTTAAGGATTCAGTGTTCCCTCCAGGGTCCCTAGAGGGTAGTTAAGGATTCAGTGTTCCCTCCAGGGTATCTCTTGGGTAGTTAAGGATTCAGTGCTCCCCCTAGGGTAGTCAAGCATTCAGTGTTCTCCCTAGGGCAGTTAGGTACCCCTGTACCTTCATTTCTCATTGATGTAAGTGTGGGTAGGGCCTAAATGCTTTGATGTGGTGTGAAACTCCACCTCATAGGGAGACTCGGGATTACAATTTACATGCCCTTCTGTGAAATCACAGGAAGATCTCCCATACATGGAGTGCAAGAACTATTGTCACCTGAGGAGGAGCATCAAACCACATGAGAGGGTTGATAACTAACACTCACCTCTTGTTTGGCAAGTTGTACCAGATAGTCTGCATCAATCTTATCCAGAGCATCTTTAAAGTCATTCCTCAGTCCCTGCAAATAAGTTATAAACTATGGTCACAACATAGATGACTCTGACAATCAAATTATGCAGATCTAATTTGGGGGTGGGGGATATACAAGCTCCACCTCTCAAAAACATTACTCTTTCACTGACCATTGGAGGGGGGAAAAAATTTCCCTTCATATCAAGAACACATTCCATTCCAGTCCCCCAAATATAGATATCCTACCTCAGTACCCCCCAGATGTCATCCCAGTCCTCCATCCCAGTCCCCCCAGATATACCCATTCCCATTCCATTACCCCAGATATACACATTTCCCATCCCAGTCTACCCAGATATACCCATTCCCATTCCAGTCTACCCAGATATACCCATTCCCACTCCAGTCTTTCCAGATATACCCATTCCCACTCCAGTCTTTCCAGATATACCCATTCCCATTCCAGTACTCCCAGATATACACATTTCCCATCCCAGTCTCCTCAGATATACATAAAGTGTATGGCATAGTGTATAGCATAGTGAGTATACAGGGTCAGAGGAATTCCCTACAGCAGAGACCAGGGTCAGAGGAATATCAATGTAATGTCCACCACAATAATTGACTGAAAAGGATTGTAGACAATGTACTATTGGACAATGCTAACATTTGGAAGCCATGTAGATGTTTCCTTCCTTTTGAACCAAAGGTGGCTTCAAGCTGTTTCCTACCTCAATAAACCATAAAGAACTCCTTGTAGACATTCAATAGGTGTATCTCCCAGAGTCACCCACCCTATCAGGATACTTTACTATCAAGACACTTATTTTCAAATATGTACACTGGGTGATACAGCACTAAGTGTCTGTTGTAGATGTTACAGTACTTTTTGTGTACATTTGTAGACTATGAAGAGAGCTAGCTGATCATAAGATTTTACAGAGCTTTGACATTGCAGCTATCTTCTGCTATATCATCCAGGAGTAATTTTGGCATCCCTAGCCATCATATCACTACAAATAGGCTGGATTCCAAAGAATGAAGTCCAACAAAGTGAATTCCAAAGACTGAAGTCCAATAAACTGAATTCCAATCCATTGAACTCTGAACCACTGAACACTAAGCTACCGAACTCTACCCAGATTCCCTGGACTACACAAGATGTTACACCACACTCATAAATACCATACTCATTAATATGATGCCACCACACAAGAATACACTCACAAAAGTAAATGACACACCACCAGCTGGTATACGTCTGCCCACACACCAACCACCAACACACCTAACACTCACACACATATACAGCTTACCTACCGATAGAGAAATATAACATATGGGAAATAGACAAAGCAGATCATCAATAGTCAACAAAATTAACTGGAAAGATAGTGCTTAGAAATGGACACCATAGCTACCCATTCTTAAAGCACCAGGTGATGATCAATCCATATTAATGGGGGGAGGGGAGATACTGTTTGTGAGCGAAAGACAGCCAAATTTCAGGTCAATTTTTCCTCCAGATATTAATTCCCTATATGGTCCTCACAAATACCTACTACATTACCTACAAGTCTTAGCACACACTGGAATTAAAGGTCAAAGGTTGGATTCCTGCTCCTCTGCTAGCTGGCTAACTAGTTAGCTATAAAGTACTCAAGAGCTTTCAGCAGGTTACAAGATCCAACTTTCAAAGCTATCCTGGTGACTAGCTCACTGAGGAGCTGGAGTACCAAACTTTTTGACTTTAAAGACACCCTCTCCTGTCTGAGGGGAGATCTGAGGACTAGACAAGATAAGTCATGTGGTATACACATCACCACATACCTAAAACATAGTGGTTTCCATCATCCTCTTAGAGTTAGGGAAAACCTTTGGGGAATCCCTTAGGTATTCCCTTCATAGTTGTACCCACTAACACTATACTCTTCCTTATAAATCTCAAAAGAAAACCAAAAAAACTATACAATGTTCCTAGGGCCACTATATCCCCTGAGTATTAAGTTAGTTTACCCCTGGAAAAACCTTAACAGGGTCACCTTTATCAAAAAAATACACATACTAGAATGTTTATCTTGGGAGGGAACCTTAACAATGTCCCCTTTATTAGAACAATACACACACTATGCTGTTCAAAAATTTGCACCTTTGCACCCCTTTATTAACACACACACACACACACACACACACACACACACACACACACACACACACACACACACACACACACACACACACACACACACACACACACACACACACACACACACACACACCTGTTTAGGGAACCTAAACTTGAACATGTTTATCTTGGGAGGGGAACCTTTTGCTTTTTTTCTTTAAAACTTTACACTAGGTTGTTTATCTTGGGAGGGAACCTTAACATCGATCCCCTTATTAAAACCATACACACTAGGCTGTTTGTCAAGAGAAGAAACCTTAAACTGCCTCAGGAAACCATAAACAGTGTTCCCCTACTAAAATAACAAACTCCAGGTTGTTTATGGAAGGAAGGAACTAAACTATGGCTTCAGCTCAAAGGAAGGTTCTTAACTAGGTAAATAAGACCATTTATTGACATAGTCCTGGCAGGCCATCAGGAAAAGCTCATCCATTCCTAACCAGGGAGGATCAAAATCTTTAGTCTTTCAAGTTAAGCCTTAAGCCTCACTAAGAAAATATTCCGCCATCCCATACTTTACTATTACCTACCCCATACTAATAACCATAATGAAGCTGTATACCTTGTAGCTTACCTTTAAGATGAAAGAGAAGGCTACATATATGGCATTAAAGGTGCTCATTTGCTCATTAACACCCCCCTATCCAACCATCCCATCAAAGATAGAGTTTAAAGAGTCAAAAGTTTCCATTATAAGAATAATACATTCCATCTAATCAATAACAACTGAGCATAATATTTACATATCCACCACCAACAAACATTCCATAACAACCAAACCCCACCCTGCCAAAAGAAAAAAAAAAGCTGACAATGAAGGTACACCCTCTAAGAAGGCCCACACCTACAGACAGCTGTAGACACAGCTCAAGTGCTACAACCAACAAAGAACATTTTTACACTTCAGACAGCCAGTAGACACAGCTCAACAAAACAACATCTTTACCCAGGTCAACCAGCTACCACTCCCACTTACAGAAGTAAACAACTAAACAAGACAAGTACCCATTCTAACTAAAATACCTAAACACCAACATATTCCCTTCCTTACATTCAACTTATCCAACAAATCATTCCCAAGTTAAACTAACTCCTCTCCCCTTCAAAATCTACTCACAGATTTATTCACCAAAATTCCCAGAACCAATAATAATTTTGCTGTGCACCCTATAGTGAAACCCCATCACCCTGAAGAGGTCACCTATATACACCTAGTCTTCATGAGAGTACCTCCTTATACAGCAACTCCCTCAAAATGGAGGTTTCCTAAAGAGTCTATTCTAATTAACCAGGTAATAAGGACACTCAGAATAGCACATCTTAAGCTGCTCCTTCCCCTCCTCTCCTGTGTGAGGCCATACTTCTAATCAAAGACCTCCAGAGAGAAGTCCCACTATACCCCATAGCAGGCCTCTCCCCATCACAAACAAGGGCATCTAGACAACCATCACAACTAACCCAGTAACCAATTAAAACTTCTGAATGGGTTGGACGTGAGTGCATCCTGTGAAACATGGGAACCAATTAAAAAAGGCAAATTTCTCAACTACATAATAATTAGTGAATGTCTATAATCTACAATATTCTAGCAACAGTCTTCAACATGAAAAGACCTGATATGAATGGAATCTGCTGGCTAAAGTATCATCTCTTCTCTCCTGTATCCTCTATAGATTAAAGTACTCTCCTTTCTCCACACACAACCCTAATGTGTCTAGTATCGTTTGATTAAAGTACTCTCCTCTCTCCACACACAGCCCTAATGTGTCTAGTATCCTTTGATTAAAGTACTCTCCTCTCTCCACACACAACACTAATGTATCTAGTATCCTTTGATTAAAGTACTCTCCTCTCTCCACACACAACCCTAATGTGTCTAGTATCCTTTGATTAAAAGTACTCTCCTCTCTCCACACACAGCCCTAATGTGTCTAGTATCCTTTGATTAAAGTACTCTCCTCTCTCCACACACAACACTAATGTATCTAGTATCCTTTGATTAAAGTACTCTCCTCTCTCCACACACAGCCCTAATGTGTCTAGTATCCTTTGATTAAAAGTACTCTCCTCTCTCCACACACAGCCCTAATGTGTCTAGTATCCTTTGATTAAAGTACTCTCCTCTCTCCACACACAACACTAATGTATCTAGTATCCTTTGATTAAAGTACTCTCCTCTCTCCACACACAGCCCTAATGTGTCTAGTATCCTTTGATTAAAGTACTCTCCTCTCTCCACACACATAATGTGTCTATATAGTATGCTTTGATTAAAAGTACTCTCCTCTCTCCACGCACAACCCGAATGTGTCTAATATCCTTTGATTAAAAGTACTCTCCTCTCTTCACATGTAATCCTAATATGCAAAGTGTTCTTCATAGATTAAAGTACCCCCCACCCCTCCACACACACACACACCAGAAGTGTGTTTAATGGTATAAGCAACCTCCCTCTCTCCAGTCCTGCTGTGCATTCAATGCATGAATTGTGTAGGGGATACCACATTGTAGAGTCTACATGGGCTATGAATATAGTTGAACTCTAACCTTGTTGACTTCTGGCACCAATATCTCTATCTGCCTACACAAAAGCAATAGCATTAAGTGAATTTCTTGTGAAGATGAAACTATGTAGTCTTATTAGGGGCTATACTACATAATATAATTACAGAGTCCTTACAACATGGGTTGGAAAAAGACAGCTGTAACCCCCTCTATTCCAACCCACTGCTGAGTAATGAAACAACTCTGTACACAGTGGAGTGGAACCCCTCTAGTAATTAGGACACCTCCTGGAATCTTCCTGTAGTAATTAGGACACCTTCTGGAACCCCCCCCCCCCCTAGTAATTAGGACACCTCCAGGAATCCCCCTGTATACAGTGGAGTGGAAGCCCTCTAGTATTTAGAACCTTCTGGAATCCCCCTGATTATTCAATGATCAGGTGACCTTGTTATTCAGTGGTTAGAGGACACTAATTTTAGAGATGACCTCATTACTCATCGGACATCCTGACGGTAGGAATAAAGGATCCACTATTACGCAAGACACTGTAGCATGTGTGTATTACATAATATTATGCACACACTCAAGCACAAACACGTGCACACAGGTTTATGTATTTTTAGTGACTAGTTTTTCAGCTAATTCACCATCTATCACCTCTAGTCAGCCAATTTCATGAGTCTATTTACCCAGAGTCCAGGGACTTACCGGAGCCTCAGACAGGTCTCCCTATCAGTCTCCCCAAACAGTCTGATGGGCTCCTCCCTCTCCCTCAGCCTTCGGATAACCTGGAAGATAAGAAGACAATTAACTCTTAAGAGCAGGTTCTAATGGGGAAAGTCTCTTCCACCCTACAATTGATTCCTATTAGAGCAATAACTCTTCTGGAAGGGTTCTACCCACACTAGTCTGAGGTGGTCAATTCTAACCACTTCTGACCACCTCTATAATCTATAATCAGGATAACTTTTAATCCATAAACCTTCAACTGCCAAAACCTCTCCAAACAAGAAGTCAGTCCCAACATGTTGGCCCAGAGGCATCCCCCCTCCGTCTAATTGGCAAAATTTCTGGGGGGTAAGACCCAGTAACCTGTTACATATAATTAGAACACCATATACGGCAAATTAGAACAGCTGTCACACGCCCTGTAGTGATGGGTGGGGACTACGAGGCACAAAGCATTATTGTGGCTATGAACACTATACCAACAACAAGAGAAACACTATCCATCTCTAAGATGAGAGGACAAGTGTCCTACAGTCAGGTCAGAGGTCAGAAGATTATAGTGGTTTAGAGTTATCTTTCAATTACTCTACCAGTCTCTACCAGTCTTACTACATCTGACCACTTAGTAAGAAATGGTATGATAATATATTAATAATTGGAGTTAGAGCTGGCAGGAGAGTTGTATAACTGCCAAGAGTGTTAATGAAAATACCTGGCAGGCCATGGAAATTTGATTGTTAATAGCAATTCCACCACCATAATCCATAGAAATACACCAGAGTAAGCATTGTAAGCATAGCTTTATTTAGAAAACAATGCTATGGCAACACCACAAGGGCTAAGATAGGGAAATGTCTGTAAACAAACACCTTCCCAAAAGATACTAGGACTTTGAACTTTTATCACTTTTTAAGTTGTTATCCATAACCACTATTGTGGCCATATTGATAACAATTACTTACTCACCTAGACCATTTTCATGTACATAACTAGATTCTCATTCACACAAACCAGGACTTTATAGGGAGAGAACTATGCTCTAATACCAATTTCACACACCACACTTCAGTCAATTTATCACTAAAGAAAATCCTACACTTCACTAGTAACAAAAGTGAAAATCATTATAACATCAGAGGGAGGGAGGGAGGGAGGAGAGGGAGGGGAGGGAGGGAGGGAGAACAGTGTGTCTCAGAAAAAAGTAGAATAGTGTGTAAAATAAGGTCCCACATAGAGAGGTAAGAGTGTATGCAGGATGAAGTCCCACATAGAGGAGGTAACAGTGTATGCAAGATGAAGTCCCACATAGAGGAGATAGCAGTATGATTATGCAGGATGAAGTCCAACAGAGTGAGGTAACAGTATGGACAGGATGCAGAGGTATAGGCAGGATGAAATCCCACATAAGAGGATAAATAATTAATCAGATTACATAATAAGCCTAATGAAGGTTATAGAAATTACACAGCAATATCACAAATGTCTAGATGTGGATGCTAATATGACTATGCGAGTCATAATTCCATGATATAGCTTAATGGGTCATTTATAGCAGACAGTTGTATTACGTCATCTTTTATAACAGGTCACCTCTCTACTTAGTGATTAAGATGGGTAAAATGACACAGGAACACATAGAGGATGAATATGAGATGTTAGTCTCTGACCTCTGATTTTGGAATGGAGAAAATAGGTGAATCTTCCACAGGTGTTATGGATGTTGGACTGATGAGAACTGAACTGCCTTCTTCTTTCTTTGATGTAGTTGAAGCTGGTATCTCAGAAGACTCTTCACCTGTACTTATTCCAAGTTCAGACCTCTTAGCATATTTCTTACCCTAATGAAGAGGTGAAAACATTCCAAATAAAGCGCATCACACTTATAACGAGCTAAAACTACACCGGTTGTAGACTTGCAATACCTTCAGACCTTTCTCCTCCAACAGTTTCCTTTTTCTAGCCTTCTCTTCGGCTATTAGCTTCTTTAAAACGTCCATATTAACCCACAAAACAGACAGGTAACTATTATTGGGGCGGGGTAGTCCAATTTTCCAACGCTTTAATTATACGGAAATGCGCTAAAAAATAGGTACCCAGAATAGCGGGCTCCATTGAAAATGAATAGGCGTGAATCCGTTGTCTTTCTGGGGTCTGTATCGCATTGAACTGCGAGTATAAGACCGAGGGGACGTAGCAAACTTGACTAGTATGTGGGACGTCGCGATTCGTAACCAGTCGCCGAATTTTTTTCTCACGCCTATCTGTAGCTATAATACTGCATCAATTTCTGCTTAGAAGGTAACTAGATAAATACATCTATATTCTATATTTTGCTATGTCTACTGGGCTAGTTCTAGCTATATAAGTTCGTACGTACCGACCTAGCTACTTACCTCTGATATAACAGCCGTTCTCTGTGACCAATTTCAAAAAAAAAAAAAACATGACAGCTGCTACCCAGTGGTGTGTGTGTTCCATGTAGATCTCGTTCAGGTGTATTAATAATCCTGTCATTGGTCCTATGTACTTCAGATTGAGAAGCAATTTGACATATATAGCTAGTTGTAGGCTTGTAAAGCATGCCCTATGAGAAAGATTCCTGTAATAACTAATGTCCCTGTTACGTTCCTTACTGTAATGAAATGAAAGTTTATCTTCTGTGGTTGTTATTAGTTGTTTAAAATAACCATACTGCTTTCTATAACCTAGGGGCCCTGATTACTACAAAGATGACTTGGAATACAGATAGCATTGGTTCAGCTGCTAATAAACAGAAGAAGGATGCTTCAAAGAGGCATTTAACCTTCAAGTCTCGTAGACCATCCTGGAGACACAGAATCACTCTTAACAGGTCACGACATTATTCCACCAGCTCCGCTTTACGTAAGAAATGTACACCACCACAAATACATTATACCTTTTGCACTATCTCACCTCAAGATTCTAATCATTCTTGTGGACAGGTTTCATCTGATCCTTCCAAGGGACAGCATTTCTCTGAAGTGTTCAAATTGAAGGAAAATGCTTCTCAAAGTAGTTGTAGTCATGTGATTCAACCTGCAGAAAATGAATCACCTGTGGCCTGTTCTGGTGATGTTGGTGGTGATAACAGTATTTACCACACACTCCATGAAGCTAAATGTCCACATGCAACTCAAGACCATGAGGGCACTCAGCACCAGTCTCAACAACTTCATCAACAAAAAGAAAGTCTTGAACTAGCTGAGAATTTACCCAAGGAAAACACCTCATCTCTGTCATTAGGAGTATTGGTTTTGGAACCAAATGAAGACGATTTGAGTTCAAAACAGATAGATATCATTGCAGGGAACAGAAGGTATAATGTGGGTGTGGACATGCAGGAAGATTTAGGACCAGAACCAACCGTCATTAAAGATTACAGAGAAATGACTACTTTGTTCAGTGGCTACAATGTGGACATGGTTACCAGATTAGATCCAGGCCCTAAAATACATGACATTAACTATTATACAAGTGATGAAGATAGTGATAGTGACATCATACCATGTAGTGATATTGGACCAGATATAACTGTTCTCATGGATGATAGGAAGACTGGTACACCACCTCCATCAGTAGACAATGAAATATGCTTGACCACAACTATTGGAGGAGATACAGGTCCTGAGATCACCATAATTCAAGATCGCTGGAATATTCAAAGGTCAGAAGATGCTGATATACAGCAGAAAAAGCAAAAGAAAAAACTCAAGAGATTTAATATAAAGAGGAAAGAAAACATCCTGAAATGTAATGATTCTATGCCCACTTTGAAAGCTAGCCATATAGAGAGATCATTCTATGAGAGAAATAAAAGTAAATTTTCACTTAGAAAAAAGATATATAGCACATTAAGAAGAAAACCCACTGCCGCACACCAGGTTGTCAAGGAGGACCTTCGAGAAGTAGAATTGTATGGAGAGGATATCTCATCCACAGCCATATCTGAAATCAAGTGTGTGTCACTTGAAGATATCAGAGTCAGTTTGAAGTCCACATCTTCAAATATAGAAGAAAAGAAACAAGACGATACTGAGGGAAAAGCAAGACCAAGCCGCCATGTGACACAACGTAGAAGAAATGATTTTACTGGACGGTATTCAGTAGCACATGCAAAATGGAAAAATAGAAGAATTCGAACACAGATTTTTCGCAGGCCAAGAAAAATTTTTGTTGTTGGCGATATGACAAGTGGCAAAACAAACTTAATATCGGCTTATTGTAAGGACCGATTCACAGAGAATTACACTCCAACCATATTCCACTGCTGTCAAACAGACGCAAGAATGCATGGAGAGAATATAGATTTAGTCATGATGGAAGTGTCGGGAAGAGATGACTTTGAACCCTTAAGACGTCGTGCTTACCGTAAGGTGGATGCAGTTGTTATATGCTATGCAGTTGATAACATTTTCAGTTTCAATCGAGTAAAGGATTTTTGGGTGCCAGAACTGAAAAGACATGCTCCCAAAGCACCATTTATATTGGTGGGTACAAAAAGAGATCTCAGGGATGAAGCCAGGGATAGGCTAGATGAATTGAAGCTTGAGTGGAAGTGTGAGGACAAAGATACCGAAATGGCTCGTAGTCTTCGAGCTGAAGTGGAATTCAACGACAGTTTTGTGTCAATGGACAGAGGGAAAAGAATGGCAAGTAGTGTAGCAGCATCAGGGTTCTATGAATGCTCTTCCCTCTATCGTGATGCCACAAGAGACGTCTTTGAAAGTGCCACCAAAATAGCCATGCAGAAATCAAGAAGAAAGAGAAAACAGGGTAACATTCATCCAGATCTATGCTCTATTTTATAAAGGAAACAGATCAGAGGAGGCTTTGCTTGTTTTCAGACCAAAATGTCAACTTTAATTCATTCATTGTAGTATAACCATTCATGTTAGTTTGTGCTCAACAAGAACTCACCAAAAGATGCATTATTTAAAATATTATATTGGATAATAGTTATTAAGATTATTATTATAGTACATAGGCCCTACTTTCTGCCATAATGTCTTCAACTGTACAGGGGCATATTGCATAAACTGTTATAGGTAGACCAACTTCCTGTGGGTGCACGTGCATAAACTGCTGTTATAGGTAGACCATTTACTTCCTGTGGGTGCATGTTATAGATATACAGCACTGTATAATCATGTGGTTATATATTATTAAACCACTGTATCATTCACTTCCATACTAGTCACTATCCATCACTAGACACTTTATTGTACTGTGCTATGTAATTTTGACTTCTCTGGAGAAATGATCTGCTGTATATTGTAAACATTACTATAGCAACAACTATAGTCTTGATGTGTGGGTGGGGGTTCCACCATCTCACAGCATAGTCTACAAGTTGTGGGGGTGGGGGGATTCCACTATAGCTAATATGACTTGATAAGGGGTGGGGGTTCCACCACCTCTAAGTAATATTGTCTACAAGTTGTGGGGGCGGGGGATTTACAATACTATGACTTGATAAGGGGTGGGGCACCCCACAGTATTGTCTATCTGTGGAGGTGTGGTTCCACCACCCATCACACACCATAATAATAATAATAATAATAGCTAGTCTGGTTATAGTTACCATCCATGCCCAGGTGGTTTGGTAAGAGGGGCCATGGTGTGTGTATGTCTTTGAGTTGCCCATATTATAATAATAATAATAATACATAGTACTCTGCATAGGCCACTATTAAGGGCCATACCATATGATTTAGCTCCAGAAGTTGTTCTAACATGAGACAAACACCCATTATAATGCCCAGCTTCACTCACTCTAACTAGCTAAAAATATTGCAGTACTCAATTGGGTCTGGTTTGTAATGAATAAATTATCGGAAGCTGTGAAATCAGACTATATACCTCTTATGCATATCTACTGACAGCACACACACAGGAAATAAAAACAGGTGTAAAAATGTTGGCATAATAATATGGCAGTAAACTTTTGGCATGTTGCTGGCTTCACCCTGCATGATGCAGTGTAACACCAGTTATACCAACCTAGTTCTAATCCAAGTTAGTAAAAATTTACATTATTTTGTTAAGGAATGCATAACAAATTGTCATCAATTTGAACTGAAGCCTATAATTAAGTTGTAACAAACATTTATTATTAACACTGTTAGCTGCATTAAAACCACACCTAATAAATACCTCTCAGGCTGTAGCTGTACCTAAATTATTTTGTCTGTGGGAGCAGGTTATTTCTACCCTAAAACTATGGATTACACTGGCATCCCAATGCAATCATTTAGTAGCTATAGTATTGGTAGCTAGCTGTGTGTAAAAATATAACTTAGCTGCCATCAGGTCTTCTCTTGCTAAAATGCCCTCATTGACCAACAAGAGAAATTACTGCTTGTTAGTAACTCCTCTTACTACTAAAAATGGCAACCACTGCTAGGGATTATGGTACCTCTAGGGCTTCACTTGGTGTTAATTGTTATTATAAGCAAAAAATATTGTATAACTTCCTTATACTAAAGCTTTTTTTTTTTCTTACAAATACAGATTCTTTTAAGCCCATATATAGCTATGTGTTACTGCCAAATCATGTTACTTAGCTATGAAGCTATTTTTACCCACTAAAATGTCGAGATGTTATCATTCCCTTGAGATAGAATCGATGATTCAATCTTGTTTCATGGAAACTAAGTGATTAGGGGTAAAGAGATTCAGAGGTCAAAGATACCAACTCTGAAGTCATATTAGTAACTACCTCCAACCAAACCAACAGTTATTTCTATGAAACCTCAACCACATATATACCCACCTGCAGACAGTTCCGTGAAATATTGACAACACACACACTTACCACAAGTTATTAAAAACACACTGCACCAGTACCAGTTCTATGACACACTGACAACACACACTTGCAACATCAACACACTACCAGTTACACTGACAACACAAACACCCGCACACCACTATAAATATTAGCCATACAGAGTTTTATTTTGTCTACATAACTGGCACTGGGTACTCTTATAGCTAAATGGTATTGTGTCTCCCCAGTTGTTAATAATTGGTGTTTAAGGGAGACAGGGATATAGCTACTTAAGGGTACTTTATTATTTAAAGGGTTAACTACACACATTCTCCGCCCCATAACTATGCCACTAACAGAGTATCAAATGAAATGACTAATGAGACATGCTTGAGGCCATAGCCATAATAAAAATAGAAACCCAATTTAAAATGATAAAGAAAAGTTTATTGTCCTCCATTGCTTTGATTAAAGAGATGTGCCCAATTGCACATTATTGTATATCAGTATCTGTATTATCAACAAAAATAGTAGTGATTATACTGTAACACTTCCTTGGTAAAGAAAAAGTATGAATCTCATTCCCATGCTCGTTCATTCTAGTCTGGATTCATTCCACTATGGAGTCTCTTAGAAGCATGTAAAGGAGTAGCCTAATTTATTCAAGCAAATTTCCACGTTGAAAATTGGCAGTGTTTTGTGTAGAAACTATGCCAGTTCTCCTAGCTATCACAATTATTATCTCTGACATTGATTACACAGGGTTTCATAGGGCTCCACCATGATGACCACCTGCCATACAAGCTGAATAACTACCTATAATTACCACATTACAATCACAAACAGCTCACATGTGGTTTTGTTGCCAGCATACACTTGGTATTTAGGCTAGCTATTAGTACCATTTACACTCCAGTCAACAAAATTACATTATTTTTAATTAACTATAGTCTAGGGAGATTTCAATAGAGACAAGATTCTGACAAGTTTTAAGGGAAATTCTTGCGAGATCAAGAGTATATAATATAGTTTTAAGTGTCTAGACTTGCTACAAAGAAATTCCAGATAGCTCTATAAGAGATAAAAGCCATTAGTAGTCTAATATATGGGCAGCTATGTGGAGAAGAAATAAAGTAAAAGGTGAAATTCATCCACTAGCACTGCAAAAAACAAAGCATGTTAATTTTCTGGATCATGTCACTGTTCGAGAGTTTGCTAATGATCTTCATCCATCAGCTGTTTTCAAGATCCAGCATCTATCACTGCATGATTTTGGAGAGAGTGAAGAAGACACTTCCTATGATGAGTGCAGAAATAGTTATTTGCTGCAAATTGCAGATGAATGCAGTGAAAGTTCCACAATAACTGCAGAAGATGAAGTGAGTGTAAGTTCCATAGTAACTGGAGAGGATGAAGTGAGTGAAACAGAGTCTTCCCTGGAAATTGAGTCAAGATTAACAGATTCAGATGATGAAGCAGAGGATATTGCAGGAGAACTATATGAGGAAAAAATGTACTTCAATAAGGAGCACCAGTTTCTGCCAGTTTCACCCAAAGCTGAATCATTTAAGATAAAATGGAGTTGCAAAAGAAAGAAAAAGATAAAACTGCGACTCCGTACACCCCAGCGTTCAAGAAAACTACTTTTTCTTGGAGATATGTGCACTGGTAAGTCTAGCTTAATCACAACTTATTGTCGAGATAAATTTCATGAAGAATATTACCCAACTATTCTTCACTGCTGCATGTCAGATGCAAAAGTCTTTGGAAAAGACATCACTTTAATACTTGTGGACAGTTCTGGCAGAGATGACTTCAAACCACTTCGTCACTGCTCATATCATTACACTGATGTAGCTGTGATTTGTTACTCTGCTGGTGAAAGAGCAACTCTGGAACGCATTAAGACATACTGGCTACCAGAATTGAGGGAAAATGTTCCTAAATGCCCCTTTGTAATTGTCGAAGCAAAAAAAGACATCAGAGATGATTATGAAGACAAGAAATATCTAATGAAAGTGGAAGAAAAAACTGAGAGTTTGGAATACAGTAGAATTTGCAAAGAGTTAGATGAAAGGATAGTTCCTTGTGGTCTGGGAAAGAAATTGGCAGCAGAGTTGGGAGCAGAAGGATTTTTCACAACCTCTGCTCTGTATCGGGTTGGAACTAAGGTACTATTTCAAGATGTGACTAAAGTGGCTATGAAAAAATCTCGAAGAAAGCGCAAGTGGTAGACAAAAATACTATTTTATATACCAGTAACTATTGCACTATAATGATACTCTTCTAGCTACTCACATGATCATGTCATTTATACACAAATAAAAGAAAAATAATTTTAATAATTTATTGTGCCAGTAATAATAATAATAATCCGGGTGATTCTATGTGTAAATCCTCGACATTACGTCATCTGTAATATACTTGTAATATACATACAATAATATATAATAAGATTACTGACTATAAAATAAGATTACTGTAATGTACTATAAGAATACTGTAAGGAAATTTACACATAGAAGGACCCAATAATTTTGTGTATCAGCTTGCTGTAATAATAATGAGAGGCAAATGATTATTCTTTGGGTATGAATTAGGTCACAATACAAAAACCAAGAGAAAGAAATGAAGTGATTGAAACTGTATTTACACAAATCCATATTCTGCTTTGCAATAAGATGAACTTAATAACATGGCTGCAGTATAATGTTATAAAATCATTGCTATATCAATCCCTGATGATGTCATCATGATGTCATCAGTATATCATGTGATCTTATGTTCTTATGGGGAAGGTTATAAATACCGCATAGTCACGGAGTCCTTGAAAGAATGCCCCCAAACAACTCTTCAAAAATATTTTCACTTTACTTCAGCTTTATGCCATCTTCCAATCAATTCATGTTTTCATGTTAAAAGATCAGTATCTGTCCTGAAACAGTTGAACCATTTGTGTCCAAGTTCATGTGAAAGATCAGGATCTGCCCTGAAACAGTTGAACAGTTATTTGAGATGCACTCAAACTGAAGAGAGACCCAGTGGTTTGAGAACTAAATGATAAGTATAAAAATTTTCCACATCTACATAAATAGAATATGAGCTTGTTATTTGGTTTGTAATAATTGTTCATAAAAGAGGTGTGGTCATTGAAAGTGGGTGTGGTTTTCTATCAAAATTGCACATAGGGACTTGCTATTACAGTTAGCTGTGGGCTAAGATCAGACTGATAAACATTGAAGGAACTATAATAGTAAACAGCACATATTACAACACCTGTGGGAAAAACACTAAATTTCCTGACCACCAGAACAGTACAGAAAATTGAGTGCAGGAAATGATATTATGTAGAAGGATTTAGGCCTGGAATTCAATTATTAATCCAAATCCTGTGTTATTATTTAGCCACTAATTCTTACTTTCTATGTGATGACAATACAGAGTTGATAAACAATTTGGGGGTATAGTTCATTATGCTTTACTCAACAACAACAACAACAACAACAACAACAACAAAGACAACAAAGACAACAAAGACAACAATGTGCTTGTATGCTTGAGTGATTGGATATACTTAATTGGGAATATTTCCATGAACGTTTTGTTACATAACAAATAATTATCAAATTGGAGTCGACAGTCATAGCTAATCGATAAGTAGTATAGAGCTACAGTACACAACTTTCTATTGATGAAATCTATCCCACACACGAGACTTCAATATTGTTACAAGTTACTAATCTAAACAGATTAGTGGTTGGCTATAACATTGTTTAGCTAAAACTATGTTTCCTCCAGTCATAACTATAGTAGCTAGCTAACAACCCCATCCTGTGAAGGAATTTATCTGGTTTCACTGCTCTAAACACACTGCATTGCAAGCAGTTTAACTTAACAGATAGTCACTTTAGAAGTGCTTACCCAACTTAACAGAGGGTCAAGTCATACACTTTGCCCAGTGCAAGGATGGCTCATCAGTGCTCACCAGAGGAGTCACTTTGCTCAGTGTAAGGATGTGTTCACCCAACTCAACACTTTACCCAGTGCATGAGTGCAAGGATGGCTCATCAGTGCTCACCTACTTTCAGCTATAAGAACTAAGTCTTTAATTACCACTGCACACTAAGTTCAATTTCAGGATTATAATAAATATATAAATTCCTATGTTTTGAGGCATTTGGGCAGTAAACAGAGTTTAAGATCTGAACAAAACAGACAGTAAAACAATTCTTGTGCACCTCCCTATGCATGGCTGGGGGAAGCAAAATTGTATTGGCCAGGTCAACTTAACAGAGTAAAAGTTCCTTTGGGTTCAGTGTCTTTTAAAGTGCTTGTGTGAAGGTAGGTCTTGATCATAGGTCAAAACCCCCCATGACCCTCCCCCCCCCCCCCCCCCCCCCAGTTCCCCCAGGCCTGCTATGTGTAGCAGCACATTCACTAGCCATAGAAGTTTTGGCCTCAGATCCCTGCTTTTTGGACCATTTCACCTTTTGACCTTTCATTTATAAAGCATACCATGATCATTTTGATGCCATGTAACATAATCTGATTACATCATTGTCAATTGTACTATTGCTATAATTGTACCTAGTCTGACAATGATGTAATCTGATTCTATGGAGAAAGAGCTATTTTGATGGCTGAGTTTAGTGAATTTTCAACTGTGTGTTGCTTTCCTTCCATTGGAGACAGTCCTCCTCAATCAAGATTATTTTAAAATGCCACTGCATGGTAATATCATTTAGTGTGTGTTACTCTGTTGCAAGACAACAACTGTTACTGAATATATACAAGTACCAGATCACTTAGATCCCATTCAGATTGCAAATCACTCTATTCAAGTAAAGACAGTTTAGTCATCAAGATTTTAATAGACACCTACTCTAATGATGTAGGTTATAGAGACCAATCTATAGGACCTTGAAGAAGAAGGGATCTATAGGACTTTGAAGAAGAAGGGGTGGGGTGGAGGGGCAAAATATCACAGGCTATCTCCATTAATATATAGCTATAAACAAGTTGAAGAAAGTAAGACATAGCCTACATAGGTTAGTAGGGGCAATTCCCCCCAATGCCCCACCCCTCACCTCCACCCCCCACCCCTTCCAACCTCCCATGGGTTAATATCCAAAATGGAGGCTCTTCACTATTTTAGACTCCTCCAAAACATAATTACAAAGAGAGAAGTCTAAACCATACAACATGGGCAGACGATGGCTGCTAAAATAATACCATGCTAGTCATAGCTAATATAAAAACTATAAACCTAGCTACCATGTACTGAACTAATGGGTACAAATAAAGGAGAGATGATTCCTTGTGATCAAAGTGGTCAAGCAGAAAGTGATCCTGCACCAAACAAGATTTCTGTCTTGATGACTATAAAGCAATATAAAAAGTCCTGCTTCACACAGGAATAGAGATTGTATAATGTATAATAGGGAAGGACAAAATTCCCAGCTGGAAGTAAAATTATGAAAGAGCTTGTCAATCTGTAGGAGAAGCATGTTTCATCTAGTGCAGACCTAGGCATTTTACGCCAGTGGGCCACATCCGCTTCTCTGCCTGTCCCTACGTACCTGGCCCACCTGAGGTCAGAAAACATAGGCCTCCATTTATGCTGTGCATCCAATATGGCTGTGTTGTGTTATATGTAGTGAAGCACTTGTTGTTGCTACAGCCCTCAAACACAACCCAGCAACCCAGGTTTCTGTAGTGGCCTGGTGGGTAGTCTAGTAGACCTCAAAATATTATATTTGAAGTAAGGATTATTATTGGAATCGTTGGTCTGTCAAAGCTTCCCAAATAGCCTTTTTGTCTTTTTGTCAGGGGACCATATCCCCCCCCCCCCCCCCGATTCTGGCCAAGGCCCAGGCCAGGGAGTGGACAATTAATTATAATATGCAAACAATTCTCTATGAATATCATTACAAGCATTAATTTAGCCATTCCATCATGTCATTAACAGATAATCCTTATACATATTGCCAAAATCAATAAAATAGCTAGCACCCGTGTAGCTAAAATAGAGCTTTCACATTATGCATTATTCATCTGCTTACATCTGCTTACTATTATTGTGGTTATTAGTAAGCCACTGTTTCTTCTAGTGGGGGGGGGGGGGGGGGGGGAGGTGGGTGGGCAGGCACAGGGGAAGCTTACCTTCCAAATCAACTTCTCCACTCCCCCCCCCCCAAATACATTACACTATGTTGCTATTCAAAGTTAGATATCATTGTTTCCAAAAATCAATAAAATAGCATCTAATATTATTGTCTCTGTTCCTAGATGAAACCCTGCAAGTAATAGATTTAGACTGCACCTGTTAACAGTGACTGATGTCAACCTATCTCCATATATTATGGATAATAAAGTTTCATCAAAGCCTGTGTAGAGACAGATTATTTAAAAATTGCTATCAAGATTTTTGACTTTGAAATCAACAAATTTTTACAAGCCAAAGTCACATTTTTGAGAAATGACACCAGGTTTATGCACCTTTCCTGAGAATATATAAAAGTATGGAACTTTTAAAGACACTGAAACTTGAAATCAACCTGTACACACAGTGGCTGATCCAAAGGGGTGACATTTAATTTCACACTCGAATTTGTGGTTGCCATGCCCACTTTTTTGACTTCCATGGTGTGGTTTCCAGTACTCTAAGACAAATTTAAATAGTTTTCTTGTTGCCTGATACCAATGTCTATTTTTCCCAATATGAAATATCATCAAAATTAAGTGGAGGGGGGGAGGGGGGTGACATGTCATTACCCCTGGATCAGCCCCTGATACACACATATTAGATGAAATCAGTATTCTGATTCTCTAAGTGCTCACTTCCACTTTTCTGCCTGACAGCTAGTGCTCATTGTAAAGTGTTTAGTGTTAGCATCATTATGATGTGAGAGTATACAGTAACCACATCCATGTTAAATTACTGAACCAGGTGATCAGAACTGTGCCTGCAAATACAGCTAACTGGACAGATATAAGGATGTAGTAATAATAATTATGATACATAGTCATGGTCTGAGTGTTTAGCTGTCAATTGAAGTAATCATTACAGCTCTTCCTGAATCCTTACATGATGCTTTCTACTGCTGCCTTCTCTCACAATAAGGAGTCATGAATGCTTTGGACTGGGGGATGAGACAGACATTGCTAGCTGATCCCGAGAATCCACTGTAAGTCCACACCATGGCATAAGAACGTGCTAACAACAAAAAGTCAATCCACATTCCAAGTTTTCTACCCAAAGCCCCAGAGTCCTGCACTAATGAAGAGTTAGTCCCAGAGTCCCTTACCAATGACATGTTCTCAGAGTTTCTATGGTAATTTTGAGATACAAGATATTTATTTTTGTATGTAGGATTCCCTTTAATCTTTTCCATACCCATATGTTCCAGTCCTATGTTCAGTGTTCTGATTCGTTCAGGAAACATTGCTTTAGCCATTTTCTTGACTTCATAAGAGTCTGTTGCCAGGAAGATGAGGGAATTATTACCAAACATCATCTTTGCAAGATAAATTGAGCATTTAATCGACATATACCACTCATTTTTATGACGATCCATTTTAACTTCAGAAGTTGTAAGATTACGTTCTTTCTCCTCGTATTCATTTCCCAAAAAACCTGTTCTTAAGTGGACTCCAACATATGGCACAGTCAACCCTTCTCTGCTCTGTATCTGATTAACTGTATCTACCAACTGACTTTGAAAGGTGAAAAGGTAGTGCATTATAACAGAGTTTAACACATCCATAGGAAAATTATATACTGTAGCATTTTGCAGTAGTCCAATCCTTTGGAATAATTTGGTTGTTTTTCTGTCTTTTTTGCACAAATAAAGAAGTGCCTTAGGAACATATACAAATGTTTCCATTGTCAATGTTACATGAGCTTTATCAGTGCTATAAATTGCACTCTTTAGTCGAGAATACTCTTTCTTAGTTCTCAGCCGTTTGCCATGTAGTTCACTAGGTGTACTCTCTACGATGCAATGGATTAGGTCCCATCTGATGGCATGAGGTTCCAAGTACTTCATTGTTTCCATAGTGATAGGATCCCAGTAGATACCAAACACTCTGTTAGAGATGACAGCTAGTAAGAAGGCAACCTCTATTCTGTGCAACTGGTCTCCCAAACCTGCACAATACACACCATCAGGGCAGGACCATGTGAGGGTACGAACCTCAGATGCTGAAAGTGTTCCATTTCGAATCAGTTCAAGTTGCAGGTGGTGAAACTGTGCATATTCTTCAAGTTTCTTCTGAAAAAATGTCACATTTTCATTATCAAGCCAAGGACCCCAGTTATTAGCATATAAATCATTATCTGGACAAGTTGTAACGAACTTGTTGTAGATCTCCTTCACATGTCCATTGGGACTCCAGTTTTCTGTATGACAAGCCTTGAACTTGTTTTTGGACGCAACGTTGATTTTTCTTATTACTAACTCGTTGTCTTCAAGCAAGTGGCCAGGTCTTGATAATCCCCAGTAATAACAGACAAATAAGAGCAATGCAAGACTAAAATACTTTCTGTAGCTGACTGGGAAAGACATCTTGCTAATTGAGGCCACATACATGACCAATCTAGCGCCGCACCGCACATTCATAATGGGATTACATGTAGTTACTTCCACAACGTTTGATGACCCCTGGAGGTTAAAGTCCAATTTTTATTGCGAAAATTGCATTAATTTTGTTGTCCATAGCGTGAGCTCAGCAAGTTACATAATCAATGCGGCAGAACTAGTTCTTAAGAAGAATTAGCTCTCTCCCCTGGATCTACCCCTGCTATATAGGGTGATTCTATGTGTAAATCCTCAACATTACGTCATTTGTAATACACTTGTAATATTCAATAATATACGTATAATAAGATTACTGACTATAAAATAAGATTACTGTAATATACTGTAAGGAAATTTACACATAGAAGGACCCGCTATATATAGATTCCCAAAGTAAATTCTGTTCTCAATACAATGTCTGATAGCTACAGTTCAAGTCTTCTTGCTTGTTAATAATAATAATAATAAATTTTGGGTGATAAAATTACATCAACAGATGATGTTACATGTAAATTCTGATAAAGGAGAATAGTTAAGCCAGTTACTGTCTTCCTGGTTGGACACAATAAAGTCATAGTGATTTCCATTAAAGTGAAGTAGCTCAAGGTGGTAATTGGGTGGTTTAGTCATATGAACCAGCTTTCTGATACTGGGGACATAGTCACATACAACTTGGCTAGGCTGTGCCAAAGAATGATACCTTGACCACTGATATTCTCGTGAATCATGGAATTGAGTGTAAGTATAGATAGGTGCTTGAAGCAGCAAGTAGTTTGATATCAGTGCCCCAAATTCCATTAGTATCCATTTCTATGCAATATTGTTTAATTTCAACATTACACTTATATCTCTGCTCTATGTGAGGCAAAAAACCCCTTGGAATTAACATAGATAAAGCCAAATAACGTTGTCCTGATCCGGTAATGGAAATTCTCCGTTCCAAGCAGTGCTTTCGACAGAGAATGAAATAAGCAATTACCATCAGCAGTTATAGTGTTGATTCTTCTCCCACTGGCCTTCAGCATTTGTATACACAGGGTATATACAAATGAAGATGTTGGGGGGTCAAAATCCATCTGCTGAGAATCAAGTTTGGGTATACAAACACCTCAGTTAGAGTTGTGAACAATTCTGATGTGGTTATTGCAGAGGAATAAACTTGTCCGAAATGGATGCTCTATTCAGTGCTACATCACCATTTTGATTACTGTTATCACACTTGGAAATAGACTAACTAGTAAATCATTCATTCATTCATTCATTGTTGTAGAACATTAATTTTCATCAACCACATTATTTTCACTTTACTATAATAAAATTGTTGCTATTATTATTAAAGCAGAGTTACCAAATCTTAATGCAATCCAAAGTCTTATTTAAAAAATACTGAAATAGTATCTTTGAAGTATTTTGAAGAAGCAAAAATGCTTTAAAAATGCAAAGTTCAATACCTCCCCCAAAGCAAGTCTAGAGTAAGACTAATACCAGAGTCAATTATTGTTGATAAATGCAAAGATCATTAAAATTAATACATTCAAAGATACTGTAAAAGGGTTATCTTGAGTTTTTGGCTGCCCTGTATGTATTTTACTAAGTCCTTGGAGGGGTCAAAAAACAATTCTCCTTATTCTGGGAGGTTAAAGTTCATCGTGACGTCATTCACACGCGCGGCTTCACGTTACATCTAGCGCGATTCATCCCCATATAATAATAATAATAATGAAGCCGACCAAAAAGAGTCCTGTGACGCGACGAGTTCTATTCGATTCTCATGCTCTGCATGCGCGAGCGATCGATGCCTTTAACCATCACGTGATTCATGCAGTGGTGCGCGCGCATATATGCAATGCGCAGCTAGCTAGCTACGACATTACAGAGTATGCACTTGAGTAGCAACTAAAATTTTTAATGACTATTCAACACACAGTGAGGCATTATTAAAACTTTAGAGCTGGGTATAAGGCAGATACTGCTGGCCAACGCAGAAAACCTATCATTGGTACATGTCATACCGTGAGAGCGAGCTAACAACACAAAGTCAATCCAGATTCCTAGTTTTCCACCAGCAGTCTGTTGATTCTGTATTAAAGACCTGTAAGGGACAGTTATAGAGTTATTATGGTGCTCTTGAGACACAACATATGTAGGATTCTCCTTAAGTTTTTTCATAGTGTTATTCATTGTTCTAATTCGTCCAGGATACATCATCTTGGCCATTTTCTTAACTTCATAAGCATCTGTTGTCAGGAAGACAAGGGAATTGTTACCAAGCATTAAGTTTGCAAAATTGACTGAGCACTTGATTGAACTAGACCACATACTTCTATTAGGCCTGATTTTATTTTCAGAAAGCATATGATTCAGTTCTCTTGTTCTTATGTAGACTCCAACATATAGTGGAGTCAACCCTTCTCTGCTCTGTATCTGGTTCACTTCACTCACCAGCTGACTTTGAAAGGTGAAAAGGTAGTGAAAGATGACTGACTTCAACACATTAATAGGAGCATAATAACCTAGCTTACTAGCAGTTTTCAGCACTCCAATCTCATGAAATAGCTTCATCGTATTTTTGTCTTCTTCGCACAGGAAACTAACAACCTTGGAGAGTGTTACTGATGTTTCCAATGTTAGAGTTAAGTGAATACTATTATCACTGTATAACACATTCTTGAGATGTGTATATTCTTTGTAAGTCTCCAATGTTTCTCCAGCAAATTCACTTGGTGTCTTTCCTACACTGGGACGGACTAGGTCCCATCTGATGGCATGAGGTTCCAAGTACTTCATTGTTTCCATAGCGACAGGATTCCAGTAGATACCAAACACTCTGTTAGAGATGACAGCTAGTAAGAAGGCAACCTCTATTCTGTGCAACTGGTCTCCCACACCTGCACAAGACAAACCATCGGGGCAGGACCATGTGAGGGTACGAACCTCAGATGCCGAAAGTGTTCCATTTTGAATCAGTTCAAGTTTCTGGCTGTGAAAATTTGTGTATTCCTTCAGTTTTTTCTTAAATTTTCCATTTGTCCAGTGATTCCAGTAAGTGTTTGAGCCAACATCTGGACAAATACTAGCAAAGGAACTGTTCTCTGTAGCCAAAAATGTTCTCCCAGTTCCAGCACCTCTGGACATTTCTTCACTTGAAGTAAAGTCATCACTGAAGGAGATGCCTCCTAGGTAGGAGTTATTGACCTTCTTTGGCTTGATGTAGCTACTCAAGTTGAAACAAACGTAGCAAGAAACACAGAGAAAAATAATCAGTGCCCAACAGACTCCATTGGACGACGTATTGGACATGACTAAGAAGTACTAGATGGCTAGCTAGCTGTATACATTGCTATGCTAACTACCTATGTTCAGGACTTGTACCCTTGCCATAAGGAATGAACATGATCAACATTCAGATACTTAACCACGCCCAATTTTAGAAAAGACACCACTGCACATGCGCCTGCATGCCCAACCCCTTGATATGTGTGTCTAGCTATTCTATGATATTAACTTTGGCGAGCAGAAAAGATGACTCTTATAATGTTAAGCACATAATACTCTGTAGCTAATTAGCTATAATGGTTCCATAGAAAACTTGTTATTAATGTTCTGGTGTCCTACTCTCTCCTACAGCAAGTTAGAGGGAGTAAAGTTTTTGATAACCACAAAAATGCAGAACTATCTACTATATTAAAATCTCAAAGAAATGATTAAAAATGAACGCGGGCAAAAGTACTGATAGCTACAATTTACTGAAAGAGCAGAGATCTTCTTGAAGCAACTTGATAGCTAATTATCAGTTGGATTCATAGCTTCTCACCTTAGGCATGCATACAAATATCACTTCAGGGTACTACCAGCTGAGGAGACTGTGTGGTACAGCACAAGATATATTAATTTTTGGTCCCCTTACATTCCTACACCAATGCTTGCAGGTACAATAACATACTTTTTGGAGATGACTCTGTATTAGTACAAATGTAGAGAGAACAGATTGCAAGTTTGTAGAATACAACTTTTGAAATTTTAGTAAACAGAATGTTCTCCTCAAAAAGACTGTTTATATAGCAAAAAACCACAACTAACTACTATGGCTGTTGTGCAGATTTCATTTTTCTAGCCAAATATTTGACATTCAAAGGCAAACAGGTTCATTTTAAGGATAGCTACATACAATATACATACGTGACCTTTCTCTAAGTTAACAGTGAAGCTTTTAAGATAAAAAAGGAAAGACCATTGTGAATTTAGCTACATTGCTTAACAATTTCAGTCACATTCCAGTATGAATGATGTATTAACATTTTCATCCAAAAAAGTTTTTGCATAGACCTAGATAATCTCATTAAAAGATTCCACAGTAATAATAATAATAAAAAAAAAGCTAGAAAAGGAGATATATCAAGTTAAGAGTTTGGCTAGAAAATTCAGTAGAGCTTAACTCCAAGAGTAAACATTTGAGAGTTAATAACTTTAAGCACACAAATTTTGGGGAAAAAAAAGAAAAAAAAAAAAAAAAGATAGTAATTAAATTATTTTAAAACCAACTGCTGCTGGATCTTTCTACAAGATAAAAATAGCAACAGAAAGCTCAATCTTGCTGTTTTGCTCATCCTGCAATAGCCTAAGAGTCTGAGGTTGTCTGCGAGGTATGAAATGCAACTGTCAGAAGACTCAGGGAAATAGCCACTCTCTTCTCAAAGCAATTTGTTTCAACTTAAAACCATCTAGAAGACATAGAGGTGAAAAGGTGTAGCAGATTTCAATAGAATAGAGCATAGCTAATAATTCATTTATGATGATGAACAGTTGCCAAATCAGCTAAAATAAACCCACACCACCCCTCCCCACCCCCTCAGATGACACACCCCCTCCCCAATAATATAATACCCGGTTGAAGACAACAATTCATACATAAAATTTGGTATTTGTTGAATTAGCTACAGAATAAAAAGTATTTCCAGAGATAAATATTAGTTATGACTGACAGTAGGTTGTAACAGATCAGAAAACTGCAAAAGTGCCTCTCTGAGGGCATGCCTAACATCCAGAGACTTGCATGTGATACATTGGACCAAGGCAGGGTAGAGTTTGGTTACATAAGACCACATACCCTCATCAACTGTTCCACACAAAAAAATAATCATCATTAAACAGTGGGTGTGACTTGGGTGTGGCTTGTGTGTGGCTGGTGTACAGTGCTTAACTCACAACCATGGTACACGTACAAACTCCAGACTAACGTGCATGTTATAAACTTACTCTTGGCTGTGGAGCTTCTCTGTACATCCTTTAATGCTGTGATAAGAATCGTGACAGATTTTAAGACTAAAGACACTTCGTTCATACGAGTCCTATTAGAAATAGACAGCACACAGGTTTATATGTAAGATGTCTTGATTCAGTATTGAACATACAGTGGAACCTCTCTATTTGGGACACCATAAGACAAGTTAATTAGAGGGATGGATTCATTTCAAGGGGTGAAGAGAGCATATCCAAGTGTCCTTAATACAGTGTGTGTGTGTAATGGAGGTGTTCTCATTTTAGGGGGATTGGAATAGAGGAATTCCACCATGAGGTAGAGAATGCAGACAGAGGGGTTCAACTGTATACGTAGGTGTGTCCCCCATTTGAGTGGGTTGGAATAGAGGAATTCCACTATCGCAACACTGCAATATTATAATGGCACTTATGTTTAGAAGGGCCTCAGTGTAATAGACCCCAGCCTCCATGTGCTGATCCATGACCCCCACCCCCCCCCCCCCTTCCCCCCCCTTCCCCCCCCTTCCTCTACATCTCTGATTACTGACCTAGGAAGTGGGCAGGAGCCTGAGAGACGTTCATCGGCCACAAACTTGAGCAAGACCTCTTCACAGCGTTCCAGGAGAGCATTAAGAGCAAGCTGTCCTGTGGAATCTGCAGCTGGAGGAAGAGATTGGACTTGGGAATCAGACTCAAGCAATACTGAATAAATAAATACCTTGTTTACTATCAGCCAACTTACACAGAGAAGAGGATTTACTATGGATGAAGGAGAACTGAAGGAGAGCCTCAAAACAAGCCCGGGCGAAGTTTTCCCTGAACTGTACAGAGCTATGTTTAGAGACATTACCTGTACCACATACATACATGCAGACGGGAACACAGGATTATTAAAATGTGCTTCTCCTCAAATTTCACTAATAACAACTAAGCCACTTTCCACTTTATAAATGTGTAAGGAAAAACTATAGTGGGCATAATGTAGAGGTGTACATGTGAGAAAACCTTGAGCCTTGAAGTCAGTATCCCCTTTCATCCCTCCCCTCCCCCCCTTTGTAAGTTGTCTACACTTGGTTTTACTACATTACTAAAGGGTATCTATTGAACTCACTATTGAACTGATCTGCAGCAGAGTGAATAGAACCTTTGTTCAAAATACTGGTAAGTTTCATTAGGAATTCTTTAGGGGCTTGAGTAGATACTGTGAGGATGTCACTCTTGATCATATCGACCACCTACATGTTAGTGCATGCATAGATTAGGAACATGTTACATATAGAGATAGTTCACTAACATACTGTTAAATTCACTGTTCACTATGTTCATGGATTAGTTAAAGGTAGAAGTTATGTTCATGGCAGGTAAAGGTAGGAGCTATATTGGTGATAGATAAAGATAGAAGCTATATTCATGGTAGGTAAAGGGTTTGGAAATACGTATAATTTTGACCTCATTAAAATTATCATATGAACCTCAGCATCATTGAAACTTAAAATTATTAGTCTGTAACACAATAATCTAATTTGAAATAATAATTATAGTACCTGAAAAACAACTAGATCTAATGGTAGTACATAAAATCACATTATCTGTTCCTGGGAGAAAATACCCACCAAATGGAATAGCCATTGTTGACCTTTGGGACATAACCACGACCTATTGACCTATGTACTGTAGTTTGACAAGTTACAAACCTTTATGTCCCAGTTTTCATTTTCTTGCAGTTTTTCAGAAGACAATGTCACTCCTTCAGGGCTGAAATGGAGAGGATATGATTATCACAGCTTAAATTACAGTGTGGGTATCTCTCTAGTCTAGACACTCTTAAGATCAACACAGATGTCCCACTAGAGGAATCCCTATTCCAGGGCTATTTGAGGGCTATTCCAGGGATACTCCAGGACTATTCTACAATATCCATCCAAGATGCAGTGAAATGAACCTCCTATGAGTTCCTAACCCCTTGAATGAGCTAACCTCTTAAAATAACATGCATGGTTCTCAAAATACCTGGCTTAAATAAACCAATACTCACTCATGAAAACCAACAAACCATGTCTAATTACAAGAAACCTCTTTAAAAATTTCCCAACTAGGGAATAGTGAAAATGGTAATTAATAATAATATAGTAGTCTCTTCGGTAAATGAACTTTAATCCTTTGAAATGGAGGCCACCCCTAATCAGGACACCCCTCTAATAAGGACAAGACACCCCTCTAATCAGGAGATCCCTCTAATCAGGAGATCCCTCTAATCAGGCCATCCCTCTAATCAGGACATCCCTCTAATCAGGCCATCCTTCTAATCAGGACACCCCTCTAATCAGGATACCCCTCTAATCAGGACATCCCTCTAATCAGGACACCCCTCTAATCAGGACATCCCTCTAATCAGGACACATCATAGATATTACATTTCACTGAAGAGAAAATCTTCTAGAATAGTTCCCAGTTCCATCCAAAATGCTGCAGCATCCACACCTTCAAAATAATAATAACAACACTAACAATAATCTTCCAGGACAGACTGACTCATCATCACTACCAGATCAAATTTTTGTTCATTGGGGTGGGACTCTTTTGAAGAGGAATTTATTTTCATTCATTGGGGTGGGGCTCTCTTTTGAAGAGGAATTTTATTTTCATTCATTGAAGTGGGGCTCTCTTTTGAAGAGGAATTTTATTGAAAGTACTTTAAAAAGTAAGTACAAAGTTCATGAGTTCATTTCAAGCATTCCATAAGAACATTGAAAATCAATACTCACACAATTACAACACATGAACTAACACAGAAACAACCAACCATCCTCCAGTATATAGGGTAATGCCACATTCAGAACCAGAAGAAAGACCTCCACAGTCTGAGTCCACACAAATGGCTGACTACACCTGTGTCTAAGCTTGAGAGGAGGATGGAGTGTCTGAAATGAGGACACTTAGAGTCAGTAACTTCAGAAACACAATGATAAAGAAGATAGTTTGTTACCAACTAGGACAAAAACTCTTAGCTAAAAGACTTTGTAAGCACAGTATACGAAGGACTGAGGTAGGTTTGTAACCAAGCATAAAGGAATGGGGAGAACCCTGCTAATTTAATGTTTCCTGGTCCCACCCCCTCACTAGAGAAAAATGTTCTTCCTTTATATATAATTATTGGTGATGATTTAATCTAGTGATACAGTCTTGCCACTAATTTGGTGGGAATTAAATTTGGCTATTGTATAGACCTGTATACTAATACATGATCAATCTTTAATATTTGGTGGGAATTAAATTTGGCTATCCTCCTGACCAAGATCAATCAATTGTCAAATTAAATCACCAACTAACCCCACCCACATCAGTACACACCTTCAACCCCACCCCCACCCCCAACAATGTCGATACATACCTTTAGCATGTCCACATGCATGGAAAGGGGTAATGACGCTAGACATGACCTGTAGACCCTCACAGCAAGAGCTTGACTGGAGAGTCCAAAGGAGACGTAGTTCACTAACATCAGAGGAAATTTGTTGGAAGAGATTCCTTGTACAAGTTTTGTCAGTTTGGGGAGTTCGTAGGCATAAGCGGCATAGGAGAGAAGGTCGGAGAGGACAAGTTTTATGAGTGGAGACTGCACATCTACAACCAGTTTCAGAGGTCTTGAAGGATCTATATAATCAGACTTCTTCTTCCCAAACAGTGTATACACCTGCAGAAAGATAAACCAACTTCATAAATAGAATATTTCCTTTGATGTAAATCCCTTTAAACTCTATATGAAGAGATACTTAAAGAGATGCTATTGGGAGATTGAATTCATGTAAGGGTATGGTCTGTCCCCAGAATAACAGATATGCTGTCATACCACATCAAAAGGATCTCAGTGTTCACTTAGCTACTTTAAAGAAAAATTGGCGAGTGCTTTATCAAGACTCTGCTATGTAAGTTTTAGCCTTGGCACTGATCACCTACACACACACCAGAGGGGACTCTACCATGCTTTGCCTATCCCAAGAGAACATATACAGCAACAGCAGCAGCAACAACAACAACAACAACAACAACAACAACAACAAATGGGAATGAATAGGTATAGGAAATCAACTAACAAGTACACTTAAGATTCAAATTGAGAAGAAGCTGCCCAAACTTGTCCTAAATAATACACCACCTAAAGTTTTCAAAGCAACAGACCTCGTCAGGTTCACTTGATTGGTCACCAGATGGTCCCATGATCCTGTCCTCAGTGAGGACTATCCCCAGACACTTGAGAATCAACCTGTGTAGACTGGTGAGAGAATGTTCACTGGCGGAAGGGACCAGGAAGGGTGAGACATCCTTAGATACGACCATGAGGAGGGCGGTAGTGAGGATCTTGGACATGCTGTGGTACTGGGAATCAGTGAAGGAGCTCCGTAAGTGAGGATAGATCTGGAGAATGAGAGGGAAGGATTGGGCATTAGTTGGACATCAAGAGGGAGGAGTTGGACAACGAGAAGGAGGGGGTTGGATGTCAAGAAGGAAGGGTTGGACAATGAAAGGGAGGGGTTGGACAAATGAGAGGGAGGGATTGGGCATCAAGGGGGAGGGGGGAGGGGTTGGGCATCAAGAGGGAGGGGTTGGGCAGGGATATGGAGGTAATGTTTGAGAAGTACATACTTGAATTATGACTTCCACAAAGTTGACGAGTAATGTCTGTGAGGGAACACTCTGACAGATATAATCCAATTCCTCCATTTTCTCGGACAGTATAATATTCTTCACTTCATCGGTTGAAGACGATCTGTTTATGACCATCCTTTTCCCAATGGTTGCCCATGTATCCCAACACTTCCTCCATAGAAAATCCTGCTGGGAAGAATTGAATGTACTCTTACCTCTTACATAGACATATTAACAGCTAGTCATGTGATAATCATGTGATACAGTTGGGCTATGAATAATGTTAGTATTATAGACATTTTTATGCACTCTGTATTATTCCTCTTCAATTTCAATTCTTTCACCTTCTCTGCAATGTACTAACCTCCAGGGTCAGTGTTCCAGCCTAGCATGAATAAGGGCTTTTCTCTAATGTTCACACCTTCCCATTTCACCCTTGACTCCACCCCCACTTGCTTGACCACACCCCCTTCATTATGGCAGCCTTGCTTTGATATGGAGAGGCTAAAAGATGAGATTATCTCACCTTCTCTGATAATACCTCTCACTTTCTCAGCCCCTCCCAACTTGCCTGTCCTGGTGTTCCAGGTACGCTGAGGGGAGAGGGTGATAAGCTCCTTCCAGTTTCATGTGATGGGTTCTTAGTGGGTGTGGCAGCTGAAGATGCAATAGTAGATAGAGTAACAGGGGTCGTCTGGGGGTCCACAATTATGTAGAAACTCTTCATCGCAGCAACAGATACCTAGGGGGAAAAGATTTCCTTAAATCAACACTCATAGAACACATGCTACTTTCAAGCTATTTGATTGGTAAGTTCGATGAGTGCCAAGCCTTTTGAATTTAAAGACCGGATCACCCTTTGCCATATGCAGGGGAGGGGTCTGTAGATGAGATTAGTTTCTCTTTACACTCTAATTCATGCCCACCTCCACTGACCTCTGTACTGGTATTACAGGAACATTCCTGGATGATATCCAGGAATGTAGACCACGCCTCCTCAAACCCCTCAAGCTGTGTCAAGATGCTCCAACGTGTCTGGAATAGTCGAGCACTTCCTGTCAAAGTCAATACCTACAATAAAAGCAGACATTGACGTATTCTCTCTCTGTTGTAATGATGTTGATCTACCTGTGTTTCCGCCCACTGTTTCTGGGCAGTGTTTCGGGAATGATGGATGAGGAGTGAGGTCTGGAAGCTGCTGGTACTGGCCGAGCCTGTAGCCTGCCCCACCCCTTCCAGCAATGGAAACAAGATCTGTAGAAGTGATCATCACTATTTATAGATATAAAGTATGATACCAATAATAATATACATGTATGTGCATACACATGCACAGAGCATGATGTATGTATATGCACAGGTATAGAACATGACACATGCATAGAACATGACACATGTACAGAACATGACACATGCATGGTACATGACACATGCATAGAACATGATGCATGCATGGAACGTGACACATGCGTAGAACATGACACATGCGTAGAACATGACACATGCATAGAGCACAACAAGCATAGAATCTATGGACTGACTACAGACTACATACAACTCCAATTCATATCAATGTACACGTCATGTTCGTACACATAACTCATAACTCTATTCAGTATGCTTGCTTCATAAATACAGACATTTCACTAATATGGACTTAGTCCTGTGGTGCCCATATAACTGAGGTAACACTGTACGTGTACAGACTAGTGCTAGTCCTATATAACTGAGGTAACACTGTACGTGTACAGACTAGTGCCAGTCCCATATAACTGAGGTATCATTGTACATGTACAGCATGCATAAGCTATGCTCACCATCTACAAAACTGACCTTCCACAGAACATCCTTCCATGTCTCCTGCTGGAGTAGTGTCCCATGAGCAGAGATGGTAGAGAACAAGGTCTGACTAGCACTCTTCCTAACAGCTGCTCTCTCGTCCACGCACAGGTCAGAGAGATGTCTGGAGGATAGAGAGAGGTATATTATAATCATAAATATGTAATTAGGGTTAATTAGAGTTTCTCACAAATTAAAAGGAGAGTAGTATTGTTAGCCCCACCCAAAACACAGGCCACACCCCAAACCTAACCAATAATATGAACAATTCGAAGTTAATTCTCTAATTATCCAATTATTGAGAGCACGAATTTAAATAACAACAACAAAAACAACAAGGCAAAAAAGAGGGTGGGATGGATAGGTGATCCCTCCCACTTCAATTAAAGTGGCTCTCTATAGAGGACTCCCTGGCAACACTCTATGATTATTACTTGAAGAGGAGCATCCATAGAGTATCATAGGTGGCTAGAGAGAGAGACTCCTTTAGAGATGACTTACTCTGGAACAGATAATCCGCCATGTTCCACTGCAAGAGAACAAGAAATTTGATAAGATAATAAACAGTGTTCTCCCTAAGGTACAGTGGGTCCCTAGTATTTTCAGTTGATGTTCCCCTTGAGGGATATTCAGGGATTGGGGGGAGGGGTGAGAGGGGGGAAAAGAGGAGGGGGGAGGGAGGGAGGGGGACTAAATGCTTTCGATGTGGTCTGAATCTCTATTTCATGATTTCCTAGGGAGAACACTGCATATAGAAGAGATAAAGGAATTCTCTACTGTAGCTAGAAACCTCTACCAAAATATTATCATTGCTGTTGTTGGAGCCCCCCTCTAATGCCTACTAATATTGGGAAGGGGGAGTGGCACCACCACAGATTCCATATAAAGCCCACTCACCAACAGTCCTATTGATGTTAGTGAGATGTTGATGTCGACTGTCTGGAGGCCATATTGTCCCGACATGTCCACACAGACAGATATGTAGCCATGAGGAATAGCAGGAAGAAAGTCGGCTATTACCAGCTGTAAACTCTGGAACCCACTTCGTACCAACAGTTCACTAAATCATGTGACATTAAAAGAAAGATCATATATAAGTTCACATGTACATCTACATGCATGCATGTACACGTGCATCTACAGAACAAATGTTCATATGGGAGATAAGTTTCCTCATCTAAACAATTTGTCTCCCAAACATTCTTAGTGTGCAAGAACTCCTGAATAACAGGAGACAAGCATTGCTCATCTCTCTCCTATACCACTATGTAAACACCCAAGTGATAAACATAGCTACCAGGGAAGGGAGGGGAGGGGAGAGGAGGGGTCTGAAAATACTAGCCACAAACCCCTAGTCCATGATAAGCATGTACATCAAGAGCGAACATGCACACACACATAACACACACATGGCATTACAACACACACTACAGTTTCTACACATGTATATGTACCTCTGTATTTGAGTGGCTGACCGAATCACCTCCAATACAACAGACCAACCGGAACGGAGACTCTGTCCACTGGAATGAAGAACCTGAATGGAACACAATTAACAAAATATCCATTCCTATTCCAAAACACCTCATCCAAAGGTAAAACAAACACAGTGCCACAGACTTAGTTAATATGTTTACATGGCTAATGCAGTCCAACTGTTTCTGTCTGATGTCCACATGTTGTACTTTTGACAAGTCTTTCAATGGAGACAGGATCACTAACTGTTTCTCCTAAAGAGACTGACTAGATCAGTAAGTGTTAAGGAGGTGGTGCTAAAATACCTCTTCATTTTCATTTTCTAGTATTCCTCTAACCAGTGATGTGAGGGACTCTGCAGCAAACAACCTTAGATTGGAATCACTATGGCAACAAGCCTTAAAAAAATAAAATATTTTTGTTATAATAGGATATGAAATAGTGTGGGTTCTAACTACTTTACACATAATGTAACATACTATCATCTCTAACACTCATTACCTCAATCAGATGTGATATAATGGGCTCTCATACCATCTACCTCTAGTCTACACACCCATTACCTCAATCAGATGTGATGTAATGGGCTCTTCTATCATATACCATCCACCTTTAGTCTACACACCCATTACCTAGGTGTAATGAGCTCTCATACCATCCACCTCTAGTCTACACACCCATTACCTCTATTAGATGTGATGTAATGAGCTCATACCACACACCTCTAGTCTACACACCCATTACCTCTGTTAGATGTGATGTAATGGGCTCTCATACCATCCACCTCTAGTCTACACACCCATTACCTCTGTTAGATGTGAAGTAATGGGTTCCCAGACAACCTCTAGTCTTCCTGCGTTGGCAGTGCCAGTTTCCTGGAGGGCCACTATGGGAAAGAAACCAGCTTCTCCTCTAGTCCCAGGTAAAGATGACAACAGCTGTGACAGAGAGTCCACGAGTTTAAGGACGCTTGTATTGTTCAGCTGACTGGAGCGGGGACAAAAAAGGAGAGGAGACATGATGGAGAGAGGGTGAGAGGGAGAGATGGAGAGAGGATGAGAGGGAGAGATGGAGAGAGGGGAGAGGATGAGAGGGAGAGATGGAGAGAGGGGAGAGGATGAGAGGAAGAAAGAGTGCGAGGGCAAGAGGGAAAGGAAACAAGAGAGAGAAAAAGATGAGAGGGAGAGGGAAAAGAGGAAGGTTATAGTGACATTCTGACATTCCGAGACATTTACTTCCTCACCTGCTGGACTTGAACACACCTATGAGTTTGTCAGCCACCTCACTAATCTCATCCTTCTTGGTGAGGGAGAGAGATGCCTAGATACGTCAGAATAACTTACCAAGTACACTTCAGGGGAAGGACAGCAAGGTAACTTACCAGTGAGGAGTTCTCAGTGAGACCACTCGGTTTGAATCCACCTCCAGGCATGTGAACTAGGCTAAATGCTTCCACTATCAACTGTAAAACATGACAAAGATAGCATAGTTATCACTGCATCAGTTCAGATATACGGTATGTTCATTTAACAGCATTTACCTGCAGTGTGTTGACGACCAAGAACCAGGCGGAGTCCAGCAGGTTACCTTGTTGGTCTATTATCTGAAGTAAACATTGCATACACTGCAAGTTCTTGACAGTCACCTGCATCATATTGTGTGTATGTGTGCATATGTACATGTAATGTCCATGAAATGTATGTACATGCATGGACATGAGACATGTTATGTATGAATAAACATCCCATTGGAGAAATTTACAAAGGAAACTACATCCAATAGAATATACATGCAATAGGAAATAGAGTACAACTATATGCAATAGGAAATAGAGTATACATGCAATAGAAACATGCATTACAAACCAATCCTGATGATTGTTCCTTAGTAACTGCTCCAGACCCTCCGCCTTCATTTCCTGTGTCACTCAAATTCAGTCTCCTACGAGGACCACTGATTGCTGACTCAGCAGCTCCTCTGGAAAGACTATTGGTGGGCGAGTCTGACTCGTACACATCCTCTGATCTCTTGTTACTTCTTTTAGGAGCAGGTGAAGAAGAAGATGTCCTCATGTGACGAGGAATTCCCACCTCATGCTCCTGGTGTCTCTCGCTAGAGGTTACTGGACCTATAAGAAGAATAATATGAAATGGATTTCATATTCCTCAGTTGTAAGTCATTCCTGTGGTGATTAGTTCAGTGTGTGGTAATATTAATATTATTATAGAACAAAATTAAGGGGCAATGCAATGATGGAATTTGGAAATTTTCATGTTCATATAATTTATTTTCATGTGAAAATTTTCTTTGTTATAAGGAGAAATTTTCATGTCAAATTAATTTTTGTGCGAAAATTCCGTGGTTACAGACACCTTGAAAATTTAACCCTATAATGGGTGTGGTTATATTCCGTGTACAGATATAATAACCTTATAATTGGTGTGGTTATATTGTACAGATAACCCTGGTTATATTCAGTGTACAGATATAATAACCTTATAATGGGCGTGGTTATATTCCATGTAACCCTACTATAATGGGTGTGGTTTTATGTGCCTGCTTTACTTCAAAAATGAACTGCGTTGGCCATAATAACTACCTCAGTAAACACAGTACATAGTGCTGTGTTATAATGACCTACCAGCACTGGTAGACACACTGACTGTTTTAGTAGCTCTGTCAGCCACACCCCCTGGCTTCCTCTGAGTGATGAGGCTCATGGTGTAGCGTGGGGGAAGAGATGTCTTGCAGAGAGATGTGAGGAAGGCATCACGAGGTGTTCTCATGTCCAGCTGTCCACAGAGATGAATGAAGGTCTGGTGTGCCTTCAGGATCTTAATGGTGGTCTTCTCATCAGCACTGCAATAAGTGAATACTTGACAAGCTAAAGGTCATCAAACACACAAACAGCAATAAGTAGATACTTGACAAGGTAAAGGTCATTAAATACACAAACACCAATAAGTTAATATTTCACCAAGGTAAAGGTCATCAAATACACAAACTGCAATAAGTGAATACTTGACAAGGTAAAGGTCATTAGATACACAGACACCATTAATAGTGAATACTTGACAAGGTAAAGGTCATTAGATGCACAAACATCAATAGTGAATACTTGACAAGATAAAGGTCATCAAATACACAAACACATAGGCCCCTCAATACTAGTAGGCCTCCTTATTCTTGGTGCATAGGTCTCTAAACACTCTTGTACCTATTAGACTAACCTAATAAGCGTCCCTCAAAACACTATGACCCTAATAAGATAAACCCTAAAAATAGGTTCCTCTAAAGTTTTGACAGGTCCTTTAATTATCACACTATAGTGTAGTAATTAGAAGACCGCTAACTCTCACTGACCTTGCATCTAATAACAAAGCCAAAGCAGCAAGCACGCCAGACCACGAAGACCTCAATATAACCCCATCCACTCCATCCCCTTGTACACTAGTGGGAGGAGGCTTCTTCCTCTTGAGCTTGCTGGAGCTTCTCTCGTTACCATTAATGATGTGTGACACGCTCTTGACTGCGTCCAGGAGAGCATTCATGGATACAACGAGAGGGTACCCTTCAGGGATGAGAGGAACATCGAACTTGTCCAGCATTTCTAGACTACATAGTGAGAAGATGACATGTTGAAATAGGGCATATCACAAGGTCACTGCTGTAGATAGCAGTCAATAGAGACCAGACCATAATAATAGGGGGGCCATCAGGGGTCATCATCATAATAGGGGCCATCAGGGGTCATCATCAAAATAGGGGCCATCAGGGGTTATCATAATAATAGGGGCCATCATCATAATAGGGGGTCATCATAATTAGATAGGGGTCATCATGATAATAAGGGTCATTATAAAATAGGGGTCATCACAACAATAATTTAATGTGAGCCATCACAATAGAGGTCATTGTTTAATAGAGTGCACCGATTATTTCAATTAGCTTACCAGATTGGTTTTGTGTGAGCGTTTGGTGGGAGTGGCTCCACTTGAATGCTGGAGTTCTTCAGACTGAAGTGGTGTACATGACGTCCACTTCCAACCGATCCACCTGTCACATGACTTCCGTTACTATTGCTATTAGCCGTTGACAATGACGAGGCTGAGGAAGTGATGCCGAATGACGGATGGGTCAGGTGACTGGTGAAATAGGATTGGATGAACCCTCCGAGGGCATCGATGATATCTCCAAAGATCTTGGAGGAGTGTTCTTGCATGTCATAACTAACACAGAATGATCTGGAAGAGAATAGAAAGCTATTCCATAAGCTAACCTCATGTACCTCTCTTTTCTAATACATGTACCTCTCTTCTCTAATACATGTACCTCTTTTCACTAATACATGTACCTCTCTTCTATAATACATGTACCCCTCTTTACTAGTACATGTACCTCTCTTCACTAATACATGTACCTCTCTTCTATAATACATGTACCTTTCTTCAATAGTACATGTACCTCTCTATAATACATGTCCCCTCTTCACTAGTACATGTACCTCTCTTCTCTAATAAATGTACCTCTCTTCACTAATACATGTACCTCTCTTCACTAATACATGTAACTCTCTTCTCTAATACATGTACCTCTCTTCACTAATACATGTACCTCTCCTCACTAACATATGTACCTCTCTCACTAATACATGTACCTCTCTCACTAATACATGTACCTCTCTCACTAATACATGTACCTCTCTCACTACATTAAGACACCTCTGTGTAATCAAGGGTTCAGAAGTATAGAATCTCATACACGTCTAAACACGTATATACAATACATTACTCAGTGTTCTTCCTAGGACACTATCATTGAAGGAATAGTGACCAGACAGGATCTAACACTACATCACCACATTTAAGCCTTCTACGTATATAAGGGAAACATCCACCGAAGTCACATGGAGCCATGAGAACACATGTATATGCCTACGTTACCTAATCTCTATGCATAGTCACAGAACATGTGTGCAGAGCAAAGAATGTCCCCACATACATGTACTTACTGTCAGTGAAGAAATAGTGTGGTGTATAGTGCTGACCTGAGCAGGTTTGGCTGATTACAGAAGGAATGCAGGACCTCCACTGCTAGTGTTCGTTGCCACATAGGCTTATCAGAGTCAAGGAATTTCACCAGCATGGACAGGAATATCTCACACTGGGTAACCTGGTGTAACACAAAAATCCATCATATTATATGCCACATCTAACTGGTTATGTCCCAAGTGTAACCACTATATACAGGTTCCACTGTATGAGCAGACCACCTCTGTATAACAGCCAACTGGTTGTGTCCCAAGGGTGCCCACTATATACAGGCTCCACTGTATAAGCAGGCCACCTCTGTATAACAGCCAACTGATTGTGTCCCAAGGGTGACCACTATATACAGGCTCCACTGTATAAGCAGGCCACCTCTGTATAACAGCCAACTGATTGTGTCCCAAGGGTGACCACTATATACAGGTTCCACCATATAAGCAGACCACCTCTGTATAAGAGCCAATCTGTATGCACACATATTAAGGTCAAAGGTCACTCTCACCAGGCAGGAGTAGAATTCCCTGATCAGCACATTAAGAATCCTCAGTAGCCGTACAGAGAGTGCAAAGGTGGGCTTGTCGGCATAGAGCATGGCAGAGGTTGGTGAGTTTGTGGGTGTGGGGGAAGAGTGCCGATATTTAGAGGTGGGAGAGAACAGCTTGACCACAAGTGGACAAACACGCTCAGTTAGAAGTTGATTAAACAATTTTTCCTGTGGAGGGGGGAAATATACCTTAACGAGAAAACTAGAGTACACTCTCAACTAAATAGGTTAGTGATTGTATTAGGGTATGGACACACGTACACTGAGTGAACACATTAGGGTTGGTTATATAGGACTATACACCTGGGTGAACACATTAGGGTTGGTTATATAGGACTATAATACACCTGGGTGAACACATTAGGGTTGATTATATAGGACTATACACCTGGGTGAACACATTAGGGTTGGTTATATAGGACTATAATACACCTGGGTGAACACATTAGGGTTGGTTATATAGGACTATACACCTGGGTGAACACATTAGGGTTGGTTATATAGGACTATACACCTGGGTGAACACATTAGGGTTGGTTATATAGGACTATACACCTGGGTGAACACATTAGGGTTGGTTATATAGGACTATACACCTGGGTGAACACATTAGGGTTGGTTATATAGGACTATACACCTGGGTGAACACATTAGGGTTGGTTATATAGGACTATACACCTGGGTGAACACATTAGGGTTGGTTATATAGGACTATACACCTGGGTGAACACATTAGGGTTATATAAGACTATACACCTGGGTGAACACATTAGGGTTATATAGGACTATACATGACAATATATTTACCTTGGTGAATACATTGGGATGAGTGCGTAACACTGTCTCCAGTAACTCTAGTCCAAGGGGAAGTTCCAACTCTAATGAGATAGGAAGCCAGGCAGGAGGATCACCATTTGTCAGGAAACAGATGTCCTGAGGGGGTTATTAACAGGTTATAGAATACCCCCACCCCAGATAATAGCCCACCCCAAATAACAACCCATCTCAGACAATAGCCCATCCAAAATAGTGTATGTCAAACAATACCTCACACCAAATTAATTAGAGGAGGGAGCTCAACTTTCCCCCGGAGTATTTCACGAATTAGGAAAGATTTGACAAACTTTTGCTCTTTAAACTAATCTTTGATTTTCTTCTCCATTTACCTGGCCTCTGGCCTGGTGAAAGTTGCTTGTGAAAAGCTTCAGGATGACCTATTCCTGAAAGTTGAGCTCCTCCATAATAAAGTGCTATACGGTACCTACCATGTAATATGAATATTGAGGCATATACCACTACACATTCTATTTCATCTCATTTATACATCAGATGATAGAAATCTGTAGACTTTAAAGATTAGTTAAACTTCTAGCATTGTTAAAGCAATGGTGAGCTAACAGGAGGATCTAATAGAGCTGGGGGTTGTTTTGGAATAGAAATTTATAATAATAATAATAATAATAATAATAATATTATTATTATTATTATTGTTATTGTTATTATTATTATTATTATTATTATTATTATTGTTATTATTATTATTGTTATTGTTGTTGTTATTATTATTATTATTATTATTATTATTATTATTATTATTATTATTATTATTATTATGCTATTCCATTATTATTATTATGCTATTCCATTATTTAGTGTGTTTATACTATACCAACTCATAGCTGGAATTATCACCATCCATCTCTACACATGCATGACAACTCTTCTACCATCTGCAATGAGTGCACCATCTGTTTTTTATCTCCAGAAGGTTGGGATTAGGTTGTATATTATTATTAGTATAGATCTATCTAGGTGGTGGTTATAAAAACTATCCCCAGGAAAGAAGCATTCATGATGTCCTGTGCATAATCAACAGGTGACATGTCAGGAGGACAAAAGTGGATCTTTCACATGTAAAATATCATATCTATAGTGTATATTGCAGTATTTCTGGGTGTGTCTCTAATACTTTATGTCTCTGGCAAAGAAATTCTCATGGATGACAAAGAGGGTCCTGAAAGAATCAAAAATTTGTCAATTAAAAGAGTTGGCAAATAACAAGCGTTCCTGTCGGTCCAGGATCAAAGTTTGATGATTGCTAACCTCAGGAGAAGATGGACTCTCAGATGGCACAAGATACTTACCTACCTCATCACTCTTTATAGATTCCTCCTCCATTATTGCTACATTTTCTACCTGGAATGAATCCCCGGGAGTTACTTTTTGCTACATTCAGTATAAGTGATCCCAGAATACAAGGAGTACTCAGGTACATCTATTCTCAAGACAGTAGGTGCCACCAAAGTGTACTAGGTCCTCACTTACAGCATTAGCAGTACCAAGGTACAAACCATGGCCTCCCAGCTGGAGATCCTACCAGTGCAGCTGCAGTGCTGAAGGAGGTGCTATTACAGGTAGTGGTGTTACATGTACAGTAGAGGTCCTACCAGTGCAGCTGCAGTGCTGAAGGAGGTGCTATTACAGGTAGTGGTGTTACATGTACAGTAGAGGTCCTACCAGTGCAGCTGCAGCGCTGAAGGAGGTGCTATTACAGGTAGTGGTGTTACATGTACAGTAGAGGTCCTACCAGTGCAGTTGCAGTGCTGTAGGAGGTGCTATTACAGGTAGTGGTGTTACATGTACAGTAGAGGTCCTACCAGTGCAGCTGCAGTGCTGTAGGAGGTGCTATTACAGGTAGTGGTGTTACATGTACAGTAGAGGTCCTACCAGTGCAGCTGCAGTGCTGTAGGAGGTGCTATTACAGGTAGTGGGGTTACATTAGAGGTAGGTCTGTCCACATTTTGCCCAAAAATTTACCTATGTATTTTGCTTTTTGGCATTGCCACAAATTTCGCCCTATTTTGCCCTATATTATGACCACTATGCCCCCAATTATGCCATAAAAATATAATCGCCCCTTCTAAATGATCTCCTAATGAACTGTACTGTTTGGACGAAAAGGCATTATTCTGGCTATGCTGCTGCTGGTGTGATATATTGGGTCCTGTTCACTCTCTCTTCCTGCTCATTCTCTCCTCTGTAAGATAGTGTCTGGCAAGATAAGTAGGTGGGTGTGTATGAGAGCTATCAGCACTGAATGCTGATGTTAATGACTGAGATCCTTGTTACAATGTCTCACCATTTGAAAAGCTCTCTGAGGGACATGTCCAGTATTCTAAATACAGTACACGTTACTACATTACAGTGGCAATAGTACAAATCATTGTAAAGGTTGTTAAAGCTACTCCATGCAACTTTTTAATAATACATAATTATACAGGGAAAGTTAAACCAGTCAAACCTGTCTAAACCAGTTTTTGGCTGGTCAGATGTGGACTTGTACAATGAATCACTTACTTTAATAAAATTACATACGTATTATATAAATTATGCATAATGTACTGGTTATGATAAACATTGATAATAGACTTGTTAACATGAAGCCCTTTCAACATAGTATACTATCTAGTATACTATCTAGTATACTATCTAGTATAGGATCTTAGATAATAATATATAATTGTTGACATATGTAATCCTAAAATATGCAGGCTAGATTACATAGTCATTTAGGAATCTGGGAAAGTCACGGGACAAGATTGTGTTTCTAAATCACTCTAGCTATCAAGACAAAGACCTACTGTTTCACTAAAACAGAACCTTGCAAAACAGAACACTTGTTGCAGTATACAGCTTTCAACTCTCTTGACAAAACAGCTTTGTACCAGGTAAATATTGTTATGGCTGAGGATTTGGATAGTGATGTGGGGCTATCTCCTATGGAGCCCACCACTGTCACAAAGGAAGTTACCATTTTACTTGCAGGGAAAAGTGGAGCTGGGAAAACCACTCTCTTCAAGACACTCTTTGATTCTGGGGAACAGAAGGTAGAGATTTCACCAAATCCCATAACAAAAGTCTGTGAGAGTCTGACCATCATACAAAATGATGTGGCCATTATAGGCATTGACACTCCAGGGATAGTAACAACCAGCAAAAAGGAAGAAAAAACACTTCAAGAAGCATTTAAACACAGTAAGGCAGATCTTCTCATATACTGTGTGCCCGTCGACCCGTCATCAAAATTCATCGACCGAAATCCGGAGATCATCAAGAGCTTCCAAGATAAATTAGGTAAAGAGATATGGAAGAAATGTATCATCGTCTTCACGTTTAGCAATTTTACCAGATTTGTGATTCCTGACGATGCAGAGTATGTGAAATATCTAAAGGAATACGGAAATCTTTTCGAACAAGAATTGAAAAAAATTGGAAACAAAGCCATTAAAGTGAAAACCATATTCGATTACAAAGATTTAAATGCTGACAAAATCGAAGCTAACGATATAATTGCTGTGCCCGCTGGTTTGAAGGCTGACGAAACAAATATTATACACACGACTACCCAACTCAAGTGGAGTGACATTATCTTTATACTGATGGTTCTAAAAGGTGATTCTAAATGCAGTGAAGCTCTGGTACAGCACAAGATGGGTAAAAGAGAATTAAAGAAAATTCTTACAGGTCTTGGACTAACAATAGGTGGTGTAGGCCTTGCCATAGGAACTGTCGCTGTTTTGTTGTTTAGGATAATACGATAGGTGAAGCCAAACAGGATATATATAGCACATGAACATTGAAGACAATAATTATCATTTTTTCTTTCATGACCTTGAAGCGAAGAAAGTCTTTACATTTTGTCTGTGTAGGTACAACATGTATGGCCATGCATGTATACAGGAAAATAAGTTCCAATGTTGTCCTTCATGAGTTCCACACTGTCCTTATTAAACTACCCCCATCACACCACCCCTATCACACTGCCCTTACTAAACTACCCCCATCACACCACCCCTATCACACTGCCCTTACTAAACTACCCCCATCACACCACTCCTATCACACTGCTGTATCACACAGACAGTAACACTACCACCAGATCTGCTTCATCTCACTCCCCTTGTATTTTCACTACGTATACATATTCAGCGTTGGCCTATTGACTGTAAAGATCAAGTGCTTTGATTCTATTGTGAGCTAACTATAGAAATAAGTCTCATATTATATTTATAATAGTGAAAATATAAAACTTGAACTGGAATCAGTGTCATCGAATACAACTACAGTACGTACTACTGAATGCCTAATAATGCTGTAGGAACCAGAAATAGATGACACTGAGAACTCGGATACATATTTCCAAACTCACGCTGTCATGGTTTCCCCTTTGTGGTTGGCATTACAGTTATGAAGACATAGCAAAGGTCAGAACAGTTACCACATCATCATCATTACCTTCACTTCAATGACAGAGATATCTTAAACCTCTTGTCAAATACACTACTGTCAAAAAGCTCTTGATGTCAGCAAATGTTAAGAGATTAACAGTCACATGGTTTACTCCATACAACACAAACAATACTGTAAAGGGAATTGTCTTATCACCACATAAACTGCATGATACAGCAAAATACAGTTATATATTATAGAAGTGACTAGTAACTGTTATCAGTATTTCTTGACAAGACTATTGCTCAAAAATGGCTGGAAGTTTGGTGAGTGGTGATGAGATATCTCCCCCAGAACCCTTGAGTCCCACTGTAAACAGAGAGTATAGGATTGTGGTTCTTGGAAAACGTAGAGCCGGGAAAACACATTTCATCAACAAACTCTTTGATGTCAAAGAAGAAACAATATACTCTCCAAGTCCAGCACAAAATACCTCCTATTCTCGAAGAGTTAGAAAGTATGGTGTATGTATCAGTATATTCGACTCATCTGTTGATGCTAATGCAGCAAGAAGCTTAAAGAAACTTGCCTCTGACACTAACAGTAAGGCCGATCTTGTCATATTATGCATAACCATTGGTCCAGCATCAAAGTTTAATAATGAACATAACCAAAACCTAATTAAGAGATTACAAGAGGCTTTCGGCTGTGGTATCTGGAAGAGATGTATCAATGTCTTCACTTTCGGTAACTTTGCCAGACAGACATGTAACTCCATTGACGAGTACGTAACTTACATTAGAGAATATTCTAATCTCTTCCAAGAAGAATTGCAAAGGAACCAAACTAAAGATATAAAAGTGAAGACCATATTCGATTACAGCTCGGATATGGTAAAAATTGAAGACAACACCATCATTTCTATACCAGCCGGTAAAGAGCCCACAGACGATGTCCTACCTGGAGTTAATGGAAATTGGATCGATGCTATCGACACCATGATAGTTCAAAAGTTCAATCTTGAAGGCACACCAGATTTACTGAAATACAGAGGTACACAGAGTAATGAATGTAACCAGTATATAGATTAAACCACAGATATTGGCTGGAATAGCAGTGAGGCTAGCCTGTTAGAATAACATTATGTCTGGCATTATAGGATAGTTGTTATAGTAAGGGGAGATGCAAAGCCTTTGAAAGCTATTGAAGCACCCATAATCATCATATCTGACAAGCATCATATTTGTATTAATATTTCTATAGACTTCCCTATTTGAAGTAGTAATCTTCTCTTTCCGGCCTCTACAGGGCCATTTTCAGGTCTATTGGAGTTCATGAGAGGTCCAACAGTCAAAAAAGAGACTTTAAGACCAACGACTGACCAACCAACTAGAGAGGAGGTGGAAAAACTACAGAGAAGAGCTGAATCAGCAGAGAGAAGATTACAAGAACATGAGCTGGAGGTTCAGGAGAGAGAGAGGAGGTTGTCTACGGAGGTTCAGGAGAGAGAGAGGAGGTTGTCTACAGAGGCTGCCGAATTTAAAAAGAGAGCGATAGAAGCAGAAAAGAAGACTGCAACGGCAGAGAGAGTGTGTCAAACCTACAAGGAGGGAAATGAATTGTTAGAAAAGAGGGTGAAGGAATATGAGCACCAGCTACAACAAATGGAGAGAGTGTGTCAGTGGGCTATTAAGAGAGAAGAGGTACAACTGACAGGCCCAGAGCTGGGAAGAGGGGGTTGGGCCACAGTCAGTGTCGCTATCTTCAGAGGAGTACGTGTGGCTGCCAAATGCATCCATCACACGATTATCTCACCTTACAACAAACGACTATTTAAACGTGAAATGAACATGGCTGCCAGACTACGCCATCCAAACCTGGCACAGTTCATAGGAGCCAACACGGAAGGAGAAATGATGATCTTGACGGAACTCATGCCGACAAGTCTGAGAAGAGAACTCGAGAAGAACTGCATCACTAAAGATCATGTTTCCCCAATAAGTCTGGACGTGGCCAGAGCTCTGAATTATCTTCACCTCATGCAACCAGATCCAATCATCCATAGAGACATAAGCAGTGCCAATGTCCTCCTTCAACCTCTTCCTGGTGATTGTTGGAGAGCAAAGGTCACAGATTATGGTTCTGTCAACCTCCAAAGATGGCTACAAACTGAAGGTCCCGGTAACCCCACCTATGCCGCCCCTGAGGCAAATATTCCAAGCCAACAGTCTTCCAAGATGGACATCTTCAGTTTTGGAGTTCTTCTTATTGAAATGCTGACAGGTGAGTTGCCTCCTCCAAATGAGAGGTACCGATTAATGGGTTACATAACACACCCACAACTGCTGGATCTCATCCGAAGGTGCTTAAGAGATCAGAAAGATCGTCCCAATGCCTCAGACATCATCTCTGAACTTGACAAATAAATTCTTTGTGTGTGCGTATTCTTCTAAACACGTTAAATGTCATTTCCTTTAATTAATAATAATTCTAATATACATGCCATTTCTTCTAATTGCTAATTCTAATGTACAAGTGTTTTTTCCACTAAAATTAGAAATGAAAGCTGAACATTAAGAAACAAGATGTGCAATAATTTGTCACTAAGGTTCTGAATAACTCTAATTAAGCACCTCTGGAACATCAGCAGAGAACATATTAATAATATCAGCATTGTTAATGGCTGAGGTTCCTTGTTACATTGCCTCATTATATGAAGAGGATTAAAGATGAATCTCCGAGGGACATGCCCAGTATTCTAATATACCACATCATACACCACATCATATTAAGTATTCTAATATCACATCATAGCATTCTAATATAGTGCACCACATCACAGTATTCTAATAAACCACATCCTAATATATTTACATTCTAATTAATAGTAAACTACATATTTTATAATACACCACGTCATAATTATTCTAATATTAATATTAATTACATCATATTCTGTATTCTTAGTACTACCACATTATTCTAAATATAGTATGTACTATCACATTCACTTGCGTGTAGTATACTACATAGTATACTATGTAGTATACTACATAATATGACTAAAAAGAACAATAGCTGTTGACACAATGGTACTCCTCAAAGATTTTGTTTCAGTTTAGATTACAACTAGCTAACATGTGACAGTATGGAAATAGCCATAACCTAATCCGGTCAAAACAAAAGCTGCTTATATGCATTTTAAAGAGTAGCAGTATCTTCTTGTGAGTGAAATAAGAGAACATTACTGAGTTACTATCTTAATGACTGAAGAAATTACCAATGAAATATCTCCTGCAAGTTTTTCCTCCACCCCAAGCTCAGCTGTCTTTCCAGCAGCAACAGCTGATGCTCTAGGAGAATTCACTATAGTCATAGCCGGGAAAAGTGGAGCAGGGAAGTCCACTCTAATTAACAAGGTCCTTGATGACGAGAAGGAAATAGAAATATTAATATCTCCAAAATCAACAACAACAGAGATAAAATCGCACAAGAAAGAAAAAAATGGTGCTAACATCACCATTATCGATACTCCTGGGTTGGACCGGAAAGTGTCAAGAAAGAGAGAGCAGTTAAAGAAGTTATCTTGGTACTTGGATAGCAACATCCATCTTCTCATATACTGCATACCAGTCGACCCATCATCAAAGTTTGATGACTGCAATCCAAGTATTATCAAGCATTTACAAGAGTCATTCGGCAATGGAATCTGGAAAAACTGCATCATCGTCTTTACCTTCAGTAATTTCGCCAGGCAGTGTATCAAAACCGACAAAGATTACAAGTCATATATCAACGATTATGCCAGTGAGTTTCAAAAAGCCTTAAAAGGTGATATTCAAGTGAAGACAATATTCGAATATAGAGATTTTCCCTCTGAACCCATCGGAGAGAACACCATAGTGGCAATACCGGCTGGTAAGGAACCCCAGGATGACGTATTACCAGGAATAAATGTACCCACGGCCAGCAGTGAAGAGGAGGTCGAAGATACCATCCACATAAAGTGGTCTGACTATATTTTCGCTCTGATGCTTAAAAAATGCCGTGAAGAATGCATACCAATACTACTGAAATATAAATATGGCATGTCTGAATTGATACTAAATAGTTCAGTAAGTGGTGTTGGGGCTGGGCTCGGTGCTTGCTGTGGTGGCATTGGTGGGGCGGCATTAGGCCCCATTGGTGTCCCTCTGGGGATATTCTTGGGAAGTTTAATAGGGACAATCCTGGGTGCCAAGTTAGGAGCAGTAACAGGCGCTAGCATCCCTCGTGCTTATGACAATATTGGCAAGAAAAAGGAGCAAAAAAAGAAAAAAGAGGAGCAGTCATAGGAGAAAGAAAAAAAAAAGAAAGAAAAGAAAGGAAAATCACCTACAGAGAATCTAGCAAAGAATTGAATAGTAGCAGCTATTTAACCCTATATTATCTATGTTGTAGTAGCTATTTAACCCTGTACAATCTATGCTGTAGTAGCTGTTTAACCCTGTACAGTGAAACCTGTCTATAATCAGACCACCCTTGGGCCACCTTGAACTGGCCTTAATAGAGAGGTGGTCTTTGAATGCAGTCCCTGTCTATAACGACCACTACCCAAATCCCAAATCGGTCACACTATGGAGGTTTTTTTCAACCTGTTAAGTTGCATAGGAGGAGGGAAATAGCTGTTTTTCTCTTTCAGGTAGACCACGAAGAGTCCCAGGAACAAAGAAAGGATCCAAAACTCAAAACTCTATCCAACAGCAAAAAAGTAACATGTCTATCTCATGCATGTAATGTAGTCTGTTTTGCATAAACTAATGACTTTAACTTTGCCCTCTCCAAAACAGAGATAACCCTTTGTTGGTCTTCAGCTGCTCTTTCTTCACCTTTACTAACCAGAAACAATAGTACATCTCCAGAACCCCTACAATAGCTTCATTGCCCAGGTTTCATAGCAGAAGTTGTTGGTCATATGCCCAGGCCAGTCACCTCCGAAGTAGTGTAACACTTCCAGAGAAAAGATGGCCACAGTGGCCTCTGTGAAATCCACAGACATGGCCTTACCCTCCGAACTGGGAGTGGAGGTGCCCAAATCTATTACTTCTATGGTCTGCAGTTGTACGTTGATGAAATACCTTCAAAAAAAAAAAAAACACTCTCCCAAAATACATGAGAGAGGGGGAGGAATTTGAACTCCTGTGTGTGGGAATTTTGCTAATAAATGCAGCAGTCTCCTTCAGTATAGAGGGTGGCCATGCTGTATACATAGCAACCTTACTCAGTGTAACTATAATCACAAAATACAGGAAAGTTATTAAGAGAGCTAGAAATAACAACTGGTCATTAGCCATTTTAGTCCAAAATCTTAAACTCTCAGTCCAACAGTAGTCCTAGTAGTAACAAATCAAGATTATTCTGACATACAGTTCTGGTAAACTGTGTCTGTATTCTGCCTCTTTACAAATCACCACTCACAAAAGATAGTTGGCAGTCACAGTTGGTATGGGTTGTCACTTGAAAAACCACACTTCACAGTGGTGGGAAAGTCTACCACAATGAATATATTAAAGACATGTGACTTTACAACATTATTAAAGACATGTAACAAACATTACATTAGATATATCTGCACTCTATATCTGTCAGCGACAGTTACATTGCAAGCTTCATTGGTATATACACCAGCAAAGAATGGAAAATCTTCCAGAAAACTCAGAGATCCAGTTTCATCAAGAACAAATAGCTGCTGCAGAGTCTCAGACAACCTCAGAGGAAGACAGACCTGACCCCATAGTCATCATAACTCCCTCTCCAACAACAACAGCTGTCAAGTCTGAGAGCAATCAAGCAAATAGAGATGCTACAAAGGACAGCATACTCCCAGGGGAGCAAGCACCCACAGAAACACAAGCTGCTAAAAATGTTAAGAACAATTTATCAGTTCAAGAAAAGAGGAGGAATAGAAGTGCCACGACTGGCAGTGTATCTTCAATGGATCCAACACTCTCAGAAGAAGCAATTCCCCACAGACCTACACCAGCTCGAGCAATCACTCCAAACAGAGAGCTAACGATAGTGATAACAGGAATCAAAGGAGCTGGCAAGTCCACGTTAATTAGCATTCTTTTCGACAAGAGAGCCGATATACAAACTTCTCCCGATTCTATAACAACAGATTTTGACCAAATTAAATTCAAGACTAAAAATGACACAGAGATAACTATCATTGATACTCCCGGGATAGAATTGTTGGGGAAGAAACACAGAAAACAGTTTAAAAGGTTATCATGGCATACTGAGAACAAAGCTGACATTGTTTTACATTGCATACCTGTCAGCCCTCAATCAAAGTTTGAGGAATACAATCTTGACATTATCAAGAATTTACAGAGTTCATTCGGGGATCCCATATGGAAAAAATGCATTGTCGTATTCACCTTCAGCAATTATGCAAAAAACCGTCTAAAAGATCCAAAAAAATACAAACAGCACATCCAGGCATATGCTGACAAGTACCAGAGAGCACTGAAAGATGCTAAGATCGAAAACATTGAAGTTAAATCAATATTGGATTACGGTCCAGAGGTGAACTTCGAACAGATCACTGACAATACAATTATAGCTATACCGGCTGGAGATGAGGGAGCAGATATCGTCACACCAGAGTTCACAGATCACTGGGTAGACCTCATCCTTAAGCTGATGATCAAAAAGATTGACCCAGAATGCACTCCAGATTTATTGAAATACAGCTACGACGAATTCGGAACTAAAATGGGTGGATCTGTAGGCAGTGCTGGCATTATAGTCGGTGGTACACTTGGAGCGGTAGCTGGAGCTGCCGCTGGTACTCCTCTTTTCGGTGTTGGCGCAGGACCAGGTGCCATTATAGGAGGTATAGCAGGCATCGCAATGGGTGCTGTAGTTGGTGTCGGAGCAGGAGGGGTTACCGGTGTCAGTGGACCTTCTGTGTACCATAAAACGAAAACCAAAGCAGAACAAAGAAGGAGGGAAGTAGCCCAGGAAGGAAGTAGCCCAGGAAGGAATAGCCAAGAAAAGATGCATACTTAGTTAGGAACACGAAAGATGAACAAAGTTTATTAGATAGTTGAGTTTATATTAATTTTAGTTAGTATATTCATTACATGTCTGTCTATGGCAAAATCCATGTGAATACCTGTATACCTACCTATACATTGAATATCTTTATTACTGTCACTGTGTCACAATAGTTTAGGGAGAAAGGTGTTCTAACAAACAATGAGTCAGAAAAAATTACAGGGCAGCCCAGGGGAAATTCTCCACCCCCTACTTTCTTTGTGGACATCTAAAGACACCATTATTCTTTGATCTTTGTTAAAATACAACACTTCTGCCAAGAAATAGCCATTATTTTGTATAACAGTGCTACCTGGTGTATGGAGGTCTTTTGAAATTGCAGATCTACAACTGAAAAAAATGTGTTAATTTTGTCATAGAAAATACTGATTACATAGGAGTGGTGTAGTTCACAATACACTACCTCTAAACCCTGCTTCACCCCCCACACCAACCACTCCCTGTACACTCCCTCTAAACCCTGCTTCAACACCAACACCAACCACTCCCTGTACACTCCCTCTAGGTTTTGTTCTATATAATACATGCTGGAACACATTTCAGTGGCCTAAGGGGGTGGGTGGAAATTTTTGGCTGATTAACGATAATAACTTCCACTGAAGTATCATTTTCTCGCTCCCTTCCATGTTTGCGATTTCTTCTAGACATCTCCCTCACAGAGTCACAGCTAACTAACAGTCAAAGCCAGCCAAGTTGCAGCTCCCAAACACGCTAACATAACAGTCTAGCTAACAACCATCAGCTCCAACCAGTGAAAGCTAGATTATCACAGACCAATTATCATCAAGTTTAACTGATCACAGAGTCAGATTAGAATGAGTTCTGTTGACATATAATTGTTGTAGTACCTATACAATCTTTGTGGTAGGTATCCGTTCAGTTTTGTCCTACAACAGGGTTGACACCAATTGAATCACCCACAAAGAATTAAATTTAGTATTAGTTATTTCTTAAAATACTTCATTAAAGGTAAAAAATACAGTTGCTAACAAGTTAAAGGGAACAATTCAAAAACCAATCCCACCTCCCTCCCCTCCCCCCCTTCAAAAAAAAAAATTTGTGGGGGGGTGGGGGGAAGAGAGCAAATTTGAACTCCTGTGGGGGAATGTGGGGGAATATAGTCTATTACAATGCAGGCTCCCTCAGTATAGAGCATAGCCATGCTGTATACACAGCAACCTTACTCAGTGTAACTATAATCACAAAATATAGGAAAGTTATTAAGAGAACAAATAACAACTGGTCATTGGCCATTTTGCCTTTTATCTGTCCAAAATCTTAAACTCTCAGTCCAACAATAGTCCTAGTAGTGACAAATCAAGATTACTCTGACATGCAGTTCTAGTAAACTGTGTCTGTGTTCTGCCTCTTTACAAATCACCACTCACAAGAGATAGTTCCTAGTCAGAGTTGGTATGGGTCCTAACCTTAGGAAAACCACACTTCACAGTGGTGGGAAAATATACCACAATGAATGTATTAAAGACATGTGACAAACCACTATTATCGATCAGATATATCTGCATAGATCAGCGACAGTTACATTGTTAGCTTCATTGGCATAATATACACCAGCAAGGAATGGATCCCATCCCAGAAAACTCAGAGATCCAGTTTCCTCAAGAACAAATAACTGCTGCAGAGTCTCAGACTACCTCAGAGGAAGACAGAACTGACCCCATAGTCATCATAACTCCCTCTCCAACAACAACAGCTGTCAAGTCTGAGAACAATCCGACAAGTCAAGCAAATAGAGATGCTACAGAGGGCAGTGTACTCCCAGAGGAGCAAGTACCCACAGAAACACAAGTTGCTAAAAATGTTCAGAACAATTCATCAGTTCAGGAAAAGAGGAAGAGTAGAGGTACTACCACTGGTAGTGTATCTTCAGAGGAGCAAGCCCACCCAGTTGTTGGAAATTTTGAGAACAATTTAAAAGTTCAGGAAAAGAGGAGGAGTAGAGGTGTTACAACTGAGAGTATATCTCCACTGGAATCAGAAGACTCAAAGATCCAGTTTCATCAAGAACAAATAACTGCTGGACCTGACCCCATAGTCATCATAACTCCCTCTCCAACAACAACAGCTGTCAAGTCTGAGAACAATCCGACAAGTCAAGCAAATAGAGATGCTACAGAGGGCAGAGTACTCCCAGAGGAGCAAGCATTAGAAACACAAGTTGTTCAGAACAATTTATCAGTTCAGGATAAGAGGAAGAGAGGTGCTACAACTGACAGTGTATCTCCAATGGATCCAACACTCTCAGAAGAAGCAGTTCCCCACATACCTACACCAGCACGAGAAATCACCCCAGAGAGAGAGCTAACGATAGTGATAACAGGAATCAAGGGAGCTGGTAAGTCCACATTAATTAGCATTCTTTTCGACAAGAGAGCTGACATACAGGCTTCTCCCGATTCTATAACAACAGATTTTGTCCGCATTACATTCATCACTAAAAATGGCATCAAGATAACTATCATCGATGCTCCTGGGATAGAATTGTCCGGGAAGAAACACAGAAAACAGTTTAAAAGGTTATCATGGTATACCGAGAACAAAGCCGACATTGTTTTACATTGCATATCTGTCAGTCCTGGGTCAAAGTTTGAGAAATACAATCTTGATATTATCAAGAATTTACAGAGTTCATTCGGGGATCCCATATGGAAAAAATGCATTGTCGTATTCACCTTCAGCAATTATGCAAAAAACCGTCTAAAAGATCCAGAAAAATACAAACAGTACATCCAGGCATATGCTGACAAGTACAAGAGAGCACTGAAAGATGCTAAGATCGAAAACATTGAAGTTAAATCAATATTGGATTACGGTCCAGAGGTGAACTTCGAACAGATCACTGACAATACAATTATAGCTATACCGGCTGGAGATGAGGGAGCAGATATTGTCATACCAGGGTTCACAGATCACTGGGTAGACCTCATCCTTAAGCTGATGATCAAAAAGAGCGACCCAGAATGCACTCCAGATTTATTGAAATACAGCTACGACAAAGTTGGAACTAAAATGGGTGGATCTGTAGGCAGTGCTAGCATTTTAGTCGGTGGCACACTTGGAGCGATAGCTGGAGCTGCCGCTGGTACTCCTTTTTTCGGTGTTGGCGCAGGACCAGGTGCCGTTATAGGAGGTATAGCAGGCATCGCAGTGGGTGCTGTAGTTGGTGTCGGAGCAGGAGGGGTTACCGGTGTCAGTGGACCTTCTGTGTACCATAAAATGAAAACCAAAGCAGAACAAAGAAACAAGAGAAGAGCCCAGGAAGGAAGAGCCCAGGAAGGAATAGCCCAGGAAGGAATAGCCCAGGAAGCCAGGAAGGAATAGTCGATGAAGAAATAGTCGATGAAGAAATAGCCAAGAAAAGATGCATACTTAGTTAGGAACACAAAAGATAGTCAAGTTTATATTTAGTTAGTGCATTCAACAACCTTAGTTTAAGCATCCATTATATGTCTGTCTATGGCCAAATCCATGTGAATACCTGTATACATACCTATACAAATATCTTTATTACTTTCACTGAGTCACAATAGTTCATTATATGTGGTTGGTTATAGGGATAAGGGGGAGAACACTTGGAAATCTGTGTTCATTGTATGTGGTTGGTTATAGGGATAAGGAGAGAACACTTGGGAATCTGTGCTCAGTTGGTTATAGGGATAAGGGGGAGAACACTTGGGAATCTGAGCTCAGTTTTGAGTTAGTATCTATTATACTTTAGGGTGAAGTCAGTTCAAACTCTGATAATATATTTCCTCCACCTGTGCTGTAAAGCAGTAACTTGATCTCACCATACTATGGATCCTAAACCATAGTCAATACAATTACCACCACACTCAGCTATTCAGCTGTGAGTTTACTTACAACTGTTTTAAGTGTCAGCAAAATTACAGGATAGGAGGGGGGAGGCCCAGGGAACTTCCCCACCCCCTACTTTCTTTATTTTTGAGGTGGTCACTGGTCATCTTGTCTAAAGGTAAAAGGTTTATTCTTTGATCTTAACACTTTAGCCAGAGAAATTTGTATAACAGTGCACCATGCTGGTGTATGGAGGCTGGTGTAAGGGAGGCTAGTGTAAGGGAGGCTAGTGTAAGGGAGGTTGGTGTATGGAGGCTGGTGGTGCAGGGGAGGCTAGTGTAAGGGAGGCTGGTGTAAGGGAGGCTGGTGTAAGGGAGGCTAGTGTAAGGGAGGTTGGTGTATGGAGGCTGGTGGTGCAGGGGAGGCTAGTGTAAGGGAGGCTGGTGTAAGGGAGGTTGGTGTAAGGGAGGCTGGTGTGTGGAGGCTGGTGTAAGGGAGGATGGTGTATGGAGGTCTGTGGAGGTTGTTCAGCTTGAAACTGCAGATCTACAACTCTGAAAAATGTTGTAATGAGACACGGAGTGACCCCACTCCCTCCCTCCCTCTAAACACAGCTTTGACTTCTAGAACAACCACTCCTCATTAAGTGCTCCTTAAAATCACTCAAGTCTTTTTTCTATTATTCAAGTGCATTATAATTTTAGACTATAAAACTACATACTAAACACGTAACCTGACTAATAACAGTATGTACAAAAATACTAGATCTTGCAATATTAACAGAACATTATAAAATGACAATTTCTTCTGGATATGGTGTCCCAAATAACACATTGTGTACTTTACCCTTTAACCAAATGAGGCCACGCCTCTAATAAGGAGTGTTGATGACCATTACCAATTTTTTCATTCTGGATACCTCATATTTCAGTATCTAACTTGGTGCATAGGCAATGGAAATAAGAATACTCTATTAATAGTGTAATTGTAATAGAGTGCTCTATTAATAGTGTAATTGTAATAGAGTGCTCTATTAATAGTGTAATTGTAACAGAGTGCTCTATTAATAGTGCAATTGTAATAGAGTGCTCTATTAATAGTGCAATTGTAACAGAGTGCTCTATTAATAGTGCAATTGTAATAGAGTGCTCTATTAATAGTGTAATTGTAATAGAGTGCTCTATTAATAGTGTAATTGTAACAGAGTGCTCTATTAATAGTGTAATTGTAACAGAGTGCTCTATTAATAGTGTAATTGTAATAGAGTGCTCTATTAATAGTGTAATTGTAACAGAGTGCTCTATTAATAGTGCAATTGTAACAGAGTGCTCTATTAATAGTGCAATTGTAATAGAGTGCTCTATTAATAGTGTAATTGTAATAGAGTGCTCTATTAATAGTGTAATTGTAATAGAGTGCTCTATTAATAGTGCAATTGTAATAGAGTGCTCTATTAATAGTGTAATTGTAATAGAGTGCTCTATTAATAGTGTAATTGTAATAGAGTGCTCTATTAATAGTGTAATTGTAATAGAGTGCTCTATTAATAGTGTAATTGTAACAGAGTGCTATTATTATATTTATTATTTATACTGGTACTGTATGAATTTATAGTGACAAGGTACGAAGACAAAATGATCTTTGGTCAGATCTTTGAACTCCCTAAATTCTAAATAACACACACCAAACATGCCATTTTTTTTTCCCTTTGATGTTTGGTTTCTGACCTCAAACTCTATCTCAGAAATGGCAGCAGATAGAGCCATTCCATTCTATAGCTAAATGAATGTACTTTGACCTCATATACCTTATTTTCAACATTATCAGAACCAGTCAGAAAACCAAAAAATTATTATTATTATTATTATTATTTATTAATTAATTTATTATTATTATTATTATTATTATTATTATTATTATTATTATTATTTATTATTTATTATTATTTTATTTAATAATTAAAAAAATTATGGAAATGAAACTTCCTCAATTTGAGCATGTAATTTGTACAGACACTCACTTGAAAGAGGAGGTAAGCATCTCCAGCCTGTGTGGGCAACTGACCATGCCATGCCTCTTTCTCCTCCCCCCAATCAAATGACCCTGTCCCACTGATAAAGGAGTTGAGCCTCTCAAACATGGAGGAGACTATCTGTCGAATCACCACACCTGCTGTGTTGTGGATGCTGCTGTCACGAGAGGAGTACATCTTAAAGCAAAGGAGAAGAATCTAGAGGAGAGAAATGAGAAGAGTCAATCACAAGAATATTAGTGGGTGTGATGTGGGAGGGTTAGAACTAACTAACTGTTGTTTTTTGTTTGTTTGCTTGTTTGTTTATTGTTGTTGCTGTTATAATTAGTATGCAACACAAACTTTAATTAGGCAAAGGTTAGACAGGAGGTTGGGTCAGATCACACCAGCAAAGAACCCCCACACCCCACCCATCCCCCCCCCCCCCCCCCCCCCCCCACTCACTCCCCTCCCTCCTCCTCCCACCCGGCAGAAACAAGGGGCAGGACAGGACTGGACAGAAATAGCAGGACAGTAGTCCCAAGACTGGGCAGAAATAGCAGGACAGGACTGGGCAGAAATAGCAGGACAGTAGTCCCAAGACTGGGCAGAAATAGCATGACAGGACTGGGCAGAAATAGCAGGACAGTAGTCCCAAGACTGGGCAGAAATAGCAGGACAGACTACTTGTAGCAGTACTCATATTATGTTAACAGACCATGCGTTTCTCTGTGATGGCAGATAAACTAATATTACATCCATACCTTGGAGAGAGACTTTCCCTGCACCACATCTGTTGTGGTAACTAACAGGAGAATGGTCTGCAATACCTTCAGCTCTTCAACACTAGCATCCATCAGGACACGTAGAGTAGCCACTATGGACTCAACACTTTTCTGAAGTTATAACAAAAATAATTATTCTATAGAGATTTGGTGGGAGTGAGTTTATCAAGCCCCACACTAAGGGAGTCATTGCCATTAAATTATATCCATATTTTAGTGACTTTTGTCTATGAGGATCCTTTCCAGATTAGACTTTTGTCTGTGATGATCCTTTCCAAAGGTGTTAAACCACACAATGCTCTGAAATGCTAATCTTCCATATTCAATAGAGGAGGTATGGGTGGAGCTTAGCATATAGCAGTTTATTTTAAACATTTGGAGAATTGGGTTAACATAGCCTATTCAAAACTCACCAGAAATTATAAGTGAGGTCACACAAGCATTAAAATAATTGTCATTTAACTCTCTCCCAAACTTGCAGAGAGGACTAAATAATTATTAACCATAAAAACCACTGTATACTATCACCCACCACACCCACTATACTCTACATCACCCACCACAGTACACTATACAGCACCAACCACTGTACACTATACTGTACAGCACCAACCACACCCACCACTCTACACTATACTGTACATCACCCACCACACCCACCACTCTACACTATACTGTACATCACCCACTACACCCACCACTCTACACTATACTGTACACCACCTGCCACTGCACACTATACTAACTCAGAGTGGACACTTTGATAAGTTATATACAGTGGAACTCATCGATTCTAGAGACCTTAATCAAGTGTTCTGGTTAGAGGAATGGCATCATTTCAGGGAGTGAAGTTGATTTGGGACATATATAAGTGGGAGTACCCTCACTTCAGGGGGTTGGAATAGAGGAGTTCCACTGTATACATAGGTGTCCTCACTTCAGAGTGTTGGAATAGAGGAGTTCCACTGTATACAGAGGTGTCCTCATTTCAATGGGTTGGAATAGAGGAGTTCCACTGTATACATAGGTGTCCTCACTTCAGGGTGTTGGAATAGAGGAGTTCCACTGTATATAGAGATGTCCTCACTTCAGGGTGTTGGAATAGAGGAGTTACACTGTATACAGAGGTGTTCTCATTTCAGGGGGTTGGAATAGAGGGGTTCCACTGTATACAGAGGTGCTCTGGTTTCAATGGGTGGGTTCCATTGTATAGCATCATCCCTAAGAAAGGATTTGGCTTCTTATGATCAGAGTAGAGCACCTAAGATAGCTCTTATTGTTGGAATAACCACACACCCACCTTCACTTTACCTATGGGTCTGTTACACCCCTCTTCACTCTACCAAGGTCTTAATTAACCACACCCCTGGACACTATTAACCACACCTCCACTTGATAATACCTGTGGAATGGCCTTGTATTGGATGAGTTTTTGAAGGGAGGAGAGGCCTATTTTAACAATGGGTGGATTCTTGGTCTCACAGGCAAAGAGAAGTGGATGAATTACGTCATCAGTAGCTGCCAAAACTAATGAAAGCAGAAATAAAATTACAAGTCATTAGAACACTTCATTCTACACTGATTCTACCCATTAGAAATCTTGGCAGGGCTACATAGCAACCAGCAGACTGTTAGTGGTCAGACTATAGCAACCAGCAGGCTATTCTAGAATTTCTCAAAAGGTAAACAACCATGGACACAAGATAGAAAAAAATGCTGCCAATGTGCATAGTGCCCACCAAGACAAATAATGACATTCCAGAAGAACTTGTAAATAGTTTAGTTGTTCATAATACTGATGAAAGTTGAGTTGGACTACAACAGAAATAGAAACCAGAGGTCACTTAGGGAATGTTACTATTCATTATTCTCCCTAATTTTTGTGGTCTAATCACAAATTATCTGATTGAACCATCAGGTAAAGATATACTTCTTGAAATGGATCAGTCTCGTGGTCAGACTACCCTGTATCCATACATACGTGATAGAATAAATGTATTACATATTACCTTCAATACTGAACCCTCCTGACTCTGAGAGTGTCTTTAATCGCATTCCTCCTCTCTCGGCAGCCTGTGTAGTGTGCATGCAAGTATGTGTGGGTGTACACGTATGTATGTGTGCATGTGTGGTTGAGGAAGGGCTATATATTTATTACTAGCCCTAGCCAAACACTCTAACACTATTTGCATAAGATATAGTCAAAACTATGTGCTAATTCCTTATAGCTAGCTATTTATACAGTAACTTCACCATGTAAGTATAGTCCTGCACACTGTATGCACATTTCTCTCTCTCCTTGCATCTATCTCACACACAATAGTCACCCTACCTACCTCCCTAACGGCAGGAAATTTTTTCTTTGCTTCGTTAGAGAGAATGTTGAGGTCTCCTCTCAAGGTCTGGACAAGCTGCTTCAACACGGTCCCTTCATCTCCAGGGTTCATACCCTTCGAGTTGGTGATGCGGCTTGCCATCTCCAAAAGCTGCAGTGAGTGAGAAGCTCTTTAAGCTAGCCAGCTGCTATAAATGTAGAAGCTAAACAACAACACCAGTAAAGCAGAGACCATGCAGTGTAATATCTAAAATAGAGCGCATCATCAAATATTTTTTATCACGTGAAATTATAAATAGTCACGTGTTCTGTCATGCGCCACAACAACGAAAAGGTCGTCGAGAAGTTCGTTGAAAGGTCATTGAAAGGTCGTTGAGAGGTCAGAGAAATGGTGTCCAGATTTACCATTGCGGGGAGGACTTCTTTCTCACGTTTGTTGAAGGTGAACTCATTAAATGCAGTAGCTTCCCTATAGCCCCTTTTGCATTCAATATGTACCGATTAAAAATTATTTCTATTTAATGCGCCGCTCTAAACGTAGAGTAATGTCATTTTTGAAATAAGTGCTTCTGTTATTCAGATTAATTCATTTATTTGGCTCCATAAAAAACCCTGGGTGCCAAAGAGTTTCAGATAATCAAGATTCCACTGTATTCTTTTTAATATTCAGTGTTCAAGATATGCATCTACAGCCCCCTCTCAACTCACATATCAACAGGTAACATGTCTACTACATGTTTATTGTTGTATTTAGCTACCATCTCTGCAGTCTCTGCTGAATGTACCGAAGACAGAGGTAACTAAACTGCCTAGTGGTCTTACTGTGGCATCAGAGGATTCTGGAGGTAGCACTTGTACAGTAAGTCCTATTCTTTCTGCACTATTTATAGGGAATACTGTTTTTAGGTGTAATGGGTCTCTAGACCCATGGGATTATTAAGGTGTAGTGGGTCACTATGCCTTCAGTGTGTAATCCCAGAGGTGTAGTTGGTCCCTACACCTTCAGGTAACACTTCTCTTTGATATTATGTAGGTGTTGGGTAGAGGTTTGATGAAATTTCACCTCGCCATTAGTGTGCTGGACATTTTCCCAGCTTTACACCACAAAAATAAAATCCATTTGATTATTACTATATTTAATTGACCATAATCTGTGACATATTTTAGGTAGGACTGTGGATTGACGCTGGCAGCCGCTATGAGGACGAGAGGACCAATGGTGTTGCTCACTTCCTTGAACACATGGCTTTCAAGGGAACAAAGAAGCGGACACAGACTCAGTTGGAGTTGGAGGTGGAGAACATGGGAGGGCACCTCAATGCTTATACCTCACGGGAACAGACTGTGTTCTATGCAAAGTGCTTCAGCAAGGACCTTGAGACCTGTGAGTCCATCTAGTACCCTGTGTACAGGAGAGCACTGCTATCTTGGAGAGGCGGTCTTATGTCTTATTTAAGGGGTGGTCTGATTAGACCGGTTTCACTCTAGTGGTCTAAATAAAGAGGTGGTCTTATTAAGGGGTGGTCTTCACTGTAGTGGTCTATATAGAGAGGTAGTAGGATTAGACAGGTTTCACTGTAGTGGTCTATATAGAGAAGTGGTCTGATTAAGGGGTGGTCTGATTAGACCGGTTTCACTCTAGTGGTCTAAATAAAGAGGTGGTCTTATTAAGGGGTGGTCTTCACTGTAGTGGTCTATATAGAGAGGTAGTATGATTAGACAGGTTTCACTGTAGTGGTCTATATAGAGAAGTGGTCTGATTAAGGGGTGGTCTGATTAGACAGGTTTCACTGTAGTGGCCTATATAGAGAGGTGGTCTGATTAGACAGGTTTCACTGTAGTGGCCTATATAGAGAGGTGGTCTGATTAGATGGGTTTCACTGTAGTGGCCTATATAGAGAGGTGGTCTGATTAGACGGGTTTCACTGTAGTGGTCTATATAGAGAGGTGGTCTGATTAGACAGGTTTCACTGTAGTGGCCTATATAGAGAGGTGGTCTTATTAGACAATTTCACTGTAGTGGTCTATACTACAATAATAAGGCTATCTATAATTATTGGTATATAGTGCAACCTGTCTAATGAGACCACCTTCTATAGGCCACTTAGTGCAACCTGTCTAATAAGACCACCTTCTATAGGCCACTGGGTTGTGTCTGTCCTAATAATACTTATACCACTGATTTTATTTTAAACTCCATATAGAGACCACCTTCCTATTAATACACCATCTCAGAGGTTTCACTGTATATTATCATCTGTTCCCTCTAGCGGTGGACATCCTCTCTGATTTAATCCAAAACCCTAAACTTGGCTCATCCGAGATTGAGAGGGAAAGGAGTGTGATTGTCCGAGAGATGGAGGAGGTGGAACAACAGGTCGAAGAGGTCATCTTTGATCATCTCCATGCCATAGCCTATCAGGGCACACCCCTTGGCATGACTATTCTAGGGCCGACGGAGAATATCCAGAGGATTAGTCGAGAAGACTTATCCAATTACATCAATACTCATTACTATGCTCCTAGAATTGTGTTAGCGGCAGCTGGAGGTAGGAATGTTGTATTTGTCCCAGGGGGAAGTATGACGGGATGATGGTGGGATGGCATTTCACCACACCTGTAGGCAGGGTTGTTGTATTTGCCCTAGGGAAGTATGATGGGATGATGGTGGAAACCGCACCCCTGGGAAGGGTTTTTAGCCAGAGTTCAGAAGAACACTTCTTTAAAGACACCCAGTTTGCTTTAATAGGAATATAGGAAAATTGTCAACCTTTTCTGGTCAATAACTCTCACTAAATGTATATTAAAAACATGGTGGGTGGAGGGTGGAGGAGGGATAGGAGGTGGGGGGAGGGCAGGGAGAGGAGGTGAGGGGCAACGGGAAGATGAGAGAAGAAAAGTAGGGAGGTTCATTGTGCCTTTGAGAGAGCTTTACACTCTCCCAATTTATAATCACATCCTCTAACTCCCTAACCTAACTGTGGTGGATGTTTTTCAGGAGTCAACCATGAAGAGCTGTGTGAACTGGCTGAGAAACAGTTCGGTAACCTCCCCCCAACACCATCGGAGCCCCCCGTCCTCACTCCCTGTCGTTACACTGGGTGTGATATGAGAGTCAGGGATGATGACATGCCGTTTGCTCACATTGCAATGGCCGTAGAGGTTAGAGAACTTTTTCATGTTTTGTATGTAGTCCTGAAGAGGATAACAGCTTACGAATGACAAGGAACTAGCAGTGGTATACTTCATTGAAGGACAGCCAGCCTATGAATGACAGAGAACTTATAGAGAGCACTCGGTGTAGTTAGATGGGAACCCAAAAAAACACCTATTCAGTGTTTCATTTAAATGGATATGTGCTGAATTATAGTCTAGTGCAGGCACAATAGCTTGATTTAATTATTTTAAATAATAATAATATTTATTTTACTACTAAAAGAGTTGATATTCACCACTCTTGTTCCCTGGTCTCCTGCAGGGAGTGGGCTGGTCTAGTCCAGACTATATTCCTCTAATGATAGCCAGTACTATAGTTGGGAATTACGACCGTTCTCTAGGAGGAGGTGGGAACATGGCCAGTAAACTTGCTCAGGTCAGTACTGTTCATGTAATATTCATGCTATAAGTTGTTTGATGTGCATCTCCATTCTTTCCTCTCCTCTCCTCTCCTCTCCTCTCCCCTCCTCTCTCCTCTCCCATCTCCTTTCCCCTCTCCTCTCCTCTCCCCTCTCCTCTCCTCTCCTCTCTCCTCTCCTCTCCTCTCTCCTCCCCTCTCCTCTCCTCTCCCCTCTCCCCTCCCCTCTCCTCTCCCCTCTCCTCTCCCCTCTCCTCTCCCCTCTCCTCTCCCCTCTCCTCTCCCCTCTCCTCTCCCCTCTCCTCTCCCCTCTCCTCTCCCCTCTCCTCTCCCCTCTCCTCTCCCCTCTCCTCTCCCCTCTCCTCTCCCCTCTCCTCTCCCCTCTCCTCTCCCCTCTCCTCTCCCCTCTCCTCTCCCCTCTCCTCTCCCCTCTCCTCTCCTCTCCCCTCTCCCCTCTCCTCTCCCCTCTCCTCTCCCCTCTCCTCTCCCCTCTCCTCTCCCCTCTCCTCTCCCCTCTCCTCTCCCCTCTCCTCTCCCCTCTCCTCTCCCCTCTCCTCTCCCCTCTCCTCTCCTCTCCCCTCTCCCCTCTCTCCTCTCCCCTCTGTGTTTGTGTGTGTGTGTACAGGCAATCTCTAAAGACAACTTGGCTCACAGCTTTATGTCCTTCAACACCTGTTACACAGACACCGGTCTATGGTGAGTACAGAGAGAAACCTGGTAACCGGTTTACACAAAGCACTAATAATAAACTGACAAGCCTTTTATGGTGTAGCTATATTTGGAACTAAGTGCTACTAATTGACTGTGAGTGTGAAACATGGTAAAGGGTTTATCCAATACACTAATGAACTGACAGTCAGAATGAAGCCTTTTATGGTGTAGAAATATTTGGAACTAAGTGCTACTAATTGGCTGTGAGTGAGTGTGGAATCTGGTAAAGGGTTTACCCAATACACTATAAACTGACAGTCAGAATGAACCCTTTTATGGTGTAGCTATATTTAGAACTAAGTGTTACTAATTGGCTGTGAGTGAGTGTTCTGTATAGTCTAATGTCAAAACAAACTGCAAACTGTTCTATCTTTAGAACTCTGCATTAGCTATATAGACAACTTCATATATTACTGTATTAATAATATGACACATGCATGTGTGTCATACATACCTACCTACACATGTTTAAAGTTACAATATCACTTATAGTGAACTATTCTATTTTTAGCTCGGGTTCTATTTATAGTAACACAGAACTTGCCAATGGATCATTTGAGAGTTTATGGAGCTACTTAAGCTAATGAGGGCCATCTCTCTATTAGAATACTGTCTTTAATCTGAGACTACCGTCTCTAATTCAAGACTGGTCTAGAATACTGTCTCTAATCAGAGAATATTGTCTCTAATTCAAGACTGGCCTAGAATACTGTGTCAATGGCTTCTTTTAAGGGAGAAATTTAGGTTTGGGGGAGATTATGTGGTTGAATTATTCAGTAGTGCTGTTAGATGGTATTGTGATTAGAGTTTCAGGGCTTAACTATAGTTATGACACCTTACCCTTTGATTGGAGATGTGGGGTGGAGCTTAAAGGTGGGGAATAAATGGCTTCACTATAGTCACGATAGAATCATTCCTGGTCTTGAGTTCTAGCAAGAACATTAGTAGGAACAGAAGACCTTCCTTTGAATGTTAATCACTGTCCTGTCCACTGCCCTGTCCACTGCCCTGTCCACTGCCCTGTCCACTGTCCTATTCACTGCCCTGTCCACTGTCCTGTCCACTGCCCTGTCCACTGCCCTGTCCACTAAATGAGCTACATGTCCTGTAAGCAAGTACAGTCATTGACCACACTGGCTCAGCTGACCCAAACAAATGAATGGTGTGTTAGGTGGCATGTTTGGTGATCTAGCCATGTTGGTGCCTTAATATAACCACATTTGTTGCTGTTAATTATTAGAAACAACTTCTACATCATTTTTCTAACCAACTTCCATCTTCAGTGGCTCAAGTGAACCCAGAATGACTGGTTCGCCCAAATGACTGGTTCCCCCAACACAGTGGACTTTAGTTCTCTCAGGATAGGGAGGCTGGGTCTCACTTTGATATAGGTTTTGGGTGGAGTTTAAATGCTTTGAAACTCCACCTCACCACTCCCCCTTCAAACTTCCCTAAGTAAGGAGCAAGCTAAGCCCTTGTTCATAATCTATAGCTGTCAGAGTGATGACTTGTCTTGGGGTAGGTTATTCAACTTCAGAATTCTGTCTTAACAATGGCAGCAAATGTCTATATATCCTTCTCCTCAGGCTATTGGCCTAATCTTATTGTGATAATCACATTGTACTTTGAACCCTGTTGTTAGGGGGATGTACATAGTAACGGACAAAGTTAAAATTGAAGATTTCTTCTATAATCTTCAGAATGAATGGTGAGTTTTCTAATTAGTGCCCTGTACTTTCTTTCACTTGGTGCTACACCCACCACCTAGGATGCGTCTGTGCTTCAGTGTGACGGAAGCTGAGGTGGAGAGAGCTAAGAATGTGTTTAGGACCAGTCTCTTCATGCACCTAGATGGTGAGTCCTAGATAAGGGGATAAGGATGAGAGTAGGGATCTGGAGTACCCCATATTCCTGCAAATTATTCCATGCCTTCGTTTGATTAACCAGCCTAGAAGTTATGGCTTCCTTCAATTCCTTTGAGCAGTTCTCCTGGACTACATACTAGCTGGAGTTTTGATAGTGTGTATTAAATAGTGTTCTCTTATTATTACAGGGTCTACCCCAATATGTGAAGATATCGGAAGGTGAGGATTTTATGAACTGTGGACTCACGTAGCCTACATTATTTCAGATCCATGAGTGACCACTATATACAGGTTCCACTGTATGAGCAGACCACCTCTGTATAACAGCCAACTGGTTATGTCTCCCAGATGATCACTGTCTCTCACTAGTCCATGCCAAACTATTTTCATTCCCGAGTGTCAATGATATTTTGTGATATTTTCTTCTCAGGCAAATGTTGACATATGGTAGAAGGATTCCACCCATAGAGCTGGACTACAGAATCCAGGTGAGGACACTTGACACTACTTGTACTAACAAAACAGCTCTTTATCTTATGCAGCAAGTTGATGCTAAAGTAGTGAGAGATGTCTGCTCGAGGTATATCTATGACAAGTGTCCAGCTCTGGTGGGAATCGGTGAGTTTTTGTACTGTATACAGTGGAACCTCTCTATATGGGACACATTCGGACCTTGGAAACTGTCCTTTATATAGAGGTTGTTCTTAATTCAGAGGTAATAGCACAGTGGAGCCTCTCTATAAAGACACAGTCAGATTTTGGAAGAGGTTATCCTTGAATACTAGGAGAAGTGAAGGTTGTCTATATAGGACCCTTCATCAAAGGTTCCACTATGTACATGTGTGTATTACCCTTATACCATCTGTAGGACCCTTCATCAGAGGTTCCACTCTGTACATGTGTACATATGTGCATTACCCTTATACCAATCAGTAAGAGAGTAACCACATAATATATACGTAACAGAAATCTCTCATTGGACTTTCTAGTATACTCTAGTATACCCTCTAGTATACTCTCTGGTGGTGTGGTGAGGTTCACTAGTTGCCCTGCTGTTCTGGAAGTGGTTATAATGATATTCATGAGCAACTGCCTCCCTCTAGCTCTTTGAGTAAAATGGTTCAGGAAACAAGAATTTAGTTACAATGCACTTAAATGTGATCAGATGTGTCTAAAAATCATAATTTCTAGATTAATTTGATAAATCTGGACACAGCACATAGTTGTGTGTGTGTGTGTGAATTTAAAAAAAAAAAATTTTAATCAAGATGAAATAACTCTGCTACAGGGTTATTGGTGATATATAAAACTTCCTGTGTAATTAGGAATAAGTTTATATTATTATTATTATTATTATTAGTTTTGTGTATACCTCAGGAAGACATTCAATGCTGCATACCAACATTCCAACAATGTTTAATTTATCAGCTGGTTCCTTCATACTTGGAATAACTGTGAATCATTTCATTAATCGGTGTTGGCCGACTTGTCTAGTCATTGAATTACCTAGACAAATACTGACTGACTAGAGGGTTAAAATACTTACTGATGAGAAGGGTTAAATACTAATTGACTAGAAGGGTTAATACAGTTGATTAAATAGTAATAAATACTGACTGACTAGAGGGTTAAATATCAACTGACTGGAGGGGTTAAAGTAGTAGGTTAAATACATGACTGACTAGACTAATAGAGGAGTTAAAGATGAACTGACTTGAGGAGTTAATGGGTTATTACATCTGGTAAAGGAGTTAAATACAGGCTGTCTAGAGGGGTTAATTGCAGGCTGACTATAGTGTTATTGCAGCTGGCTAAGTGGAACGGAGTTAAATCCAAACTAACTAGAGAGGTTAATACATCTGGTAGAGGGAAGGGTTAAATGCAGATTGGCTAGAGGAGTTAAATACAGATTGAGTTATTACAGGGTGACAACTGACTGACTAGAGAGGTAGCATGTCTGTTCATGACATTACTGATGGCCACATCAAAACATTTTAGCCCCACCTACTACAGTTAGATCAAAGGCTCCATTTGGGGGGAGGGGAGGCCAACTATTCCCACCAAACACACCTATCTCAAATGCTCTAACTATTCTAAATGAAGAGCGCTATCTGTTTATTTTATACAGGTCCCATTGAGCAACTTCCAGATTATAACCGAATACGTGGTAACATGTATTGGGCACGCTCCTAGCTAGCCTCATCAAACCTCATCCCACACACTTTAGTAATAACAATTATTGTTTACAATCTAGTCTGTGATGCAGTTAAAATGATGTCAATTCTTAAGATAATGATACAGAACTTTGTACTTTGCCATAAGAGACACAAAACTGCAGTGAATAGTATTCTCTATTCTCTTTGGGACATTAAATATTTTGTCCTGATCAGAGAGTGGAGCTGTTATTTTGGATTTCCATGTGACCTTAGATGTCTTCATTCCAGGGTGTTGGAATAGAGGGGTTCCACTGTATACAGAGATGTCCTCATTTCAGGGTGCTGGAATAGAGGAGTTCCGCTGTATACAGAGGTGTCCTCATTTCAGGGAGTTGGAATAGAGGAGTTCCACTGTATACAGAGATGTCCTCATTTCAGGGGGTTGGAATAGAGGAGTTCTGCTGTATACAGAGTGTCCTCATTTTAGGGGGTTGGAATAGAGAAGTTCCGCTGTATACAGAGGTGTCCTCATTTCAGGGAGTTGGAATAGAGGAGTTCCACTGTATACAGTGTCCTCATTTTAGGGGGTTGGAATAGAGGGGTTCCGCTGTATACAGTGTCCTCATTTCAGGGTGTTGTAATAGAGGAGTTCCACTGTATACAGAGGTGTCCTCATTTCAGCTGGGGTTGGAATAGAGTATACAGAGGTATCCTGTGCTGCAATAGATGGACCCACTCCACTTACCAGATTTGACAGTTCCTCGTGGGAGATATTTTAAAACAAGATAGTTCACAACTATCAGAAACTGTCACCACTCAACATAATAACATCTATAAAGAAAACTGTCACATTAATTATTGATATGTACAAAGTAGAAAAATTAACCACTAGTGGCACTGTACCTTTCAGGTCGGGTGTCAGAAGGCATAGTAAATGAGATGACGGTTTATATCATTTAAAGGTACCCAACCCAGCCTCATCACCTGTCTACCTAGTCTTCTGACAACCAGTACAGCATACCAGTGGTTATCGATAATAGCTACTTATGGTCATAATGGTACACAGATAAGAAAAGGATAAAAACAACAAAAAAAAAATGTAAAAAAAAACCCCTAAAAAACAACAACAACAACAAATACTGTTCACTGCACAAAAAGATTCAGTGTACGAAGAAAACCGCCAGATTTTTCCACAGATGTACAAAAGGACTTTTGAACCTTGTCTCTATAGCATTTACATACATAAATAAATTGTCATGGTGTAAAAGGTGTGCCATGGTCTCATAGGAGAGCACATATTCCCTTTCTTCCCCGTTTCTTCTGGAGAGCAGCTCTTGTTGCATTATCAAATACCTCCCTGACACCTTCCCGGGTCTTTGCCGAACATTCCAAGTATGACCATGCTCCTACTTTCTCTGACATGGCCCTTCCTTCATCTGGGCTAACTATAGACTGCTTCTCGTGTGCTAGTTGCTGCTTGATGACAGGGTCACTTCGAAGGTCCTTCTTTGTTGCTATCAACAGGAAGGGTACATTTGGACAAAAGTGGTGGACCTCAGGGACCCATTTTGCTTGAATGTTCTCGAGAGAATCATGACTCTCCACCGAAAAACACATCAAGATGACGTCAGTGTCTGGATAAGATAAAGGTCGAAGACGATCGTAATCTTCCTGTCCAGCTGTGTCCCAGAGAGCCAGTTCAACTAGCTTACCATCCACCTCAATGTCCGAGACGTAGTTCTCAAAGACTGTGGGGATGTACTTGTCGGGGAACTCGTCCTTAGTGAAAGCAAAGAGTAGACATGTTTTACCACAGGCCCCATCTCCAACAATCACTAATTTACGACGAATTGCTGCCATTTGTCACACGTGCAGTGTAGTCTGCAGTGAAAGGATGAAGAAGTTATGATGGAGGAAAGGGGAGGGAAAGGGAGGAAAGGGGAGGAAGAGGGAGGAAAGGGGAGGGGAGAAGAGGAAAGGGAAGGGAGAGGGAGTGGAGGGGAGGGAGAGGGAGGGAGGAAAGGGGAGGGAAAGGGGTAGTAGGGGAGGAGAAGGGAGGATAGGGAAGTAAGAAAGAAGCTAAGATGGAAGAGCATACAGGAGCGTGTGTGCATGTGTGCGTTGGGGGGAGGAGAACCCCACCCCTCAGTCTCCTCCCATATACAAGCACTGGTCCTATTATATGTATATACACATTATAACATGAAGCCCAGAGACATAATCATCGGTCTTAAGATCACAGCAACTACCAGTACCACCACATCTGAATACCAGTGATTAGCATACAGTTGTCAGGCGACAACATGAATTGTAGACTTTCTAACAAGCTTCCTGCATGCTAGGGACATGATATTATTCTTATACAGTGGAACCTGTATATTATAGTGGTCACTCTTTTGAGACATAACCAGTTGGCTGTTATACAGAGGTGGTCTGCTTATACAGTGGAGCCTGTATATAGTGGTCACCCTTGAGACACAACCAGTTGGCTGTTATACAGAGGTGGTCTGCTCATACAGTGAACCTGTATATAGTGGTCACCCTTAAGACACAACCAGTTGGCTGTTATACAGAGGTGGTCTGCTTATACAGTGGAGCCTGTAATCACCCTTGAGACAGTTGGCAGTCATACAGAGGTGGCCTGCTTATACAGTGGAACCTGTACCCTTGGGACACAAGCAGTTGGCAGATCATTGCATCCATGAAGATATCACTCATTTTACAGACAATTAACATTCTTCTTGAAGTATGTACACTCCATAATCACACATTACCATAGCAGGGATGACAGCAATTCTTCACAGCTAGCTTTATGAATACCTTTGGCAAAGTGAGTGTTACATAATGGCCTGATGGTATGGGCAGATATGAAATATTTCTGACCAGGTGTTATTGTCAGTTTAGAAATTTAGAGAATTTAGTTCCAGACAACTGTTTGCTCATATAAGCAGTAGTTGGCCAATTTAATGAAAACATTTGCTGTCAAACTCCCTGTGACAGTTAGTGTAGAGGTGTCTTGTAATCTGAAGCAGAAACTTTGTGAGACTGAGTATATCTTAGTGATGCATTGAAAACATCTTTCAAATCATCCAACAGGTATAACCTACTTATCCAAAACAGGATGGCCTCAATGCTAAGTGTTTAGAAACAAGAGATGGTACTTGTAGAAGTACATGAGACATCTGTTTCTAAGAGATAAGGTTCACCGAGTTACACATATACCTTAAATGACCCTAAACCCTCATGATATATCCCTCAGATATCAATCTTTACCTTGAGGAGACCCCTTACGTTGCATTTGGTGTTGTCTGTACCTCTCTACTGTCCATCCATAAATGATGACATACAGTCTATACATCATATGAGGAGAAATGGCCTATAGATTATCCAGTTGGGAGTTGAATTGGGTAAAAGTCTTACAATATTGAGTTCCAAAACCATCCTATCTAATTCCAACTCCCAGAAATACCCTGAAGTCCATAGTTTAATTACACCCTACCTAGCAGGCTTTAGTCAGACTAGCATAGTGCCCAACCCCCTGAAACAAGGACACCTCTGTATACAGTGGAATTCAACCCCCTGAAACAAGGACAACTCTGTATACATCTATTCCAACCCCCTGAAATGAGGACACCTCTGCATACAGTGGAATTCAACCCCCTTAAACGAGGACAACCCTGTATACAGTATTCCAACAACACCCTGAAATGAGGACACCTCTGTATACAGTGGAACTCCTCTATTCTAACACCCTGAAATGAGGATACCTCTGTATACAGTGGAACTCCTCTATTCTAACACCCTGAAATGAGGATACCTCTGTATACAGTGGAACTCCTCTATTCTAACACCCTGAAATGAGGATACCTCTGTATACAGTGGAACTCCTCTATTCTAATACCCTGAAATGAGGACACCTCTGTATACAGTGGAACAACCCCTGAAATGAGGAGATGTCTGTATTAAAGAGACTTGGACAAGTCTTGTCTGCCATTAAAATTTCAACACTTGCCTTCATTTCAATGTAATGAGGTTGCCCCTTTAATCAGGACACTTGAATGCCCTAAAGAGGCCTGATATCAGAGATTTTTAATCTTAATAATAATAATGATGTTTACTCAATACACAATACCTCCCACCCCTCCCCTACTCTTACCAATCACTCTATTTAGTATTCCCTGACTTGGTCTGAAACTTCACCACAAATATAATTCCTTTCTGTTTTCCCAGGGAAAACACTGATAAATGTGGAAGTGGTGTATGGTTTCCTCTCTAGCCATCTACCTTCCACATGTGTCATAGCTTAAATCCATGCAAGTCATAACTTAGATTTCATGTGTGTCAGTTTAAATCCATGTGTATGTGTGTCAGTTTAAATCCATGTGTGTCAGTTTAAATTCATGTGTGTCAGTTTAAATCCATGCGTGTCAGTTTAAATCCATGTGTATGTCACATCTTAGATTCATGTGTGTCTATGTGTAGTTGGTCAGAAAAGTGCTGATGAGGGTCACCAGGAACAAGAAATGCTGCTATAGGTAGCGAAATACCCCAAAAAACTCTCTCAGGAAACAAAGAAACAGATAAAATTACCATTAACAGCTCAGCTATGTCTCTTGTGAGCTCCACCCACATTTTATCCTCCTACGCCTTCCACTGGTACAGGGAAATACCTAATTAAGGACTTAATTAAATGCAGCCTTAGTGTCTCCTTTAGGACATCCATACAACAATATCCCACCATAGACACAATTTAATATCCATACAATATCCCACCATTGACACAATTTACTAAGGTAATAGCCATACAATATCCCACCATTGACACAATTTACTAAGGTAATATCCATACAAATCCCACCATAGTATCACACAGATAGTTATCATATCACCATAGATAATAAGTTTACTAATACATTATCCTATCACCACAGACAGAAGGTATTGAGGCAGTATACTGAATGAAATCATATCGTATTTGCTTTCTTTCCCACATGAAGTAGAAAAGTTAACATTAAGAAGGACAGAACCCTCTCCTCCTCTAACAGCTGCAGACTATCTAGACACGGCCATTCAGGTAATACATTACTAACACACTAACTTTCATATAAGGATGAACACAATTGTCTTCAAATGCTAGACTTGGCACCTATGTACCCAATCAGACCCAGAATGAGCTAGCAAAGGAGAATTATTGCTAATACAGTATTAACAGAGGACTAATACCAGGGTTTAGAGCCAGAGGAAAAGAGCAGAATAGTTGAAGAGTAAGGAAAACAGTGTGTGGAGCAAAATATTGAGAGAACAAGTATACTCTGAGAACAGTCATGACTAAAGGATGGTCTACATACAGTGTCCAAGGTTACAGAAACAGCTCTGACCCTAGTCCTGAGGGCTAGAAAAGAGGGGATTGTGGACATGTGGGAAATGAGCCAAGGACAAGGGCACCAGACTATAATTATAGCTTGAGGGGACATGAAATCTTTGGAGTGGGTAGCTACAACTGAGTGTAAGGGATTAGAACACCTCAGAAAAGTGTATCAAGACAAAATAAAGCAACAGCTGACTAGTACAACTAGGTAGCTACCCATAAATAGCTACACTGTATAGCTATAACTCCACATTTTTGAATTAGCTAGCTACCTATAGTAACCACAGTGCAATGATAGGTAGTGATAGCGAGCTGCCATCTATTCTAGTTATCTACATTACTAGTTAGCTAGCTGTAGTTACCTAGTAAAAGTTAGCTATTACTACAGTGTTACCATAACAGGTGGGAAGCTGGCTAACAATAGACATTTTACCAACCAACTACAGTTTTGTTGCAGGACAAGTCGACTAACCTTGAAGCTGTGGAGCCAAAGTTGTAAGGTTTTACAAGCTCTGTATTACGCTGCTAACAGAATAAGTCTCACGCACAGAGGGGGAATACTCCCAACAGACCAGTCTCGGAGTAGACAACTTCTGCAAGGCTAATATAGAAAAAGGATGTAGCACAATATCCGGTAAACCCTTAAGAGGCGGAGGTTCTATTTTTAGAAGGGTTGTTCTATTTATAGTAACACTCCATCTTGAAAATAAATGCGCATGCTTATGAACGGGGACTGTATAGACTACTGGGGGATATACTAGAATTTACGTATTTAAGTCCAAGGAGGTGAAAAGTAAGTGCGCTGTTTGTATGCTGCTGGTAGCGGGTATTTCTAAGCGTGGTAGGAGGCTGCGTGTAAGGGCTGAGAGTAGTCTAAAGTGATCGGAAGGACAAGTAAGAATTAGGTGAGTGAACGCTGTAAATCACAGCACCTTAGTATTATTAGAAAATTGCTTCTATTAAAACTCAACACTTCAGTAAATCAAATGCGTAAGTTTACCGTCTGTAAACCATGCCCCAGTGGGCAGCCTGCCTTAGACTCTAACACAGCCCAGTATGTAGTATAACACTGTGAAAGAACATTTTGTTTGGGTGTGGTTGATATGAGATGGTCAATATTTCTGTATAGCTAGAGAATATTGTGTGAGTCAGGTCCTGTCCTGTGTCATCCTTTAGTTTCAGTTTTAATGTTTAATTTTCATGTAGAGATCAACTATTTATAATTCTTGTGGCTATAAACAATATTAATTTGACATTAAGAAATATACTTTTGGTGTATTTGGTTGCCAAGTTTAGTAACACTTTTGGGAACAAAAGGTTTACTGAACATTCACTAACTACATACTAATGGTGTAAATTGATGTCAAGGATCTGGAGAGAGAGAGAGAGAGATAAGTGTCTGGTATAGTTTACCTTTTGGTGCAGATTTCCCAACTGAAAGTGGTGTGTTGTGTTCTTGTATGTAGTTACTCCGTTTTCCCATGTTTTCATTGTGTGAAATATAGTTATGTATTATATTTAATTAGACTCATTCATAACTAGAGGGAGCAGTAGGTATGTCTGTATGTGGTATCACTGCATACATTGGTATTCATGTATCCATCATAGAATAGGTGCCCACTTAGGTGTTATGTTGGTATCACTGTAATAGAAGAGGTAGTACAAGCCATGTCACTTTGGCAACATCTTTTAAAGTACTTTGACCTTTTTAGTGTGACCTTTGAACCTTAGTTCTGTGATATGTGAAAACATTAGATGACAGTGAGGAGAGCTTATAGGTATGTAATAATGTCTTTTGGTGTGGAGATGTCTGTTGAAGTGTTCAGTGCACTAGGAAATGGATGTACAATGACTAAGGGGGAAGGAAGTGTTTTTGGCTAGTTTTTGTGGTAATAAAACTATCAGTTGTAAAAAAATGGACCTTGTTATTGGTTCAATAGTAGTAGTGTTCCTTCACATGCTCTCTACTATGTGATAGGTTTATTTAATCTCTTCTAGAACTGTCCAACTAATCTTTAATCCTCACTCTGTCTTTGTGCTCTAAATCTTATTAAAATTAAGCTCATATATAATAGTTGGGAGAGTGTCACCTATACTCATTTGACCCTTTGATCATTTTATAGAGTAGTCAGAAATGTCAGGCTGCCAATGAGTTGAATGAGTTATAACTGAATGAAATGACTAGTTATTCCTTGAGACCTCATATTTTGCTTTGTCACATAATGTTACCTCCTGATATGATTCATGGCCAGCATAGATTGCCTTGTGGTTTGTAATTACATAGGATTAATTTATCATTGGGCTAATTTCTCTGCTGTTGAATTTCTCCTGCCAAGTAATACTACCATATATACGGTTTATTAGGGAGGAACTTAACTTTCATGAATAGGTCATCCTGAATCTTTTCACAAAACAATTTTCACGAGGCCAGAGGCCAGGTAAATGGAAAAGATTAGTTTCAAGAGCAAAAGTTTGTTGGATCTTTCCAAAAGTTGAGCTCCTCCAAAATAAAGCTTCGTCTTAATATTGCTGAAATCACTATTTGTGTCCTACTCCAGTCAAGCACTGAAACATGTACATACTCTCTTCTAGACTTTATATAGATCTTTATTCCAATTATTGCCCTCTTAGTGCTGTGAGCAAATGCCTGGGAATAACAACTATGGAATTTATGAACTTTGAACCTGTTATTTGAATTTACTTAGCTAACTGGATATACTTGTAACCCTCAATTAGACTGTTCAAATTATGGCCCTTTGTTATCTTCTTTATAATTCCTTTTTAGTTATAGCCCTAGTATATTTTACACACTGTCTATGTGACTCCCATAGCGGCACTTGAGAAACTTCATGCTTTAGTGGTGAATCTGACTGCAAAACCCAGCCCCAATTGGCACTTCCATTAATAATGGTACAGTGAATTCCCTTTATTCCACTCCCACCCCCACTCAAGTGAGAACATCTTTATATTCCACCCCTACTCAAGTTAGGACATCTTTATATTCCACCCCTACTCAAGTGAGGATATCTTTATATTCCACACCCCTACTCAAGTGAGGACATCTTTATATTCCACCCCTACTCAAGTGAGAACATCTTTATATTCCACCCCTACTCAAGTGAGGACATCATTATATTCCACCTCTAGTGAGGTCACTCATTTCAACTCCCTGAAGTGAGGACACCACTTATCTGGCTATCCCTAAAATTATTCCAAAGTGATGTCAGTTTAGAATATCCTCTATGTAATTAGTTATAATAATACCGTGGGACCTCTCTATTCCAGACACAATAATTTGTTATTGAAGACTCTTGATTTAATCCAGGGGAATTTAATGTTCTTTTTCAATTCTTCACTAATTGAGACTAGCTTTATCCCTTCCAACCACTTTCCTTTCTTCTGGAGTCTGTCTCCAAGATAGTGTTTACATGTCCAACAAGAATGTCACCTGGGATATGGCTGGAATGTGTTCTGGCAACCCAAACCTTTATTGTCCTAGGGGAATCTTTAGTAGGAAATTTGGGGTGTGGAATTTATGGTTGCACTGCCTATGGTTTCATAGAGTTTCTGTTCATGTGATCAGTTCTGGGTAGTGCTAGTAAGCTAGACATGGAGTTTCATATCATGTGTCCATTACAGAGAGATGCCACTGAAGCCAATGCTCTAATATAGAGTCCTAGATTAGGTATGTTGTATATACTACCTTGGGTACCAGCCCCAGCCCCTTAGTCAGGTAGCGTATCATCAGGTTAGTAGTGATAACTGGATGATCTTTATACACTACATAACTATTGCTTGAGGGAGCCACAGGAAGTAATCAAGTCTAGGAAGTAACCCTATGCACTTGCTATGCTACATTATTAACCCTATACACTTGCTATGTACATTATTAACCCTATGTTAAACATTGTTAACCCTATACACGTAACAGTATTAAATCTATAGCTGCCTATAATAATTATAACCCTGTACACTACATTAATCCTATGCACTTGCTATGCTACCCTATACATGGTACAGTATTAACTCCATAGCTGCCTATTATTATATTATTAACCCTGTACACTGCATTAATTCTATGCACTTGCTATGTACATTCATTATTAACCCTATACACTTGCTATGGACATTATTAACCTTATACACTTGCTATGCTACATTATTAACTCTATAGCTATCTATATTACATTATTAACCCTGTACACTACATTAACCCTATACACTTACTATGTTGAATTATTAACCCTATACACTTGTTATTCTACATTTATTTTTTCCCTTAACTCCAGGAAATGACCCTATGCACATTTTAACCCTACACACTTACATTGATAACCCTATATTTCCTCCTTGAGATGAGGTGAGGTAATGTGATGATTTGGGTGGTCTATGTTGACATAAACACTGGTAGGGGTGAATACCAGCAGTTTGTTGCAACTGGAACTAACACAGCCTTAGAAAATATATTGTATAGCTCCTTAACACTCAAGGGGAGAGCTTTCTAGTTCCTAATAAGTCACCTGCTTTCCATATTTATGGAGATAAATACTTTGTGTGAGGTGACTGTTAAGTTTCAGTATACTTGGTCAGTATACTTAATCAGTATACTTATTATAGAGTTCTTGGGTACTCTATATAGAGTGGAGCCTCTATTCTAGTCAAGAAATAATTGTGATCTCAAGGGTGGGTGGAGGTTGATAAGTTCTGTTAATGTAGCTGTTGTTTAGGACATCGTAATGTCCTTTTAATACAAAGGTGTCCTCATTTTAAGGGGTGGGTTGACATAGAGAGTTCCACTGTATAAAGACATTTCAGGAGATGGGTTGGCATAGAAGAGTTCCACTGTATAAAGAGGTTTCACTGTAAGTACTTTGTGAGGTAGGGAGAGTTACTAGGACCTAACTGGACTGTTCTCTATGGGGAAGTGCACTGTTTTATATAGAAGAAGGAAATATTCACATTTATTTTCCCATCTTTTGTGATGAATAAAGAAATTCTCTATGTCTACTCTTAATTAAGGGAATTTGAGCTGATGCATAGTAGATGGGTTCTGAAGGAGCACTAGTGGTTTCTACTTTAATGTGATTTCATGGCCTGAAAGCTTCTTTCACTTTACATCTTGCAATTTTGCTGTGCACCAAATGGCACTGTCAAGGGGAGGGACCACATCACATTATTAGACGCAGAAGGGGAGGGACTCACCTTCTTCCTCACCCACTTACCCACCTATCTCTCCACCCACTTACCCACCTATCTCTCTCTCCTATCCTTCCCACAATGAGGGGTGAAGTAGAGCCATAACGACTTGACATAGGATAAGGGTCTATCACTTCTGTTAGCCACGAATATAAAGGGTTAAAGGCTGGTTTACAATAACATTAGCTGAGTGTTAGCTCAACTGTGTTGACTTTACATCAGCATTTCATTGAATTGTAGAATTATGAACATCTTACACCTGAACATCAATACAAATGGGGTGTATCCCTTATGGGGTGTATCCTTCCTAACCCTTCCACCAGTCTTATATAATTTTGGAAATAATAGCTGGAGTTACATTATCACCGTCCACAGTATTGTCTGGCTATGTTTTCATTGAGGGCTGGTTACAGTTATGTAAGACCTTGACCCACGCTAGTTTGTGAACAGACAGTGGCATTAATGTCATCAAACCAGCCATAATAGGGTTTTTTTAGGCACAAAAGGGAAGTAAAGTTATTGGCTACAAAAAGGAAGGAGTTATTAAGGAGAAAGTACATGGTCCACTAATAAAAGTAGTAACTATTAGCCACAACTAACACCACCCACAAATGGTGTTAATTTGATGTGGTTTAAGGAATGCTTCTTTGATGTAGTGAGGCTTTTGAAAATACTTCTTTCCCTCCTCCCACATAGATAAGAACCACTAAGTTTCTCCACCCACTTCCTGTTATTATTGATATGTTTGTTTTCCCCTTCTCCAGCTTATCATAAACTATAGTACAATAGAATCATGGCAAGCATTCGAAAGAAACTAGTAATTGTTGGCGATGGAGCCTGTGGAAAGACTTGTCTATTGATTGTGTTCTCTAAAGACCAGTTCCCTGAAGTTTATGTGCCCACGGTCTTTGAAAACTACGTAGCTGACATTGAGGTGGACGGGAAACAGGTAGAACTTGCTCTGTGGGACACAGCAGGTTGGTTTATTGGAATATTGCATAGAGATACTTGAATATTTAAGGGTGGTTTCATTTCAGAGCTTTGATATAAGCTAATATGTGTGTCTTGGTTTTGAGAGGCCCACAAAGGCAGTTTGCCTTTTTTTTTCTTGTAAAAGATGGTGTCTGTTGGGACACCTCATAATCTGGTTTATGTGGTTGGGTATGTTGGCTACAGTTGAGCCTTTACCAGACACCTTGAGGACAAATTTGCCTCATTTCCTTGTGGAGGGTCCCCGTGTATCTAAGTGTCCTTTATATTGGGATGTTCTTGTTTGCATTTCAAGAAGTTAGGTTTCACTGAACACCTTTATGTGGTGATAGTGGTGTGTATTTTCACGGGGTGGTTGATATATCCACTGGCTTGTGGTTTATGACTTAAGTGGAGTACAAACTAGCCTTGTTCATCCATCATTTCATCTGCTATCTACTTCTATGTTGCTAGGTCAAGAAGATTATGATCGACTAAGGCCTCTTTCCTACCCCGACACAGACGTAATTCTCATGTGTTTCTCTATTGACAGTCCTGATTCCCTTGAAAATATCCCCGAGAAATGGACACCTGAAGTACGACACTTCTGTCCTACAGGTAATTTTGTGACTATCCAATTCATGGGAATTGAAGGGAATTGAGGGGGTGTCTACTCTGCAGAGAGTGTGAGAGTATGTGTGTGCAGAAGTTCTGGGTGTGAGGTTTTGGAACTACCCTATATCTAGAAATAGTTTTTGATAATCATTCTGAAATTAAAATAAAATTAATCTAATTAATGGTACTGTCAGTGGAAATTAAAACTCGACTCCAAGATTTTTAGATATATTATACAGTATTCCTATGGTCCATTCCAAAAACATGTGGTCAAGGTTATTAATTGAGAAGGTTATTAATTGAGAAGGTAATAATAGTTCAATACTGATACACAAATTGCAATGCAGACCTGACAATGTTCACTCCCTGGAATGAGACCACCCATCTAGTCAGGACATCCCTCTAATCAGGACACCCACATCATTTGTCCTGGAATAGAGAGGTTCAAATGAAGACACCACACATTTAGTAATACAGTGTGTATAACCCTTTTCCCAAGACATCCCTCTACCCCCATCATTAATTCAGAGTGTGTAACCTTTTCCCCAAGACATCCTTCTATCCCACTGTAGTAATATTTGTTATCATTTTGTAGTTCCCATTGTTCTGGTTGGCAACAAGAAAGACCTTCGAAATGATGATGTCACAAAACGTGAATTAGCAAAGAGTAAACAGGAACCTGTGAAGACTGAAGATGGCCGGGCAATGGCAGAAAAAATCGGAGCATATGCTTACCTGGAGTGCTCGGCCAAACTAAACGAAGGGGTTAGAGAGGTTTTTGAAACTGCAACTCGAGCAGCTCTTCAAACAAAGAAAAAGAGAGGGAAATTTTGTATTTTGCTGTGAGAAATCTTCACTCAGCAGACACTTGTTTGAACAGATTTTTTGGTATTTAACACCAGCTAAGGGTTTGATTTTTTGTGGAAGTAACTAACTTTCAAATAATTATAGTTTTTGAGTATTAAATTAGTTACACTGTCTGTAATGCTGTTTCTATGCACATGAATAATTATTCCTTCATTGTAACTTAGAGTCATAATAATACGTAATTATTAGAATTTTTGTGTTGTTATTATTATTATTTTAATATTGCATCTAATGGTTGCAGCAGCTGCAAAATATCTTTTTTTCGCGACCAAATTATTACGTAAGCTGATGGGCATGGATTTATAAAATGCGCGTATTTATTATTCGTTGTTAATGTTCTATAGCTGAAATAAACAAAAAATGGAGACATTTGTGGTCTCTAGTTTCATTCTGAGAGTATTTTTGTTAGGAATATTGACTCAAACTCCAAATATATCCGGAAATGGTGAGATATACGTATGTAACTAAGACGCTTTTCTTGCACTAAAATAATGATCTATTCCTAGTTGCCTAGTTATCTGTAGCTAGTTTAGCATAGCAAATAATATTTAGCCTAATAGCTCTAAGCTGTGAAGAGGATAGCAATGAATCCTTGTAACTGTAGCTAGCTAGGATGTTCAAAATTCATTTATTTTCTTACAAAAGCATAGTCGCTATATAAAACATTATTATTACATCATAAGCTGGTAATGTTACGATTTTCCATGGTCATATAAAGATACTGTAGCTAATATGACAAAACTTGTAAGTCAGTGGCCTAGCTAATCTGTTAGCTAAAGGTGATGGCATGATAGAATTATTTTTAGGAAGTCAAGATTACAGGCTGGACATAGTTGTAAGTAGCTATGTAAGTAACAGAGCTAGCATTATTCATAAAGAAATGAATTGTATGTTTCTTGGGTCCTGGCTATATAGAATTATTATAGCAAGTCAATTTTGCATATATAAATTAGTAGCTATGTGGTTAAAAATAGCTAGCCAATGTATTATGAGCTAAGACCTCTAAATGATATAACTTCTTAGTACAAGATTACCTTGGCATATACCCTGGTCTAATTTTGTCCATTGTCTGGCCTAACTACTGCAATGTAGCATGGAACCAGTAGCAGTTTCCTTGATGGTGAATGCATACAGTTAGGCTTTGATGGCTAATGATAGCATAATTGGAAACATAGATGATTCTGAGCACAAATATGTTGGAAAAATAGGCATATTAAATTTTTATAACAAGTAGAGAAAAATACAATTTAACTAGCTACAGTATTTTAATGTCATTTTTCATACTGATCTTGCAGTTTTCCTCTTTCCTTAGAAGGCACTACATTGTGAGCCCAACATTGAGTGAATATAAGCATATTTTTCATATTTTACGGCCAATTTTTCTATACTGAATGTTCAAAAATTATGGAAGGACAGAGCTTTACTTTATTCTGATTAATCTAATGGTGCTGTTTCCAAAATTAAATCTCATTGAACAATAAAAATTTTCAACTTGAAAATTTTCATATTTTCTGTATTAGAGTATAATCTGTACTCCATTTAAGTATCATTTGCTGTTGACTACATGTTATTATGCAGATATATCATGTTATCCTTTCTTCTTCGACCCTATTAACGAGACCTGTGTAGAGGACTGCCCCTTATTTTATTTTGGTAACGTTAATGGAAGCTGCACTAGCTGTGAGTACATGCATGTAATAAACATTTTCGTTGGGTAATATTATGTTGTATTATTATGCATGCATGTACATGTATGTATGTATTAGGAGTATGCTCAGCCCTGAGACTAAACTGTCCGACTTGCCACTGGAGACAAGGGCTAGTTCAAGATTACATTTCTTGTGCAGTTGACTGTACTTTCCTTTCATCATATCTTTAGCCATTAGGGTCTTAGAATTTATGTGATGAAAATAGCCTTGTTTATATAGTGAGCTATAGGCAAGGTTTATATGATTCACATACCATGTCAAAGGTTTATACTGTGCAATGTCTGACTCTAAAATCCATCAAAAATTCTAATAGTTATTAAGTTATTAATCTTGTGGGGGGGAGGGGACCATGTATTTATGAGACTATTATTTTTAATATTGCTTTGGTTCTTTTTGTAATTTTAGTGCACTAATTTTGACAGGATTGTCTTTAGAATGAGTCAAACCCAAATATCACATGTCCATAACAATAGCAGCAAATACAACACAATGTCATTGATTTTGATATACCACTTGATATGGGTCTTCAGGTGGAAGTAGTGTAGAACCATCAACAACTCCTTGAATGCCACAGCCTTCTTCCACCCCTTCAAGATCACTTCCCCGCTATAATTGTACATAACCACCAGCATGTTGAGGACTTTACCACAATCAACCTTGGACAACATAGATTTTCGGGTAGTAAATTTATCAGAAAGTTCAAATTCATTAAAATTAGTACCCATATTTAATAGTCACAGTAAGGTAGTTTGAACCATTGAGGAGCAGTTTAAACACTCCCATACTTCATGTGGATTTATTAGTGAATGCATTAAGCTCCATCAAGTTTCAAGACCGAAATAATGTATTAGTGGAAGCTACTGTTTCCCTATAATATCATATTTATATGCCTATCACTTCATTTCCCTTACAGTTCCAACAAATTATGAAATTCAGGCTACTAAAGAGATCTTTGTTATCATTGTGAGCACCATTCACACATCTGGAACTATAAGAATCCCTTTCACTATCTTCATCTCCCGAGATGTTTTTGGTTCTGAATTAATATACGAGGAAGGCTTCATTGGTATCAGTCTAGTCAATCATAATTTTAGTGATAGTTCAGCAACAAGGATATATAACAAAACTCAATATCTTGACAGAGTCTCTAATATAACTGACGTTATTCGAGGTCCAACTATTATTGTAAAAGATGAAGTTGTTTTAAATTATGATTTGATGTCTTCTGTAGTGAAGCGAACGTCTTACTTATTTGCTTCATCCGGCATTGTCGAACTTCAAAATATTTCTCGAACAATAGTTCCATTATTCGAAGGAAATATCACAATAGTTCCAGGTATATAGCTATACTGAAACTCTTTGCAACTTAAAAAGCAATAGACTAATATTATGCAAATAATATTTTGTTTGTAATACATGATATTACAGTTAATTGTGGAGTTCCCACGTCACCTAAAGACGGTATACTGTTAGAATATAACAGCACAGACTATGGACACATTGCTACTTTCAAGTGCAAAGAAGGATATGTACCAAGTGATGTGATGACTACTATTTGTAATGCCAATGGAATGTGGAATCTAGTACCAAACTTGCAAAATTGCTCAGTGATTGAAGGTACAACAACAACAACAACAACAACATCAACAACAGTAACAATGACAACAACAGCAATGCATAAGTAAAAAGAGCTTCACATGAAGTTGCATAGCTGTGTTAACCCCAGGCCCAAATGGTGTGACCATATAATACACATACATGTAGGTAAGATTCATTCCAAAGCATTAGCTATAAAACTCGTAGAATTTTTAGTCATGCTTCTTGCTTTAGTTGCAACAATTAACTCGCAGTCAGTCATCATCAGCAACATACAGAGTAGTAATAGTAATATACACAGTAGCTATTGGCATACACAGTAACTATTGGTAACTATTGGTAATAGTAATGTACATAGTAACTACATAAAGTACTGTTTTGTGAAAAAATATTACACCAATTTCAGCAATTGTTAATTTAAACCTTTTGGAAAGCAGTGTTGACCACTTTGACTGTCCAGGGGACACTATATCCTACAACTGCTCCATTCTCTCTAATAGTGAGACTTTACATCTAACATGGCATGTGACTTTCCCTGGACTCGTGCCTATAAACATGACATATGACAGCAGCTCTAATGTCAGTAGCCTGGACTACTTGGGGATGAATGTCAGTACCACTCTAACTGCATATAATAGAAGTAGTGGGTATATAGAGTCTACCATCACATTGACAGTACTGACGGATGTTAATGGAACAGAGTTAGAATGTAGCATTTCAGACCTCAACAATGACACAGCAACTATACATGTGTATTATTCAGGTAAGAGCTAAGAGTACTAATTTGTATAACTTGGCTTCTATTTAACCCCCTAGTGCCCCTCATACCTTCTGATTTCAACATCACCAATATTACATTCCAATCCACAAGTGTCTTTGTTAACACTGAATGGGATCTACCCCAGGGAAGTGGTCCAGAGGATGTTATGGACAGTTACAACATCACTATCACAACTATACCAATATCAGAGCCTATTTCCAACTTGACACAATTCACTGAATTTAGTTTATCTGTAAATTACAATGTGGAATATACTATAACCTTGTTTGCAATGAACTGTGCTGGAGAGAGCAGTCCCACTACTATAAACCTTGAATTTGGTGAGTTTTCTTTATAATTTAGCTACTGCTGTGTAGCTAAGCTTCTTTCTATAGTTAAATGTGAAGAACCTATTCCTCCCATGAATGGCAATTTGAGCAGTTATCCTCACACAAGAGAGGGAGCTACTGTTATGTTCCAGTGTAATGATGGCTATACTCCCTCCAATCCTGTGATTTCCACATGTACCAGAAATGCAAGTTGGATCCCAGCACCAGAGGAACATAACTGCATATTGGTTGAAGGTATGACAGTGCTACTGTTATAATTACAGAATACTGTTAGGGTAGAGTCGGTGAACTTGCTCACTTAGCTTGCTTTTTAATTTTTACCTGACCAAACATCAATTTAGTTCTCTGTTCACCAAATGAACCACACCAGCCAATAAACATAAGGAGAAGAAATCGATCTGGTCAAGACATCATAGTAAATTAGAATAAATATTCATCATTCCATGTAACATTGTGAATGGAATGATTTTTACTTTCTTGTTAAATTTGTTTGTTTTTAACATACTAACTCTCTTACAATCAATTTATAAGTTCCTAATTATTAGAGAACTTAATTAGCACTGATAAAAGTTGTTAGATGATATTGTCTTCTCTTAGCTAATGTAACCCTAGTCCTTCTGGAACAAAACATGAGAAGTCTTGGCATTGACTGTCCAGGGGACACTATATCCTACAGCTGCTCCATTCTATCTAATAGTGAGACTCTAAATCTAACATGGCGTGTGACTTTTCCTGGATTCATGCCTATAAACATGACATATGACAGCAGCTCTAATGTCAGTAGCCTGGACTACTTGGAGATGAATGTCAGTACCACTCTAACTGCGTATAATAGAAGTAGTGGGTATATAGAGTCTACCATCACATTGACAGTACTGATGGATGTTAATGGAACAGAGTTAGAATGTAGCATTTCAGACCTTGACAATGACATCATAACTACACTTGTATATTCATCAGGTGTGTTAATTAGAAGAGCTATAATATGACTAATAGAGTGACAATTTCTATAAAGATTGCCCTATATGTACTGTTTTTTTTTAAATCACTTGCTTCTAATTTTACATTCTAGTTCCCCTCACACCTTCCTATTTCAACATCACTAACATTACATTCCAATCCACAAGTGTCTTTGTTAACACTGAATGGGATGTACCCCAGGGAAGTGGTTCAGAGTTTGTTGTGGACAGTTACAACATCACTATCACAACTATACCAATATCAGAGCCTATTTCCAACTTGACACAATTCACTGAATTTAGTTTAACTGTAAATTACAATGTGGAATATACTATAACCTTATTCGCAATGAACTGTGCTGGAGAGAGCAGTCCCACTACCATAAGTTTTGAATATGGTGAGTTTTCACTAGTCCCACTGTGTAGGTACATGAGCTATATCTCTATCATAGTTAAATGTGAAGAACCTATTCCTCCCATGAATGGCAACCTGAGCAGTTATCCTCACACAAGAGAGGGAGCTACTGTTATATTCCAGTGCAATGATGGCTATACTCCCTCCACTCCTGTGGCTTCCACATGTACCAGAAATGCAAGTTGGATCCCAGCACCAGAAGAACATAACTGCATACTGGTTGAAGGTATATGTTTAAAATGATCAATAGCTAATTTTATTAAGTTGATGAAATAACTCTTAGCTTCTGTAAACTTAACCCTTCTGGAACAAAACATGAGCAGTCCTGGCATTGACTGTCCAGGGGACACTATATCCTACAACTGCTCCATTCTATCAAATAGTGAGACTCTACATCTAACATGGCATGTGACTTTCCCTGGACTCATGCCCATAAATGTGACATATGACAGCAGCTCTAATGTCAGTAGCCTGGACTACTTGGGGATGAATGTCAGTACCACTCTAACTGCGTATAATAGAAGTAGTGGGTATATAGAGTCTACCATCACATTGACAGTACTGACGGATGTTAATGAAACAGAGTTAGAATGTAGCATTTCAGACCTCGACAATGACACAGCAACTATACATGTGTATTATTCAGGTATTTTAATTAGCTAGAAGAGTTTTATGTTAAACTAATGAACTGACCAGCTGTAGAGCACTCTTTATTTGCAGTGATAGTATTGTTATTTAAGTAAGGATTATATGGAAACTGAGAAGGACACTTTTTACTGTTCTGCAATGATAACCACCAATAGAGCACTTTGCAAAGCTGAGGAGGGAATTGTGGAGCCAAGAAGGGCACTTACAAAGCCTGAAGTATACTTGTGGAGCTGAGAAGGGCACTTACAACGCACCATATGAGAGCACTTGTGGAGCACTTATGGAACACATGTGGAGAAAACTCTGAGAAGAGCACCATGTAGAGCAAACTCAAATCTTTCAGTTTAGCTACTAGGGGAGACCTGCTCTACAAATTTATTGTTAGTTCCATAAGTGATCTGCACATTTTGAATTTGCTCCACAGGTTCTCCACAGGTGCTCTAAGTTTTGAGCTTGCTCTGCAAGGTGCCCCTCTTGGCTCTGAAAATACCTTTATCAACTTCACAAGTGCCTTTCTCAGCTCTGAAAGTGGTTACTGCAGAATGGTTGAATATTTTTTCCATAGGATTGACAATTTTAATGCCATGTTGATCATGTCACATACATAATTCTAGCCAATTTGATATCACCAAAGTACGTCACCACCAATTGTTCTATCAGAGACTCCTTATTTGGTGGCTATTCTGCTGCTCTTACCCTGGGTCTTTGGGTGAAGGGCCTGAGGGGGGGAGGGGAGAGGGGGAGATAATATCAGCACTGTCTTCTAATTGACATAACTTAAAGGTTCCTGATATAGACTCAGGTGCAATTTAGGCACTAGTGATCTGACCTCTGCACTCCCAGATGAACTCTAATACTTAGCTATTATACTCAGGGAATTTTAGCTAGACAAAACTATATCCTAGTAGTCTACTCTGAATAGAAAGTTGTATTTTAATTTGGGGAGAAGCTGGAAATTTGGGAGAGAAGCTTCTTCTCCCACCCACCCCATGCCCCACCCCTCATCCCACCCCCACATTAAGTCATTTAAAAGAAAAGTGACTATAATTATGTTACTCTGTTTTTCCCCTAGTGCCAATCATGCCATCTGGTTTTAACATTTTAAATGTTACATTCCTATCCACAAGTGTCTTTGTTAACACTGAATGGGATGTACCCCAAAGAAGTAGTCCAGAGTCTGTTATGGACAGTTACAACATCACTATCACAACTATACCAATATCAGATCCTATTTCCAACTTGACACAATTCACTGAATTTATTGTGTTTGCAAATTACAATGTGGAATATACTATTACATTATTTGCAATGAATTGTGTTGGAGAGAGCAGTCCCACTACCATAAACTTTAAATTTGGTGAGTTTTCTTTATAATTTAGCTACTGCTATGTAGCTAAGTTTCTTTCTATAGTTAAATGTGAAGAACCTATTCCTCCCATGAATGGCAACCTGAGCAGTTATTCTCACACAAGAGAGGGAGCTACTGTTATGTTCCAGTGCAATGATGGCTATACTCCCTCCACTCCTGTGGCTTCCACATGTACCAGAAATGCAAGTTGGATCCCAGCACCAGAGGAACATAACTGCATACTGGTTGAAGGTATGTTTAAAATGATCAATAGCTAATTTTATTAAGTTGATGAAAAACTCTTAGCTTCTGTAAACTTAACCCTTCTGGAACAAAACATGAGCAGTCCTGGCATTGACTGTCCAGGGGACACTATATCCTACAACTGCTCCATTCTATCAAATAGTGAGACTCTACATCTAACATGGTGTGTGACTTTCCCTGGACTCGTGCCTATAAACATGACATATGACAGCAGCTCTAATGTCAGTATCCTGGACTACTTGGGGATGAATATCAGTACCACTCTAACTGCGTATAATAGAAGTAGTGGGTATATAGAGTCTATCATCACATTGACAGTACTGACGGATGTTAATGGAACAGAGTTAGAATGTAGCATTTCAGACCTCGACAATGACATCATAACTACACTTGTATATTCATCAGGTGTGTTAATTAGAAGAGCTATAATATGACTAATAGAGTGGTAATTTCTATAAAGATTGCCCTATATGTACTGTTTTTTTTTAAATCACTTGCTTCTAATTAAACATTCTAGTTCCCCTCACACCTTCCTATTTCAACATCACTAACATTACATTCCAATCCACAAGTGTCTTTGTTAACACTGAATGGGATGTACCCCAGGGAAGTGGTTCAGAGTTTGTTGTGGACAGTTACAACATCACTATCACAACTATACCAATATCAGAGCCTATTTCCAACTTGACACAATTCACTGAATTTAGTTTATCTGTAAATTACAATGTGGAATATACTATAACCTTATTCGCAATGAACTGTGCTGGAGAGAGCAGTCCCACTACCATAAGTTTTGAATATGGTGAGTTTTCACTAGTCCCACTGTGTAGGTACATGAGCTATATCTCTATCATAGTTAAATGTGAAGAACCTATTCCTCCCATGAATGGCAACCTGAGCAGTTATCCTCACACAAGAGAGGGAGCCACTGTTATGTTCCGGTGCAATGATGGCTATACTCCCTCCACTCCTGCGACTTCCACATGTACCAGAAATGCAAGTTGGATCCCAGCACCAGAGGAACATAACTGCTTACAGGTTAAAGGTACACCCACTAAAATTTTTTGACATGTTATTAGCTACATAGTGCTTTCCTCTCTATTTGGACAACAATTTTGTAGATGAACTTCTTGTGTCCAACTAAAACCTTTATCTCTCCTATACTCATCCTCTTTATATTTAGATGCAATCCATGCTCAATTAATGTATGTATATACGTATAATCTAACCAATAATATTATATAGGAGAGGGGAGGGGTTTTTTTAGGAGTATAGAAATTGTTTGTACAATTTACTATTTATCAACTGTCCATTATACTCAACATTATATATAGGGGGAAGGAAAGGTGTGTTAGAACTGAACAGGGAGAAAGAAAATTGAGGCATAATAATTTTGTATTGTGCTATGAGTTGGGTCAAATCATCTCAACATAGCAAATGCTACTGCACTCTCTGATAGCTAAATTGAATTACAAGTGTCAGGTCATCTGCTGCTTAAAACTGTTCAACATACCTAGTAATAAACTATAAGCAAAATATCTTGTCCTAGGTAGTTTATTCTGAGAAATGAACAGACATAGACCTACTTCCCTTGATATGTGATCTTTTGGAAGAAGAACCAAATCTTCCTAGCCATTTTGAGTTAGCCTTAGAAAAACTGAAAAGAAGGAAGAAGAAAGAACAATTCAGCTATGTAGTTCCTAGTTATCTGAGATAGTGATGGATTTGGTATAGTTGGGCCTTCAACATTAGATGGTAAGTGTATATTGAAGCTGAAAATGAGCAGTGAGAGAGAAATTGGGGGCTAATTTTGTGTTATGTTATGGGTAGGGTCTGGTCATCTCTACATAGAGATTGCACCTTACTATCTGATTATTCATTTAGCTGCTATAAACTTAACCCTTCTGGAACAAAACATGAGCAGTCCTGGCATTGACTGTCCAGGAGACACTATATCCTACAGCTGCTCTGCTATTCTCTCAAATAGTGAAACTCTACATCTAACATGGCATGTGACTTTCCTTGGATTCATGCCTATAAACATGACATATGACAGCAGCTCTAATGTCAGTAGCCTGGACTACTTGGGGATGAATGTCAGTACCACTCTAACTGCATATAATAGAAGTAGTGGGTACATAGAGTCTACCATCACATTGACAGTACTGACGGATGTTAATGGAACTGAGTTGGAATGTAGTATTGCAGACCTCAACAATGACACAGCAACTATACATGTGTATTCATCAGGTGTGTTTATTATAACCTCCCTTATTGTCCTATGCCATAAATGAGGTGACTTTCTTGTATCTTAACCCTCTAGAACCACTCATACCTTCAGGTCTCAACATTTTAAATGTTACATTCCTACCTACAAATGTTTTTGTTAACACTGAATGGGATCTACCCCAGGGAAGTGGTCCAGAGTCTGTTGTGGACATTTACAACATCACTATCACGACCATACCAATATCAGATCCTATTTCAAACTTGATACAATTCACTGGATATATTGTGTTTGCAAATTACAATGTGGAATATACTATTACCTTATTTGCAATGAACTGTGCTGGAGAGAGCAGTCCCACTACCATAAACTTTGAATTTGGTGAGTTTTCTTTATAATTTAGCTACTGCTGTGTAGCTAAGTTTCTTTCTATAGTTAAATGTGAAGAACCTATTCCTCCCATGAATGGCAACCTGAGCAGTTATCCTCACACAAGAGAGGGAGCCACTGTTATGTTCCAGTGTAATTATGGCTATACTCCCTCCACTCCTGTGGCTTCCACATGTACCAGAAATGCAAGTTGGATCCCAGCACCAGAGAAACATAACTGCATACGTGTTGAAGGTATATTCAACTGCTTCAATATTAACATTTTTTAAAATTGTGTGTGAAATTAGTTCATTGAAGTATTTTCGATATCTTAGTTGATAAAATTTTGTTCTCTTAGCTGCTGTAAACTTAACTCTTCTGGAACGAAACATGAGCAGTCCTGGCATTGACTGTCGAGGGGACACTATATCCTACAACTGCTCCATTCTATCAAATAGTGAGACTCTACATCTAACATGGCATGTTACTTTCCCTGGACTCATGCCTATAAACATGACATATGACATCAGCTCTAATGTCAGTAGCCTGGACTATTTGGGGATGAATGTCAGTACCACTCTAACTGCGTATAATAGAAGTAGTGGGTATATAGAGTCTACCATCACATTGACAGTACTGACGGATGTTAATGGAACAGAGTTAGAATGTAGCATCTCAGACCTCAACAATGACACAGCAACTATACATGTGTATTCATCAGGTGTGTTTATTATAACCTCCCTTATTGTCCTATGCCATAAATGAAGTGACTTTCTTGTATCTTAACCCTCTAGAGCCACTCATACCTTCAGGTCTCAACATTTTAAATGTTACATTCCTACCTACAAATGTTTTTGTTAACACTGAATGGGATCTACCCCAGGGAAGTGGTCCAGAGTCTGTTGTGCACATTTACAACATCACTATCACGACCATACCAATATCAGATCCTATTTCAAACTTGATACAATTCACTGGATATATTGTGTTGGCGAATTACAATGTGGAATATACTATTACCTTATTTGCAATGAACTGTGCTGGAGAGAGCAGTCCCACTACCATAAACTTTGAATTTGGTGAGTTTTCTTTATAATTTAGCTACTGCTGTGTAGCTAAGTTTCTTTCTATAGTTAAATGTGAAGAACCTATTCCTCCCATGAATGGCAACCTGAGCAGTTATCCTCACACAAGAGAGGGAGCCACTGTTATGTTCCAGTGTAATTATGGCTATACTCCCTCCACTCCTGTGGCTTCCACATGTACCAGAAATGCAAGTTGGATCCCAGCACCAGAGAAACATAACTGCATACGTGTTGAAGGTATATTCAACTGCTTCAATATTAACATTTTTTAAAATTGTGTGTGAAATTAGTTCATTGAAGTATTTTCGATATCTTAGTTGATAAAATTTTGTTCTCTTAGCTGCTGTAAACTTAACCCTTCTGGAACGAAACATGGGCAGTCCTGGCATTGACTGTCGAGGGGACACTATATCCTACAACTGCTCCATTCTATCAAATAGTGAGACTCTACATCTAACATGGCATGTTACTTTCCCTGGACTCATGCCTATAAACATGACATATGACATCAGCTCTAATGTCAGTAGCCTGGACTACTTGGGGATGAATGTCAGTACCACTCTAACTGCATATAATAGAAGTAGTGGGTATATAGAGTCTACCATCACATTGACAGTACTGACGGATGTTAATGGAACTGAGTTGGAATGTAGTATTGCAGACCTCAACAATGACACAGCAACTATACATGTGTATTCATCAGGTGTGTTTATTATAACCTCCCTTATTGTCCTATGCCATAAATGAAGTGACTTTCTTGTATCTTAACCCTCTAGAACCACTCATACCTTCAGGTCTCAACATTTTAAATGTTACATTCCTACCTACAAATGTTTTTGTTAACACTGAATGGGATCTACCCCAGGGAAGTGGTCCAGAGTCTGTTGTGCACATTTACAACATCACTATCACGACCATACCAATATCAGATCCTATTTCAAGCTTGACACGATTCACTGAATTTATTGTGTTGGCGAATTACAATGTGGAATATACTATTACATTATTCGCAATGAACTGTGCTGGAGAGAGCAGTCCCACTACCAGAAACTTTAAATTTGGTGAGTTGGCCTCACATTATGCTAACTAACTAGACACACGAAATGTAATCTTTCTGTAGTTAAATGTGAAGAACCTATTCCTCCCATCAATGGCAACGTGAGCAGTTATCCTCACACAAGAGAGGGATCTTCTATTATGTTCCAGTGTAATGATGGCTATACTCCCTCCACTCCTGTGACTTCCACATGTATCAGAAATGCTAGTTGGAACCCATCACCAGAGGAACATAACTGCATACTGGTTGAAGGTACATATTATCTGTGTGGAATTAGTGCATTGAGGTAGCTATTTGGTTGATTAAATTTTGTTCTCTTAGCTGCTGTAAACTTAAGCCTTCTGGAACAAAATATTAATAATCTCGACATTGACTGTCCAGGGGACACTATATCCTACAACTGCTCCATTCTATCAAATAGTGAGACTCTACATCTAACATGGCATGTGACTTTTCCTGGATTCATGCCTATAAACATGACGTATGACAGCAGCTCTAATGTCAGTAGCCTGGACTACTTGGGGATGAGTGTCAGTACCACTCTAACTGCATATAATAGAAGTAGTGGGTATATAGAGTCTATCATCATGTTAATGAGTGTTAATGAAACTGAGTTGGACTGTAGCATTGCAGACCTGGATAATGACTCGGCTATAGTGCTTGTATATTCATCAGGTGGGTTAATTTTGAGGTGTTATATAACCCTCTTTAAAATTTATCTTATTTATAACCCTCTAGAACCACTCATGCCTTCAGGTCTCAACATTATAAATGTTACATTCCTATCTAAAAATGTTTTTGTTAACACTGAATGGGATCTACCCCAGGGAAGTGGTCCAGAGGATGTTTTGAACAGTTATAACATTACTATCACAACTATACCAATATCAGATCCTATTTCCAACTTGACACAATTCACTGAATTTAGTTTATCTGCAAATTACAATGTGGAATATACTATAACCTTGTTTGCAATGAACTGTGCTGGAGAGAGCAGTCCCACTACCATAAACTTTGAATTTGGTGAGTTTTCTTTATAATTTAGCTACTGCTGTGTAACTAAGCTTCTTTCTATAGTTAAATGTGAAGAACCTATTCCTCCCATGAATGGCAACCTGAGCAGTTATCCTCACACAAGAGAGGGAGCCACTGTTATGTTCCAGTGCAATGATGGCTATACTCCCTCCACTCCTGTGATTTCCACATGTTCCAGAAATGCAAGTTGGATCCCAGCACCAGAGGAACATAACTGCACACTAGTCAATGGTAAAATGTAGCCAATATTGTGTATTCTTTATGGCAGTACATAGGCTGGAAAATAGCCATGACCTTTTTTTGGTTTGAAGGCATAGATAGCCTGTATGTGTTGTCAGTAGCTATACACACTATGCTGTTATCTGCAAGCCTAGCCACTTGCAAAGCACAATAAACTGATTAAAAAAAACTGTGCCTCCTCTTTCAAGAATCCTAACAACCCCCTTGCAATCTAGTGTTTAAATTCCATGTAGCTAGTTATGTAAAATATATAATTTATTTATAGCTAAATTTATCACTTTATCATTATGCTAGTACCACCACCACCACCAGCAAACTGTGGTCCACCCATTATACCTGCTAATGGGCAACTTAGATTCACTGTGAACACCACAAAGGTTTCTAACTATACGTACATCTGTGACCAAGGATTCCTACCAGCCTCTGATATGCCTGTCTGCATTGGAGGGAACTGGACTCCAGTTCCCTTATGTATAAGTAAGAACTACTGTCTAGTAAAATAACACACTCTGATGATTTTATCTAGAAGTAAATACCCAGGACTGTTAACCCTTTCAGGAAATTGTTGTACATACCTTGTGCTTTAAATTTTGTTGATCTGAATTTTGATCCTCTTCATGTCATGTTCATTTTAGGGCATCATAATATTGATTTGCACATAATGTTTAAAGGAAATTGACTAGGAAAAATTAATATGATCTATTCCATATTATTATTAGTCACTGTATGGAATGAGCAAAAGTTATGGGGGTCTGTCGACATTGGGCTAAGGATAATTTAGGTCATGTCTTCTTTACAACACAAATTGAAGAGTGAAGCATACTCTATTATTATCAATATTTATCACATGAAATGAAATCACAAAACACTTAAACTTTTCATGCTCTCTTGAAGTTTTACAGTCATATGGTATCCCTTAAAACACACAGTTGACTGTGGTACTCCCAGTCCTCCTCCAGATGGGATGCTAGTAAATGTCAACAGAACAACAATAAGAGCTGAAGTGATATACACATGCAACAGTGGGTTTCTTCCTCAGCAAGAGATGGTCTCTATATGTAATGGTAGTGGACTGTGGGAACCCCCACCAGAAAAGCTAAGATGTACAGAATTGTCTAGTACGTTTGAATTTGTAGTACGTATATTATTATTTGGTAGTTTTTTGTATTTGATATAACCACTTTCTGCTTAAATGGCTGCTGTTTTCTAGCCCTAGCCCTATAGTTATATCATCTGCAACACTTAGTTTTGTTTCAATAGTGAATATATAGTAGATTTTGTACATAAGGGCATTGCGTTTGCTATAATATTATGACAAAAATTAAATTTACAATGTTGTATTGTACGCTTTCATTATACAATGCTTGTAATAAATGATTTATTTTTTTCCCCACAGATCCTGTAATTTTTGTAGGAGTAACAGTTGTTTTATATTTATTGTTGGGAGTCACTTTGCTTGTTACCTCGATCATAATCTTAGCCATCACCATTTACTTCATCCGTAGGATGAAAAATTGGCTATTATAGTATGTAAGATACTCACCACAGTCTGTTAGTTAGTCACTAGCTACTCTCAGTGTTTGTTTTACATTGTTAATACCGTATTTGATGTAATTAGAGTGACACCCTAATTTAAGCCAGCCAGCAACTAACCACATTTTATTAAAGCACCACACCTCTTCCTGAATTATATTTAGTTGGTGTTTAAGTAATTACAACCCAGAGAGTGTGGACATAGTTGTAGCTGCTATTTCAACTTCTCTTTCAATAATACCAAAATGTCTGTGTCCAACAACCTGATCATTATTAATCCTAGCCACAGCATATTGCTTTTCACCCGACCATTTCCATGTTCTTGCTGTGTTGAGTATTCGGGATTCTGCACAGGGGTCTTTAATCAGCTATAATTACTTAAGCACCAGGGTAATTTAAGTGCCACACCCAGAGGATGTGTATTTTTTGCTAAGCACCAAGCCTACCTGGAATTATTTTTTTCTGGTACTCAAATTGCATCAAATACAGACAGTAACAGGATTGGGGTACTTTCCCCATAATATTGAGATTTTTTAATTTTATGCAGAGTGAAACATCTGACAGCCATACACTGCACTGGTAATGCAGTCCTGGATGTACAATACTGATTGAACATTATCCTTATACCATGGCCCAGTACAGTCTATTATATTTTATACAGCTAGTTCTTCTGGTGTACAGTTAATAATACATAATAGCTATAATTAATTTCTGTACTTTGTAATAGAATCTTGTAATTATTATTAATAATTATTATTAATTTTTTGTCAGCTCCACGCCCGCTCTAATGAGCATGCGCAGTTAGACTTGTCTACGTGAACTTTGACTTTCATTATTATTATTTTTTTTCTGTGTATCCATGGAATTGAAAAGATGCATCTGAGAAATAATATTAATATGAATTCTATCTTAGTTAGTATATGGTTAAGTGCATTAATATGGCCGTCATTTAGTGATCTTCCGACCAGACTTAGCTACACCTCTGAAACAAATGCCTGTGGAATTCCATCAAAAGAAGAATGGGGTTCATATGATGCCCTAAGTACTGAAGGACTACTACCACGAGCTTATATGAATACAAAAGGAAGTTCTATACCTCAAATAAAAATTATTGATACAAATATTGTGTGTATCACGCCTAATCTACGAAGAGACAGTGTTCAAGTTCTTTCTGCTGTTGTTAAATATGAATGTATGGGTGTTAGTTGCCCAAATAGCAGTGATAATCCTGTAGGAATTGAACTTTACACTCACCAGATCTTCCTAACTTGTCATGCACCGACTAATAGTTATATTAATTCGGATGGGGGACTTGTTAATATTTATCTTGATCAAGTTATTCTTTCACCTGCTGCTGCAAATCTGTCAACACCTCTCCGAACTAACTGTCGGGAGTGCTTACCCAGTCATACTAAAATGATGGAATTTGAACAGCCACAGGATCCCAATCCACAGGGTTGTGTAGGTATGTCATAGGTATATTATTATAGTTTTCCATGGACCATTTAAATCATTTAAACATCTAAATCTAGTCTGGATATTATATAATCTAGGTTCTGAGTGGTGGTTATAAATTTCTAGAGAAAATGACTCTTATAAGTGGGTGTGGTAACCACACCCATAAACTATTCATATTGAAGTAGTTGTCACATTTTGTGTTAATTGAATAGCTATAGCTAAAAGATGGGTAATTTTCTGTGATCCCACTGATAATTGAGGACTGATACTTGTACACTTTAGATTTATATCACATGTACTTATCCAGGGATCACCAACAATAGCAGATTTTATAGCCTTCCAGTTCATTCTAACTTTTAATTATTTCTACTTAGAATGTAGACCTGAGTGTGGTAAAATAGGATTACGGTTTTGTGTCGGACTTATGAAAGGTGAACAGAGTTGTTGCAACTGGTATATTAATGACACCTGTACCATACGATGTGCTGACTCATTTGTTGGAGATCCGGAAACATTTCAGTGTCGTCCAAAAAGTATGTATAGCATAAATTTGGCATAGAAGGAACAGTAATATTTGGCAGGAGTATAGCAACTAAAAATAACTTCAATGAGGACAGCCCTTTCTAGTCAACACACTATTATTAAGGTGTCCAAAATAGAGCTGTTCCATTTGCCAATTAGATAGAAATAGTGGGTTCTATCTTCTGAGCTTCTGTATAACCCCTCTCCCTCCCCATTTATTTTTCTTATGTAGTTACTATACAATATTATTTATATTATACAGGACAGTGTAGTAATCCGGATACCCTCTATGTCAGACTTGGTTTCCCCAGTAATACAGAAGAATTAGACAACAATACTTTTCACTGCATTGATGGATTCTTTCCTTCAAATGAGACTATGACAAGGTGTATGGGACAAGGAGATGGTGCAATGTGGGTACCTGTACCAGAGAGCCATGTGTGTACAAATATCATTTTAAATGTAACTAAACAAGAGGAACAGGACATAGTCAGATCTGACTCTGTATGTCCTGAGGAAATATCCATTACTTGTGTCGTAGAATCCAATAATCCAACTCAAAGCCTGAGATGGCAAGTAACTTTCCCTGAACTCGCACCAATAAACTATACTTATAACAGTACATCCATCCTTAATAACAATGACACTTTCTCCAGTAATATCGCTGGTAATTTAGTAGATTTTCAGTATGGACATATAGTGTCAATAATGGTTCTGAAAGATGCTCATGTGGTTGGAACAATTATAGAGTGCAGTATTGATGATCACAGGAAATCAGTAACTTTGAACTCTAGTATAAGAGGTAAATAGCTAGCTAACTAACTACATGAATCCTTTGAACTGTGCACGCAAACATTAATAATTTAAGATGAAGGACTGAATAGGAAGTTTGTGTGAGCTATAGTAGCTGGGTGTACACAATTGTGTTTTTTATTGTTGTTGATTTTTTAAACCTAGCTAGTGTAATAAATAATAATAATATTATTATTATTATAATGAAAAGAACCATTATATATATTTGGTTGGAATCATTAGTACTTTTAATATAATTTTAGTACCCACTCCACCTCATGGGTTCGATTTTACAAGGATGTATGAAGAAAGATCAAATATTACTATTGGTCTCAAGTGGGTTCTACCATTAGAATCTCAGCAACTAGTGAACAGCTATGTGATATCAATTAGTCCTAAACCTCTCTCTCATCCAATTGTCAATGTTGTCTCGGCCCATAATATCAGCTTATGGAGAGTGACTGTGAACTACAATGTTCAATACACAGCCAGCATTGTTGCTGTGAATTGTGCTGGACAAAGTGACCCATTCATATTGCCAACCTTTGAATTCAGTAAGTAATTTTATTTGCTAAATAAAATTGTGCATAAGGAACTGGTTCAAGCATTTCTTGAGATGATCATTTATAATGGTATATCACACAGATTATATACCTGGACATTTCAACAAAGGTTACAAAAGAAAGTATCAATTTTTATCCATAATAATTCCTATTTTGCCACATGATTTCCTTGGTAGCTTTTTCTGTTATTTCTTTTAGAGACTTTATGCAATTATTACACTCTATAAATTACTAATACTGGGAAGGAGTTGGGGGAATATTTATCTCCTCCCTCCAACTGTAAAGCTTTGTATTTATAATATGTTGTAAATTTTTGTCTATGACTTAATCTAGTTAAACACTTTTGTGGTGTACCAACACCACCCACAAACGGTTCCCTGAGAAACTATACTAGGACTGCTGAAGGCGCTAGTGTGATCTTCTACTGTAATGATGGGCTTCTTCCTCAGACTATAATGACTGCTAAATGCATTAAAAATGCATGGGATCCATTACCATCGAAACACAGATGTTGTAAGTAGCTATAGACCTAAGGTATAGTACCTTCCCTATAGTGCTGTGACTGTGAGATCTAAGCCAATAACCAGCTGGGGGCATTACTTTTTACATTTTATGACATTGTCATATTTTTTATACAGTTGTAAGTAGCAGCACCTCTACAGATGATGTCCACTACACCTCTACAGATAAATATACAGATGCCTCTACAAGTGATGTTCACCACAGCACTACAGATGATATTCATTACACCTCTACAGATACCTCTACAGATGCCTCCACAAGTGATGTTCATCACACCACTACAGATGTCCACTACACCTCTATAGATTCTTCTACAGATACTTCTACAGATACCTCTACTAGTGATGTCGATCACAGCACTACAGATGATGTCCACCACACCTCTACAGATACCTCTACAGATACCTCTACACATCACAGCACTACAGATGACGTCTACTACACCTCTACAGATACCTCTACAGATACCTCTACAGATACCTCTATACATCACAGCACTACAGATGATGCCCACTACACCTCTACAGACACTTTTACAGATATTTCTACAAGAGACATTCATCACAGCCCTACAGATGATGTCTATCACAACAATACAAATATCTTCTTTACAAGTGATATCTATTACAACAATACAGATGACATTTATCACAACATTACAAACACTCCTATTGCAGCCATACCTTATAACCTGCTTATGGTACTTGGAATACTTCTTTTAATCATCATCATTTTATCAATATATGTGACCTTCTTGTGTATCTTAAAATACTCCACTAGAAAGTGCTCAGCCAAGGTTATGGCAGATAATACAATACAAGAAGAAGAAAGAAATATAGAAGGTACACAGACTACAGCAAAAGATGATACAATGCAGGATAATCAGCAAGGAACTGGCATGTATAGGAAGAAAGCCGAAAAGAGTATAAGTTGGGATATGTTTGAAACATTCCCTGGTTTAAATATGACCAAAATAGGTAAATTGTCAGTAATTGAGGAAATCGATGAAAATAATTTGCAAGAAACTAGGACCATAATGAGTAAACTGTCACCAGTATGGATTGAAAGTCCATCTGAAGCACAGACTGACTTATTAAGTATGACTGAAAAGACCACACATTCATCATTTGGAGGAGCTGAAAAAGTGGTAGAACATCCACTGACAGCAAAAAAATTTGCAAGCCTGCCTAAAGCACAGGCTGATTTATCTTCTATGGCTGAAAAAGACACACAGTTGCATAAAGTTGATGTTGTATACCTAAAAGATGCTGAGAAATCAAAGGATGATATCAACATTACAAAAAGTAAGCCTGAATTTGGAAATACTGTAGAGGATGTATCACTATCAGTGAAAGGTGCTGAGAATGAACAAGCTGGTATGAATGTGAGTATACTGTCACTAACTGATAAAACTGGGCAGGGAATTGGTGCCAATGTGACTGGAGAAATCCCATTATTAACAGTGACACAAACTGGTTTAGATGAAAAGAGAGTAGCCAAAGAGGGAATTGATGCCAATGTGACTGGAGAAATCCCATTATTAACAGTGACACAAACTGGTTTAGATGAAAAGAGAGTAGCCAAAGAGGGAATTGATGCCAATGTGACTGGAGAAATCCCATTATTAACAGTGACACAAACTGGTTTAGATGAAAAGAGAGTAGCCAAAGAGGGAATTGATGCCAATGTGACTGGAGAAATCCCGTTATTAACAGCGGCACAAACTGGTTTAGATGAAAAGAGAGTAGCCAAAGAGGGAATTGGTGCCAATGTGACTGGAGAAATCCCGTTATTAACAGCGGCACAAACTGGTTTAGATGAAAAGAGAGTAGCCAAAGAGGGAATTGGTGCCAATGTGACTGGAGAAATCCCGTTATTAACAGCGACACGAACTGGTTTAGATGAAAAGAGAGTAGCCAAAGAGGGAATTGGTGCCAATGTGACTGGAGAAATCCCGTTATTAACAGCGACACGAACTGGTTTAGATGAAAAGAGAGTAGCCAAAGAGGGAATTGGTGCCAATGTGACTGGAGAAATCCCGTTATTAACAGCGACACGAACTGGTTTAGATGAAAAGAGAGTAGCCAAAGAGGGAATTGGTGCCAATGTGACTGGAGAAATCCCGTTATTAACAGCGACACGAACTGGTTTAGATGAAAAGAGAGTAGCCAAAGAGGGAATTGGTGCCAATGTGACTGGAGAAATCCCGTTATTAACAGCGACACAAACTGGTTTAGATGAAAAGAGAGTAGCCAAAGAGGGAATTGGTGCCAATGTGACTGGAGAAATCCCGTTATTAACAGCGACACAAACTGGTTTAGATGAAAAGAGAGTAGCCAAAGAGGGAATTGGTGCCAATGTGACTGGAGAAATCCCATTATTAACAGCGACACGAACTGGTTTAGATGAAAAGAGAGTAGCCAAAGAGGGAATTGGTGCCAATGTGACTGGAGAAATCCCATTATTAACAGCGACACGAACTGGTTTAGATGAAAAGAGAGTAGCCAAAGAGGGAATTGGTGCCAATGTGACTGGAGAAATCCCGTTATTAACAGCGACACGAACTGGTTTAGATGAAAAGAGAGTAGCCAAAGAGGGAATTGATGCCAATGTGACTGGAGAAATCCCGTTATTAACAGCGACACGAACTGGTTTAGATGAAAAGAGAGTAGCCAAAGAGGGAATTGGTGCCAATGTGACTGGAGAAATCCCGTTATTAACAGCGACACAAACTGGTTTAGATGAAAAGAGAGTAGCCAAAGAGGGAATTGGTGCCAATGTGACTGGAGAAATTCCGTTATTAACAGCGGTACAAACTGGTTTAGATGAAAAGAGAATAGCCAAAGAGGGAATTGGTGCCAATGTGACTGGAGAAATCCCATTATTAACAGCGACACGAACTGGTTTAGATGAAAAGAGAGTAGCCAAAGAGGGAATTGGTGCCAATGTGACTGGAGAAATCCCGTTATTAACAGCGACACGAACTGGTTTAGATGAAAAGAGAGTAGCCAAAGAGGGAATTGGTGCCAATGTGACTGGAGAAATCCCATTATTAACAGCGACACGAACTGGTTTAGATGAAAAGAGAGTAGCCAAAGAGGGAATTGGTGCCAATGTGACTGGAGAAATCCCGTTATTAACAGCGACACGAACTGGTTTAGATGAAAAGAGAGTAGCCAAAGAGGGAATTGGTGCCAATGTGACTGGAGAAATCCCGTTATTAACAGCGACACGAACTGGTTTAGATGAAAAGAGAGTAGCCAAAGAGGGAATTGATGCCAATGTGACTGGAGAAATCCCATTATTAACAGCGACACGAACTGGTTTAGATGAAAAGAGAGTAGCCAAAGAGGGAATTGATGCCAATGTGACTGGAGAAATTCCGTTATTAACAGCGGTACAAACTGGTTTAGATGAAAAGAGAGTAGCCAAAGAGGGAATTGGTGCCAATGTGACTGGAGAAATCCCGTTATTAACAGCGACACAAACTGGTTTAGATGAAAAGAGAGTAGCCAAAGAGGGAATTGGTGCCAATGTGACTGGAGAAATCCCGTTATTAACAGTGGCACAAACTGGTTTAGATGAAAAGAGAGTAGCCAAAGAGGGAATTGGTGCCAATGTGACTGGAGAAATCCCGTTATTAACAGCGACACGAACTGGTTTAGATGAAAAGAGAGTAGCCAAAGAGGGAATTGGTGCCAATGTGACTGGAGAAATCCCGTTATTAACAGCGACACGAACTGGTTTAGATGAAAAGAGAGTAGCCAAAGAGGGAATTGGTGCCAATGTTACTGGAGAAATCCCGTTATTAACAGTGACACAAACTGGTTTAGATGAAAAGAGAGTAGCCAAAGAGGGAATTGGTGCCAATGTGACTGGAGAAATCCCGTTATTAACAGCGACACGAACTGGTTTAGATGAAAAGAGAGTAGCCAAAGAGGGAATTGGTGCCAATGTGACTGGAGAAATTCCATTATTAATGGTGACACAAACTGGTTCGAATGTAGAAACTAGACAGAGAACTGATACAAAAGTGGCTGATAAGAGTGCATTGTGGTCTGAACCATTCTCTAATTTAGCTGTAAAGAGTACACTGTTACCAATGAACGTGTCAGATGATTTAATCAAAGAGGAGGCAGATTTGGTTAAAGAGAGTTTAAAAGATGTTGAGAATGAGTCTAAAGATTTACATGTGTCACTAAGTAAAGAAACTGAATATAACTGGCAGGGAATTGAGGCTAAAGATATTACATTATCACAGAAAGGTATTTCTGAATCACATACTGGTGTAATAATGGCTGAACAGAATACACAGTCACTAACCAAGGAAACTGGTCAGGGAACTGGGAAGGAAACTGAGAAAATTGGGCAGGAAACTGAGCAGGGAACTGAAGAGAGAACTGAGAGTGATTCGACTGCAGAAAGTATATCATTAACGAGTACATCTGAAAGACAAACAAACAAGACTCCTCTTGTACACGGTGTCAAAGAAAGTAAATCATTGCCAGATTCAAATACACTCTGTAAAGAGAGTAGCCAATGGGTGCAGAAATCTAATGTGCATGAAGATGCTAGGTCACAGTCTTTAGCTACATTACGTAAAGGAACTATTCAGAAGCTACCACAGGCTGTCAACGAAATATTGTTGATGTCATCTGTGTCTGATATGCTTACAGAGGAACAGTCTCCATCAAGCAGTGTACATTCTATACAAAGCGAGGAACCCACGTCATCCAATAGCCTTGTTGCTAGTCTGAAAACGTCACCAGAGTCCAGTATAAATGTAGTGAGTAGGAAATCTGACAATATGCTAGCAGTACCAACTAAGGGAAGTGGTGGGGCTAAAGAGTTCAGAACATCATTATCAGTTGAAAATCCAAAAAGATGTCATTCACTATCTTACATTGACCAGAATATTGCTAAGAAGTCAAGTTTTCTACCAGGTGTTAGGCTGAGTACTGCATCAAGAAGAAGGAGCTCATCAGTGCCTGATAGTATACATAAAATATTGTCAAATATGCCTGCTGATTTGAAATTTGAAATAGCATCAAATGAGAGAGATTCACTACTTGAACATATCCTTTATGATGCTGGAATTAAATTACTTAAATTGTCTACTATTCGAGAAAAGTCATCACTAGACGAAGTCAACAAAAAAGCAAGGAGAACATCAAGTTTACCCGACATTAATAGAGAGGATTCAGAAATTGTGACTGAGTTTGACAGGAATAAAAGACCGTCAAAGTGTGTCATTTTAAATAGAAAAGAGAGGATATTAAGTTGCCACAGTGAGCCTGAGCTCTCCACGACAAAAGATAATGTTAACCCAACTTATGAGGATCTTTTAGAAAAAATGAACATTGACAATGTTTTGGCTCCTGAGAGTAGTAAAGAATCTGTTTTAGATAAAGATGTAAAGACCATGGCATTAGATAGAAGAAGGTTAACAACAGCTTTGACTAATACTCCTATTGGAACCAATTCTAATCAGAGGGAATCAAAGGTGAAAAATTTGACTGATGAGTTTGACCCCACTGATTCAACATTTTCATCAACCTCATATATCTCTAGTTACGAGACACTTAGTAGTGAATCAGATACAGAAACAACAACAATGTCTAGTGCTGATAGTGGGACCAGGTATAATTGTGATAGAAACTTATCACTTCTTCCTGACGATATGAATTTCTCTACAGTGCTGAAAAATGACTGACAAGTACATAATGACGTGTGTAGTTATCTAGCTATCTTGATTATAGACCATAATCACGTTGTATTTAAGTGTTATAGCTACAGATTATTTTTATTATTAAGAGAAAAAGTGGTTATTTTCATTTTATTATTATTATTATTATTATTATTATTATTATTATTATTATTATTATTATTATTATTATTATTATTATTATTATTATTATTATTATTATTATAAAAAGTGGTTATGTTCATTAAAATCCTGTTTACCTATGATTATAGTGCTATCTACTGTATACTACTATATAAATTAATATAGACTGTGCCAAAAAGAACTACATACCCATATTCACCAGAATTTCACTATCTATGGACTTGTACTCCATTTGAATAATGATTATTATGACTGTTGCAAAATGAGATTTGATAGAGGTTTAGAAATATTGTATTAAATTGTGGTGTTGTTCATCCTTAATCAGTAATGTGCTTAGTTTTACTTCTATGTATTATGTGCAACACAATGAAAGGGGCAATAAGTGGACTGATTAAAGTTGGAGAAACAAAATGTCATAGATGCATACTGTATATGTCACTTGGTGAACTTTTGTGGCTAAAAAGAAAGTTGATGAATTGTTAGTGGACATCTATACCATTTTCATTAGAGTGTTAAGAGAATTACCTCCCTATGTTGAATTTTACTCTGTGTGGTTCAAAACAACTGTAAAACACTGTGAAACTAGATGGCTATCATCATGACAGGCCATGTAGCTATTATTATTACACTTAATTACACAGGGAAACTGAAAGATTGTTGAAGAAATTTTTTTCTCATTTTTTATTCACACAAGGGTATTACAGCTCCATGCTAGTGATTTGAATCAGTTGAATTATTTTGAAGAGTCTAATCATCTTTTAGAAGACCACATTTTTATTGTAGATGCAACTATGGTACTAATCATTCATCTACCAAAAAGTGAAGGAAAAGGAATTTTATGGTGATGTCAAGGAATTGAAGGTATTTGATCTCAAGTCAAAAGTATTAACTACCCTTGGACCAGTGGTTAGTCAAAAGATGTCTTCCTCTTCTTTTGATCTCATTTCAGACATTTCCATTAATTGAAAAGAGTGTGGTGAAACTGGAGTATTGTGAATTAATTTTGTGATTGATGAAGATATTGATCCAAGAGGTGATGATGCAGTCAAGTTTTGGAATTCCAATCTCCAATGCAGACAGTGAGCGTGTAAATTAGTCTTGTTATTTTCGCTCATCCCTTTCAGTTGGAACAGTGTCAGTAATAATTCTGTCATTTCAACAAGACTGTTTCTAGCTTGTTGTGAACTAATGGAATCCTTGTTATCTAAAGCAAAAGTGTATAAAGCCCAAGCAATCCAACATGTTTAGCTAGCCACACACTCATCACATCATACAGTTTCCATATTATTATTATGCTGAAGCGAAATTAAAAGTACCTATGGCTAGCTGGCTCTTTTAACATAGTAGTTGTACTCCTTCACTTGTCAAAAATACTGAAAACAGAGCAAAAAAATATACTGAAAGCAGCAAAAAATGCCAAATTAATAATGAAAACAGGGTGTTCCGATTGGAGGCCATGTTATGGCATCCAATGCCAGTGATTACTTGTGTCAATTGGATGAGCAGAAAACACACACTATCAAGAACATCACACTAATCAAGCCATTATGATGCAATAAAGATGGCTTCTTATGGGAAAACATCATGTGTAGTGGTTACTATTACAAAAACTAAAGATAGTTATCACTGACTATTTAAAGGCATAATAAAACTGATCCAGAGGTCATGAAGATGAAAGCTCAACTAGCAATCTTCATTCTGCTACTCACAATATCATGTAAGACCAAACTGGTGTTAGCTATAGAGCTAAATATCTATACTCTATAGGGAAGAGAGGTAGCTGTGTGACTCAAACTGCAGTTGAAGGTGTAAGTACAAATATTGCTATCCAGTGTGACCTTGTCCAACAAATGGCTGCTCCATTCTGGAGGATCAATGATCATGTGTACGATATCTTCCATGTTCCAGCTTACTTCAGAGTAGGGAGTTATATAACACTAACTATTCCTGAAGTTAGTCGTTCCATCAATAACTACACCTTTCAGTGTATCCTCATTGATCACACGACTGACCCAATAAGAGAGATCCATGGAACTCTAACTGAACTGACTGTCAATGAAAATACTAATTATAACACGATACTAGAACCTCTCTATTCTGGGACAAGTGAGGAGTGGCCTCATTTCATGAAGTTCTATTAATTTTGTCATTTTAGTACATATCCATTATTTGAAAGGAGTCTTATAGCTATTATTAAGAGTTGCTTAGCTAATTATAACAACCAGTTATCATTAACTATTGATACTATTCTAATCATACAGATAGAGTGCCAACATTAGTTCCTAGAGATTTGTTGGAGTTGGACTACCAGCAGTTAAGAGTGGATTTAGACTACACAACAATAGGATGGATTTACAGCATCTCTGACTGTGACATCAGTCATTTCACACTGGAAGGATTTGAACTGGATGATGTATTCACGAATAGTCTGCAGGAACCAACATTAGTCCACAACTCCACCACAAACATAGTTACTATTCCATTGAATAATGTGAGTGGGTTACACTTCAGACTGTCTGCATTAGGCACTAACAGGAGTGATGGAGAAGTTTGTGAAATGGACACAAAATCATTCTATCACCTACCAGGTATATATGCATCTTTGTAATAACAGGTATTCATTGCAGGAACACATGAGGTAGTGTATGGAGGACCAGGTGAAACTCTGTGTGTTCCTATACCAGATAACTTCAAAGAATATGATGAAATAGCTACTCCAGTCCTTGTCTGGCCTGCTAATCCCGGCCTTTCTGGTGACTGCTACTGTCCACCTTACGAGAATGTGGAACTGACTAGATTCTCAGACTGTGTAGTCACATGTAACACAACTTACTCCATTGAGAGTGTCAATGAATCAATATGCTTCTCAAATTTTACTTTCTCAATGAACAACACACAGGTGTACTTTGTCACTCTGACAGATCAATGTGATTTTCCAGATTGCTTCATTCACACCACAGTGGCATCTTACCAAATCATCATCTTTGGTAAAGATACTAGTTACATAGCTACTCTCTGAATACTATTTTCACAGGTTATCCTGAACCACCAACTATTTCTTACTTGAAGTCTAACAATAGTCTCTGTTTCAGTGCATATTCAGACCCTCGCTATCCAGTGCTGTCCTACGTATAGTGTTAACATAACCACCCAATCTGACCCCAATATGAAGACACTTATTTCGCATCACTGCATCTCCTTAACTGGTGACTTGTCTGACAGTTGTGCAGTTTCTGTAACATCAAGTAATGCCATTGGAACATCTAACATTACAGAATTTCTGATTGGAGGTAAATATTGCAAAATGATGGGGGCAGGGAAGGCTAAAGCCCACCTACTTTTTTAAAGGGGGATATAACCCTCCCCACTTTTTTTCGGTATGTTGTACCTATATGCAGCTGTTACCTATAATCAAACCATGTGACTAGCTAGCTACCTAGCTAAGCATAACTTTTCCTCTCAGTTGTATTAATTATCTAGTTGTTTCATGAAATGTACAGAATATAGGGGTAACAACAACAACATGCAACAACAGCAACAACAGCAGCAGTAACAACAACGACGACAACAACAACAACAACAACAACAACAACAACGACAAAAACAAAAACAACAACAACAACAACAACAGAGTATAGAGACTAGAGTGCCTAAGATATTAACTTCACATTTAATATATCAATCTTAGGAGCTCCCTGTGCACCAAGAATCTCCTACATCAATAATTCCGTATGCTTTTCTGCTGACTCAACCTTCCAAGATCCTGTGGATTACTATGATGTCAATGTAACTGATGTCACTGGACTACAGACTAGTCTAACTGGAACATACAACAGCTCTCAGTGCCTTCCCATCATCTCTGAACCACACCTAAATGTGTGCAGACCATTCCAAGTGACAGCAACAGCAACTAATGCATATGGGACATCAAACATGGCCACTTATAATTCAACCACAAACAATAGATCAGAAGGTACAGGATGATAACTGATAACTAGAGCTAACCTTGTGAACATATAATTCTACATTTATACATTAGGTTGTGACTGCTATTATAAAAGAGGTATGTAAATAACTGTACCATTGTGTAGTGGCTGTAAAATCAGAACAAATGCTAACTGCAATATACCCAACAAACTTTTGAACACAAACAATGGTTTAGCTAAAGACTGTAGGCTGAGGTTAGTTGAGATGTCCAGTGATTACATATGTAGCTATTTAGTATAAATGAAGTGGAAGTGAATGACTCATAACCACACAAACACTAGACACTGGATGGTATGATAATTTGTGTAAAATTTAGGTTAGGTAATAGTCCACTATAAGTGGGTCACTCTGCCTTCATATAATAGGATAATAATATTATAATAAATTCTTATCAATTAGCTATTGGTAAGGGTAAAGCTTATAATAATGCTTTTTGGTCTGAAAATCCATCCACTACTATTACATATAATGTCCCTTCATATGTTCCTAGGAAGGTTTTATTATTACAATCATGACATATTATTCTAGTTACATGTAGTGATGTTTAGCTATTATGTATATCTTACTCTAACATTATTTTTGACAGATAAAATAGACAAACTTGTTTGTTTTGGAATATCTAAAAATGCATATAGTGTTAAATTTAAATTGACTTGTGAACCAAACACAAGTCATTCTAAAGATTTCATACTCCAAAGTGAAGGGACTGACATACGAAATGTTAGTATTATGTGCAGTGGAAATACAACTATAAGCAATCTTACTTTTGGAAGTGTATATGCTATAGTCAGAAAGTACAACCATCAAATCTGTACTTTGACCAGTTTCAAAGTTTCTCATGGAGATTGTAAATTTAAGGGTAAGTCCTCTCATTAATAATTTTGATAAAGTATACTATTGTCATAATTATGTTATGTTCAGAGCCTATAAGTCTTCCACCACCACCACATGTTACGTATAATAATAGTGATAGAGCCTTCTGTACTTGTGGTAGCACTACTTATTAGTGGTAGCTACATATGGTCATTACTACAAAGAAGAAAAGGAAGAAATCAAAGCATTTTAGTGTTAGATATGAGCCTAACTGTCATAGTGCAATATTACTGCAGGACATAAGTCAGTTTCTGTCAATTTAGCATGGTTACTCAAGTGACCATGTGACACAGGCCCAGAGAGAAAGCCAGTCTGTCATGCCATATTTTTTCCCATTATACTTTGTCCCAGAGACCAGTCCAGATTCCTCTATTGCCATATCTTCTCTTTAATATTCCGTCATAACTAAATATTTAGCGACAGTCCCTTAAATTGTACACTGACTGTTGGTTTAACTGTTGATCTTATGACTAGCTGTTATATCTATTATATTAATGGAACCTAACTTATACGATACTTCTGCTGTTATCTGAATACAGACTCCAAATTAATGATATTCATTGCTAATTTGCTGTGCATTAAATATAATGTTTCCATTCAATATGTATTGCTTCACATAATAATAGGGCCTGGATTATATAACTGAGGTTCGTTCCACTTTTATCCAGGCTGAATAACTAAAGTGTTCCGACACACATTGACATACCAAATCATTAATGCTGTTACTACATAAATTATGCTTAGTTGAAAATGTTTAAGATGTAGCTACTGTATAATTTGCAGCCCCGTGTGACTGATATGGCCACTTTTGCTTAATCATACCTCTTAACAAACACAGCTACAGATGATTGATCTACAGTTACTGGTAAGATATTTTGTTTCACATCTCCTAGTCTTTATATATATAATTATATGATTTTACAGAGTTGAAAACTACAGGATTTACAAGTACCAGTTTAGCCAGTGTTCATACGTAGGTAGTAAAATCACAACACTGTGTATTCTCACCTCTGTGTACTATCTCTCTGTTTAAATAATAATAATAATAATAATAATAATAATAATAATAATAATAATAATAATAATAATAATAATAATAATAATAATAATAATAATAATAATAATTTCTTACTGCAGCTCTCTGTAAGAGGGTGTTCTCTAGTACCTCTCAACAAATGATATTTATATCCCATAATACAGTGTCAAATAATACAATGGAGAGGAGTCAAGACAGCACAAACATTAATAATAACCCCTAGATAGTTAGCTAGCTAGACTATCTCTAGTGAGTATCCCCACATAAACTACTCAGTATTGTCTTTCCCCTTTAAAGGGGGAAGTAATGCCCCTCACACCAAGATTAAATCTTTGCTGTGCCCCCAAGCACTGTTTTACTCTTGTCTGTATCAACTCAGTCAAGGATGGAGTGGAGAAAGTTTGTATTGATGGTGATGGTGTATATTATTATACAATGCATTCAGTTATAATGTTATTTCCACATTAGTTGTGCCAAAAAGATATTAAAAGACAAAAAATCCCCAGGAACATCATTGGTCCATATATACCCTTACTTCATGGACAATAATAACTATTATTATTATTATAATAATGTTATTGTTGTTGGTTATCTCCTCTTGGGAGGTCTACAGCCACTTTACTAGACCTAACAAGTACCAATTGAATAGTCCACAAACAAGTAGCTGGGATATTTTCCAATCAAAAACCTGAACTAAAACAGTCTCCCACGAGAAAAGGCACTCAACCACTCATGACTATACTTTTTCAGACAGTACTAGATCTAACAAGTATCTATTGAATAGTCCACAAACAAGTAGCTGGGGCAATTCCCTAGCAAAAACATGAGTCTCCCATGAGAGAAGGTATTCAACCACTCACTATAAAAAATATACTTTTTAAAGCTTACAGTTAGCTTAGCTAGTAATACTTATTAGTAATGAACTATGAATCTAATTACCTGCTGGGACAACCCCTTAAGCTAAGTAAAATTTTTATGCACAGTATCATGTCATAGCTAATAATTTTATCTAGCTATACACATAATTAGAATAGAGGTGTGATCCAGTGTAGACATCTGATATGTGTGGGTGTTAAGTTAAATGTTGAATGGGGTACAGAGCTGGTTAGCTGGTTAGCTGAGTATCTGGCTAGCTGGTTCTGCATTCTGTTCGATATTCTCACTCTTATTTCTAGCTAGCTACTGGTTATGGAGATAGCTAGTACATTTTCTGCAAGTGTCTTCTGTATTGTACTACTTTCTTTGGCTGTGCCATTCTACCGTAAGAGCTGTCATCATCATTTCTACTTAGCTAGTGTGTTGATTGTCCTTGAAAAAAGACAAACAAAAAATTTTGTAATGATACTCTTAATGTATATAATAATGGCTGAGAATATAATCCATTACTGTTGAAAGAAAGCCATTGCTCTGTATCATCTCTCTAAGACCTGTCAAAGCAGGATTCCTGATCACATGATCTTCAAGTAAATGAGAGTAGGCCTGATGAGGAGTCAGACATAGCCACGGATCACCAGGGGCAAATCCAGTTATTTTGAAAGGTGTGGTCAAGTATGATATGCCAATTACATGGTTGTAAGGCCACAGTAATGGGGAGGGCGTTGGGGAGGGAGATGTGCCCCCTCCTTCACTTCCCAGTGGAAGCAAAAGTTTGACTTGGCTAGACAAAATAAAACCTACATTCTGATGTCATTGATAGTGGGGGGGGGGGGGGGGGGGCTGACCTCCTCGAGGATCTGCCCCTCCCTTAGTAATGGATCCATGGGAGACCCTGGGCTCTCTTTCCACCTTCAGGCACCTTGGGGGGGGGGGGGGATTATAACAATATGTAGTTTTGATTAAAATGGGGAAAGTAAGAATTTAGTGAGCAAACTCTTGACTCTTGCTGTAAGGGTCTCTCCAAGCCAGTCAACTGACTCTGGCAAAGTAAAAACCCACCATTGATCATGAATGAACTTTTCTGCAACCAATTTTCCCCCGAAACCGCGACCGCAGTACAATTGAAACCATAACGTCATCGACTACTCCGGCCGTCCCCTATACGTAATCAATAATTATGGCGCGCGCGCCTGCACGGGCAGACTTTTCCCTCTATATAAAAGCTGGCTAGTTTGCTAGCTGGCTCAAAAAATTACAATGTATTCAACATTGTTTATTTTAATCGCTGTATATGCGATGCTGCAGGCTGGAACTGGAGGGAAATGTCCTAGAGCTAGAGGTATAGCTATAGCCATGCATCTATATAATATATATATACTATGTCTAGTTGTTGCAATGGTATTGTTATAAGAGACCAAGATTATAATGTCAATAATTACTATTCCAGGTCTTGAGCATTCTTCTCTCAGCCCTAATCTGACAGTTGCTGAAAACCAGGACAGCTTTAATGTTACATGCACATTCAACTGGCAAATAGGAAAGCACCCAATCTTTTTCTGCATTAATCAGAGACGGGAGACAATCAATGAATCTACTATGTGCAACCTTTCTTCTAATTCATGTGTCAAGACAGTAGAGGGGACCTCACCCTTTAATGTATCATGCTGTGGATATGATGGAGAAAATGATATGTCGCTATATTGTAGTAACATTATAAGACAAGAACAGTCTCTTCCTATACCTGAAAATAGCACCACATAGCTAGACCAATTAAAGTGAAACTGCTACATCTTGGGACAAAGTCTCCTGATCTGATTAGAGGATAACATTATTTCAGGGGGTGAACTTAATACACAGGAGGAATTATATTTCAGGAGAATAGAATAGCGTTTCACTGCATACCAAGGACTATTACAGACTAATCATCCTACACATTAAATCATTATCCTTTTTTATTACAACATTCCTAGGTAACCTGGAGCCTCCCCTCTCCAAGACTAGTAACATCATGTGTGATTAGGACATTGTGGACTGAGTATGCTTGTTTTGGTCATTACCTAAATCATAATTATTTATACAGAGGTACACAAAAACTTTTTCTACAGCAACTTCCTTAAGTGGGACTTGCATCTAGCATTAGCATTGAATGGAGGTGTAGTAATATTATGTATGAGACATGCAATTTTTTCTGTATAAACTTTGTGGGAATAGGTATTCAGTTAAATGAATGCATGATAAAAAAACATAATTACGTATTGTAAGGTACATTTATTTTTCATTTTGCCATGCTCACTCCATAGGTATCTATTATTAAACTTACGATTACACTCCTCTTGAACTTGACTGAATTCCACAAATCCAAATGCACATCCCCCACATTCAACTCCATCCCTTGAATTTAGGCACTGTCTGGAGAGAGAACATCCTCCATAATAGGGGAGTAAGCACTTGTCTGGAGAAGACAAAGAGTTAGTTCACTTACATAGCTTGCTATTAATTGAGGTCCATAATATTATTACCAGATACCAATTTTACCATGTTTACAAGGATATTGGTATTTATAAATTTTGAAGCATAGCTACTATTATAGCAGTTTTAGCGAAAGTTTTTATAATAAATTATGTTGCTCTAATTAAAGACATGTATTAGTACTAATCTTGTAGACCTCTAGCCAAAAGGACCATTGACAACCAACTTCCACTGTGTATTAGGACTTTGATTGGCTCTTTTTAATTAGAATTAGATGGTGGTTAGCTATATTTCAGTTTAGAAAGGCAACTTATTAGAGGTTGTTCTTGTTTTTTGAATTTCCATGTTCCTGGATCAATCAATATTCATCCTTGAAAACCATTCTCCTCTCCCCTCAAGCATTATTACTTACTGTCACAGATGGCTACTCTTTCATCACTGCCATCAATGCAGTCGTTTATGCCATTGCACATCATAAAGACACTGATAGTATTATTTCCAGCTTCACATCTGAACTCAACTGTGATAAAGTTGAAATTACCATTAAAAAACAGTCTAATAATTAGTTCCTTCTCAATATATTTAAACTTACACAAATGCAGTATTACATTCGATATCTAAAATTCCAAGCGGAAAGGTGATGTCTTTATTAAGTTATTCATTACGATTGGTATGTTACACACTAGAAGCTCTGAGAATATTACAGATTGTGATAAAATTGCTTGAGTGGCTACTCCATGATTGTCATTTCTGATAAATACTCTGATAAAGGGTCCCCTCTTAATTAATAAGGACAACCTTAGGGCATCTAAAATGCACCATCTGGTTTATCTGAGACACGTGACAGTAATGTGTCTTTAATGCTAAATATTACAAAACATGTACTTGACTAGCACATGAATGAAAATGGCTTTACAAGTTTGAAGCTATGGTAAACCTATTCAAGGACTCTCCAGGTTAAGAGCCCCTGGTCTATATAGGGCCTAGGGTGGATGTCAGTGATGAGAAATGAAATTATTGCAACCTTGCCTAGTAATGATTTTGAGTGCAAATAGTAAAGTATTAGCTATACATCATTAGGCAAAATTATTATTACAATAATAATACATAATAATAATAATAATAATAATAATAATAATAATAATAATAATAATAATAATATTAATAGCTATATAGCTACTACTGCTGCAGCTACTACCTACAGCACAGACCATACACTTACAATTTTCACAATCAATGAACAAAGAACTTTCTCCTTCATCAGATCTCTGACTACAAAAAGCAGGTGATAAAGGTGAAGTGTCATCACACAGCTCACTTGCATTGAAACATCTTGAC